>NC_069413.1:14293671-14418073 GCF_026875155.1 Cherax quadricarinatus | reverse complement strand
TTGCCCCGTCCTTCATCAGTCCCTCACAAAAGTTATATAAGCCCTCACGGTATGTTTTAATTTCACATTTTGTGGAGAACCTCGACTCCAGGTTGAGGGACTGATTACCTTTCTCCCCCTTCCCCTTACCCCTTCCTCTTGTATTGGACTGATGAACCACTGTGGGGCAAAACGTTTCTAAATAAAAGATTTCATATGTGCATAATGTTCAATCTTCAATTGTGGGTTTTTTAAAAACCATTCACCCCAAAGTCAGACACTGCAGTCATGGGATCTTGTTACAAAGAATTCTTCAACACTTGTTAAACCCTTTTGGACGAAGACCTACTTCGACTGGGGAGGTACCCTATGCCCCCGCCTCCTTACTTACGTCCCCCTCCTACATTTTAAAAGCCCGTTCGGCCCTATGCTGTACATTCTAAAAGATTGATGGACTGAACATCGACTCCAGGTTGAGGGATGATTCCCTCATTTCCTCCTCTCCTTACGCCTTCCTCTTTGTATTGGACTGATGAAGCCCCTGTGTGGCAAAAACGTTTCCTGAATAAAGATTTCCTTATGCTGCATAAGTGTCTCATCTTCAACTTGTCGGTTTTTCAAACCATTCATCACAACTGTCAGACACTGCAGCATCATGGGATCTTGTTACAAGAATTCTTCAAACTTGTTCAACCTTTGGACGAAAGACCTACTTCGACTAGTGGTGGTACCACTATGACCCCGCCTCCATCTACTTCAGTCACCTCACTACAGTATATAACCCAGTCTACGGCCCTATGCTGTACATTCTAAAAGATTGATGGACTGAACACATCGACTCCAGGTTGAGGGACTGATTACCTCTTTTCCTCCCTCTCCTTAGCTTCCTCTTTGTATTGGACTGATGAAGCCACTGTGTGGCGAAACGTTTCCTGAATAAAGATTTCCATATGCTGCATAAGTGTCTCAATCTTCAACTTGTCGGTTTTTCAAACCATTCATCACAACTGTCAGACACTGCAGCATCATGGGATCTTGTTACAAAGAATTCTTCAACACTTGTTCAACCTTTGGACGAAGACCTACTTCGACTAGTGGATGGTTACCACTATGACCCCCCCTCCATCTACTTCACGTCACCTCACTACAGTATATAAGCCACGTCTACGGCCCTATGCTGTACATTCTACAAGATTGATGGACTGAACACATCGACTCCAGGTTGAGGGACTGATTACCTCATTCTCCTCCTCTCCTTACGCCTTCCTCTTTGTATTGGACTGATGAAGCACTGTGTGGCGAAACGTTTCCTGAATAAAGATTTCCATATGTGCATAAGTGTCTCAATCTTCAACTTGTCGGTTTTTCAAACCATTCATCACAACTGTCAGACACTGCAGCATCATGGGATCTTGTTACAAAGAATTCTTCAACACTTGTTCAACCTTTGGACGAAGACCTACTTCGACTAGTGGATGGTACCACTATGACCCGCGCTCCATCTACTTCACGTCACCTCACTACAGTATATAAGCCACGTCTACGGCCCTATGCTGTACATTCTACAAGATTGATGGACTGAACACATCGACTCCAGGTTGAGGGACTGATTACCTCATTCTCCTCCTCTCCTTACGCCTTCCTCTTTGTATTGGACTGATGAAGCCACTGTGTGGCGAAAACGTTTCCTGAATAAAGATTTCCATATGCTGCATAAGTGTCTCAGTCTTCAATTGTCGGTTTTTCAAACCATTCATCACAACTGTCAGACACTGCAGCATCATGGGATCTTGTTACAAAGAATTCTTCAACACTTGTTTAAACCTTTGGGACGAAAGACCTACTTCGACTAGTGGATGGTACCACTAGCCCCCGCCTCCATCTATTTCACGTCACCTCACTACAGTATATAAGCCACGTCTACGGCCCTATGCTGTACATTCTACAAGATTGATGGACTGAACACATCGACTCCAGGTTGAGGGACTGATTACCTCTTTTCTCCCCCTTCCCCTTAAACGCCTTCCTCTTTGTATTGGAGGGATGAAGCCACTGTGTGGCGAAACGTTTCCTGAATAAAGTTTTCCATATGCTGAAATGCTCAATCTTAAAATTGTGGTTTTCAAACCATTCATCAAAACTGTCAGACACTGCAGCATCATGGGTCTTGTTACAAAGAATTTTCCACTTGTTCAACCTTTGGACAAAGGGCCTACTTCGACTAGTGGAGGGTCCCACTATGCCCCCCGCCCCCCATCTACTTCACGTCACCTCACTACGTATATAAGCCACGTCTACGCCCTATGCGAAATTAAAATTGATGACTGAACCTCGACCCAGGTGGGGGATGATTCCCCTCTTCCCCTCCTCCCCTTTAACCCCTTCCCTTTTTTTTTTGGACGTGAACCCACTGGGGGCGAAACTTTCCCTGAAAAAAGATTTCCATATGCTGCAAAAGTGTCCCCAACTCAATTTTGTGGGTTTTTCAAACCATTCCACAACGTCAACACTGCAGCTCAGGGATTTGTTACAAGAATTCTTAAAACACTTTTTCAACCCTTTGGGAAACGAAGACCTCTTCGACAGGGGAATGGTCCCCAAATGCCCCCCGCCCCATCTACTTCACGTCACCTCAATTTTTACAGAGGGAGGTGCTGGTGCAAGTGTGCGAGGAGGGAGGTGCAGGTGCAAGAATAGAGCTGGAGGGAGGGTGTGGTGCCAAGAGTAGCAGCAGGTCGGGAGTGCTGGTGCAAGGAGTAGCAGGCACGGGATGGCGGTGTGGTGAAAGCGTAGCAGCAGGAGGGAGGTGCTGGTGCAAGAGTAGCAGCAGGGAGGAGGTGTGTGCAGAGTGCAGCAGGAGGAGGTGCTGGTGTCGTGAATGGAGTGCAGAAGGAGGGAGGTGCTGGGGCAAGAATAGCAGCACGGAGGAAGGTGTTGTGCAAGAGTAGCAGCAGGAGGGATGGTGTGGTGCAAGAATAGCAGAGGAGGGAGGTGCTGGTGCAAGAGTAGCGAGGAGGAGTGGATGATGGTGCAAGAGTAGCAAGCACGGAGGGAGCGTGCTGTGCAAGAGTAGCAGCAGGTGGCCTGACCCGGTGCTGGTGCAAGAGTAGCTGCTGGTGGGAGGTGAATGGACTTGATAGCCGTTAGCAGCAGGAGGGAGGTGGTGTGCTAAGAGTTGCTGCAGGAGGGAGGTGCTGTTTGCAAGAGTAAAGCAGCAGGAGGGAGGTGATGGAGCAAGAGCAGCTGCAGGAGGGAGGTGCTGGTGCAAGAGTTGCCAGCAGAGGGAGGGTGTGGTTGCAGCGTAGCAGTAGGAGGGAGGTGACTTTAAGTGCATGAGTAGTGAGGAGGGAGGTGCTGGGGCCAAAGAGTAGAGCAGGAGGGAGGTGATGGTGCAAGAGAGTAGCAGCAGGAGGGCGGTGCTGTGTGCAAGTGTAGCAGCCAGGGAGGGGAGGTGCTGGTGCAAGAGTAGCAAGAGGGACGGGAGGTGTGCGTGCAAGAGTGCAGCAGGAGGGTGGTGCTGTGTGAAAGAAGTAGCTGCAGAGGGAGGTGCTGGGCAAAGAATAGCGCCAGGAGGGATGTGCTGGTTGCAACGAGCAGCAGAGGAGAGGAGGTGCTGGTGCAAGCAGTAGCAGCAGGCGGGAGGTTGCTGGTGCATGAGTAGCAGCAGGAGGGATGTGCTGGTGAATGAGTAGCAGCAAGGAGGGAGGTGTGGTGCACGAGTTAGCGGAGGGGGAGTGGTGCTGGTGAGAGTAGCAGCAGGAGGGAGGTGTGGTGCTAGAGTAGCTAGCAGGAGGGAGGTTTGGGTGCAGTGTTAGCAGAGGGGTGGTGTGGTGCAAGAGCAGCAGAGGAGGGAGCGTGGCTGGTGCAAGGTAGCACAGGAGGGTGGTGCTGGTGCATGAGTAGCAGACAGGAGGAGGTGTGGTGCAAGCGTTAGCTGCAGGAGGAGGTGTGGAGCAAGAGTGCAGAGGAGGGAGGTGCTGTGCAGAGTAGCCGCAGTGAGGGGGTGTGGTGCAAGAGTAGCAGCAGGAGGGAGGTGTGGTGAGTGTGCAGAAGGAGGGAGGTGTGCTGGTTGAAGAGTAGCAGCAGGAGGGAGGTGCTCTGTGCAAGAGTAAGCAGCAGGAGGGAAGGTGCTGGTTGCAAGGGTAGCAGAAGGCAGGGATGTGCTGGTGCAAGAGTAGCCGAAGGTAGGGAGTTGCTGATGTGCCAAGATTAGCGCAGGGGGAGGTGCTGGTGCAAGAGTAGCAGCAGGCAGGGAGGTGCTGGTGCCAGTGTAGCAGCAGGGAGGGAGGTGGCTAGTGCAAGCGTAGCAGCAGGAGGAGGTGCTAGTGTCAAACGTGTACCAGCAGGAGGGAGGTTGCTGTTGCAAGAGTCGCAGCTGGTGGGAGGTGTGCTGGTGCAAGAGTTGCAGCAGGAGGGAGGTTGCTGGTGCAAAGAGTAGCAGCAGGAGGGAGGTGATGCGCAAGAGCAGCAGCAGGAGTGGGAGGGGTGGTTGCAAGACGATGCAGCAGGCAGGAGGTGTATGGTGCAAGAGTAGCAGCAGGAGGGAGGTGCTGCGCAAGAGAAGAGCAGCGCAGGTGGGAGGTGCTGGCGTCAAGAAAGCAGAGGCAAGGGAGTTGCTGGTTGCAAGAAGTAGCTAGCAGTGGGAGGTGCTGGCGCAAAGAGTTAGCAGCAGGAGGGAGGTTATGTTATGTATTGTGCAAGAGTAGCAGAGGAAAGGGAGGCTATGCTGGAGCAAGAGTAGCAGCAGGAGGGAGGTGGTGGTTGCAGAGTAGCAGCAGGAGGGAGGTTGTGGTCGACAGAGTATCGACAGGAGGGAGGAGAGGTATGAGGTGCAAGAGTAGCAGCAGGAGGGAGGTGCTTGTGCAAGAGATAGCAGAAGAGGGAGTGCAGTTGCAGAGTAGCAGAGGTGGGAGGGTTGTGAAAGAGTAGCAAGAGGAGGGAGGTTGGCTTGTGACCAGAGTAGAGCAGAGAGGGCGGTGTGGTGCAAGAGTAGCAGCAGGTGGGAGGGTGCTGGTGCATAGAGTAGGCAGCAGGAGGGAGGTGATGGTTGCACAGAGTAGAGCAGGAGGGAGGTGTGGTGGCAAGAGTAGCAGCAGGAGGGAGGTGTGGTGCAAGAGTTGAGCAAGGAGGGAGGTGTGGTGCAAGTGTAGCGCAGAGGGAGGTGATGGTGCAAGAGTAGCAGCGGAGGGAGGTGCTGGTGCTAGAGTCAAAGGAACGTTAGCAGAGGAGGTGGTGCTGGTGCAGAGTAGCAGGGAGGAGGTCCTGGCTGCAAGTGTAGCAGCAGGAGGGAGGTGTGGTGCAAGGAGTAGCAGAGGAGGGAGGTTGCTGGTTGCAAGAGTAGCAGCAGGAGGGAGGTGCTGGTGCAAGGTAGCAGCGGGGGAGGTGCTGGGCAGAGTAGCAAGCAGGAGGGAGGTTGCTGGTGCAGATAGCAGAAGGAGGGAGGTGTTGGTGCAAGTGTACTCAGCTGGAGGGAGGTGCTGGTGCAGAATAGCAGTCAGGAGGGAAGGTGTGGTGCAAGAGTAGCAGCAGGAGGGGAGGTGCTGGTGCAAGAATAGGGCCAGCACTCGGAGGGTAGGGCTGCTGGTGCAAGAGTAAGCCAGAGAGGGAGGCTGTGGTGCAAGAGTAGCAGCAGGAGGGAGGTGCTGGTGCAAGGTAGCAGCAGGCGGGAGGTGATGGTGCAAGAGTGCAGAGGAGGGAGGTGTGTGCATAAGAGTAGCAGAGGAGGGAGGTTGTGTGTGCAAGGTTGCAGCAGGAGGGAGGTGCTGGTGCATGAATAAGAGCAGGAGGACGGTTGCGTGCTGTTCAAAGAGTAGCTTGCAGGAGAGGGAGGTGCTGGTGCAAGAATAGACAAGCAGGAGGGAGGGTGTGGTTTGAAAGAGTAGCAGCGGAGGGACTGTGTGTTGCAAGAGTAGATGAGGGTGGGAGGTGTGGTTGCAAGGAGTAGCGCAGGAGGGAGGTTTGCTGTGCAAGTGTCAGAGCATGGAGGGAGGTGATGTCGTGCAAAGAGTAGCAAGCAGGAGGGAGGTGCTGGTTGCCAAGTTTATTGCAGCAGCGAGGGAGGTGTGGTGCACGAGTAGCAGCGGAGGGAATGGTGCTGGCGCAAGAGAGTCAGCAGGAGGGAGTGCTGGTGCCATGAGTAGCAGAAGGAGGGAGCTGCTGGTGCAAGAGCGTAGTCACGTAGGAGGGGTAGGTGCTAGTGCAAGAGTAGCAGCAGGAGGGAGGTGCTGGTGCAAGAGTAGCAGCAGGAGGGAGGTGCTGGTGCAAGAGTAGCAGCAGGAGGGAGGTGCTGTGCATGAGTAGCAGCGGAGGGAGGTTGTTGGTGCAAGAGTAGCTGCAGGAGGGAGGTTGACTTTGGTGAAAGAGTAGCAGCAGGAGGGAGGTGCTGGTGCAAGAGTAGCAGCAGGAGGGAGGTGCTGGTGCAAGAGTAGCAGCAGGAGGGAGGTGCTGGTGCAAGAGTAGCAGCAGGAGGGAGGTGCTGGTGCAAGAGTAGCAGCAGGAGGGAGGTGCTGGTGCAAAGATTAGCAGCTGGGAGGGAGGTGCTGGTGCAAGAGTAGCAGCAGGAGGGAGGTGCTGGTGCAAGAGTAGCAGCAGGAGGGAGGTGCTGGTGCAAGAGTAGCAGCAGGAGGGAGGTGCTGGTGCAAGAGTAGCAGCAGGAGGGAGGTTCTGGTGCAAGAGTAGCAGCAGGAGGGAGGTGCTGGTGCAAGAAGCAGCGCAGGAGGGAGGTGATGGTGCTAAGTTAAGCAGAAGGAGGCGGGAGGTGCTGGTGCAAGAGTGCAGCAGAGGGAGGTGCTGGTGAAGAGTAGATCAGGAGGAGGTGTGGTGCAAGAGTAGCTGCATGGTGGGAGGTGCTGGCTGCAAGAGTAGCAGAAGGAGGGAGGTGCTGGGGAAAGGTAGCTGCAGGAGGGAGAGTGCTGGTGCAAGAGTGCAGCAGGGAGGGGGTGCTGGTGACAGAGTAGCAGCAGCGAGGAGGTTGCTGGTGCAAGAGTAGCAGCCAGGAGGGAGGTCGTGGTAAAGAGTATGCACGCAGGAGGGAGGTTGCTGTTGCAAGAGTAGAGCAGGAGGGAGGTGCGGTGCATAGAGTTAGAGAGGGGGAGGTGTGGTGCAAGTGTAGCAGCAGGAGGGGAGTTGCTGGTGCATGAGTGCAGCAGGAGGGAGTAGCTGGTGCAGAGTAGCCTGCAGGAGGGAGGTTGTGATTGGCTGCAAATGGTGTTGCAGCTGGTGGGAGGTGTGGTGCAAGCGTAGCAGAGGAGGGAGGTGATGGTGCAGAGTAGCGCAGGAGGGAGGTGCTGGTGAAAGAGTAGAGCGGGAGGGAGGTAGTGAAGGTAAACTAGAAGTAAAGGTAATGAGGTTTGGTGATTCTGGGAAGAGTTCAAGGTTTGATGATAAAAGAACTGTGAATGATAGATTCGGGTGATAAAACTTGCCCACATCATTGCCCACAATCCTTGCTCACACTCCTTGCTACCACACTTAAGTAAACAGCAGGTAAGAAAGGTGATAAGGGGTGGAGAGGGGAGGGGGTGCCAGACAGCAAACAATAGAGGAGCACAGCAAGATGATATTGGAAGGAGCAGCTGAGTTGTATTCAAAAATTTTGTGTGTTTATATTTGATGGTGGCTGCCTGGTTACTGTGCTCTGGTCTGTATTATTGTGTTATCCGGACCACTTGATGAATAACTAACTTGTGTTGCGCTTGAGTTTATTTTGTATGTTGCGTCGCGCACGTGGAAATTCTTCAGTGCAATGTACGAGAATGTGACGTGGGGTAGTCTTCTGTAATTGTTTGTGCTTTGAGTTTACTGGGGGTCGGTTCGAGGTTCACGCCCCCGCGGTCCGGTCACAGAACAGGTCCTGTTTGTGGTTTGATCGATCCCAGCTGTTAGTGCCGCCCCTCGCAGTCCAACATAAGTATTCACACATTGACTGATCATTAACTGTTTAGGGGAATCTGTTGAGTTCCCTTTTGAATACAGGCAAGTGTTGGTAATCTCCCTTATGATAAAGAGAGTGGTGTTGAATAGGTCGTGGTCCTTAACTCAGTGAGCTCTCAGTTGCTACTCACCTTCCTGCTTTTCGTTGGGTTATCCTGCGCCGTTGCAAGGGCTTTTTGTGTTTATAAATAGTAATTTCGATTGTGAGGTTTGTGATCAGTATCTTTTACTGTGTAGATTATGGTGTATGTTTTTACCGTCGTTCTAAGTGAGTACATGTGTAGGGACTAAAGTAAAGTTCATCACAGTAATTTAGGTGCTTGATGAATTTATACGAACTGCTGAAGGTTTAATGTACAATTTTCAAGTTGAGCAATTTTTGCTGTCTTGAACGGGGACTGTTTGTACAAAGCAGTACTTCCAGCTCTAGGAGAGAACGTGTGTCCTACAGATATAATCATTAGTTGGACAATCTTTTGTTTTGCAAGATTTTGATCGTGAGATCCTCTGGACATTGTTACTCCAGGTTCTACATTTGATTGAAAGTTCATTGGAGTGCTTTGAGTTTGTATTGTACTCACAATATTGTTTGTATTTCCTATGTTCTTCGCGACGGAGTAAGTAAATGAAATTTGTCTCTTTGACATATAATGTTGTCAGTAGTTGACTGGGACTTTGTTTATATCCAGGTGGAGGGCTCACTGTTCTGTGGACAGCTTGAAACAAATTCCTGATCTTCGTCCTGCAAGGGATCTGTTAGTAGGAAATTAGTTACTATACTTTGATGAGTTTCCGAAACATATCAGATAAACCTCTCGCTCAGTAAAAATCTCATTCAGTAAAATCTATCAGTAAACACTCTTCAGTAAAACATTCACATCGTAAACTTCATCGTTATCTTCTCATCAGTAACATTCATCGCTAAACATCTCATCAGATAAACATTCATCTGTAAACATCTCTATCAAGTATTAACATATCATCATAAACATCACATCAGTAAACATCTCATCAGATAAAGATACTCAGGTATTGCTTGTGTTTCTTATTCATCGATTTACTGCATTGTATACGTGAGTGTGTGCATCTTGTCTTCTGTGACTATAACATTGTTCACAGGCAGATAGGGGGAATAATAATTAATAATAATAATAATAATAATAATAATTATTATAATATCTTTACTACAGTCACATGGTTGTACAGACCATAACTGACTTCAATGAATATACTATATAGAAGCCGATGTTTATGTGGAGTATTTCCCGCAAATTTAAGGTCAGTTTTGTCAACTTAAGACCTAGGTACCATTATAATGAGGGTGATCAGGGATAGGGAGACAAGCAGGGTGTCTTATCGGAAAAAGTTTAATGTTTTCCAGCACTTACCTGAGGTGATTCGCTCCCCAACCCGGACCCTCAGTGTGTGAGATGAGTGCGTTAGCGATCGATTTGACACGGGACACCTAAGTGTTACAATTTCATGGCCAAACTAGCGAACTGTACTAACATGAACATAGTGCGCAAGACAATGTTTGGAACCGGAATGATTTCGTCTTGAAAAAGGCTTCTTCAGTTTGAATGAGGTGATATGAAAACTGTAGACTTCCAGTGAGTAGTTTTGGAGGTGATCAGTCTCTCAGTGGTGGTTGGAAGGCAGTCAGTCGTCAGCGATCCTGAAGTTCTACACACATGATCATCTTCAACTTGTGTGACACATCCGGTTATCGCAAGCACCAGACAAGACATGTCCCAGGGCGGGCTGCGCGCGTAACTAGACTCTGAGAACTCATCAGAGATAATGCAATGTTCAAAAGAGGGTAGACAAAACACCTGCGTGTATACACGCAGTACTTGTGTCCAACAGACTACCAGAGCGGTAGACAAACTGCGAGTATACAACAGGTACTTGTGTCCACAAGACTCAAAGGGGTAGACATAGACAACACCTGAGTGTTCACACACAGTACTTGTGTCCTCCAGACTCACAAGAGGGTAGACACACACTGCGTGTATACACAACGTAATTGAGTCCACCAGCGATCACAGAGGGTAGACAACACATGCGGGTATACACCGCACGTACTTGTGTCCACCCAAGACTCACAGAGGGTAGAAACACTGCGTGTAACACGCAGTAAATGTGTCCACAAGCCTCAAGAGGGTAGACAAACACCTGTGTATACAGACAGTAATGAGTCAACCAATCTTCACATGCAGTTGTTAATACTAGGGGTCACAGCTGAAGAAGAAAGAACTCATGATGAGTCACAGGATGTTAGGAAGTATTTTTTGTACAGAGTTATCAGTAAGTGGAGAAATCTGCGAGAGTGATGTAGTGGAGGCAGGATCAAAACAAGCTTAAGAAGAGGTACGATAAAGTTCTTGGAGCTAGGAGAGAGTGCACTAGTTAGCGAAACAGCGAAGAGCTAGGGCCAGGAGCTGTGATCGACCCTACACACAAATAGGTGAGTACAACTGTGTATACACACAGTGAGCATGGCCTAGGCAGGGTATCCGGGAGTAGTAAACAACTGGAAAACATACATTGGTTTATGTCACGAGTTCTTGCGAAGCATTTCTCTTCAGTGCGCTTTCATTCACTTTAAAAACGCATTACGAGACCAAATACGACGATATTGCTCCTTTCTGAGCCAATTTGTCAAGTCACACTTTTTTTTATGGTTGAATTGTTCAGCATCATTATTGTTTAATGCTTTTTGTTATTTTTTGAAGTTGCTTAGTGACGTAAAGGGACTTATGATTTTAATGGGTTAAAGAGTTCTGAATTCGTATTAATGGTGTTGACAGAGCTTTGATTCGTATTAATGGTGTAAAAGAGATTCTGATTCTAATTAATGGTATTAAAGGCTTCTGATTATTATTAAAGAGTTGAGAGCTTATGTTCTTTTATGGTGTTGAAGAGCTTATGATTCTTTTATGACAGTCAAGAGCTTAGGACAGCTTCCTTAATATTCTATTAGACTGAGTTGTTACTTTCATTCCTTTGGCGTTGTTGACCCCTGGGAGCTGCGCTCCCGCCGATTAAAGTAATAGTATGTTTAAATTAAACTGGTATCATCGTTTAAGTCCGTAGGTGCGCAGAGGGAAAATGGTCAGCTAGGTGCGAGAGGAAAAAAATAGGTCAGTAGGTGCGGAGGTGAAAAGTAAAGCCATGTAAGTGTATGGTTTTTATATCAAGAACAGGAAGTGTAGTGGGAGCACAGTTGTTTATGAGCCTCGACAGGTAGAGAGTTCAGTGCCTCAAGGCACAATCCTGACACCTTTACTGTTTGTCAACTCGTAACCAAAACAGATAATAACACTAGCTTCGGCAGGAAAGTTCGTGCCACAAGGCACAATCATGGACTCCCTGCTGTTTCTCATCTTCATATCAGACATAGATAAATAATTAGCCTCAGAAAGGTAAGAGAGTTCAGTGCACAAGGACGATTTGGCACCTTTACCGTTTCTCAACCTGTATCAGACTAGATGAAGACATAACGTGAATTCGTGTCATCTTTTTGGAGTCTGATACAAATATAATAGGAAGTTTCACTTCTTAACAGACAAAACCAATTTATAACGAAGTTCAGTCAAAGTTTCCATCTGATCAGGAGAAAAATAACAAGAGGTTAATGGTGCATTTAAACTGTTATACTCTTGGATGGAGGAATAAGCTCACGTTATTTAATTGTTGATGGATCGGGGGTTTGTCTGTGTGGGCTGACCTGGATATTGTTCGTGGCTGAAAGGCAGTTGGTGATCAGCCTCGTGCTGTCTAAGTCAAGACACAGCCAGGCTTATCCAGCAACTGTATGGAGGAGCTTGCAGAAACTCCTTCTGGGATATGGGACGTGAGTACAGTAGAAGGTTTGTAACAAGGCGTAAGTACAAACATGTTGAGTACACCAAACAAGTACGTGCGACGCACCGTACTCACATATCGTAGAATTCTTAGTTCATTGGATTTACAGACATGCGGAGGCTTCTGAGTCAAAATTACTGGATGGAGTAATTTTACTGGAAATCTGGAAAGACCATTGAAGCAGGAGAATCTGATGAAGCCACAAAATGCCACTAGCACAGTGGGGGTTGTGGCACCTTCCATACCAATATCAACATCAGGCATTGAGCACCAGGCACCTTCACCAGGCACCTTTACAGGCATCATCACGGGCACCAGGACTGATTCTACCTATATATCTCAGCTAATATTGATTATACTGCCCATACTGCCTTCATACTAGGGGGGGGAGAGGTGGTAGCTATAAACGAAGTGGTTGGGGGGGGGAGTATGAGACACCTTGAATTAGGACGGGGTGATGATGGGTCATGAATCGGGGGGGGGGGTGAAGAGAGATAGAGGAGGGGTAACAGGCAGCAGAGCAGTGTTCTGATTGTTCACTGATTTTTCTGAGAGTCGTATGTTGTTCAGTGCTTCCTATCGTTCCTGTCTCTCTACCGCTTCCTATTTTCCTGGGCAGCACTTCTTGGAAATTAGTCAACATAATATAGTGATACTCTATAACTAAGGCTCGATGATGAGGGATTTGTTCGCCCAACATTACCTTTATGTTGATGTGCATAAACAGGGCCTCCTGTACTTGAGTAATCGGGAGGGCCCCGCTTAAACAGACGTTAGGTTTGGGCTACTGTGTACTGGAGAGCCACGCTTATACAGCAGGTTGGTCCGGGCTACTTGCTTACAGGGGGCCATATTATAAAGAAAGTTAGGTTCTGGGCTACTGCTGTATGGAGAGCCCCGCTTATACAGCAGGTTATGGTTCGGGTATTGACTGTAATTGGAGTGCCCTCCTTATTACAGAGGTTAGGTTAGGGCTATTGTTATGTACTGGAGAGCCCTGTTATACAGCAGGTTTTAGGGTTGGGCTATTGCTGTACAGGAGAGCGCTTATACAGAGGTTTAGGTTCTGGCTACTGCTTGTAAGGTGGTCACCTGGTTATACAGAAGGTTGGTTCGGGCTATTGCTTCGCGGTCTAGGAGAGCCTGCTTATACACCGCTAGGTTAGGTTCCGTGCTTTGCTGTACATGAGGGCTCTCACCGCCTTATACAGCAGGTTAGGTTATGGACTACTGTGTAAGAGGGGCCGCTTATAAGCAGGTTAGATTCCGGGTACTGCTGTCAGGAGGGCCTGCGTATACACAGGTTAGGTTCTGGGCTACTTCTGTACAGAATGGGCCGTGTTATACAGCGGTAGGTTCTGGGCTTCTGTGTAAGGAGGGCCCTACTGATAAAGCAGTTGGTTCTGGGCTATGTGTACAGGATGAGCCCTGCTTATACAGAGGTTCGGTTTTCGGCTATGCCTGTTACAGGAGGCTCTGCTTATACAGCAAGTTAGGTTCGGGCTATACTGTAAGGCAGGGGTCCTGCTTTATACAGCAGGAGTTAGGTTCCGGGCTACTGCTGTACAGGAGGGCCTGCTTATACAGAAGGTTAGGTTCAGGAATACTGTACAGGAGGGCCTGTTATACACCAGGTTAGACTTCTGGGCTACTGCTATACTGGTGGGCCTGTTATACAGCAAGCTTGGTTCGGGTGCTGCTGAAAGGAGGGGCCACGCTTATTACAGAGTGAGGTTCTGCAGGCTATGCTGTACTGGAGAGACCGCTTTACAGAGGTGACTGTTACAGGCTACTGCTGTACTGGAGGGCCCCGGCTTATAAGCAGGTTTAGGTTCAGGTACTCTGTAAAGGAGGGCCCCCACTTATACAGCAGGTAGGTTCAAGGCTTTACTGCTGTACAGGAGTGCCCTGCTTATACAGCAGGTTAGGTTCCAGCACTTACTGTACAGGAGGGCTTCTTATACACCAGGTTAGATTCTGGGTATGCTCTACTGGGGGCCCTGCTATACAGAAGTTAGGTTCCCGGGCTGCTGCTGTAAGGAGGGCCCCGCTTATACAGCACGTTAGGGTTACTGGGCTACTGCTGTATCTGGAGAGGCACCTCTGTATTTACTGCAGGTTAGGTTCCCAGGATACTGCCTGTTCAGGAGGGCCCCGCTTAGTACAGCAGGGTTAGGTTTCCAGGCTACTGCTGTCGGAGGCGCCCCCACTTATACAGGGAGGTTTGGTTTCCAGGGATACTGTGTACAGGAGAGCCCGCTTAACAGCTAGGGGTTAGGTTCCGGGCTACTGCTGATACAGGGAGGGACCCGCTTCACACAGAGGTTAGGTTCCGGGCTGCTGCTTACAGGAGAGGCCCCGCTTCTACAGACGTTGGTTTGGGCTATGCTGTTAGTGGAGAGCCCGCTTATCAGCAGGTTTGGTTTTACAGGCTACTGCTGGACAGGAGGGCCCCCGCTTAAACAGAGCAGGTTAGGTTCAGGCTACTGATAGTACAGGAGGGCCCCATTATACAGCAGGATATCGTTCCAGGACTCCTCCTGCTGTACAGGAGAGCCGCTTATACAGCAGGTTGGTTCCGGGTAATGCTGTACAGGAGGGCCCGCTATACAGCAGGTTCGGTTCCGGGTTACTCTGTACAGGAGGGCTCCGCTTATACAGAGGTTAGGTTTCCGGGCTAACTGACTGTACAGGAGAGCCTGCTTATACAGCGTTAGGGTTCCAGGATACTGCTGTACAGGAGAAGCCCTGCTTTTACAAAGCAGGTTAGGTTCCGGGCTATGCTGTACAGGGCGCCCAGCTGATACAGCAGGAAAAAAATGATTTTAGGAGTGATATTACGTCCCCAAACTTAGATAGGGTCCATGCGGCTAACTCTATGTGGGAGGAAATTGTTAAGGCCCAATGCACGATAATTGAGTAATTTAGGGGCTTTAACTTTAGTCATGTTGATTGGAATTTTCTTGACTGGGAATTTAGACTTTAGACTACTTAGAAGTATATCAGGATTGTTTTTTTGAAGAGATAGGACGAACACCCTCCAAGGGAAATAAAACCTGCTTGACTTGTTATGGCAACAATGAATCCTTTGGTTAATAAATTTAGAAATTTCAGAGGAACTGGGTGAGCTGCTAGCGACCACAAATCAATTACATTTAGCATTGAATGGAAGTTACGATCAGTAGCGATAATCAGTAACAGTCAGATTTTCGCTTAGCAGATTAGATGGGCTTAGAGAACAATTATCATCTATGTTGACTGGGGTTAAACGAAGAGAGCTATCAATATGACAGTTTTCTGAACACTATACATGTGATAAAGAGCGTTTATCTCTTATAAGAAATTAGTTCATATAGAAATGATCAAAATGATGAATAATAGGTCTCAAATATTACTAGGTTAAGGGAATTTATAGGCCGTCATCAAAAGAGGTGTGGGTCTTCTTCATGAATTCAGTTATATTGGCATTAAGGAGGGACATTAAAAGGGGAAATAGAAAAGCTAATGGGATATGAATTTAAGTTGCTAGGGATTCTAAAACGAACCACAAAAAGTTTTTCCAGGTATATAGAAACAAAACTATACGAGGTTATGTTAGGTCCCTTACAAACAATAACTTTGGGCACCTTAATGACAAGCCGAATGAAATGTGCTTGATTAAATGATATTTTCTCCAGTTTTTACACAGGAAGAAGACACTACAATATTCCAGTTACAATTAATTTTTACAGTGGGCTAGAGAAGATAAATTATGTAACACACAGTCATTAGTGAGATGTTTTGGGAAGCAGATAGACCGACATGACAAGAAAATAAGTCCGGTCGATGAGGTTTTTTCAAGGGTTTTAGGAATGCACCATGGAACTTGTGAACCATTACTAATATTTTTTAATTTATCTCTCAAACAGCAAGCAGGGAGATGTGATGGTGATGTGCAAGAGTAGCAGCAGCTGCAGCAGGAGGTGCTGGTGCAAGAGTAAACTGCAGCAGGGATGTGCTGGTGCAAGAGTTAGCAGCAGGAGGGAGGGGATGCGTACAAGTGACTAGCAGCAGAGGGTGGTGCTGGTGCAAGAGTAGCAGCAGGAGGGAGGTGCTGTGCATGAGTAAGCGTCAGGAGGGAGGTTGATTGTGCAAGAGTGCAGAGGAGGGGGTGCTGGTGCAAGAGTAGCAGCAGGAGGGAAGGTTTGTGGTGAAAGCGTAGGAAGCAGGAGGGAGGTGCTGGGATGGCATGGGCGAGCAGGAGGGGAGGTGTGTTGCAGAGTAGCAGCAGGAGGGTGGTGCTGGTGCAAGAGTAGCGCAGGGAGGGAGGTGTGGTGCAAGAGTAGCAAGAGGAGGGACGGTGCTGGTTGCAAGAGCTAGCAGAGGAGGGAGGTTGCTGTGCAAGAGTAGCAGCAGGAGGGAGTGTGCTTGTTTGCAGGAGCAGCAGAAGGAGGGCGGTGTGGTGCAAGAGTAGCTGCTGGGAGGGTGGTGTCGTTGCAAGAGTAGCTGCAGGAAAGAGGTGCTCGGTGTGCCAAGAGTTGCAGAGGAGGGAGGTTGCTGGTTGCCAAAGAGTAGCCAGCGGAGGGGGTGCTGGTGCAAGAGTAAGCAGCAGGAGGGAGGGTGCTGGTGCAAGCAGTAAGAAGCAGGAGGGAGGTGTGGTGCAAGAGTAGCAGCAGGAGGGAGGTGCGGTGCACAGAGTAGCAGCAGAGTGAGGTGCAGGCGCAAGGCAGAGCTGGAGGGAGGTGCTGGTGAAGAGTAGGCAGCCAGCGAGGAGTGTGGCGCCAAGAGCAAGCAGCAGGAGTGGGCGGTGCTGGTGCAAGAGAGAAGCAGGTATGGAGGTGCTGGTTGCAAGAGTAGCAGCAGGTGGTGGAGGTGCTGGTGCAAGAGTAGCAGAGGGAGGGAGGTGCTGGTGCCAAGAGTAGCAGCAGGATTGCGGTGCTGTGCAAGAGTAGCAGAAGGAGGGAGGTGCTTGTGCAAGTAGTACAGCAGGAGGGAGGTGCTGGATGCAAGAGTAGCAGCAGGGGGAGTGCTGGTGCAAGAGTGGCTGCAGGAGGGAGTTGCTGGTGCAAGAGCAGCAGAGGAAGTGAGGTGTGGTTGCAAGGTAGCAGCAGGCTGAGGGAGGTGCTGGTGCAAGAGTAGCAGCAGAGGAGGTGCTGGGCAAGAGTAGCACTCGCCATCGCGCTGGTGGTTGGTGTGTGCGAAGAGTAGCAGAGGTGGGAGGTGCGGCGAAAGAGACCAGGCACGCTAGGGAGGGAGGTGTGCTGGTGGCAAGAGAATAGCTGCAGGAGGGAGGTGCTGGCGCAAGAGCAGCAGCAGGAGGGAGGTGCTTGTGGTGCTAAGAGTAGTAGCAGGAGGGAGGTGTGGTGCAGAGTAGCTAGCCAGCAGGAGGGAGGTGCTGGTCGAAATCGCGCCGCTAGCAGCAGGAGGGG
Source organism: Cherax quadricarinatus (assembly GCF_026875155.1). NCBI lineage: Eukaryota > Metazoa > Arthropoda > Malacostraca > Decapoda > Parastacidae > Cherax > Cherax quadricarinatus. Next base: position 14,400,887 of record NC_069413.1, on the reverse strand, counting down.
TGGTGTGTGCAAGAGTAGCGCACGGAGGGAGGTGCTGGTGCATGAGTTAGCCAGCAGGAGGGAGGGGCTGTGCAAGAGTAGCAGGCAGGAGGGAGGGGTCTGGTGCAAGTGTAGCAGAGGAGGGAGGTGTGGTGCATGAGTAGCAGCGGGAGGGAGTGCTGGTGCATGCGTGATGCGGTGGGAGGTGCTGCGTGCAAGAGTAGCAGCAGGAGGGAGGTGCTGGTGCAAGAGTAGCAGCAGGAGGGAGGTGCTGGTGCAAGAGTAGCAGCAGGAGGGAGGTGCTGGTGCAAGAGTAGCAGCAGGAGGGAGGTGCTGGTGCAAGAGTAGCAGCAGGAGGGAGGTGCTGGTGCAAGAGTAGCAGCAGGAGGGAGGTGCTGGTGCAAGAAGTCAGCAGCATGCAGGGAGGTGCTGGTGCAAGAGTAGCACACCAGCAGGATGGAGGTGCTGGTTGCAAGGAAGTAGCTGCAGGTGGAGTGCTGGTGCAAGGAGGAGCAGCAGGAGGGAGGTGCACGTGCAAGAGTAGCAGAGGAGGTAGGTGTGAGTGCAAGAGCTAGCAGCAGGAGGGAGGTGCCTGGTTGCAAGGTAGCAGCAGGAGGGAGGTTGCTGGTGAAGTTTAGCAGCCAGGAGGGAGGTGCTGGTGCAAGGGTAGCAGCAGGTGGTGAGGAGCTAGTGAAGAGTACCCTGAAGGAGGGACGGTGCTGTTGCAGAGTAGCAGCAGGAAGGGAGGTGATGGTGAAGAGTCGCCAGAAGTGAGGGAGGTGTGGTGCAAGAGTAGCAGCAGGAGGGAGGTGGGATGCGCACAAGTGCAGCTGCTGGAGGGAGGTGATGGTGCAAGAGCCAGCAGAGGGGGACGTGCTGGTTGCAAGAGTAGCAGCAGGAGCGGTGGTTGCTGGCGCACATGAAGCAGCAGCAGGAGCGCGAGGTGCGGCGCAGAATAGGAGGAGGGGGGTGCTGGTGCAAGAGTAGCAGCAGGAGGGAGGTGCTGGTGCAAGAGTAGCAGCAGGAGGGAGGTGCTGGTGCAAGAGTAGCAGCAGGAGGGAGGTGCTGGTGCAAGAGTAGCAGCAGGAGGGAGGTGCTGGTGCAAGAGTAGCAGCAGGAGGGAGGTGCTGGTGCAAGAGTAGCAGCGGAGGGACGGTGCTGGTGCAAAGAGTAGCAGCAGGTGGGAGGTGCTTGTGCAGAGTAGCAGCAGGAGGGTGGTGCTGTTGCAAGAGTAGCAGCAGGAGGGAGGTGCTTGTGCAAGAGTAGCAGCAGGAGGGAGGTGCTTGTGCAAGAGTAGCAGCAGGAGGGCGGTGCTGGTGCAAGAGTAGCAGCAGGAGGGAGGTGCTGGTGCAAGAGTAGCAGCAGGAGGGAGGTGCTGGTGCAAGAGTAGCAGCAGGAGGGGGTTGCTGGTGAAGAGTGCAGAAGGAGGGAAATCACTCCTATTGTCATCGGTGCTGGTTGCAAGAGTGCAAGCAGGAGGAGGTGTGTGTGTTTGCAAGAGTAGCAGCAGGAGGGAGGTGATGGCTGCAAGAGTAGCTGAGGAGGGTGGTGGATGGTGCAAGTAGTAGCAGCAGGGGGAGGTGCTGGTTGAGAGTAGAGCAGGGGGAGGTCCTTGTCAAGAGTAGCAGCAGGAGGGAGGTGCTGGTGAAGAGTAGCAGCAGGAGGGAGGTTTGTGGTGAAGGTAGCAGCATGTGGGAGGTGCTGTGTGCAAGAGTAGCAGCAGGGAGGGAGATGATGGTGCAAGAGTAGCAGCAGGAGGGAGTGATGGTGAAGAGTAGCAGCAGGAGGTGGAGGTTGCTGGTGAAGGTAGCAGCAGGTGGGAGGTGTGGTGAAGAATAGCAGCAGGAGGGAGGTGCTGGTGCAAGTGTGCGAGGAGGGAGGTGCAGGTGCAAGAATAGAGCTGGAGGGAGGGTGTGGTGCCAAGAGTAGCAGCAGGTCGGGAGTGCTGGTGCAAGGAGTAGCAGGCACGGGATGGCGGTGTGGTGAAAGCGTAGCAGCAGGAGGGAGGTGCTGGTGCAAGAGTAGCAGCAGGGAGGAGGTGTGTGCAGAGTGCAGCAGGAGGAGGTGCTGGTGTCGTGAATGGAGTGCAGAAGGAGGGAGGTGCTGGGGCAAGAATAGCAGCACGGAGGAAGGTGTTGTGCAAGAGTAGCAGCAGGAGGGATGGTGTGGTGCAAGAATAGCAGAGGAGGGAGGTGCTGGTGCAAGAGTAGCGAGGAGGAGTGGATGATGGTGCAAGAGTAGCAAGCACGGAGGGAGCGTGCTGTGCAAGAGTAGCAGCAGGTGGCCTGACCCGGTGCTGGTGCAAGAGTAGCTGCTGGTGGGAGGTGAATGGACTTGATAGCCGTTAGCAGCAGGAGGGAGGTGGTGTGCTAAGAGTTGCTGCAGGAGGGAGGTGCTGTTTGCAAGAGTAAAGCAGCAGGAGGGAGGTGATGGAGCAAGAGCAGCTGCAGGAGGGAGGTGCTGGTGCAAGAGTTGCCAGCAGAGGGAGGGTGTGGTTGCAGCGTAGCAGTAGGAGGGAGGTGACTTTAAGTGCATGAGTAGTGAGGAGGGAGGTGCTGGGGCCAAAGAGTAGAGCAGGAGGGAGGTGATGGTGCAAGAGAGTAGCAGCAGGAGGGCGGTGCTGTGTGCAAGTGTAGCAGCCAGGGAGGGGAGGTGCTGGTGCAAGAGTAGCAAGAGGGACGGGAGGTGTGCGTGCAAGAGTGCAGCAGGAGGGTGGTGCTGTGTGAAAGAAGTAGCTGCAGAGGGAGGTGCTGGGCAAAGAATAGCGCCAGGAGGGATGTGCTGGTTGCAACGAGCAGCAGAGGAGAGGAGGTGCTGGTGCAAGCAGTAGCAGCAGGCGGGAGGTTGCTGGTGCATGAGTAGCAGCAGGAGGGATGTGCTGGTGAATGAGTAGCAGCAAGGAGGGAGGTGTGGTGCACGAGTTAGCGGAGGGGGAGTGGTGCTGGTGAGAGTAGCAGCAGGAGGGAGGTGTGGTGCTAGAGTAGCTAGCAGGAGGGAGGTTTGGGTGCAGTGTTAGCAGAGGGGTGGTGTGGTGCAAGAGCAGCAGAGGAGGGAGCGTGGCTGGTGCAAGGTAGCACAGGAGGGTGGTGCTGGTGCATGAGTAGCAGACAGGAGGAGGTGTGGTGCAAGCGTTAGCTGCAGGAGGAGGTGTGGAGCAAGAGTGCAGAGGAGGGAGGTGCTGTGCAGAGTAGCCGCAGTGAGGGGGTGTGGTGCAAGAGTAGCAGCAGGAGGGAGGTGTGGTGAGTGTGCAGAAGGAGGGAGGTGTGCTGGTTGAAGAGTAGCAGCAGGAGGGAGGTGCTCTGTGCAAGAGTAAGCAGCAGGAGGGAAGGTGCTGGTTGCAAGGGTAGCAGAAGGCAGGGATGTGCTGGTGCAAGAGTAGCCGAAGGTAGGGAGTTGCTGATGTGCCAAGATTAGCGCAGGGGGAGGTGCTGGTGCAAGAGTAGCAGCAGGCAGGGAGGTGCTGGTGCCAGTGTAGCAGCAGGGAGGGAGGTGGCTAGTGCAAGCGTAGCAGCAGGAGGAGGTGCTAGTGTCAAACGTGTACCAGCAGGAGGGAGGTTGCTGTTGCAAGAGTCGCAGCTGGTGGGAGGTGTGCTGGTGCAAGAGTTGCAGCAGGAGGGAGGTTGCTGGTGCAAAGAGTAGCAGCAGGAGGGAGGTGATGCGCAAGAGCAGCAGCAGGAGTGGGAGGGGTGGTTGCAAGACGATGCAGCAGGCAGGAGGTGTATGGTGCAAGAGTAGCAGCAGGAGGGAGGTGCTGCGCAAGAGAAGAGCAGCGCAGGTGGGAGGTGCTGGCGTCAAGAAAGCAGAGGCAAGGGAGTTGCTGGTTGCAAGAAGTAGCTAGCAGTGGGAGGTGCTGGCGCAAAGAGTTAGCAGCAGGAGGGAGGTTATGTTATGTATTGTGCAAGAGTAGCAGAGGAAAGGGAGGCTATGCTGGAGCAAGAGTAGCAGCAGGAGGGAGGTGGTGGTTGCAGAGTAGCAGCAGGAGGGAGGTTGTGGTCGACAGAGTATCGACAGGAGGGAGGAGAGGTATGAGGTGCAAGAGTAGCAGCAGGAGGGAGGTGCTTGTGCAAGAGATAGCAGAAGAGGGAGTGCAGTTGCAGAGTAGCAGAGGTGGGAGGGTTGTGAAAGAGTAGCAAGAGGAGGGAGGTTGGCTTGTGACCAGAGTAGAGCAGAGAGGGCGGTGTGGTGCAAGAGTAGCAGCAGGTGGGAGGGTGCTGGTGCATAGAGTAGGCAGCAGGAGGGAGGTGATGGTTGCACAGAGTAGAGCAGGAGGGAGGTGTGGTGGCAAGAGTAGCAGCAGGAGGGAGGTGTGGTGCAAGAGTTGAGCAAGGAGGGAGGTGTGGTGCAAGTGTAGCGCAGAGGGAGGTGATGGTGCAAGAGTAGCAGCGGAGGGAGGTGCTGGTGCTAGAGTCAAAGGAACGTTAGCAGAGGAGGTGGTGCTGGTGCAGAGTAGCAGGGAGGAGGTCCTGGCTGCAAGTGTAGCAGCAGGAGGGAGGTGTGGTGCAAGGAGTAGCAGAGGAGGGAGGTTGCTGGTTGCAAGAGTAGCAGCAGGAGGGAGGTGCTGGTGCAAGGTAGCAGCGGGGGAGGTGCTGGGCAGAGTAGCAAGCAGGAGGGAGGTTGCTGGTGCAGATAGCAGAAGGAGGGAGGTGTTGGTGCAAGTGTACTCAGCTGGAGGGAGGTGCTGGTGCAGAATAGCAGTCAGGAGGGAAGGTGTGGTGCAAGAGTAGCAGCAGGAGGGGAGGTGCTGGTGCAAGAATAGGGCCAGCACTCGGAGGGTAGGGCTGCTGGTGCAAGAGTAAGCCAGAGAGGGAGGCTGTGGTGCAAGAGTAGCAGCAGGAGGGAGGTGCTGGTGCAAGGTAGCAGCAGGCGGGAGGTGATGGTGCAAGAGTGCAGAGGAGGGAGGTGTGTGCATAAGAGTAGCAGAGGAGGGAGGTTGTGTGTGCAAGGTTGCAGCAGGAGGGAGGTGCTGGTGCATGAATAAGAGCAGGAGGACGGTTGCGTGCTGTTCAAAGAGTAGCTTGCAGGAGAGGGAGGTGCTGGTGCAAGAATAGACAAGCAGGAGGGAGGGTGTGGTTTGAAAGAGTAGCAGCGGAGGGACTGTGTGTTGCAAGAGTAGATGAGGGTGGGAGGTGTGGTTGCAAGGAGTAGCGCAGGAGGGAGGTTTGCTGTGCAAGTGTCAGAGCATGGAGGGAGGTGATGTCGTGCAAAGAGTAGCAAGCAGGAGGGAGGTGCTGGTTGCCAAGTTTATTGCAGCAGCGAGGGAGGTGTGGTGCACGAGTAGCAGCGGAGGGAATGGTGCTGGCGCAAGAGAGTCAGCAGGAGGGAGTGCTGGTGCCATGAGTAGCAGAAGGAGGGAGCTGCTGGTGCAAGAGCGTAGTCACGTAGGAGGGGTAGGTGCTAGTGCAAGTGTAGCAGCAGGAGGGAGGTGCTGGTGCAAGAGTAGCAGCAGGAGGGAGGTGCTGGTGCAAGAGTAGCAGCAGGAGGAGGTGCTGTGCATGAGTAGCAGCGGAGGGAGGTTGTTGGTGCAAGAGTAGCTGCAGGAGGGAGGTTGACTTTGGTGAAAGAGTAGCAGCAGGAGGGAGGTGCTGGTGCAAGAGTAGCAGCAGGAGGGAGGTGCTGGTGCAAGAGTAGCAGCAGGAGGGAGGTGCTGGTGCAAGAGTAGCAGCAGGAGGGAGGTGCTGGTGCAAGAGTAGCAGCAGGAGGGAGGTGCTGGTGCAAAGATTAGCAGCTGGGAGGGAGGTGCTGGTGCAAGAGTAGCAGCAGGAGGGAGGTGCTGGTGCAAGAGTAGCAGCAGGAGGGAGGTGCTGGTGCAAGAGTAGCAGCAGGAGGGAGGTGCTGGTGCAAGAGTAGCAGCAGGAGGGAGGTTCTGGTGCAAGAGTAGCAGCAGGAGGGAGGTGCTGGTGCAAGAAGCAGCGCAGGAGGGAGGTGATGGTGCTAAGTTAAGCAGAAGGAGGCGGGAGGTGCTGGTGCAAGAGTGCAGCAGAGGGAGGTGCTGGTGAAGAGTAGATCAGGAGGAGGTGTGGTGCAAGAGTAGCTGCATGGTGGGAGGTGCTGGCTGCAAGAGTAGCAGAAGGAGGGAGGTGCTGGGGAAAGGTAGCTGCAGGAGGGAGAGTGCTGGTGCAAGAGTGCAGCAGGGAGGGGGTGCTGGTGACAGAGTAGCAGCAGCGAGGAGGTTGCTGGTGCAAGAGTAGCAGCCAGGAGGGAGGTCGTGGTAAAGAGTATGCACGCAGGAGGGAGGTTGCTGTTGCAAGAGTAGAGCAGGAGGGAGGTGCGGTGCATAGAGTTAGAGAGGGGGAGGTGTGGTGCAAGTGTAGCAGCAGGAGGGGAGTTGCTGGTGCATGAGTGCAGCAGGAGGGAGTAGCTGGTGCAGAGTAGCCTGCAGGAGGGAGGTTGTGATTGGCTGCAAATGGTGTTGCAGCTGGTGGGAGGTGTGGTGCAAGCGTAGCAGAGGAGGGAGGTGATGGTGCAGAGTAGCGCAGGAGGGAGGTGCTGGTGAAAGAGTAGAGCGGGAGGGAGGTAGTGAAGGTAAACTAGAAGTAAAGGTAATGAGGTTTGGTGATTCTGGGAAGAGTTCAAGGTTTGATGATAAAAGAACTGTGAATGATAGATTCGGGTGATAAAACTTGCCCACATCATTGCCCACAATCCTTGCTCACACTCCTTGCTACCACACTTAAGTAAACAGCAGGTAAGAAAGGTGATAAGGGGTGGAGAGGGGAGGGGGTGCCAGACAGCAAACAATAGAGGAGCACAGCAAGATGATATTGGAAGGAGCAGCTGAGTTGTATTCAAAAATTTTGTGTGTTTATATTTGATGGTGGCTGCCTGGTTACTGTGCTCTGGTCTGTATTATTGTGTTATCCGGACCACTTGATGAATAACTAACTTGTGTTGCGCTTGAGTTTATTTTGTATGTTGCGTCGCGCACGTGGAAATTCTTCAGTGCAATGTACGAGAATGTGACGTGGGGTAGTCTTCTGTAATTGTTTGTGCTTTGAGTTTACTGGGGGTCGGTTCGAGGTTCACGCCCCCGCGGTCCGGTCACAGAACAGGTCCTGTTTGTGGTTTGATCGATCCCAGCTGTTAGTGCCGCCCCTCGCAGTCCAACATAAGTATTCACACATTGACTGATCATTAAACTGTTTTAGGGGAATCTGTTGAGTTCCCTTTTGAATACAGGCAAGTGTTGGTAATCTCCCTTATGATAAAGAGAGTGGTGTTGAATAGGTCGTGGTCCTTAACTCAGTGAGCTCTCAGTTGCTACTCACCTTCCTGCTTTTCGTTGGGTTATCCTGCGCCGTTGCAAGGGCTTTTTGTGTTTATAAATAGTAATTTCGATTGTGAGGTTTGTGATCAGTATCTTTTACTGTGTAGATTATGGTGTATGTTTTTACCGTCGTTCTAAGTGAGTACATGTGTAGGGACTAAAGTAAAGTTCATCACAGTAATTTAGGTGCTTGATGAATTTATACGAACTGCTGAAGGTTTAATGTACAATTTTCAAGTTGAGCAATTTTTGCTGTCTTGAACGGGGACTGTTTGTACAAAGCAGTACTTCCAGCTCTAGGAGAGAACGTGTGTCCTACAGATATAATCATTAGTTGGACAATCTTTTGTTTTGCAAGATTTTGATCGTGAGATCCTCTGGACATTGTTACTCCAGGTTCTACATTTGATTGAAAGTTCATTGGAGTGCTTTGAGTTTGTATTGTACTCACAATATTGTTTGTATTTCCTATGTTCTTCGCGACGGAGTAAGTAAATGAAATTTGTCTCTTTGACATATAATGTTGTCAGTAGTTGACTGGGACTTTGTTTATATCCAGGTGGAGGGCTCACTGTTCTGTGGACAGCTTGAAACAAATTCCTGATCTTCGTCCTGCAAGGGATCTGTTAGTAGGAAATTAGTTACTATACTTTGATGAGTTTCCGAAACATATCAGATAAACCTCTCGCTCAGTAAAAATCTCATTCAGTAAAATCTATCAGTAAACACTCTTCAGTAAAACATTCACATCGTAAACTTCATCGTTATCTTCTCATCAGTAACATTCATCGCTAAACATCTCATCAGATAAACATTCATCTGTAAACATCTCTATCAAGTATTAACATATCATCATAAACATCACATCAGTAAACATCTCATCAGATAAAGATACTCAGGTATTGCTTGTGTTTCTTATTCATCGATTTACTGCATTGTATACGTGAGTGTGTGCATCTTGTCTTCTGTGACTATAACATTGTTCACAGGCAGATAGGGGGAATAATAATTAATAATAATAATAATAATAATAATAATTATTATAATATCTTTACTACAGTCACATGGTTGTACAGACCATAACTGACTTCAATGAATATACTATATAGAAGCCGATGTTTATGTGGAGTATTTCCCGCAAATTTAAGGTCAGTTTTGTCAACTTAAGACCTAGGTACCATTATAATGAGGGTGATCAGGGATAGGGAGACAAGCAGGGTGTCTTATCGGAAAAAGTTTAATGTTTTCCAGCACTTACCTGAGGTGATTCGCTCCCCAACCCGGACCCTCAGTGTGTGAGATGAGTGCGTTAGCGATCGATTTGACACGGGACACCTAAGTGTTACAATTTCATGGCCAAACTAGCGAACTGTACTAACATGAACATAGTGCGCAAGACAATGTTTGGAACCGGAATGATTTCGTCTTGAAAAAGGCTTCTTCAGTTTGAATGAGGTGATATGAAAACTGTAGACTTCCAGTGAGTAGTTTTGGAGGTGATCAGTCTCTCAGTGGTGGTTGGAAGGCAGTCAGTCGTCAGCGATCCTGAAGTTCTACACACATGATCATCTTCAACTTGTGTGACACATCCGGTTATCGCAAGCACCAGACAAGACATGTCCCAGGGCGGGCTGCGCGCGTAACTAGACTCTGAGAACTCATCAGAGATAATGCAATGTTCAAAAGAGGGTAGACAAAACACCTGCGTGTATACACGCAGTACTTGTGTCCAACAGACTACCAGAGCGGTAGACAAACTGCGAGTATACAACAGGTACTTGTGTCCACAAGACTCAAAGGGGTAGACATAGACAACACCTGAGTGTTCACACACAGTACTTGTGTCCTCCAGACTCACAAGAGGGTAGACACACACTGCGTGTATACACAACGTAATTGAGTCCACCAGCGATCACAGAGGGTAGACAACACATGCGGGTATACACCGCACGTACTTGTGTCCACCCAAGACTCACAGAGGGTAGAAACACTGCGTGTAACACGCAGTAAATGTGTCCACAAGCCTCAAGAGGGTAGACAAACACCTGTGTATACAGACAGTAATGAGTCAACCAATCTTCACATGCAGTTGTTAATACTAGGGGTCACAGCTGAAGAAGAAAGAACTCATGATGAGTCACAGGATGTTAGGAAGTATTTTTTGTACAGAGTTATCAGTAAGTGGAGAAATCTGCGAGAGTGATGTAGTGGAGGCAGGATCAAAACAAGCTTAAGAAGAGGTACGATAAAGTTCTTGGAGCTAGGAGAGAGTGCACTAGTTAGCGAAACAGCGAAGAGCTAGGGCCAGGAGCTGTGATCGACCCTACACACAAATAGGTGAGTACAACTGTGTATACACACAGTGAGCATGGCCTAGGCAGGGTATCCGGGAGTAGTAAACAACTGGAAAACATACATTGGTTTATGTCACGAGTTCTTGCGAAGCATTTCTCTTCAGTGCGCTTTCATTCACTTTAAAAACGCATTACGAGACCAAATACGACGATATTGCTCCTTTCTGAGCCAATTTGTCAAGTCACACTTTTTTTTATGGTTGAATTGTTCAGCATCATTATTGTTTAATGCTTTTTGTTATTTTTTGAAGTTGCTTAGTGACGTAAAGGGACTTATGATTTTAATGGGTTAAAGAGTTCTGAATTCGTATTAATGGTGTTGACAGAGCTTTGATTCGTATTAATGGTGTAAAAGAGATTCTGATTCTAATTAATGGTATTAAAGGCTTCTGATTATTATTAAAGAGTTGAGAGCTTATGTTCTTTTATGGTGTTGAAGAGCTTATGATTCTTTTATGACAGTCAAGAGCTTAGGACAGCTTCCTTAATATTCTATTAGACTGAGTTGTTACTTTCATTCCTTTGGCGTTGTTGACCCCTGGGAGCTGCGCTCCCGCCGATTAAAGTAATAGTATGTTTAAATTAAACTGGTATCATCGTTTAAGTCCGTAGGTGCGCAGAGGGAAAATGGTCAGCTAGGTGCGAGAGGAAAAAAATAGGTCAGTAGGTGCGGAGGTGAAAAGTAAAGCCATGTAAGTGTATGGTTTTTATATCAAGAACAGGAAGTGTAGTGGGAGCACAGTTGTTTATGAGCCTCGACAGGTAGAGAGTTCAGTGCCTCAAGGCACAATCCTGACACCTTTACTGTTTGTCAACTCGTAACCAAAACAGATAATAACACTAGCTTCGGCAGGAAAGTTCGTGCCACAAGGCACAATCATGGACTCCCTGCTGTTTCTCATCTTCATATCAGACATAGATAAATAATTAGCCTCAGAAAGGTAAGAGAGTTCAGTGCACAAGGACGATTTGGCACCTTTACCGTTTCTCAACCTGTATCAGACTAGATGAAGACATAACGTGAATTCGTGTCATCTTTTTGGAGTCTGATACAAATATAATAGGAAGTTTCACTTCTTAACAGACAAAACCAATTTATAACGAAGTTCAGTCAAAGTTTCCATCTGATCAGGAGAAAAATAACAAGAGGTTAATGGTGCATTTAAACTGTTATACTCTTGGATGGAGGAATAAGCTCACGTTATTTAATTGTTGATGGATCGGGGGTTTGTCTGTGTGGGCTGACCTGGATATTGTTCGTGGCTGAAAGGCAGTTGGTGATCAGCCTCGTGCTGTCTAAGTCAAGACACAGCCAGGCTTATCCAGCAACTGTATGGAGGAGCTTGCAGAAACTCCTTCTGGGATATGGGACGTGAGTACAGTAGAAGGTTTGTAACAAGGCGTAAGTACAAACATGTTGAGTACACCAAACAAGTACGTGCGACGCACCGTACTCACATATCGTAGAATTCTTAGTTCATTGGATTTACAGACATGCGGAGGCTTCTGAGTCAAAATTACTGGATGGAGTAATTTTACTGGAAATCTGGAAAGACCATTGAAGCAGGAGAATCTGATGAAGCCACAAAATGCCACTAGCACAGTGGGGGTTGTGGCACCTTCCATACCAATATCAACATCAGGCATTGAGCACCAGGCACCTTCACCAGGCACCTTTACAGGCATCATCACGGGCACCAGGACTGATTCTACCTATATATCTCAGCTAATATTGATTATACTGCCCATACTGCCTTCATACTAGGGGGGGGAGAGGTGGTAGCTATAAACGAAGTGGTTGGGGGGGGGAGTATGAGACACCTTGAATTAGGACGGGGTGATGATGGGTCATGAATCGGGGGGGGGGGTGAAGAGAGATAGAGGAGGGGTAACAGGCAGCAGAGCAGTGTTCTGATTGTTCACTGATTTTTCTGAGAGTCGTATGTTGTTCAGTGCTTCCTATCGTTCCTGTCTCTCTACCGCTTCCTATTTTCCTGGGCAGCACTTCTTGGAAATTAGTCAACATAATATAGTGATACTCTATAACTAAGGCTCGATGATGAGGGATTTGTTCGCCCAACATTACCTTTATGTTGATGTGCATAAACAGGGCCTCCTGTACTTGAGTAATCGGGAGGGCCCCGCTTAAACAGACGTTAGGTTTGGGCTACTGTGTACTGGAGAGCCACGCTTATACAGCAGGTTGGTCCGGGCTACTTGCTTACAGGGGGCCATATTATAAAGAAAGTTAGGTTCTGGGCTACTGCTGTATGGAGAGCCCCGCTTATACAGCAGGTTATGGTTCGGGTATTGACTGTAATTGGAGTGCCCTCCTTATTACAGAGGTTAGGTTAGGGCTATTGTTATGTACTGGAGAGCCCTGTTATACAGCAGGTTTTAGGGTTGGGCTATTGCTGTACAGGAGAGCGCTTATACAGAGGTTTAGGTTCTGGCTACTGCTTGTAAGGTGGTCACCTGGTTATACAGAAGGTTGGTTCGGGCTATTGCTTCGCGGTCTAGGAGAGCCTGCTTATACACCGCTAGGTTAGGTTCCGTGCTTTGCTGTACATGAGGGCTCTCACCGCCTTATACAGCAGGTTAGGTTATGGACTACTGTGTAAGAGGGGCCGCTTATAAGCAGGTTAGATTCCGGGTACTGCTGTCAGGAGGGCCTGCGTATACACAGGTTAGGTTCTGGGCTACTTCTGTACAGAATGGGCCGTGTTATACAGCGGTAGGTTCTGGGCTTCTGTGTAAGGAGGGCCCTACTGATAAAGCAGTTGGTTCTGGGCTATGTGTACAGGATGAGCCCTGCTTATACAGAGGTTCGGTTTTCGGCTATGCCTGTTACAGGAGGCTCTGCTTATACAGCAAGTTAGGTTCGGGCTATACTGTAAGGCAGGGGTCCTGCTTTATACAGCAGGAGTTAGGTTCCGGGCTACTGCTGTACAGGAGGGCCTGCTTATACAGAAGGTTAGGTTCAGGAATACTGTACAGGAGGGCCTGTTATACACCAGGTTAGACTTCTGGGCTACTGCTATACTGGTGGGCCTGTTATACAGCAAGCTTGGTTCGGGTGCTGCTGAAAGGAGGGGCCACGCTTATTACAGAGTGAGGTTCTGCAGGCTATGCTGTACTGGAGAGACCGCTTTACAGAGGTGACTGTTACAGGCTACTGCTGTACTGGAGGGCCCCGGCTTATAAGCAGGTTTAGGTTCAGGTACTCTGTAAAGGAGGGCCCCCACTTATACAGCAGGTAGGTTCAAGGCTTTACTGCTGTACAGGAGTGCCCTGCTTATACAGCAGGTTAGGTTCCAGCACTTACTGTACAGGAGGGCTTCTTATACACCAGGTTAGATTCTGGGTATGCTCTACTGGGGGCCCTGCTATACAGAAGTTAGGTTCCCGGGCTGCTGCTGTAAGGAGGGCCCCGCTTATACAGCACGTTAGGGTTACTGGGCTACTGCTGTATCTGGAGAGGCACCTCTGTATTTACTGCAGGTTAGGTTCCCAGGATACTGCCTGTTCAGGAGGGCCCCGCTTAGTACAGCAGGGTTAGGTTTCCAGGCTACTGCTGTCGGAGGCGCCCCCACTTATACAGGGAGGTTTGGTTTCCAGGGATACTGTGTACAGGAGAGCCCGCTTAACAGCTAGGGGTTAGGTTCCGGGCTACTGCTGATACAGGGAGGGACCCGCTTCACACAGAGGTTAGGTTCCGGGCTGCTGCTTACAGGAGAGGCCCCGCTTCTACAGACGTTGGTTTGGGCTATGCTGTTAGTGGAGAGCCCGCTTATCAGCAGGTTTGGTTTTACAGGCTACTGCTGGACAGGAGGGCCCCCGCTTAAACAGAGCAGGTTAGGTTCAGGCTACTGATAGTACAGGAGGGCCCCATTATACAGCAGGATATCGTTCCAGGACTCCTCCTGCTGTACAGGAGAGCCGCTTATACAGCAGGTTGGTTCCGGGTAATGCTGTACAGGAGGGCCCGCTATACAGCAGGTTCGGTTCCGGGTTACTCTGTACAGGAGGGCTCCGCTTATACAGAGGTTAGGTTTCCGGGCTAACTGACTGTACAGGAGAGCCTGCTTATACAGCGTTAGGGTTCCAGGATACTGCTGTACAGGAGAAGCCCTGCTTTTACAAAGCAGGTTAGGTTCCGGGCTATGCTGTACAGGGCGCCCAGCTGATACAGCAGGAAAAAAATGATTTTAGGAGTGATATTACGTCCCCAAACTTAGATAGGGTCCATGCGGCTAACTCTATGTGGGAGGAAATTGTTAAGGCCCAATGCACGATAATTGAGTAATTTAGGGGCTTTAACTTTAGTCATGTTGATTGGAATTTTCTTGACTGGGAATTTAGACTTTAGACTACTTAGAAGTATATCAGGATTGTTTTTTTGAAGAGATAGGACGAACACCCTCCAAGGGAAATAAAACCTGCTTGACTTGTTATGGCAACAATGAATCCTTTGGTTAATAAATTTAGAAATTTCAGAGGAACTGGGTGAGCTGCTAGCGACCACAAATCAATTACATTTAGCATTGAATGGAAGTTACGATCAGTAGCGATAATCAGTAACAGTCAGATTTTCGCTTAGCAGATTAGATGGGCTTAGAGAACAATTATCATCTATGTTGACTGGGGTTAAACGAAGAGAGCTATCAATATGACAGTTTTCTGAACACTATACATGCTGATCAAAGAGCGTTTATCCCATATAAAGAAATTAGATCAAATAGAAATGACTCAAAATGGATGAATAATAGGCTCAAATATCTACTAGGGCATAAAGGAATTTATAGGCGTATCAAAAGAGGTGAGGGTCATCTTATGAATCAGTATATTGGCATTAAGAGGGACATTAAAAGGGGAATAAGAAAAGCTAAAAGGGACTATGAAATTAAAGTTGCTAGGGATTCTAAAACTAACCCAAAAAGTTTTCTCCAGGTCTATAGAACAAAACTAAGAGATAAGATAGGTCCCCTTAAAAATAACTATGGGCACCTTACTGACAAAGAGAATGAAATGTGCTTGATTTTAAATGATTATTTTCTCTCAGTTTTTACACAGGAAGACACTAACAATATTCCAGTAATTAATTTTTACAGTGGGCTAGAAGAAGATAAATTATGTAACATCACAGTCACTAGTGAGATGGTTGTGAAGCAGATAGACCGACTGAAGCAAAATAAGTCACCGGGTCCTGATGAGGTTTTTTCAAGGGTTCTTAAGGAATGCAAAATGGAACTCTGTGAACCATTAACTAATATTTTTAATTTATCTCTTCAAACAGGTGTAGTGTCTAATATGTGGAAGATGGCTAATGTAATTCCTATTTTTAAAACAGGGGACAAGTCGTTACCGTCAGATTACCGCCCAATAAGCCTGACCTCAATTGTAGGCAAATTACTAGAGTCAATGATAGCTGAGATTATAAGAAGCCATCTCGATAAGCATAGCTTGATTAATGATACTCAGCATGGATTCACAAGAGGCCGGTCTTGTCTAACTAATTTATTAACTTTCTTCAGTAAAGCTTTTGAGGCTGTTGACAACGATAAAGAATTTGATATTATTTACTTAGATTTTAGTAAGGCTTTTGATAGAGTTCCGCACCATAGACTGTTAAAGAAAGTGGCAGCTCATGGCATTGGGGGAAAAGTGCTCTTGTGGATCGAGTCATGGCTCACTGACAGGAAGCAGAGAGTGTCCATAAATGGGGTTAAGTCCGAGTGGGTATCTGTAACAAGTGGCGTTCCACAGGGATCAGTCTTGGGCCCGTTGTTGTTTATAATATATATCAATGATCTTGATGAGGGAATTACTAGTGATATGAGCAAATTCGCCGATGACACAAGGATAGGTAGGATAATTGATTCAAACGTAGATGTTATGGAACTTCAGGAGGATTTAAACAAACTCTATTCTTGGTCAGAAAAGTGGCAGATGCAGTTCAATGTAGATAAATGCAAGGTTCTGAAGCTTGGGAGTGCCCATAACCCTAGTACTTATAAGTTAAATGATGTAGAACTTAGCCATACAGATTGCGAAAAGGACTTGGGGGTTATGGTGAGCAGCAACCTTAAACTAAGACAGCAATGCCTAAGCGTATGTAATAAGGCAAATAGATTACTGGGATTTATATCAAGAAGTGTAAGCAACAGAAGTCCAGAGGTCATACTGCAGCTTTATACATCATTAGTAAGGCCTCACCTAGATTATGCAGCTCAGTTCTGGTCTCCGTATTACAAAATGGACATAAATTCGTTAGAAAACATTCAGCGTAGGATGACTAAATTAATACATAGCATTAGAAATCTTCCTTATGAAGAAAGATTGAAGACTCTTAAGTTACATTCACTTGTTAGACGAAGAATGAGGGGAGACCTGATCGAAGTGTATAAGTGGAAGATAGGTATTAATAAAGGGGATATTAATAAGGTCTTGAGGATGTCTCTCCAAGAGAGAACCCACAGTAATGGATTTAAATTAGATAAGTTTAGATTTAGAAAGGACATAGGAAAGTATTGGTTTGGAAATAGGGTAGTTGATGAGTGGAACAGTCTACCTAGTTGGGTTATTGAGGCTGGGACTTTGGGTAGTTTCAAATCTAGGTTGGATAAGTACATGAGTGGGAGGGGTTGGATTTGAGTGGGACTTTCACATCAGAGCTTATTTCTTGGGTGGCATTGAAAATTGGGTTGGGCAAATGTTTTGTTAGTGGGATGAATTGTAAAGGACCTGCCTAGTATGGGCCAGCAGGCCTCCTGCAGCGTTCCTCCTTTCTTATGTTCTTATGTTAGGTTCCGGGCTACTGCTGTACAGGAGAGCCCTGCTTATACAGCAGGTTAGGTTCCGGGCTACTGCTGTACAGGAGAGCCCCACTTATACAGCAGGTTAGGTTCCGGGCTACTGCTGTACAGGAGAGCCCCGCTTATACAGCAGGTTAGGTTCTGGGCTACTGCTGTACAGGAGCCCCCCCCTTATACAGCAGGTTAGGTTTCAGGCTACTGCTGTACAGGAGGGCCCCGCTTATACAGCAGGTTAGGTTCCAGGCTACTGCTGTACAGGAGAGCCCGGCTTATACAGCAGGTTAGGTTCCGGGCTACTGCTGTACAGGAGAGCCCCGCTTATACAGCAGGTTAGGTTCTGGGCTACTGCTGTACAGGAGCCCCCCCCTTATACAGCAGGTTAGGTTTCAGGCTACTGCTGTACAGGAGGGCCCCGCTTATACAGCAGGTTAGGTTCCAGGCTACTGCTGTACAGGAGGGCCTCGCTTATACAGCAGGTTAGGTTCCAGGCTACTGCTGTACAGGAGAGCCTCGCTTATACAGCAGGTTAGGTTCTGGGCTACTGCTGTACATGAGGGCCTCGCTTATACAGCAGGTTATGTTCTGGGCTACTGCTGTACAGAAAGGCCTCGCTTATACAGCAGGTTAGGTTCTGGGCTACTGCTGTACAGGAGGGCCCCACTTATACAGCAGGTTAGGTTCCAGGCTACTGTTGTACAGGAGGAACCCGCTTATACAGCAAGTTAGGTTCTGGGCTACTGCTGTACAGGAGGGCCCCGCTTATACAGCAGGTTAGGTTCCGGGCTATTGCTGTACAGGAGAGCCCTGCTTATACAGCAGGTTAGGTTCCGGGCTACTGCTGTACAGGAGGGCTCTGCTTATACAGCAGGTTAGGTTCCAGGCTACTCCTGTACAGAAGGGCCCTGCTTATACAGCAGGTTAGGTTCTGGGCTACTGCTGTACAGGAGGGCCCCTACGTTAGTTACGACAGAGGTTATTAGGTTCTGGGCTACTGCTGTACTGGAGAGCCCTGCTTATACAGCAGGTTAGGTTCCAGGCTACTGCTGTACAGGAGGGCTCTGCTTATACAGCAAGTTAGGTTCCGGGCTACTACTGTACGGGAGGGCCCTGCTTATACACCAGGTTAGATTCTGGGCTACTGCTGTACTGGAGAGCCCCGCTTATACAGCAGGTTAGGTTCTGGGCTACTGCTTTACAGGAGGGGCCTGCTTATACAGCACGTTAGGTTCTGGGCTACTGCTGTACTGGAGGGCCCCGCTTATACAGCAGGTTAGGTTCCATGCTACTGCTGTACAGGAAGGCCTCGCTTATACAGCAGGTTAGGTTCCGAGGGCTACTGCTGTACAGATAGCCCGCTTATACAGCAGGTTAGGTTCCAGGCTACTGCTGTACAGGAGGGCCCCGCTTATACAGCAGGTTAGGTTCTGGGCTACTGCTGTACAGGAGGGCCCCGCTTATACAGCAGGTTAGGTTCCGGGCTACTGCTGTACAGGAGGGCCCCGCATTATACAGCAGGTTAGGTTCCAGGCTACTGCTGTACAGGAGGGCCTCGCTTATACAGCAGGTTAGGTTCCGGGCTACTGCTGTACAGGAGGGCCCTGCTTATACAGCAGGTTAGGTTCCAGGCTACTGCTGTACAGGAGGGCCCCGCTTATACAGCAGGTTAGGTTCTGGGCTACTGCTGTTCAGGAGGGCCCTGCTTATACAGCAGGTTAGGTTCCAGGCTACTGCTGTACAGGAGGGCCCCGCTTATACAGCAGGTTAGGTTCCGGGCTACTGCTGTACAGGAGGGCCTCGCTTATACAGCAGGTTAGGTTCCGGGCTACTGCTGTACAGGAGGGCCCCATTATACAGCAGGTTAGGTTCTGGGCTACTGCTGTACAGGAGGGCCCCGCTTATACAGAAGGTTAGGTTCTGGGCTACTGCTGTACAGGAGGGCCCCGATTATACAGCAGGTTAGGTTCCGGGCTACTGCTGTACAGGAGGGCCTCGCTTATACAGCAGGTTAGGTTCCGGGCTACTGCTGTACATGAGGGCCCTGCTTATACAGCAGGTTAGGTTCCAGGCTACTGCTGTACAGGAGGGCCCCGCTTATACAGCAGGTTAGGTTCCAGGCTACTGCTGTACAGGAGGGCCCTGCTTATACAGCAGGTTAGGTTCTGGGCTACTGCTGTACAGGAGGGCCCCGCTTATACAGCAGGTTAGGTTCCGGGCTACTGCTGTACAGAGGGCCTCGCTTATACAGCAGGTTAGGTTCCGGCTATGCTGTACAGGAGGGCCGATTATACAGCAGGTTAGGTTCTGGGCTACTGCTGTACAGGAGGGCCCCGCTTATACAGCAGGTTAGGTTCCAGGCTACTGCTGTACAGGAGGGCCCTGCTATACAGCAGGTTAGGTTCTGGGCTACTGCTGTACAGGAGGGCCCCGCTTATACAGCAGGTTAGGTTCCAGGCTACTGCTGTACACGAGGGCCCCACTTATACAGCAGGTTAGGTTCCGGGCTAGTGCTGCACAGGAGGGTTCTGCTTATACAGCAGGTTAGGTTCTGGGCTACTGCTGTACAGGAGGGCCCCGCTTATACAGCAGGTTAGGTTCCGGGCTACTGCTGTACAGGAGGGCCCTCGCTTATACAGCAGGTTAGGTTCCGGGCTACTGCTGTACAGGAGGGCCCCGCTTATACAGCAGGTTAGGTTCCGGGCTACTGCTGTACAGGAGGGCCCCGCTTATATAGCAGGTTAGGTTCCAGGCTACTGCTGTACAGGAGGGCCTCGCTTATACAGCAGGTTAGGTTCCAGGCTACTGCTGTACAGGAGGGCCCCACTTATACAGCAGGTTAGGTTCCAGGCTACTGCTGTACAGGAGGGCCTCGCTTATACAGCAGGTTAGGTTCCAGGCTACTGCTGTACAGGAGGGCCCCTTATACAGCAGGTTAGGTTCCAGGCTATGCTGTACAGGAGGGCCCCATTATACAGCAGGTTAGGTTCCAGGCTACTGCTGTACAGGAGGGCCTCGCTTATACAGCAGGTTAGGTTCCAGGCTACTGCTGTACAGGAGGGCCCCACTTATACAGCAGGTTAGGTTCCAGGCTACTGCTGTACAGGAGGGCCTCGCTTATACAGCAGGTTAGGTTCCAGGCTACTGCTGTACAGGAGGGCCCCACTTATACAGCAGGTTAGGTTCCAGGCTACTGCTGTACAGGAGGGCCTCGCTTATACAGCAGGTTAGGTTCCAGGCTACTGCTGTACAGGAGGGCCCCACTTATACAGCAGGTTAGGTTCCAGGCTACTGCTGTACAGGAGGGCCTCGCTTATACAGCAGGTTAGGTTCCAGGCTACTGCTGTACAGGAGGGCCCCACTTATACAGCAGGTTAGGTTCCAGGCTACTGCTGTACAGGAGGGCCTCGCTTATACAGCAGGTTAGGTTCCAGGCTACTGCTGTACAGGAGGGCCCCACTTATACAGCAGGTTAGGTTCCAGGCTACTGCTGTACAGGAGGGCCTGCTTATACATGCTAGTGTTATGGTTTACCAAGGCACTAGACTGCTAACAGAGTACTCCCATCTTATCTTAAGAGTTTGGTTCCAGGCTAATGCTGTAATTGGAGGGTCTCGCTATAAAGCAGGTTAGATTAACAGGCTACTGCATGTACAGGAGGCCACTTAACAGCAGGTTAGGTGCGGCTACTGCTGTACATGAGAACTCCTCGCTGTATACAGCTTGTACTTCCCAGTACTCTGTACAGCCCTTCACTTGTTATACAAACTTTATTCTGGGCTATGCTTTAGGAGAAATCGCTAGTAGCCATAGCCTTCGCATTTCTTACTCTTAAATGTTTTGGGTCCTTACGTATGTGTTCTAGCAATATTATATTGAGTTTCTAGATAATGACAAAAATGTGTAGCATACACTACACACTGCCTAGCTTATTTTGTAAAACTAGCCAGTGATGTAAATGTGTGATCATCTGTAAAGTAAAACTGGGTATGATTGAACACTATTATTAAAAACTCGTAAACTGATATCCTATCCGTAAAGCTTAGATTCTCCTATGTACTCACTTCGATCCATTATTCCCAAACGGTACTTCGGTTTGGGTTTCAGGCTTGTATGCCATTATAACCTTCGCGTTACTTCCATCTTATGTCTATACAGTTGCTTCGTTAGTTGGGTTCTATGCAGCTGTTCTTATTCGTGTTCTCTAGTATGCTTGCAAGTATTGTAGCCTTTCTACAATCATATAGAGTCCATTCGGTAAGAGGTTAAAAACTAGCAGTTTGATCAATTTCCTGTTTTGTAGAAAACCTGAATTGACACACTCATATTGAAACTGAACTGACACATATACCTGTCAACAGCTTGTATGTATTGATCAAGACATTCGCCACAGTTTTCCAATACGGGATCCGTAGTTCAAGTGATATTAACATATGGATCGTTTTCCACTTGAGTAAAGTATTTAAGCTGGCAGTCCTCTATTCCTGAGCTTGTTCTCTATTCTTCTAGGCTTGGTATCTTTACGACTTTGGTCCATTTTATGGCTCAATACTTCGGTTCATAATATATGAATACCAGGTGACAGGGATTACAATAGCGTTAATGTAATTAAAAGTCCATACAATTCGTCATTTATGAAAAATCGTGCGACCTCCTATGGAAACGTTGCTTTAATAATTATGTTCAACGTTGGGTTTTATTTTCCACACGTAGCTCTTCTAAATGAGACCAGTATATGTCTAAACTATAGAGTCTCAGTCGTTCGAATAGGGATAAAAAGCTTAAATTTGAAAGTCTCAATATAGTCCTGATGCTGACAAATTTCCTCTAGGAAATGACGAAGTTCTCCATATGGCCAATAACTCTCATATATGATGAATATCAGTCACATATACAATTGCTATATGTTGTAATGTCTGTAATTGAATTTATAAAGGATTGCACAGTAAACGTTCTTCAGAATCAAATAGTGAAGTACACCATAGAGTTTTACACACCATTTATTGAACATATGTAATAGCTTGACCCATTCAAATTCTGTTGAGTTGAGAAATAACACTCATCATTTACAGATGTTATTAATTTGGCTACAATTACTGACAAAATTTCAGGAAATGGAGCAGATGATTATTTCTATATATATATATATTATATATATATATATTATTATATATATATATATATATAGATATATATATATATATATATGCATAGATCACAGTAAACAGGTGATTTCAGAATATGCAAAAAACTATGATATACACCATTTAGATATACACCATTTCCTTGGAAAATTAAATAGCTTAGCCCATTCTATAAACTTTACTGTTGAGTTTGAAGAAAATAACTCATTGCCTTTTCTAGATGTTTTAATTATTAAGGGTAATAATGAATTCAAATTTAAAATTTACAGAAAACCTACAAATAACTGTTCCTATGTCCACTATTATTCCTCGCATCAAGATAGAGTCAAACTGTTTTCTCATCAATGTTTTTGAGAGCTTTACGAATTTGTAGTCCTGAGTTCATAGATGAGGAAATATCCAAAATTTATGAAATAGGTAATAATTTAAAATACCCAAGAAATGTAATTGATAAATCTTTTAAAGTTGCTAGAAATACTTTTTACAGTCCAAAAAGGGACAACCAGCCTTATTCAACTAAAAATATGTTGGTTCTCCCTTACCATGAAAACTTGGTTGATATGCCTTCTCTTCTTAAGACTTTTAATATTAAAGCTGTATTCAAAAATCTCGATACAGTAAAAAAACTTTTGATAAAGAATTCCTCCCAAAATGCTGATGGATGTGTCTATAAGATTCCTTGTAAAATTTCCGATAAAGTTTATTACGGTCAAACTGGTAAAAATCTCGAACTAAGATTAAAACAACATAAATATAGCATTAGAACTGGACAAGATTCCAATGCTTTATTTATTCATGTAAGAGATTTTAACTATCCAATTGATTTTCAAAAAGTTGAGAAAGTAGTATCAAGCAAGTCCATGGTCGACAGGAATATAATTGAATCTTGTTTCATAAAAAGCAGTTTTGACAATATGAATATTTCCTTTGGTTTATATAAATTAGATCCATTTATAATTAATAGAATTTAGGAAGAATTTAATAATACACTGGACAAATAATAATTTTAAAAATTTTCTTGGGTAGAATAGTTTGTTGGTGGGTTGTGCAAAGGACCTGTCCAGTTGGGCCGGCGCACGTCAGGTGTTTAACTGTTGTGGGATCTGATAGTGAGGTGTTGGCCAGACCCCTTATATACCTTCCTTGGATGCTTTACTTTCATAGTTCCTTGATAATGTGAGTAGTCACGAAAGCGCTTGGAATTTCTCTATTCTTTCAGAGTGGTTGTTTTGCATATATATATATAATATATATATATATATATATATATATATATATAATATATATATATATATAATCAATAACAACACTGCGACTAGCCGAGGACTCGAACCCATGATGTTTGGCCCACCTCCTGGTGAGCGAAAATCAAATGACGCTCTAACCCACAGGACCACCAAATCCTACAAGAACCAAGCACCCAGCCAAGCTAGGTGTGTTACCCTTGGTCCGAGGACATACGGTGGTGTGGGTGCCTCTGAGCTAATTTCATTCTACTCCCTGTTTGGTGTACTAGCCCACCAATCAGTAGTTTATATTATTGTATCCACGAATGAGTGGTATTGATCAATAACAACACTGCGACTAGCCAAGGACTCGAACCCATGATCTTGTGGCCCGCCTCATGGTAAGCGGAAATCACATGCTCACCATGAGGCGGGCCAAAACATCATGGGTTCGAGTCCTTGGGTAGTTGCAGTGTTTTCATTGATCATTACCACTTGTTCGTGGTTACAATTTATATATATATATATATATATATATATATATATATATATATATATATATATATATACATACATACATACATACACCTTCTGTGTCCTTGATAAAGCTCCTAGAGAGCTAAATGTTGCCACAATAAAATGTCACATAAGTAGCATCCGTGTTCATTTTCTGTGTTTTCCGGCATATAAGGTGCGTTTTTTCCCACAAAGTTTTGGAAAATCATCCTGCGCCTTATATGCTCAAGGTCAGTGTGACGGGGTAGGCCGTGTGTTACGTTTTAGCAGTTGTTTACTAACGTTACGTTACAAGTGCTTGGTAACATCGTGTTATATGTCTCAGACTCTGGTGCGCCTTATATGCCGGGATGTACGGTACCTACCACAGTGATGTAGTCGACTACCTAGTTGACTGTGAAGAAGCCATCGACAGCATGACCATGCAGTCTCTCCCAGGAACAGACTCTTTAAACTAATTATTTATGAAAAAATTGAAAGAAACCACTATATTGAGCCTCTAGTAATTAATAAAGGTGTGGGATGACTGGTGTCATCCCACAGTCATTAAAGACCATTGATATTATTCAACTTCGCAAGGTGGCAGTAAAACATCTGCAAAATGATCTATAGACCAATAGGTCTGACTTCCACATCAAAATCTTTGAATGTTTCCTAAGAAGCAAGATTAACGGCCCATGGCCGGGCTCCGGGAGTAGACTCTCGAAACTCGGCAAAGGTATATCAGAGGTATACATGGAATCAACAGCGTCACAAGTCAGGGTAGTATGAGTGTAGGATAAGCCGTACTTGCCCTTCACAACTGCTAGACCATTGCTGTGCGGTCCTGGATGTACTAGAAGATAAACGCTTATGTTGTGTACACTGTGACTCTCTGACCGCGGGTTCAAATCCCACCCGTGGTATGGTTTGTGTACACTGTGATAGCCCACAAAATGTGGGCAAAAAGAATAATTGGAAAAGTGAGCAGATGGATATTTAAGTTATTAACAAATAGAATCCAGAGAGTAGTAAAGAGAGTGAACTCGGAGGCTGCCACAGTGAAGAACTCTGTTCCTTGAGGTTCTTTGATGCTGGTGAGGGGATCTGTGGGAGGGGGGAGATGGAAGGCTTAATTCAGGGAACTGGAGCACAGATCCAATTCCCCAATTATTATTGTTATAATCAAAAAGAAGCTTAGCACTTCTTTTGATTTATAATAATAATTGGGGAATTGGATCTGTGCTCCAGTTCCCTGAATTAAGCCTTCCATCTCCCCCCTCCCACAAGCACTGTACAATACCAACAGGTTTAGCGTTCCCCATAATAATGATCTGCTCCTTCAGGTACAGTACTCATCCCACATCTGTTGCACATTCTTATATCCAACAATGGCCAGGATATAAACCAATAACACTATAACCTCCTTTGTTGATGACACTTGAATCTCTTTGAGACTGTCGGCCGTCGAAGACAACCAATCTTCAAGAGGATATAAATCAAGTCTTCCAGTGGACCTTAGACAACAATGTGATGTTTAACGAAGACAAATTTCAGTTGTTCAGTTATGGAAGAATGTAGGAAATAAAGATCGTAAAGGAGTATAGGATGAACTCAGATTATTCAACAGAGTGAAAGTTTTATGTGCGAGACCTGAGAGTGATAATGTCAGATCTCATATTCAAGGATGACAACAATGTTGTAATTGCTACCACGAGGAAAATGATAGACTGGATAACTAGAACTTTCAAGACAACAGATGCTGAGCCAGTGATGATACTCATCAAGTCACTTGTTGTCTCCAGGCTGGAATACTGTTGCATACTGACCACCACCTTCAAGACAGCGAGAGTGAGATTATTGAGCTGGAAAACGTACACCGAACTTTCACTGCTCGTATACACTCAAGTATCAGAACTACTGGGAATGCTTGAAGTATCTTCAACTGTGTTTCTTGGAACGTAGGAGAGAAAGATACATCATAGGTTGCGCCTGGAAAATCTCTTGATGTGTGTGTGTTGCCTCTGTTGATGTGTGTGTGTGTGTTGCTTCTGTTGATGTGTGTGTGTGTGTTGCTTCTGTTGATGTGTGTGTGTGTTGCTTCTGTTGATGTGTGTGTGTGTTGCCTCTGTTGATGTGTGTGTGTGTGTTGCTTCTGTTGATGTGTGTGTGTGTTGCTTCTGTTGATGTGTGCGTTACTATCGTTGATGTGTTTTGCTTCTGTTGATTGTGTGTGTTTCCGTTGACACATGTGGGTGTGCCTACCGTTGATGTGTGTGGGTGATGGTACCGTTGATGGAAGAGTGGCTGGTACGTAACCTTGGACTAGCTAGCACTGATGCAGTATGGAGAGGCCGTGATACACCAGACATAATGGGTTAACATGGGAAGAAGTGGGGCAAAAAAACTATGGCGCATTTTTTTTTCGTAAATACGATTAAAAAAAAAGAGCATCAGAAATTGGACAGCATGTGCCGTGAAGGCCTTTCAACTCGCTTATTCAACTTTGGATATACTTCTTCAGTCGCATTTGTGACAAGGAGCATTGTATAGAGGAGCTTTATTAAGAGGATTGACTGTATGTAGGATGATAAGTGGTGGAGGGGGAGGAGGCGGTGGAGGAAGAGGAGGAGGAGGGTCAATACCAGGGCGGTGCCACACCTGTGTGGCACTACTAATGGTGCCACATCTGCCACACCGAAGGACCCTCTTACTATAATAATAATAATAATAATAATAATAATATAATAATAATATTTTTTATTATTATTGTTGTTGATATTATTTTTCATTATTGTTGTTATTCACAAGAGAGTTGTAAACCTGTATGGGTCATAGAGGTGGTCTGAACATATGTTCTCAAGTAACACAGAGTTTTTTTTTACCCTGCCTGACACACTGACAAAGACAGATGTGTATGTTTCTTAAGGAGTAAACAGTGTTTATGTTCTGAGTAGGCAGAGTATTTATGTCTGAGTAGACACGAGTTGTTTATGTAGTGTGTGCAGTAAAGACGAGTTGTTTATGTAGTGTGTGCAGTGAAGACGAGTTGTTTATGTAGTGTGTGCAGTGAAGACGAGTTGTTTATGTAGTGTGTGCAGTAAAGACGAGTTGTTTATGTAGTGTGTGCAGTAAAGACGAGTTGTTTATGTAGTGTGTACAGTAAAGACGAGTTGTTTATGTAGTGTGTACAGTAAAGACGAGTTGTTTATGTAGTGTGTGCAGTAAAGACGAGTTGTTTATGTAGTGTGTGCAGTAAAGACGAGTTGTTTATGTAGTGTGTACAGTAAAGACGAGTTGTTTATGTAGTGTGTACAGTAAAGACGAGTTGTTTATGTAGTGTGTGCAGTAAAGACGAGTTGTTTATGTAGTGTGTGCAGTAAAGACGAGTTGTTTATGTAGTGTGTACAGTAAAGACGAGTTGTTTATGTAGTGTGTACAGTAAAGACGAGTTGTTTATGTAGTGTGTGCAGTAAAGACGAGTTGTTTATGTAGTGTGTGCAGTAAAGACGAGTTGTTTATGTAGTGTGTACAGTAAAGACGAGTTGTTTATGTAGTGTGTACAGTAAAGACGAGTTGTTTATGTAGTGTGTGCAGTAAAGACGAGTTGTTTATGTAGTATGTGCAGTAAAGACGAGTTGTTTATGTAGTGTGTGCAGTAAAGACGAGTTGTTTATGTAGTGTGTGCAGTAAAGACGAGTTGTTTATGTAGTGTGTACAGTAAACATAAACTGTTTATGTTGAGGAAGTTGAAAACAAAGAGGTGGGGGGGGGGGACCTACCATCTACAACGCCCTAGCTGCAAGGTGAGTACTCCCCTGTATGTACTCACCCGTATATGTGGTTGCAGGGGTTGACTGACAGATACTCTGGCCCCGCCTCTTCGCTGGTCGCTACTAGGTCCATTCTCTCCCTACTACAAGACAGAGAGAACCAAGGGACTAAATAAACAAACATTACTGGTTAACCAGTTTTATTAACCACTTAATAAACCTTTAAAATCTCTAATAAAGTGCCTGTCGCAGTTTACCAAACTGCGACAGGCCAGGACTCGACCCTACGAACTTTGTGCCGCCTCCAGAGACAGCACAATGTACACGTCACCTTACCACTACGCCAGCGATCCTACAAGAACCAAATACACAGTACGGAGTTGTGTGTGCATTGGTCCGAGGACACTCGTGGCATTGGTATCTCAAGGATTAATTTCAGCCTCATCCTGTTGGAATACCCACCTCAACAAGCAGTCTATATAGCAATGAAATCACGAAACAAGTGATTTTAAATCACCAAGGCAAGGCAAACACATAGCTCCGTGCTGTGTACTTGGTTCTTGTAGGATCGTTGGCCTAGTAGTAAGGTGATGCGTACATTGTGCTGTCTCTGGAGGCGGCACAAGGTTCGTAGGGTCGAGTCCTGGCCTGCCGCAGTTTGGTAAATGGTAAAATTTGTTATTTCGGCTTAAATAGCAACGCTCTTCTTGCCGAATAAGGCAAGCGAAAATTTGTGTGTGCAATAATTTCGCAAAAATCATTCCGAACCTAACGATAAAAATATATATTTGATTGTGTTTGTTTAGTACTAAATTATTGTAAACGTATTTAAAATATATTTAGTTGGGTTAGGCTAAAATAAATTGCTCTTGTTATAATAAGGTTAGGTAAGTTTTCTAAGATTCTTTTGATGCAAAATTAAAATTTTTTACATTAACATTAATGAGAAAAATATATCTTTAAACGTAGTATAAGATAAAATTTTAGAAAGGATTTAATTTTAAACTTGGCACCACAAATATATATATATATATTTATATATAATATATATATATATATATATATTTTATATATATATATATATTATATATTATATATATAATTTTTTTTCTTCAACAAGTCGGCCGTCTCCCACCGAGGCAGGGTGACCCAAAAAGAAAGAAAATCCCCAAAAAGAAAATATTTCATCATCATTCAACACTTTCACCACACTCACACATTATCACTGTTTTTGCAGAGGTGCTCAGAACACAACAGTTTAGAAGCATATACGTATAAAGATACACAACATATCCCACCAAACTGCTAATATCCCAAACCCCTCCTTTAAAGTGCAGGCATTGTACTTCCCATTTCCAGGACTCAAGTCCGACTATATGAAAATAACCGGTTTCCCTGAATCCCTTCACTAAATATTACCCTGCTCACACTCCAACAGATCGTCAGGTCCCAAATACCATTCGTCTCCATTCACTCCTATCGAACACGCTCATGCACGCCTGCTGGAAGTCCAAGCCCCTCGCCCACAAAACCTCCCTTACCCCTTCCTTCCAACCTTTTCGAGGACGACCCCTACCCCACCTTCCTTCTCCTACAGATTTAAATGCTCTCCATGTCATTTTACTTTGATCCATTCTCTCTAAATGACCAAACCACCTCAACAAACCCTCTTCAGCCCTCTGACTAATAAACCATACCCCAGCCCGTCACTCTGACTAATACTTTTATTAACTCCACACCTTCTCCTAATTTCCACACTTCGAATTTTCTGCATAATATTTACACACATTGCCCTTAGACAGGACATCTCCACTGCCTCCAACCGTCTCCTCGCTGCAGCATTCACAACCCAAGCTTCACACCCATATAAGAGTGTTGGTACTACTATACTTTCATACATTCCCTTCTTTGCGTCCATAGATAACGTTTTTTGACTCCACATATACCTCAATGCACCACTCACCTTTTTCTCTCATCAATTCTGTGATTAACCTCATCCTTCATAAATCCATCTGCCGACACGTCAACTCCCAAGTATCTGAAAACATTCACTTCTTATATACTCCTCCCCAATTTGATATCCAATTTTTCTTTATCTAAATAATTTGATACTCTCATCACCTTACTCTTATCTATGTTCACTTTCAACTTTCTTCCTTTACACACATTCTCAAACTCATCCACTAACCTTTGCAATTTTTCTTTAGAATCTCCCATAAGCACAGTATCATCAGGAAAAAGTAACTGTGTCAATTCCCATTTTGTATTTAATTCCCCATAATTTAATCCAACCCCTCTCCCGAACACCCTAGCATTTACTTCTTTTACAACCCCATCTATAAATATATTAAATAACCATGGTGACATTACACATCCCTGTCTAAGGCCTACTTTTACCGGGAAGTAGTCTCCCTCTCTTTTACACACTCTAACCTGAGCCTCACTATCCTCATAAAAACTCTTTACAGCATTTAGTAACTTACCACCTATTCCATATACTTGCAACATCTGCCACATTGCTCCCCTATCCACTCTATCATATGCCTTTTCTAAATCCATAAATGCAATAAAAACTTCCCTACCTTTATCTAAATACTGTTCACATATATGCTTCAATGTAAACACTTGATCTGCACATCCCCTACCCACTCTGAAACCTCCTTGCTCATCCGCAATCCTACATTCTGTCTTACCTCTAATTCTTTCAATTATAACCCTACTGTACACTTTTCCTGGTATACTCAGTAAACTTATTCCTCTATAATTTTTACAATCTCTTTTGTCCCCCTTCCCTTTATATAAAGGGACTATACATGCTCTCCGCCAATCCCTAGGTACCTTCCCCTCTTTCATACATTTATTAAACAAAAGTACCAACCACTCCAACACTATATCTCCCCCTGCTTTTAACATTTCTGTCATGATCCCATCAGTTCCAGCTGCTTTACCCCCTTTCATTCTACGTAATGGCCCACGTACCTCCCCCACACTCCTAAAAGATGTTATACCTCCCTAGCCAGTGCATGAAATTACAGCCTCCCTTTCTTCCTCAACATTTAAAAGTTCCTCAAAATATTCTCGCCATCTACCTAATACCTCCATCTCCCCATCTACTAACTCCCCTACTCTGTTTTTAACTGACAAATCCATACTTTCCCTAGGCTTTCTTAACTTGTTTAACTCACTCCAAAATTTTTTCTTATTTTCATTAAAATTTCTTGACAGTGCCTCTCCCACTCTATCATCTGCTCTCCTTTTGCACTCACCACTCTCTTCACCTTTCTTTTACTCTCCATATACTCTGCTCTTCTTATATAACACTTCTGCTTTGTAAAAACCTCTCATAAGCTAACTTTTTCTCTTTTATCACACCCTTTACTTCATCATTCCACCAATCACTCCTCTTTCCTCCTGCCCCCACCCTCCTATAACCACAAACTTCTGCCCCACATTCTAATACTGCATTTTTAAAACTCGTCCAACCCTCATCAACCCCCCCCCCCCCCACATACTCATCTTTGCACCAGCCCACTTTTCTGCCAATAGTCGCTTATATCTCACCCGAACTTCCTCCTCCCTTAGTTTATACACTTTCACTTCCCTGTTACTTCTTGTTGCCACCTTCCTCTTGTCCCATCTACCTCTTACTCTTATTGTAGCTACAACTAAATAATGATCCGATATATCAGTTGCCCCTCTATAAACATGTACATCCTAGAGCCTACCCATCAACCTTTTATCCACCAATACATAATCTAACAAACTACTTTCATTACGTGCTACATCATACCTTGTATATTTATTTATCCTCTTTTTCATAAAATATGTATTACTTATTACCAAATCTCTTTCTACACATAGCTCAATTAAAGGCTCCCCATTTACATTTACCCCTGGCACCCAAAATTTACCTACTACTCCCTCCACTGCATTTTTACCCAGTTTAGCATTGAAACCCCCAACCACAAGTACTCTCACACTTGGTTCAAAACTCCCCACGCATTCACTCAACATTTCCCAAAATCTCTCTCTCTCTCCTCTACACTTCTCTCTTCTCCAGGTGCATATACGCTTACTATAACCCACTTTTCACATCCAACCTTTATTTTACTCCACATAATCCTTGAATTAATACATTTATAGTCCCTCTTTTCCTGCCATATCTTATCCTTCAACATTATTGCTACTCCTTCTTTAGCTCTAACTCTATTTGAAACCCCTGACCTAATCCCATTTATTCCTCTCCATTGAAACTCTCCCACCCCCTTCAGCTTTGTTTCACTTAAAGCCAGGACATCCAGTTTCTTCTCATTCATAACATCCACAATCATCTCTTTCTTATCATTTGCACAACATCCCACAGTTTACGATGATTAAATATTTTATACAGTGTGTATACTGTGGATGAGCATGTGTGGTATATATAAGATCGGAGGATCCATATATACCACACATACTTATCTATCTACCTACCTACCTAACTAGGGTATCAGGAGTTGAATTCACGCTATCTCCTTATTGAGATGCACTCAGCTTTGCTGTACCTTTCAGTTGCAAGGTTGCTGGGTATTGAAACGGGAAACTCTGTGAATTGGAAATGATGGGAGTCAGGTTTGAGATGTTTGAAGCAGTCGGGATGACCACGACCATCTTCGGTTCTCGACTAATAAGATGTTCTAAACAAATTAAATAAAATAAAGAAGGAACTCAACCCTATCTCGTTTTAAAATCTCAGTTTTTTGACGTTTTAATGCATATCATTTTTACGAAAGCAAGAGGTGCTAAATAAGTGAGAAGCATTGAAATTATTAAGAACTCAGTAAGTGTAAAGGGACCAAGACTCTTCAACACCCTCTCTTCATACATAAAGTGAATTACCAACAGCTTATTGGCTGTCTTGAAGAGGGAGTTAAATAAGTTCCTGAAGTTAGTTTCTGATTATCTGGGTTGTGGTGCATATGTTGGAGTGCCTGACGAGCCTGGTCCATCGCCAGGCTCCGGGAGTAGAAAGGCTCTCGAAACTCGTCAAAGGTATATCAGAGATAGGCGTGTGGCTAGCATCAACAGCCTGGTTGAAGAGCACATCAACCAGCAGGCTAGGTCCTGGAGAGGGCCACGGGGGAGGTCAACCCTGGAATCAACCACAGGTAAGCTTGAGGTAACCTGTTTGTATGTGGTGTTGACAGTAATGTTGTGAGTAGTAATAATGTGGGTAGTAATAAGGTGGGTAGTGATGTGGGTAGTGATGAGGGTAGTAATAAGGTGGGTAGTGATGTGGGTAATAATAAGGTGGGTAGTAATTAGATGGGTAGTGATGTGGGTAGTAATAAGGTGGGTAGTGATGTGGGTAGTAATAAGGTGGGTAGTGATGTGGGTAATAATAAGGTGGGTAGTGATGTGGTAGTAATAAGGTGGGTAGTGATGTGGGTAGTCATATGTGAGTGGTAATGTTGTGGGTAGCAGTGTGGGTAATGCTGGGGTTAATAAACCTGCTACCTGGTTTATTGTGCAATAACATACGTGTCCTATGCCATATATGTGGCACTCTTGTGGTAGGTAGTGTCATATGTGGCAGGTAGTCATATGTGGCACTCCTGTGGTAGATAGTGTCATATGTGGCACTCCTGTGGTAGGTAGTGTCATATGTGGCAGGTAGTCATATGTGGCACTCCTGTGGTAGATAGTGTCATATGTGGCACTCCTGTGGTAGATAGTGTCATATATGGCACTCCTGTGGTAGGTAGTGTCATATGTGGCACTTGTGGTAGGTAGTGTCATATGTGGCACTTGTGGTAGGTAGTGTCAATTGTGGAACTTCTGTGATGGGTTTCCTGGAGAGGGTTTCGGGGGTCAACGCCCCCGCGGCCCGGTCTGAGACCAGGCCTCATGGTGGATCAGGGTCTGATCAACCAGGCTGTTACTGCTGGCCGCACGCAAGCTGACATACGAACCACAACCCGGTTGGTCAGGTACTGACTTTAGGTGCCTGTCCAGTGCCTTCTTGAAGACAGCCAGGGATCTATTGGTAATCCCCCTTATGTATGCTGGGAGGCAACTGAACAGTCTTGGGCCCCGGACACTTATTATGTTGTCTCTCAGTGTACCCGTGGCGCCCCTGCTTTTCATCGGGGAAATGTTGCATCTCCTGCCGAGTCTTTTGCTTTCATATGGAGTGATTTTCGTGTGCAGGTTTGGTACCAATCCCTCCAGGACCTTCCAAGTGTATATTATCATGTATCTCTCTCGCCTGCGTTCGAGGGAATACAGATCAAAGACCTTCAACTGTTCCCAGTAGTTTAGGTGCCTTATCGCACTTATGTGTGCCGTGAAAGTTCTTTGTACACTCTCCAGGTCTGCAATGTCGCCAGCCTTGAAGGGGGCTGTTAGTGTACAACAGTATTCCAGCCTAGAGAGCACAAGCGATTTGAATGGGTAGTGTCACCTTTGATGAATTTCGAAAGTTTTTCTTCTGCAGCCCAGCTCCTGGGCCATGCTCGTCTGGTGCTAGCCTGATCAACCAGCTTGTTATTGTTTGTGGCCTACTGACCCACATATCCATCACAGCCTGGTTGATCTGGCACCTGGTGAAGATACTTGTCCAGTTTCCTCTTGAAAGCTTCTACACTTGTTCCAGCAGTGTTTCTGATATCTTCTGGTGAGATGTTGAATAATTTGGGACCACGAATGTTGATACAGTGTTCCCTTATTGTCCCCACCGCACCCCTGCTCCTTACTGGGTTTATTTTACACTTCCTCCCATATCTCTCACTCCAGTATGTTGTTATGGTAGTGTGCAGATTTGGGACTAGGGCCTCGAGTATTTTCCAGGTATATATTATCATGTATCTCTCTCTCCTGCACTCCATTGAGTACATATTTAAGTGTATTGACTCCCCTTCCACTCCTCTCCTCTCTCCCTCTCTCTCTCTCTCTCTCTCTCTCTCTCTCTCTCTCTCTCTCTCTCTCTCTCTCTCTCTCTCTCTCTCTCTCTCTCTCTCTCTCTCTCTCTCTCTCTCTCCTCTCTTTCCTCTCTCTCTTTCCTCTCTTTCTCTCCTCCGGAGAGCACGTATTTAGGACTTTGAGACGTTCCCAGTAATTTAAATTATTTATTGCCAGATATGTATCACCCCTCTGTGCTGGATTGTGCCAGACATCTGGCACTCTCTCGTGGGTAGTGCCAGACTTGTGACATTCAACTCTGTCCCGTGGTTTGGTTAGCAACGCACTCGCCTTATACAATAAGTGTCCGTGGTTCAGTCCCCGACACGGGTGGAATTGTTGGTTATGATTCCATAAACCTGCCGTCCATGTTCACCTAGCAGTAAATAGGTACAACAGTCGACTGGTGTGGGTGGCATCCCGGGAACAAAATTTAATTAAGTTGGGGGAAATGGTGTGCGTAACCAGGGAGTTTCTATATAGTATGTCATTGATACCAGCGATGGTCTGGGTAATTTGTAATGTGGTATAAACCTTGGTAATAAATACCGACAAGTTGGTTTAGAAAGACACGTAAGCAAACACTATAACATATTTATTAGAAAACGTTTCGGTCCTGGGACCTTGATCACTTCTAACATACAGAGGTAGAAAGACATTATATATATAGGCGGAGAGTGAGGTGTGACGCACGTGACCTGAGGAATGTCATAAGAACATAAGAATGGAGGAACACTGTAGAAGGCCTACTGGCTTATGCGAGGCAGGTCCTTATCAAAACAACCTCTACCTATGATGAGGACGGGTAGACGATGAAATCATGTGACTCCTGTGTTGTTGGGTTGGTGCCCGTCTACCCGTCTTCATCATAGGTAGAGGTTGTTTTGATAAGGACCTGCCTCGCATGGGCCAGTAGGCCTTCTACAGTGTTCCTCCATTCTTCTTATGACATTCCTCAGGTCACGTGCGTCACACCTCACTCTCCGCCTATATATATAATGTCTTTCTACCTCTGTATGTTAGAAGTGATCAAGGTCCCAGGACCGAAACGTTTTCTAATATGTCATAGTGTTTGCTTACGTGTCTTTCTAAACCAACTTGTAATGTGTATTTGTACAAATAAAAATTATTATTATTATATAATATGTCATTGATGTCAGCTATGGTCTCTATAAGTTGCATCCTGTACTTTTATAAATAAAAATTATTTGAATTATTATTATTATTATTATTATTATTATTATTATTATTATTATTATTATTATTATTGTAAAAAAGTCAGACAGTGACTTATATCTATTGTTGTGGACTGTTGTGGGTGGCATCCTGGGAGAGAGGATCAAAGAACCCCAGTGGATATAAGCCAGTGTGAATTTCTTGGGTTATCCTGGGTTACTAACCCCCTCAGGTTAATAATCTCAGTCAATTAACTAACTAGAGTGTTTGTGCGGTTGTCTGATAGAAAACGGAAGGTTACTGACACATAATAGAAAACCTTGTGAGTGAGGTTTTGTAGGGGTGACTGTACTCACTTAATTGTACTCACCTAATTGTGGTTGCAGGGGTCGATGCTCAGCTCCTGGCCCCGCCTCTTCACTGATCGCTACTAGGTCCTCTCTCTGCTTCCTGAGCTTTGTCATACCTCGTCTTAAAGCTATGTATGGTTCCTGCCTCCACTACATCACTTGCTAGGCTATTCCACTTCCCGACGACTCGATGACTGAAGAAGTACTTCCTGACATCCCTGTGACTCGTCTGAGTCTTCAGCTTCCAATTGTGACCCCTTGTTTCTGTGTCCCCTCTCTGGAACATCCTGTCTATGTCCACCTTGTCTATTCCACACAGTATTTTGTATGTTATCATGTCTACCCTGACCCTCCTCTCCTCCAATGTCGTCAGTCCGATTTCCCTCAACCTTTCTTCGTAGGACATTTCCCTGAGCTCCGGTACTAGCCTTGTTGCAAACCTCTGTACTTTCTCTAATTTCTTGACGTGCTTGACCAAGTGTGGGTTCCAGACTGGTGCTGCATACTCCAATATGGGCCTGACGTACTTAGTGTACAGTGTCTTGAACGATTCCTTACTAAGATATCGGAACGCTATTCTCAGGTTTGCCAGGCGCCCATATGCTGCAGCAGTTATCTGGTTGATGTGTGCCTCCGGAGACGTCCTCAGTGTTATGGTCACTCCACGATCTTTCTCCTTGAGTGAGGTTTGCAGCCTTTGTCCACCTAGCATATACTCTGCGGTCTTGTTCACCCTTCCCCAATCTTCATGACTTTGCATTTGGCAGGGTTGAATTCGAGAAGCCAGTTGCTGGACCACGTGTCCAGCCTGTCCAGGTCTCTTTGTAGTCCTGCCTGATCCTCATCCGATTTAATCCTTCTCATTAACTTCACATCGTCTGCAAACAGGGACACTTCAGAGTCTATCCCTTCCATCATGTCATTCACATATAAAAAATAGCACTGGTCCTAGGACTGATCCCTTTGGGACCCCACTCATCACAGGCGCCCACTGTGATACCTCATCACATACCATGACTCGTTGTTGCCTCCCTGTCAGGTATTCTCTAATCAATTGCAGTGCCCTTCCTGTTATATGCGCCTGATCCTCCAGCTTCTGCACTAATCTCTTGTGAGGAACTGTGTCGAAGGCCTTCCTGCAGTTCAGGAAAATGCAATCAACCCACCCCTCTCTCTCGTGTCTTCTGTTACCTTGTCATAAAACTCCAGAAGGTTTATGACACAGGACTTGCCTTCCATGAAACTGTGCTGGTTGGCTTTCATAATCATGTTCCGTTCCAGGTGCTCCACCACTCTCCTCCTGATAATCTTCTCCATGACTTTGCATACTCTACACGTCAGAGACACTGGTCTGTAGTTTAGTGCCTCATTTCTGTCTCCTTTCTTAAAAATAGGGGCTACATTTGCCGTCTTCCATACCTCAGGTAGTTGCCCAGTTTCAAGGGATGTATTGAAGATTGTGGTTAGTGGCACGCACAGTGCCTCTGCTCCTCTAAGGACCCATGGGGAGATGTCCGGACCCCTAGCCTTTGAGGTATTGAGGTCATTTAGCAGCTTCTGCACCTCCTCCTCTGTTGTTTGTATGTCATCCAGCACCTGTTG
Source organism: Cherax quadricarinatus (assembly GCF_026875155.1). NCBI lineage: Eukaryota > Metazoa > Arthropoda > Malacostraca > Decapoda > Parastacidae > Cherax > Cherax quadricarinatus. The sequence goes on along the minus strand of NC_069413.1, from coordinate 14,363,776 downwards.
GTATATTCCCTGTTGGTGTTCCCCTCTGCTGTCTTCTCAGAGCCCTTCCTGTCTCTACTGTAAATACTTCCTTAAATCTCATGTTGAGTTCCTCACATTCTTCGTGATCGTTTTTTGTGAGTTCCCCACCTTCTTTCCTCAGCCTGATCACCTGGTCTTTGACTGTTGTCTTCCTCCTAATGTGGCTAAACAGCAGTTTTGGGTCAGACTTGACTTTCGATGCTATGTTATTTTCATATTGTTCCTGGGCCTCCCTCCTTATTTTTGCATACTCGTTCCTGGCTCTTCGACTAATCTCCTTATTTCCTGTGTTCTTCGCCTTTTGTACTTTTTCCATTCTCTATTGCACTTAGTTTTTCCTCCTTACACCGTCAGGTAAACCAGGGGCTCATTCTGGTCTTCCCATTATTTCTGTTGCCCTTGGGAACAAACCTTTCCTCTGCATCCTTGCATTTTGTTGTTACGTATTCCATCATTTCGTTTACCTACTTTCCTTCCAGTTCTCTGTCCCACTGAACCTCTTGCAGGAAGTTCCTCAAACCTATGTAGTCCCCCCATTTATAGTCTGTTTTTTCCCATTTAACTCCTGTTACCCCCTCCACTTGTATTTCTACTATGTATTCAAAGCACAGAACCATGTGGTCATTAGCTCCTAGGGACCTCTCATATGTGATGTCCTCAATGTCTGAACTGTTCAGGGTGAACACAAGGTCCAGTCTTGCTGGTTCATCCTCCCCTCTCTCTCTGGTAGTGTCTTTAACATGTTGATGCATGAGGTTTTCCAGTACCACATCCATCATCTTGGCTCTCCATGTTTCGGGACCCCCATGTGGCTCCAGGTTTTCCCAATCGATCTCCCTGTGATTGAAATCACCCATAACCAGTAACTTTGCTCTGCTCGAGTGAGCTCTTCTTGCCACCTCAGCCAGTGTGTCCACCATTGCTCTGTTGCTCTCTTCATATTCCTCTCTTGGCCTCCTGCAGTTCTGTGGTGGATTATACATCACTGCAATAACTACCTTGTGCTCCTGGGGCTGGGACCAAGAGAGTATGTAGGCCAGAATGAATTACAGCAGTTGGATATGCTGAATGTTGAAGACAGAGTAAAACAACTGAAGCTAAATCGTGTTTATAAAAATTGCTCACAAACAGTGTCCAGAATATCTTGCTGTCAATTTTGTCAAGGTTGGGAACCAAAGCAATCATAGTACTAGGGGGAGAGAGCACAACTTTGTAGTGCCCACAGTCAGTAGCCAGGCTTCAAACACCTTTTATTGTACAGCAATAAAGGAATGGATCAGACTGCCTGCACATGTCAAAGCCAGTCATAGCATGAACCAGTTCAAGAAGAGTGCCGAGAGGTGTCTGATGAATGTAGCTACAGAAAGGGAGGGGAATGATTTCTATTATTTTTTTTAGCTAACATACGTGTAAATTTTACTTTATTCCTAGTAATGACCCTCGTATTGTAGATAGTCTTAATGACCCTCGTGTAGTAGATAGTCTTTTTAGTATGATAATAAGATGTTATCTTCATTATAGAATAATAAGAAAATATTATAACCTTTATATTATAACAAGGTAAAAGAACCTCAATGGAAATAAATCACTCTGACTTTTTTGGGTTATCCCAGGTTCTCTACACTTATGCTGCTATGTATGATAATTCTATGTAACTGTATTTGTGTATACCTGAATAAACTTACTTACCAGACTGTAGTGTACCTACTGTGTATTCTCTTTCACCACTCTCGTCCATGCCTCCCATTTCCTCAAATTTCCATCGTTTTTTTATGAGCAGTGCAACCCCCTCCTCCCCCTCTGTTCCTCCTATCTTTCCTCAGGATCTGGTATCCTGGTGGGAAGATTGCATCTGTTATTGTCTCAGTGAGTTTCGTTTCTGTGACTGCTATGATGTCTGGGGACTTCTCATTGATTCTTTCATGCCACTCCTCATATTTGTTGGTAATTCCATCTGCATTCGTGTACCAAACCTTCAACCTCTGTTCTAAAACAGTGGTCCTGGGAAGATATTGGGGGTTGGGAGAGCAGGAGCCCTGGCAGGGGCGTACTGGGGGTTGCGGTGGGGGCAGAGTTCCCATAGGAGGTTGCTGTAGGGTTTGAGTTCGTGGTGTGGGGGGTGTGTGATTGTTGGTTAAGATTGTTTAGTTGCTTTGGGGTTGTCGCGGTTGGAGTCCTTCTGCGGGTGTTTCTGCGGGGTGTTTTCCCTTCCACCTGTGTCTGGGTTATTCTGCTTTTCTTTCTCATTGTCACTTCCTCCCACTCCTCTTTTCGTTTTTGCACTCTCTCTTTCGGTATCCTCCTTTCCTCTTGCTTTCTGTCTCAATCGAGGTACACACTCTGGAATTCCAGTCTGTCTCTCAGCCGTGCTTTCTCCTGCAGGATCATGGTTCGATTTGATTTTGCCTTGAAAATTACTTTGAGAGGCCACTTCCTTCTCCTTGCTAACCACTCAATTCTCCGAAAATTTGCCACCTGGGTCATGTCACCCTCGCCTATTGTGTTTCTGCTGCTGTGTATGTACTCACCTGTTTGTGGGTGCAGGGGTCGATTCACAGCTCCTGGCCCCTGTGGCTCTGCTGCAGTGACTGGTTTTGCTGTGGCTCTGCTGTGGTGGCTGTGACTCTGCTGTAGTGGCTGTGGCTTTACTGTGATGCATGTGGCTCTGCTGTGGTGGCTTTGACTGCTGTGATGCCTGTGGCTTTGCTGTGGTGGCTTTGACTCTGCTGCAGTGGCTGTGGCTCTGCTATGGCGTCTGTGGCTCTGCTGTGATGCCTGTGGCTCTGCTGTCGTGGCTGTGGCTCTGCTATGGTGTCTGTGGCTCTGCTGTGGTGGTTGTGGCTCTACTATGCTGATTGTGGCTCTGCTGTGGTGATTGTGGCTCTGCTGTCGTGTCTGTGGCTCAGGTGTGGTGACTGTGGCTCTATTATGGTAACTATGGCTCTGCTGTGGTGATTATGGCTCTGCTGTGGTGTCTGTGGCACTGTTGGTATGAGTGTGGCTCTGGTGTGATGACTGTGACTCTCCCGTGGATAGTGCTCTCCTGTGGTGTGGCTCTGCTGTGGTGACGTGGCTCTGCTGTGGTGCTGTAGCTCTCTTGGTGACTGTGGCTCTCTGTGTGGTTGGCTCTGCTATGGTGTCTGTGGCTCTGGTGTGGTGCTGTGGCTCTGATGTGGTGCTGTGGCTCTAGTGTGGCTGCTGTGGGACTGTTCTGCTGTGGTACTAGCTCCCGTGGTGATGTGGCTCTGCTGTGGTGACTGTGCTCTGCTGTGGTGACTGTGGTCTTGCTGTGGTGGCTGTGGTTCTGCTATGGTGACTGTACTCTCCGTGTGACTGTGCTCTGCTGTGGCGACTGTGACTACTGCTTGGTACTTGGCTCTGCTGTAGTGACTGGTGGCTGCGTCTCTGTTTGTGCTGTGACTTGCTATGTGACTATGCTTGCTGGTGACTGTGGCTCTGCTGTGGTGGTTGTGGCTCTGCTGTGGTGACTGTGGCTCTGCTGTGGTGACTGTGGCTCTACTGTGGTGACTAGCTCTGCTGTGGTGACTGTAGCTCTGCTGTGGTGACTGTGGCTCAGCTGTGGTGATTGGTTTGTGTTGACTGTGGCTCTGCTGTGATATGGTTCTGTTGTGGTGACAGGGCCTCTGGTGTGGTGGCTGTGGCTCTCCTACGGTGACTGTGGCTCTCCCGTGGTGACTGTGGCGACTGTGACCCTGCTGTGGTGACTGTGGCTCTGCTGTGGTGACTGTGGCTCTGCTGTGGTGACTGTGGCTTTGCTGTGGTGACTGTGGCTTGCTTGTGGTGGTTGTGGCTCTGTTGTGATGATGTGGCTCTGCTGTGGTGACTGGCTCTGGTGCGGTGACTGTAGCTCTACTGTGGTGACTGCATCTCTGCTGTGGTGACTACAGCTCTGCTGTGGTGACTGTAGCTTTTGCTGTGGTGACTGTGCTCTGCTGTATGTGCTCCGCTTTGCTGTGGTGATTGTCGCTCTGCTGTGGTGACTGTAGCTCTGCTGTGGCGACTGTGGCTCTGGTGTGGTGACTGTAGCTCTGCTGTGACTGTAGCTCTGCTGTTGTGACTCGCTTTGCTGTGGTGACTGTCGCTCTGCTGTGGTGACTAGCTCTGCTGTGGCGACTGTGGCTCTGGTGTGGTGACTGTGGCTCTAGTGTGGTGACTGCCTTTGCTGTATTGACTGTGGCTCTGCTGTGGTGACTGTGGCTCTGCTGTGGCGACTGTAGCTCTGCTGTGGTGACTGTGGTTTTGCTGTGGGGACTGTAGCTCTGCTGTGGTGACTATGGTTCTACTGTGGTGACTATAGCTCTTCTGTGGTGACTGTGGCTCCGCTGTGGTGACTATAGCTCTGCTGTGGTGACTGTAGCTCTGCTGTGGTGATTGTGGCTCTGCTGTGGTGACTGTAGCTCTGCTGTGGCGACTGTGGCTCTGATGTGGTAACTGTGGCTCTGCTGTGGTGACTGTGGCTCTGCTGTGGTGACTGTGGCTCTGCTGTGGTGACTGTGCTCTGCTGTGGTGACTGTGGCTCTGCTGTGGTGACTGTGGCTCTGCTGTGGTGACTGTGGCTCTGCTGTGGTGACTGTGGCTCTGCTGTGGTGATTTTGGCTCTGCTGTGGTGACTGTAGCTCTGCTGTGGTGACTGTGGCTCTGCTGTGGTGACTGTGGCTCTGCTGTGGTGACTGTAGCTCTGCTGTGGTGACTGTGGCTCTGCTGTGGTGACTGTGGCTCTGCTGTGGTGACTGTGGCTCTGCTGTGGTGACTGTGGCTCTGCTGTGGTGACTGTGGCTCTGCTGTGGTGACTGTAGCTCTGCTGTGGTGATTGTGGCTCTGCTGTGGTGACTGTGGCTCTGCTGTGGTGACTGTGGCTCTGCAGTGGTGAATGTGGCTCTGTTGTGGTGACTGTAGCTCTGCTGTGGTGACTGTGGCTCTGCTGTGGTGACTGTGGCTCTGCTGTGGTGACTGGCTCTGCTGTGGTGACTGTGGCTCTGCTGTGGTGACTGTGGCTCTGCTGTGGTGACTGGCTTCTGTGGTGACTTCTGCTGTGTGTGACTGTGGCCCCTGCTGTGGTGACTTAGCTCTGCTGTGGTGACTGTGGCTCTGCTGTGGTGATGTGGCTCTGCTGTGGTGACTGTGGCTCTGACTGTGGTGAACTGTGGCTCTGCTGTGGTGACTGTGGCTCTGCTGTGGTGACTGTAGCTCTGCTGTGGTGACTGTGGCTCTGCTGTGGTGACTGTGCTCTGCTGTGATGACTTGGCTCTGCTGTGGTGACTGTGGCTCGCTGTGGTGACTGTAGCTCTGCTGTGGTGACTGTGGCTCTGCTGTGGTGACTGTGGCTCTGCTGTGGTGGACTGTGGCTCTTGCTGTGGTGATGTGGCTCTGCTGTGGTGACTGGTACTTGCTGTGGTGACTTGGCTCTGCTGTGGTGACTGTGGCTCTGCTGTGGTGACTGTGCTCTGCTGTGGTGACTGTGGCTCTGCTTGTGGTGACTGTAGCTCTGCTGTGGTGACTGTGGCTCTGTTGTGGTGACTGTGGCTCTGCTGTGGTGACTGTGGCTCTGCTGTGGTGACTGTGGCTCTAGCTGTGGTGACTATGCTCTGCTGTGGTGACTGTGGCTCTGCTGTGGTGACTATAGCTCTGCTTGTGGTGACTGTAGCTCTGCTGTGTGACTGTGGCTCTGCTGTGGTGACTGTGGGCTCTGCTGTGGTGACTGTGGCTCTGCTGTGGTGACTGTGAGCTCTGCTGTGGTGACTGTGGCTCTGCTGTGGTGACTGTGGCTCTGTGTGGTGACTGTGGCTCTGCTGTGGTGACTGTGGCTCTGCTGTGGTGACTGTGGCTCTGCTGTGGTGACTTTGCTCTGCTGTGGTGACTGTGGCTCTGCTGTGGTGACTGTAGCTCTGCTGTGTGACTGTGGCTCTGCTGTGGTGACTGTGGCTCTGCTGTGGTGACTGTGGCTCTGCTGTGGGGGACTGTGGCTCTGCTTGGTGATGGCTTGCTGTGGTGACTGTGCTCTGCTGTGGTGACTTGGCTCTGCTGTGGTGACTGTGGCTCAGCTGTGGTGACTGTGGGCTCTGCTGTGGTGACTGTGGCTCTGCTGTGGTGACTGTGGCTCTGCTGTGGTGACTGTAGCTCTGCTGTGGTGACTGTGGCTCTGCTGTGGTGATGTGGCTCTGCTTGGATGACTGTGGCTCTGCTGTGGTGACTGTGGCTCTGCTGTGGTGACTGTGGCTCTGTTGTGGTGACTGGCTCTGCTGTGGTGACTGTGGCTCTGCTGTGGTGACTGTGGCTCTGCTGTGGGACTGTGGCTCTGTGTGGTGACTGTGGCTCTGCTGTGGTGACTGTGGCTCTGCTGGTGACTGTGGCTTGTGTGGTGACTGTGGCTCTGTGTGGTGTACTGTGGCTCTGATGTGGTGACTGTGGCTCTGTGTGTGACTGTGGCTCTGCTGTGTGACTGTGGCTCTGCTGTGGTGACTGTGGCTCTGCTGTGGTGACTTGCTCTGGTGACTGTAGCTCTGCTGTGGTGACTGTGGCTCTGCTGTGGTGACTGTGCTCTGCTGTGGTGACTGTGGCTCTGCTGTGGTGACTGTGGCTCTGCTGTGGTGACTGTGGCTCTGCTGTGGTGACTGTGGCTCTGCTGTGGTGACTGTGGCTCTGCTGTGGTGACTGTGGCTCTGTTGTGGTGACTGTGGCTCTGCTGTGGTGACTGTGGCTCTGTTGTAGTGACTGTGGCTCTGCTGTGGTGACTGTGGCTCTGCTGTGGTGACTGTGGCTCTGCTGTGGTGACTTTGGCTCTGCTGTGGTGACTGTAGCTCTGCTGTGGTGACTGTGGCTCTGCTGTGGTGACTGTAGCTCTGCTGTGGTGACTGTGGCTCTGCTGTGGTGACTGTGGCTCTGCTGTGGTGACTGTGGCTCTGCTGTGGTGACTGTGGCTCTGCTTGTGAGTGACTGTGGCTCTGCTGTGGTGACTGTGGCTCTGCTGTGGTGACTGTGGCTCTGCTGTGGTGACTTTGGCTCTGCTGTGGTGACTGTAGCTCTGCTGTGGTGACTGTAGCTCTGCTGTGGTGACTGTAGCTCTTCTGTGGTGACTGTGGCTCTGCTGTGGTGACTGTGGCTCTGCTGTGGTGACTGTGGCTCAGTGTTTTACACACATTCTTCTCATCGTTTCTTAACTTCAATTTCTTAACGTTTCCTTGATCATTATTCCAGTTTAGGTTACAACACCAGTGATTACATCTTGTTGATTCCGGGGGTCACCGCCCCCCGCGGACCGGTGCTTGACCTGGCCTTCATGACCGGCCAAACTGTTGGTGCTGCTCGTACGCATTTAAACATGTGCAAGGCATTCCCTCGTAACGAATTTGCTGACATTTCTTACTCATTTCTGCAACTTTGGAAGCTCCTGATGATGTGTTGATTGTAACACAAAAGGCCTATGGCTCTCATTAAACTCCCTCTGTCGTTGTTTTGCATGTATAAAGACCTATACTAAGATTAAAATATTATATATAATATATATATATATATATATATATATATATATATATATATATATATATATATATATATATATATATATATATATGTCTTATGATCTTTTAATGATCCAGAACCTGCCCAGAACAAAGGTTCTAGGCAGGTTTTTCAGGTAAAGAAACGAAAAAAAGATTTTTGTAAAGGCTCTGTGAATTTATACAGAAATAATGCTACTCAAATTCTTACCTGTTAACTGTGATGTCTTGAATCGAGACCTTTTACCCGAGTCTCCTTATCGTTCCCGATGTTGGTAGTGGCGAGTCGAAGACACCCGTCAAGTGTCTCATTTTCCATCTGATTTCTGATTTAAGATTTCACTTGCTTCATGGTAGAAAACTTACATTCACGTATATAAGTACTACCGAACATTGAGTGCAGCTTTAGTCTCTCAGCTTGGGGGACTATCTTTGCAGACCAACTTCCAGAAACTCTCCTGATTTTCATTTTTCTTTACAAGCAACAATGGGTCAGACTACAGTTCACAGAGTTCAAGCTGAAGTTCTGGTAACTGTGTCTCCACATTAACTTCTTTGGAGTTGGGAATATAAACACATATGCAGTATAATGTGATCCTTTATTGACAACGTTTCACCCACACAGTGGGCTTTTTCAAGTCACACACAGATCTGTGTGTGACTTGAAAAAGCCCACTGTGTGGGTGAAACGTTGTCAATAAAGGATCACATTATACTGCATATGTGTTTATATTTCCACTGTGTCGGTATTTGATACCATTTATTTCCATTTTCTTTGGAGTTGGTAAATAAAAGGAGACTGGGTTTCAGTTTCAGTCTATAAATCATTTCTCGAAGTCACTTGCTAAAAATTTTAAATTTTCTGACAAAACATGGAAAGTCTGACTCTACATCATCTGCCATGAGTTCACGACGAGAAGTAAAGTGTGCAAGATCATTCTTTCTTAAACTCACAGTGTAGCTGCAGCTTCTTGCGGTAATCTTCTGTGTCAAACTAGTTGAGAAATATTTTATTCTTTGCCTTGTAAGATCAGATTCAGCACATTCAAGTGGGCTTCGTGTCTGCTATTAAAACTAGGATGTAAAGAAAGTCTGTATCTTGCAGCTGAGTTTGGTACACCTATGTATTACTCAGCTTTTTATTTTGAAGTAATGACAGGATATCTTTCCGAAGAGCGAAGACATGCTGGAACAATTTTCCAGCACTCAGCCACCTGATACTTGAGTGCTGTGGTAGGTCATTGAATTCTACATTCAGTTCTTCAATGAAAGATATGAATTTTTTGTCTCTCTGTGACTTATTACTATCTCTGATTAAATTCACTATGTTGACACACACTACGTGACATCGGTCATCTGTAACACCCTGCCACATAATGTTGGTGAATAATTCAGTGTAGTGTGATACACTCAACTATGTTCCTTCAGCAAGCCAACTGCATATTACTGTTGGTCTTAGCTCTTGTACTATCTGTTACAATATTTCACATGTATAAACTTAGCGTTGCAGATATTTTAATGATTTTTATAGAAGAAAAATCAGTACATTAATATATTAATATGAGTGCTGGTGGGGCACAAAAAACCAAGCTGGGGGTCCGTAGTTGGACCATCCCGAGCTACGGTGAGGAACTGCTCCAGACACATGTCTCTCGGTAATTCTATGTATGAAGGGAAGGTGTTGAAGAGTCTTGCTCCCTTTGCACTTATTGTGTTATCTCTTAGTATACTCACTGCACCCGTGCATGTTGTTAGGGGCATTTTGTACCATCTGACGTGAGGAGTGATTTCAGTGTATAAGTTTGATGCCAGTACCTCGATAATTTTCAAGGTGTAAATTATGATGTATATATCTTGCCAATGTTCCAGGGAGTACAGTAATGTGGGTCCTTGACTGAATTTAAAGCAGGGAAAAGATTTTTTGTACATTCTCCAAAGCTGCAGATTCTTGTCTTCTTTCAACAAACCGGCCGTATCCCACCGAGGCAGGGTGGCCCAAAATAAAAGCATAAGTTTCTCTTTTTAACTTTAGTAATGTATACAGGAGAAGGGGTTACTAGCCCCTTTCTCCCGGCATTTTAGTCGCCTCTTACGACATTGGAAGAATTCTGTGCCACTTACCCCATAGAGAAGCTGCAGATTCGTCTGTCTTAAAAGGGGTTGCTAGTATATAGCAGTATTCCAGCCTAGATACAGCAAGTGATTGAAGAGTATCATCACTGGCTTGTCATCTCTTGTTTTGAAGGTTCTAGTTATCCAGCTTATCATTTTCCTTCTAGTTATAAAAACAATGTTGTTTGCATGTGAAATCTTCCGACATTATCATTACTGTGTTCCTCACCTTTACTGGCTGCTTTGACTTTCATATTCCAATTGATATTTCTTTATTGTATCCATAGTGGAGTAACTGACACTTGTCCTCATTGAACATATTGTTGTCAGTGGCCCACTGCAAGACCTTGAAGATGTGTTGCGCTCTCACATCAATATTAAGGTTACTTTACTTTGTGTCTTCAATAGTTACCCCATGGTGTGGGTGGTAGTCACTACATACCCATGGTATGGGTGGTAGTCACATACCCATGGTGTGGGTGGTAGTCACTACATACCCATGTTGTGGGTGGTAGTCACTGCATACCCATGGTGTGGGTGGTAGTCACTACATACCCATGTTGTGGTGGTAGTCACTACATACCCATGGTGTGGGTGGTAGTCACTACATACCCATGGTGTGGGTGGTAGTCACTACATACCCATGGTGTGGGTGGTAGTCACTACATACCCATGGTGTGGGTGGTAGTCACTACATACCCATGGTGTGGGTGGTAGTCACTACATACCCATGGTGTGGGTGGTAGTCACTACATACCCATGGTGTGGGTGGTAGTCACTACATACCCATGGTGTGGGTGGTAGTCACTACATACCCATGGTGTGGGTGGTAGTCACTACATACCAGTGGTGTGGGTGGTAGTCACTACATACCCATGGTGTGGGTGGTAGTCACTACACACCCATGGTGTGGGTGGTAGTCACTACACACCATGGTGTGGGTGGTAGTCACTACAATATCCCATGGTGTGGGTGGTAGTCACTACATACCCATGGTGTGGGTGGTAGTCACTACACACCCATGGTGTGGGTGGTAGTCACTACATACCCATGGTGTGGGTGGTAGTCACTACACACCCATGGTATGGGTGGTAGTCACTACATATCCATGGTGTGGGTGGTAGTCACTACAACCCAGGTTGTGTGTCTATAGGGTGGGGTGGCTAAGTAATTCCCATGTTTGTAAAACAACAATGGTATGATTATCGCTAATATCCTGGACCTCTTGGGGGTAGTCAAATACATGGTGTGGATTGGTAGCCTCAAATGTATGGTGGAGTCATCTCATATCCATGGCTTGTTTAAAGTCATACTCACATGGATTTTCAACCAAAGGTAGGCGGTGTTGTCAACATAATTTATTAACTTTTTTTAGTCACACTTATCTGGTGTGTTGGACACTACATACATGTTTGGTTCACTACACACTTAGGTTTTAGTATAACCATTGTAGGGGGTTAGCACTCAAAGGTTGGGTGTAGCACTCATGCCATTGGGGGGGGTAGCTCACTACAACTCATGGGGGAGTCACTACATATCCATGGTGGAGGTGTACCACAACATGGGGGGGTTAGTAAATCAGGTGGGGTCGGTAACACAGGTGGGGGGTTCCACATGATCAGGTGTGGCCGTGTGTTATAATATATATCCAAATGGTGTGGGGAAAGTCAAAATTTATAGTGAGGTGTAGCAAATTCCATTGTGTGACACGAATATGGGTGGGGATCAATTATTCCATGGTGTGGGTGTGGGTCATACTTCATGGTGGGTGTAGTCATACACATCTGCTGTGGGGTAGAAAAGGTGGGGTGGTAGTCACTACATACCATGGTGTGGGTGGTAGTCACTACACCACCCAAAATGTTGGTGTGGTGGTAGTCACTACATACCATGTGTGGGTGGTAGTCACTACATACCATGGTGTGGGTGGTAGTCACTACATATCCATGGTGTGGGTGGTAGTCACTACATATCCATGGTGTGGGTGGTAGTCACTACATACCCATGGTGTGGGTGGTAGTCACTACATACCATGTTGTGGGTGGTAGTCACTACATACACCATGTTGGGTGGTAGTCACTACATATCCATGGTGTGGGTGGTAGTCACTACATATCCATGGTGTGGGTGGTAGTCACTACACACTCATGGTATGGGTGGTAGTCACTACATATCCATGGTGTGGGTGGTAGTCACTACATACTCATGGTGGGTGGTAGTCACTACATATCCATGGTGTGGGTGGTAGTCACTACATACCATGGTGTGGGTGGTAGTCACTACATATCATGGTGTGGGTGGTAGTCACTACATACCCATGGTGTGGGTGGTAGTCACTACATACCAGTGGTGTGGGTGGTAGTCACTACATACCCATGGTGTGGGTGGTAGTCACTACATACCATGGTGTGGGTGTTAATATACTAACAACCCATGTTCATGGGGTAGTCCACTACCTACCACATGGTACTAGGCAGGGTAGTTAACATTTACAGAGGTAGACAATGGGTCCAGGGTCTGTACCTCAACATTGCAGAGGTACATAATGGGTCCAGGATCTGTACCTCAACATTACAGAGGTACATAATGCGTTCAGGGTCTGTACCTCAACATTACAGAGGTACATAATGGGTCCAGGATCTGTACCTCAACATTACAGAGTTAATGCAGGTCGATCAATTTGAATTTGAGTCATAACTTAAATAAAATGTTCCTGGCTGGTAAAGGCTGCTCACACTGCTGTCCTCGGGGTTATAAAATCACACTGAAAACACAGCGACCCTCGGGCCAGCATGTACTCGTATATTAAACAATATTAATTATTATTAGGAAGGAAGGGCAAAAACTCACCAATATAAAAATACATCTATATTAATAGTAACTTATATACAACTTATAACTACTACAACAAACCACCAGACTACAGTTCACATTAACTCACTAGCACACTGCTACTAAGAACATAAGAATGGAGGAACACTGTAGAAAGCCTACTGGCCCAGACAAGGTTGGTCCTTATCAAAACGACCCCTATCCAAAGCTTCCCAAGAATATCCTCCCGTACCCAATGACACCAATCAAACCCAGCCCCTCCCACTCAAATATTTATCCAATCTCTTTTTAAAGCTATCCAAGGTCCTAGCCTCTATCACCCCACTGGGAAGACTGTTCCACGCATCTACAACTCTATTAGAAAACCAGTACTTACCTATGTCCTTTCTAAATCTAAATTTATCCAACTTAAATCCATTATTCCTGGTTCTTACCTGGTTCGATACCCTCAGTACTTTATTAATATCTCCTTGTTTATGCCCGTCATCCACTTATACACTTCAATGATATCTCCCCTCATTCTACGTCTCTCCAGAGAGTGGAGATTTAAGGCTTTAAGTCTATCTTCATACGGGAGATTCCTTACACAGTAAATCATTTTAGTCATTCTTCTTTGAATGACCAGTAGCACAAGCTAGTCAGATCCAACTCACACGCACCCACACCCATTCATGTATTTATCTAACCTATTTGTTAATACTACACAAAATAAATGAACATTTATGAACAGGGAGGCTCCAAAATGAATGAACATTTATGAACAGGGAGGCTCTAAAATAAATGAACATTTATAAACAGGGAGGCTCCAAAATGAATGAACATTTATGAACAGGGAGGCTCTATGACACCCCCCCCCCATTCTTTCTGCAGACTACTTAGCCTACAGTGGAAACGTTAAATACTCTCCAAAACCCAGGCCCCTGCATACTAGGGCTTTACAGATAAACATGAGAGCACTTAAACACAAACACCTATGGTATACACTAGAAAACTTAGCAAAATTACCTACTCAAACTAACAACCCATGTAGGGTTTTTAACATACAAACAAGCTGGGTCATATAAGTGAACTGAAATGGGACTTAGCTTGATGACGTCTCCACATTCTGAAGCCGCGTCCAGAATGTTCTTGGAGCCGACGATGCAACTGTAACCACACATGGGCTGTAAGGGATTGATGGTGTTAAGTATAATTACCCCTAGGGGGTGTTGTGTCAGTATTTCATAGAATAACTAAATACTGACTGGATCCTTATACTCACTTGTTTGGGCTAAAAAGCCCTCTTATCACCGAGTGTATGGTGATAAATATAGAGAAAAATGAACTAGCTGTCTGCTGTCTAGTTGACCTAATAAGTCTCATTAGTTACTTGACCTATCTGGGTATCTGTATCGGACCCATATGTTTACTCGGATATCGTTGTCATGATAGAAGAATGGTTGTGATGAATGGTTTTGAAAACCGACAAGTTGAAGATTGAGACACTATGCAACATATGGGAATCTTTATTGAGGAAACGTTTCGCCACACAGTAGCTTCATCAGTCCAATACAAAGTAGAAAGGTGTAAGGAGAGGAGGAGTTTGAGGTAATCAGTCCCTCAGACTGGAGTCGATGTGTTCAGTCCATCAGTCTTGTAGATGGACTGAACACATCTACTCCAGTCTAAGGGACTGATTACCTCAAACTCCTCTCCTTACACCTTTCTGCTTTGTATTGAACTGATGAAACTACTGTGTGGCGAAACGTTTCCTCAATAAAGATTCCCATATGTTGATAGTGTCTCAATCATTGAAGAATGATGTCTTTGAGTGTACACGTCGTCCAGTCTGGAAATTCGCAATACTCGCTGTTACACTGTTCATCAAGATTTGCCTATGGTTCACAGTCATGTCACTAAAGCTGGTCACACTTCTCAGTAATTGTTCTGCTGTGTCCTTTGAGATTCTTTTATTAACAAATTGCACGATCACTAGTCTTTGTTATTACAGTGTGATGCGCAAGTTGTCTGGACTAAGCCTAAAAGGAATCTATCCAGCAGCGCCCCTCACTGACCTGACTTGCTCTCATATAAAGGATTCGCTGACACCAGTGTTTTGTCCTTTGCCAAACTGCAACAATTTGCAACACAAATGCTTGATTTCTTGATATGTCTCGATCAGTATTGCGACCCCTGAATGGGTCACAATGTATATAATGTATATAACCTGTTCATATAATTTTATATTGCTTATATTTGCGATAATAGCTAAATCGTAAATATATTGCTTTATATTATTATTTGACTTAGTTATATTATTAGGTAGGATGTAACATTTATATATTATTCAGTGCTCATAGCTCAAGTGTTAAGTAGCTGACAGCATTGTCTAACTATCGTAGTGCTCGTTATGCTGCCAGCTTCTCTGTGTTGCTGGGCAGCAGCAGCATGGAGTCACGTGATCAGGGGGGTGATCACACCTCACCTGGAGTAGTCTGTCTGGCCTGCTCAGCTTATTGTCGTTTTGACGTTCTCCTAACAAGACGTGCCTCTAGCTCTCCCTTGCTGACCCTTGTTGGAAGATCGTCTCTGTCGCTCTCTTGTTGTTGGTTCTGTGTAACTGTTCACAGAACATAGTCTAGACTTAGTAATTTTCGACGTTGTACTGAGGTGTGTCGCATAGACACTCTGAGAAACTCAAGTCCTGAGCTGTAGCTTCTGACCTAACTTGTACTGGTATCTGTGTACTGTCACAGTCGAGGATTTTCTAATGCTGAACTTAGATTCAGTAGTATGGGAGTTTTGTGACTTTTGTGGAGGATCTGCAGATGGTCCCTACTTAGTGTCATTATATTATCTCCTTGTTCCTGATTCTGTGTCGCTGTTGCTTGTTATATTGCTGTTCGGCTTATCAGTCGTTTTATTGTTCAAGCAAGCTGTTCTGATTGCCAGGTTGGTCAAGAAGTTAGTTTATGTGAGGACTTTTAGTCAGTCACTGGTTAAGTCTAGTCGAGTCTTGAGACATAGCGAACTACTTAGAGCACTTAAACACACACAAACTTACTTGTATATATTTGTATTATGTTATTAATTGCTAACAATATACCAGACGGTACTTAAAAACCATTAAGATGTGATATGTGCCTTCAGCACAATACTACTGTACACGAGAGAAGTGATTATTTTGATTATATTGATTAATTTATTTTGCTGTACGCCTAGACAATGTTATTATTATTAATAAATTTATTAATTTTAATTTCTTTAGTTAGTAGCCTACCAGTTGTAATCCTGAAGCACTATTGAATCTTACTAAATTCTAAAGGATAATTGGACAAGGATACTGACTACTTGTTACAAAAACCCAGTAACAGGCTGGATGCTAGAAGGGCAGTACTTTCTAGTATTCACTGGAGATCTCTATCATTATTAGATATCGCGTTTTTGTAACAATCAGTGAGAGTTCATCATTGTTTCACGTGTGAATAAAGTGAGGTAGAGGTTTTTCTGTACCTTTCCTGTTGCGGTACAGAGATTATAACTCTCGTTAACTCAGACTGGTTGCAACACTGGTCTCTTGCAAGGAGGTGATGTGACCTGTGACTGGTACACGCTTTTTAAGCATCTGCTTGTAATTACTTGATGTGGAAGTAAACAAGATGCCATTGCTCCTTCTGAGAGGGCTGGGCCCCTCAGGGCTGAAAAGGGCTGAAGGGGGGCCGATACCCCCCTTCTGGAGAATTTTTCTCCACAACCCATTACTAATTCGCCCAGCCGTGCTCATACCCATACTGAACTAAGCACAGCTCTCATCTGCTCCTGTCTTGGCCATTGCCTGACTGACACGAATAAAACGTGTTCACTTTCAGGGAATAATGCACGTCCGCTTTCAGTATACTCCCGGAACTATGTTATGTAAAATATTTTTTTCTGCATGTCACTGCGTAACAATTACAGACGTATATTATGAGTAAAGGGACTGTACCTCAATATTATGGAGGTATATAATGGGTCCAGGGTCTGTACCTCAACATTATGGAGGTATATAATGGGTCCAGGGTCTGTACCTCAACATTATGGAGGTACATAATGGGTCCAGGGTCTGTACCTCAACATTATGGAGGTACATAATGGGTCCAGGGTCTGTACCTCAACATTATGGAGGTATATAATGGGTCCAGGGTCTGTACCTCAACATTATGGAGGTACATAATGGGTCCATGGACTGTATCTCAACATTACAGATACATAATGGGTCCAGGGACTGTACCTCAACATTATGGAGGTACATAATGGGTCAGGGCTGTACCTCAACATTAGGAGGTACATAATGGGTCCAGGGTCTGTACTCAACATTATGGAGGTAATAATGGGTCAGGGTCTGTACCGTCAACATTATGGAGGTACATAATGGTCCAGGGACTGTACCTCAACATTATGGAGGTACATAATGGTCCAGGGACTGTACCTCAACATTATGGAGGTACATAATGGTCCAGGGCTGTACCTCAACATATGAGTAATAATGGGTCCAGGGACTGTACGTCAACATTATGGAGGTACATAATGGTCCAGGGACTGTACCTCAACATTATGGAGGTACATAATGGTCCAGGGTCTATACCTCAACATTATGGAGGTACATAATGGGTCCAGGGTCTGTACCTCAACATTATGGAGGTATATAATGGGTCCAGGGTCTGTACCTCAACATTATGGAGGTACATAATGGGTCCAGGGTCTGTACCTCAACATTATGGAGGTACATAATGGGTCCAGGGTCTGTACCTCAACATTATGGAGGTACATAATGGGTCCAGGGTCTGTACCTCAACATTATGGAGGTAATAATGGGTCCAGGGTCTGTACCTCAACATTATGGAGGTAATAATGGGTCCAGGGTCTGTACCTCAACATTATGGAGGTAATAATGGTCCAGGGACTGTACCTCAACATTATGGAGGTACATAATGGTCCAGGGACTGTACCTCAACATTATGGAGGTACATAATGGTCCAGGGACTGTACCTCAACATTATGGAGGTACATAATGGTCCAGGGACTGTACCTCAACATTATGGAGGTACATAATGGTCCAGGGTCTGTAACCTCAACATTATGGAGGTATATAATGGGTCCAGGGTCGTACTCAACTATGGAGGTAATAATGGGTCAGGGTCGTACTGAACATTATGGAGTGAATATAATGGGTCCAAGGTCTGTACCTCAACATGTATTGAGTATATAATGGGTCCAGGGTCTGACTCAGATTATGAGGTACATAATGGTCCAGGGTTGAACATACTAGTGGTATAAATGGGTCAGGGTCTGTAACCTCAACATTATGACGTACATAATGGAGTCCTAGGCTGTACTCGAACATTAGGAGTACATAATGGTCCAGGGTCTGTACTCAACATTAATGAGTATATAATGGTCCAGGGTCTGTACCTCAACATTATGGAGGTACATTAATGGAGTCCAGGTCGTACCTCAACATTATGGAGGTACATAAATGGTACAGTGGTTACCTCAACATATGGAGGTATATAAAGGGTCAGGTCTGTACCTCAACAATTACAGAGGTAATAAGTTGGTCCAGGGTCTGTACTCAACATTAATGGAATGTACATAATGGTCCAGGGTCTGTACCTCAACATTATGAGGTAATAAGGGTCCAGTGGTCTGACCATTACATTATGGACTACATAATGCAGTCTGTACTCAACATTATGGAAGACATAATGGCAGGGTTTACTCAACATTATGGAGGTAATAAAAGTGGTCCAGGGTCTGTAACTCAACATTTGGAGTAATAATGGGTCCAGGGTCTGTACCTCAACATTATGGAGGTACATAATGGGTCACGGGTCTGTACCTCAACATTGAGTGGTATGATAATGGTCCAGGGTCTGACCTCAACAATTACAGAGGTATATAATGGTCAGGTCTGACCTCAATTTGGAAGTACATAATGGGTCCATGGACTGTATCAACATTACAGATAATAATGGTCAGGGATGTACCTAACATTATGGAGGTACAATGGTCCAGGACAGTACCTACAACATTATGAGGTACATAATGGTACAGGACTGTACCTAACATTATGGGTACTAATGGTCCAGGATGTACTCAACTTATAGAGGTCATAATGAATCAGGGACGTACTCAACAGTATGAGGTACATGAATAGCCCAGGGACTGTAACCTCAACAATTATGGAGGTACATAATAGCCAGGGACAGTACCTCAACATTTGGAGGACATAATGTCCAGGGACTTACTCAACATTTAGAGGTACTATGGCCAGACTTACCTCAAATTATGAGGTACAAAGGTCAGGGAATACCTCAACATTAGGAGTACATAATGGTCAGGGACTGGCAGCAAAATTTAGATAGCTGAACAAGTTACAGTGGTAATGAACAAATTACAATGGTAATGAAATTACAGTGGTAATGAACAAGTTACAGTGGTAATGAACAAGTTACAGTGATAATGAACAAGTTACAGTGGTAATGAACAAGTTACAGTGGTAATGAACAAGTTAGTGGTAATGAACAAGTTACAGTGGTAATGAACAAGTTACAGTGGTAATGAACAAGTTACAGTGGTAATGAACAAGTTACAGTGGTAATGAACAATTTACAGTGGTAATGAACAAGTTACAGTGATAATGAACAAGCTACAGTGGTAATGAACAATTTACAGTGGTAATGAACAAGTTACAGTGGTAATGAACAAGTTACAGTGGTAATGAACAATCTACACTGATAATGAACAAGTTACAGTGGTAATGAACAATTTACAGTGGTAATGAACAAGTTACAGTGGTAATGAACAATTTACAGTGGTAATGAACAAGTTACAGTGGTAATGAACAAGTTACATTGGTAATGAACAATTTACACTGGTAATGAACAAGTTACAGTGGTAATGAACAAATTACAGTGGTAATGAAGAAGTTACAGTGGTAATGAAGAAGTTACAGTGGTAATGAACAAGTTACAGTGGTAATGAACAAGTTACACTGGTAATGAACAAGTTACACTGGTAATGAACAAGTTACAGTGGTAATGAACAAGTTACAGTGGTAATGAACAAGTTAGTGGTAATGAACAAGTTACAGTGGTAATGAACAAGTTACATGGTAATGAACAAGTTTTAAGTGGTAATGAAGCAAGTTACAGTGTAATGAAGAAGTTACAGTGGTAATAACAAGTTAACTGGTAATAACAAGTTACACTGGTAATGAACAAGTTACACTGGTAATTAACAAGTTACAGTGGTAATGAACAAGTTACACTGGTAATGAACAAGTTACACTGGTAATGAACAAGTTACACTGGTAATTAACAAGTTACACTGGTAATGAACAAGTTACACTGGTAATGAACAATAATTAAGTGTAGTTGTTTATATATGGTTTTGAATTATTTATAGTAACTTGTATTTTAGCAAGTTATGTTTAAATTTTAACGTTTAAAGGGGTTATGAGTTATTTACAGTGGTAAAGTCAGGGTATTTTTCCAGTGTGGTAACATACCACTGTGGATAAATTAGTATGACATTGTTGAACATTTGGGAGTGAATTGTTTCTGAGTTTGTTCATATGATCACATTTTAGCACATAATGACGCAAGGTGTGATGCGTTCCAGCACGTAATGCTGGAAGGTGTGGCAGTTGTCTGTCTGGCATAGTTTACATTTAGTTGTGTCAACATCACTTGGTGACGTAGCCTCTCAGAGATGCTGGTAACCCAGCTGGAGTCTGGATGTAGTGACGTCCAAGAGTCAGCTGAGTTTGTTGCATCAATATAGACATGTGGCTGCTCCTACATGATGGAATGATAGTAGATGGACTGACTGATGTCAGTCTCCCTCAGTCTTAAGTCAGTGAAGTTCAATTGAAGTTTCTGTCGTATTATTGTTCTCAAACTTCTTGTTGAGAGCCCAAGATTGTCATCTACTCTCACTATGAAAGTATCTGTCTTTGCTAGTTCATCAGTTCTGTCATGCTTCAGAAGTTCAATGTGAGATGGAATCCACAGGAGGTGTACTCAGACTCCACTGTCAACAATCCTGCCATACGTAGTTGAAGTCTACCTGGAGGGAGTTCAGGGGGTCAGCGCCCCCGCTGCCCGAAACATGATCAGGCCAACCTGGCTTCAAACACAGGCATGCCACAACTAACACTCATGGAGCTAAGAGCGTTTATGGATGTTAGAGAATGAGTTACAATTAAAGTGTCAACATTAGATACGTGGTTATGGGGAGTGTAGCAAACAGTTCAGTTGGAAGGGTAGTAGCCCAGTTATTGATGAGTGCTCTGATTTCTATGTGAGAGTCATCAATGACAACAGCACTATTAATAACTATTAGCACTATTAGCTGCACCACTGGACGGGTGAACACAGCCATACACTGACTACTTATGGAAGAGCGTTGTGTGACTTAAGACATCATGATGGACTTCAGAACGAAGTTATGGTTTAAGTTGTTTTGGAGGAAAGTGATGGATAGTGGTTTGGAATGAGGTAATTTTCCATGGTGCATTAAACGTATCCAATTCATTCAGAGGCCAATTCCGGTTTTGCTGATATATTTAGAGGCGTCATCACCAGTGTTGAACGAAGTTTGGAACGCTACTGAGCGAGGCTGTGGATGAGTTTGTCTGGTTATATTTACACCAGTCAGGAATTTCTTTCAGTGACATGATCCCTGATGCCTGGAATACCACGTTCTTTCAGTGACATGATCCCTGATGCCTGGAATACCACGTTCTCTCAGTGACATGATCCCTGATGCCTGGAATACCACGTTCTCTCAGTGACATGATCCCTGATGCCTGGAATACCACGTTCTCTCAGTGACACGATCCCTGATGCCTGGAATACCACGTTCTCTCAGTGACATGATCCCTGATGCCTGGAATACCACGTTCTCTCAGTGACATGATCCCTGATGCCTGGAATACCACGTTCTCTCAGTGACACGATCCCTGATGCCTGGAATACCACGTTCTCTCAGTGACATGATCCCTGATGCCTGGAATACCACGTTCTCTCAGTGACATGATCCCTGATGCCTGGAATACCACGTTCTCTCAGTGACATGATCCCTGATGCCTGGAATACCACGTTCTCTCAGTGACATGATCCCTGATGCCTGGAATACCACGTTCTCTCAGTGACACGATCCCTGATGCCTGGAATACCACGTTCTCTCAGTGACACGATCCCTGATGCCTGGAATACCACGTTCTCTCAGTGACATGATCCCTGATGCCTGGAATACCACGTTCTCTCAGTGACATGATCCCTGATGCCTGGAATACCACGTTCTCTCAGTGACATGATCCCTGATGCCTGGAATACCACGTTCTCTCAGTGACATGATCCTGATGCCTGGAATACCACGTTCTCTCAGTGACATGATCCCTGATGCCTGGAATACCACGTTCTCTCAGTGACATGATCCCTGATGCCTGGAATACCACGTTCTCTCAGTGACATGATCCCTGATGCCTGGAATACCACGTTCTCTCAGTGACATGATCCCTGATGCCTGGAATACCACGTTCTCTCAGTGACATGATCCCTGATGCCTGGAATACCAAGTTCTCTCAGTGACATGATCCCTGATGCCTGGAATACCACGTTCTCTCAGTGACATGATCCCTGATGCCTGGAATACCAAGTTCTCTAAAATTTCATGAAGGTTTGTTGTGTCACTACATCAACATCAAGGTTTGTGTCACTACATCAACATCAAGGAACCACCTTGAAGAGGATCAAGAGTTCAGATAATAGTTTTTTAAGAGTGTCTCCTTGTTAGATGAAACGCATAGGTTTTACCTGATATATATATATATATATATATATATATATAATATATATATATATATATATATATATATATATATAATATATATATATATATATATATGCATGCAATAAGATCACAGTAAACAGTGATTTCAGAATATGCAAAACAACCACTGTGAAAGAATAGAGAAGTTCCAATCGCTTTCGTGATACTCACGAGTAGTCACGAAAGCGATTGGAACTTCTCTATTCTTCTCACAGTGGTTGTTTTGCATATATATATATATATATAATAATATATATATAATAATAATAAAATATATAATAATAATATATAATATATAATGTAATAAAAAAAATTAGAGTGTGTGTGTGTACATGACAGGCGGGTAATGAGGCCATCTTCAGGTAGTCTTTGTGTGGTGTTCTGCCCATTGTTATGTAAGAACAATGGTCTTGTTCTCTCCTAACAATGATAGTTTACTGAGCTCCCATCATCACTTCTCCCCCCGTCTCACAACACACAACACACACACACACACACACACACACAACAACACACACACACACACACACACACACACACACACACACACACACACATCCCACTACCATCCTGTGGATGGTAGTGGGATGTTTGTTGTACGATACACAGAAGACCTAGGAATTAGGCCTCAAGAGTTTTAACAGTACATCTGGATTTATATCCACACTTCACTTATCTCATGTAAGCAGATTTAGGAAATTTGCTTAACATGTCTGGTATCTTGATATATCACATAGGTTATCATACTGTCTATCTGTATATTCCTTAATAAATGGACAATTATCACATAGTGTTGAAGATGGTGACCATAAGGTCATAAGGGGTGATAAAAGAGAATTGACAGTCCACATCATAGTGTAAAATTCATTATTTCTAGTTGATTGTTGGATTCTCTTCTCACTGACAAGTTTTTTTTTTCAGTATTTGGAGTGGTACTTGATAACGTACAACCAATATTTGGAGTGGTACTTGATAACGTACAACCAATATTTGGAGTGGTACTTGATAACGTACAACCAATATTTGGAGTGGTACTTGATA
Organism: Cherax quadricarinatus; assembly: GCF_026875155.1. Lineage (NCBI taxonomy): Eukaryota > Metazoa > Arthropoda > Malacostraca > Decapoda > Parastacidae > Cherax > Cherax quadricarinatus. The sequence goes on along the minus strand of NC_069413.1, from coordinate 14,340,398 downwards.
AAGTACAACCAATATTTGGAGTGGTACTTGATAACGTACAACCAATATTTGGAGTGGTACTTGATAACGTACAACCAATATTTGGAGTGGTACTTGATAACGTACAACCAATACTGCTGACCCTGTTCACCTAGCGGTAACTAGGTATCTGGGTGTTAGCCTAACGGTTTGGGTCTCATCCTGGGGACAAAATTAACCTAATTTTCCTGAAATGCTCTGCATGTATAACCAGATTACAAATTTCATGGATCAGTACAACCAACATAACCTGAACCAGCATGGCTTTAGAGCAGGACGATCATGTCTGTCACAGCTGCTGAACCATTATGACAGAATTACGGAGGCACTGGAAGACGACCAAAACACAGATGTGATTTACACAGATTTTGCAAAGGCGTTTAACAAATGCGATCATGGAGTGATAGCGCACAAAATGAAGGCCATGGGCATTACGGGGAAGGTAGGCAGATGGATTTTCGGTTTCCTAAAACAAAACCCAAAAAGTATTAGTGAACAGGGCTAGATCCAGCATCAGCGAGGTCAAAAGCTCAGTGCCCCAAGGCACTGTCCTGGCACCTCTGCAGTTTCTCATCCTCATAGCAGACATAGACAAAAACACCCGGCACACATTTGTATCATCATTTGCAGATGACACTAAAATAAGCATGAAAGTCACTACGGTAGAAGACACTGAAAAAGTACAGGAAGACATAAACAGAGTTTTCCAGTGGGCAGTGGAAAACAACATGACGTTCAATGGTGACAAGTTCCAGCTGCTTAGGTATGGAAAGAATGAAGAACTCAAAAGGAACACTATTTACAAAACTCAAGAGGGTCACCAAATAGAACGTAAGGAACACGTAAAAGACCTAGGAATAATTATGTCAGCGGACCTTTCTTTTAAAGACCATAACAAGACAAAGATCACGACAGCCAGGAAGATGACTGGGTGGGTATTGAGAACTTTCTAAACAAGGGAAATAATGCCGATGGTGACACTCTTCAAATCGTTAGTGCTCCCTCACTTAGAATATTGCTCAGTACTGACGGCCCCGTTCAGGGCAGGAGAAATATCTGAGCTGGAACAAATACAGAGATCGTTTACGGCCGCATAGAGCCAGTAAAGCATTTAAACTACTGGGAACGCCTTCAAGTCTTGAACATGTACTCACTGGAGCGGAGGAGAGAGAAATACATGATAATATATACCTGGAAAGTATTCGAGGTCCTGGTCCCAGAACTGCCCACTGCCATAACAACGTACTGGAGTGAGAGATATGGAAAGGAAGTACAAAATAAGCCCAGTGAAAGGCAGGGGTGCGATGGACACAATAAGAGAACACTGTATCAACATTCGTGATCCCAGATTATTCAACATCTTACCAGAAGATATCAGAAACACTGCTGGAACAAGTGTAGAAGTCTTCAAGAGGAAACTGGACAAGTATCTTCACCAGGTGTCAGATCAACCAGGCTGTGATGTATATGTGGGCCAGTGAACCACCAGCAGCAACAGTGTAGTTGACCAGGCAAGCACCAGACGAGCCTGGACCATGGCCGGGCTCCGTGAGTAAAAAAAAGACACTAGGAACTCATCAAATGTATATATGTCACTGATGTCAGCTATGTCTGTATAAGTTGCAGAAACAAAGATTATTATTATTAGTAGTAGTAGTAAATGTGACTGCGTGTGCTGGCAGATAACTGCAAGTCTCACTGCACAAAAAATTCTCCGTAGCCTTGAATCACCAGATCATTTTTTTATGTCGAGAAATTCCTCGTTTAGATCCTCTGAAATAATGATAATATGTGATGAGAGAGAAGTCATCCGCTGTTCTCTCAGCCTCCGGGAGTATCGTTGGAATTCTTTTAGTTGCGTTGGCAAATCGTCGACAATTTGAAGGCATCATGTGATTTTTTTCAGTAGCGTTCGCAAATGATAAAAAATTTGAAGGTATTGTTGGAATTTTTGCAATAGCGTTCGTAAAATATCGAAAATTTGCCTCCGGGGTGTTTAAAAACCGTATTGGTGACCTCTCCTCGCGGTCGTTAGTCTGATCTACCAGGCTGCGTGTGCTGGCCACACGCAGACAAACATATGCACTAACTAGAGGAACATAAGTTCCCTCTTCAAGACAGGCTGGGGTATGTTGGTAATTTACGTCTTGATAAGGTCGTTACGGCTTTATCAAACCGTAAGGACTTGATAAAGCTCCTGGAGAGCGAAGTGTTGCCACAATACAATGTTACATTAGTTGTGTCGTTTTACCTAACACCGTTCCCGTTAAGTATACCTGGTTGTAACAATAACCAAAATTTTAAAGTGGTGGAGTAGTAAGCCAGTGGAAGGCCTCGGTCAGATGACAAAATCTCCAGCTGTTGGCCATTATAAGACTAAGACTCGCGTAGGAAACACTTGTCCTGTTTGTGATGAATGGTTTAGAAAACCGACAAGTTGAAGAATTGAGACACTTAGGGCAACCCATGGGAATCTTTATTGAAGAAACGTTTCGCCACACAGTGGCTTCATCAGTCCAATACAAAGTCCAATACGGCAGTTAGGTGAGTTGAAGCAGGAGGAGGCGGGATCACAGTGGGACCTGCCACTATTGTAAGTAGGTCGTCGTCCAAAGGTTGGGCAAGCGTTGAAGTCTTTGTACCAAGATCCCATGATGTTGCAGTGTCTGAAAGATGTGATGGACGACGACCTACTTACACAAGTGGCAGGTCCCTCTGTGATCCCGCCTCCTCCTGCTTCAACTCACCTGACTGCCGTATATAAGCCACCTCTCTGGCCCTATGCTGCACTTCCTACAAGAGTGATGGACTGAACACATCGATTCCAGGTTGAGAGACTGATTACCTCAAACTTCTCATCTCCTTACCCATTTCTACTTTGTATTGGACTGATGAAGCCACTGTGTGGCGAAACGTTTCTTCAATAAAGATTCCCATGTGTTGTATAAGTGTCTCAATTCTTCCACTTGTCCTGTTTCCTGACAAACATTACCTAACTTTTATATGTATGAAGCGAGGGTGTTGAAAAGTGTGGTATCTCATAAATGGTATCAAATAACGACGCGATGGAAAAATAAAGACAGGATAATGCGATCCTTTATTGACTACGCTTCGCCCACACAGTGAACTTTATCAACATAGTGAACCCCTCGCCAGGAACTTCTTCATTGTTATCCTAAATAACGACACACACACCCGTCGTGTGCAGGTCAGTCTCTAACACAACCTTCCCAACATTGATAAATTAGACAAATGTGCAACACTTGGGTATCATGTGTCTAATATATCTGAACCATTCATCTACCTACCCAACATTCTCCACCAGACTCTCCACACTATATATACCCAACATTCTCCACCAGACTCTCCACACTATATATACCCAACATTCTCCACCTGACTCTCCACACTATATATACCCAACATTCTCCACCAGACTCTCCACACTATATATACCCAACATTCTCCACCTGAGTCTCCACACTATATATACCCAACATTCTCCACCTGAGTCTCCACACTATATATACCCAACATTCTCCACCTGAGTCTCCACACTATATATACCCAACATTCTCCACCAGACTCTCCACACTATATATACCCAACATTCTCCACTTGACTCTCCACACTATATATACCTAACATTCTCCACCTAACTCTCCACACTATATATACCCAACATTCTCCACCTGACTCTCCACACTATATATACCCATCATTCTCCACCTGACTCTCCACACTATATATACCCATCATTCTCCACCTGACTCTTCCCCACTATATATACCCAACATTCTCCACCTGACTCTCCGCACTATATATACCCAACATTCTCCACCACACTCTCCACACTATATATACCAAACATTCTCCACCTGACTCTCCACACTATATATACCCATCATTCTCCACCTGACTCTCCACACTATATATACCCAACATTCTCCACCTGACTCTCCACACTATATATACCCAACATTCTCCACCTGACTCTCCACACTATATATACCCAACATTCTCCACCTGACTCTCCACAACTATATATACCCAACATTCTCCACCTGACTCTCCACACTATATATAACCCAACATTCTCCACCTGACTCCCCACACTATATATAACCCAACATTCTCCACCTGACTCTCCACGCTATATATACCCAACATTCTCCACCTGACTCTCCACGCTATATATACCCAACATTCTCCACCTGACTCTCCACACTATTTATACCCAACATTCTCCACCTGACTCTCCACACTATATATACCCAACATTCTCCACCTGACTCTCCACACTATATATACCCAACATTCTCCACCTGACTCTCCACACTATATATACCCAACATTCTCCACCTGACTCTCCACACTATATATACCCAACATTCTCGACCTTTGCCTCTCCACACTATATATACCCAACATTCTCGACCTGACTTCCCACACTATATATACCCAACATTCTCGACCTGACTCTCCACACTATATATACCCAACATTCTCCACCTGACTCACCACAATATATATACCCAACATTCTCCACCAGACTCTCCACACTATATATACCCAACATTCTCCACCTGACTCTCCACACTATATATACCCAACATTCTCCACCTGACTCACCACACTATATATACCCAACATTCTCCACCTGACTCTCCACACTATATATACCCAACATTCTCCACCTGACTCTCCACACTATATATCCCCAAAACATTCTCCACCTGACTCTCCACACTATATATACCCAACATTCTCCACCTGACTCTCCACACTATATATAACCCAACATTCTACACCAGACTCTCCACACTATATATACCCAACATTCTCCACCTGACTCTCCACACTATATATACCCAACATTCTCCACCTGACTCTCCACACTATATATACCCAACATTCTCCACCAGACTCTCCACACTATATATACCCAACATTCTCCACCTGACTCTCCACACTATATATACCCAACATTCTCCACCTGACTCTCCACACTATATATACCCAACATTCTCCACCTGACTCTCCACACTATATATACCCAACATTCTCCACCTGACTCTCCACACTATATATACCCAACATTCTCCACCAGACTCTCCACACTATATATACCCAACATTCTCCACCTGACTCTCCACACTATATATACTCAACATTCTCCACCAGACTCTCCACACTATATATACTCAACATTCTCCACCAGACTCTCCACACTATATATACCCAACATTCTCCACCTGACTCTCCACACTATATATACCAACATTCTCCACCAGACTCTCCACACTATATATACCCAACATTCTCCACCTGACTCTCCACACTATATATACTCAACATTCTCCACCAGACTCTCCACACTATATATACTCAACATTCTCCACCAACTCTCCACACTATATATACCCAACATTCTCCACCTGACTCTCCACACTATATATACCCAACATTCTCCACCAGACTCTCCACACTATATATACCCAACATTCTCCACCTGACTCTCCACACTATATATACTCAACATTCTCCACCAGACTCTCCACACTATATATACCCAACATTCTCCACCTGACTCTCCAACACTATATATACCCAACATTCTCCACCAGACTCTCCACACTATATATACCCAACATTCTCCACCAGCTCTCCACACTATATATACCCAACATTCTCCACCTGACTCTCCACACTATATATACCCAACATTCTCCACCTGACTCTCCACACTATATATACCCAACATTCTCCACCAGACTCTCCACACTATATATACCCAACATTCTCCACCAGACTCTCCACACTATATATACCCAACATTCTCCACCAGACTCTCCACACTATATATACCCAACATTCTCCACCTGACTCTCCACACTATATATACCCAACATTCTCCACCTGACTCTCCACACTATATATACCCAACATTCTCCACCAGACTCTCCACACTATATATACCCAACATTCTCCACCTGACTCTCCACACTATATATACCCAACATTCTCCACCTGACTCTCCACACTATACATACTCCTGTACTCTTTACCCAGGTAGATGTGTTTGTGACTTGATGAAGTCCGGTGTATGGGCGAAACGTTGTCAATAAAGGATCACATTATACTGCATTTTTCCGTGGTATCTCATAGTGTAGTCATTACCGCCCCGGCTTATCATTGGTGGTATTTTGCAGTGTCTCCCAAGCCTCTTGTTTTCAGAATGATTGAATTCTGTGGTCAGTGTCACTGTGTCGAGAAGTGGAATACAAATGGGGGCAAAGATTTTTTTTTTTTTTACAGAGTTATGGAAAACTGAAAATGATTGTCGTCGGAAGCAGTGAGGAAAGCTGGATTGTCCTGTGATGTTGTATACAAGACGGTATAACACAAGACACTTAAGGCACAGCAAGTCTTGAGAGAGGCAGTGTTCGAGTGAATTCTGGTCTTAAGACAGGCTTGTTGTGCCTCGTCTCTGTTATTCCCTCTTGGTTGATATTCTCGTCTTCCAGGAAGACAATCTGTCACATTAGCAGACTTTTTTGGCAAGCCATTTGCAAATGTTGTTTTTCAGGTAAATACAATGGTTAGTTAAGACCACTGGAATACTGTTGTTAGTTCACCAATGACACACAATAACTGGGCATGGTAGTAGTAGGAATATAATAGTAGCAGTAGTCCTAGTAAAAATGTAGTAGTAGCAGCAGCAACAGTAGTATTAGTAACAGTAATAGTAGTATCAATAGTAAATGTGTTAGTAATGTTAATGTACACTATTTTCAATGCATAATTGATTTCTTAAACGTTGTATATAAGACGGCAGCAGCGTGGCCGGCGGAGTGGTGGACAGGCAGACAGCCTTTTGCTTGTCCAACACTGTACTTCTGTCTTGACTCCAGACAGCAGTAGAGATTTGCTAAACTGTTGTTAGTCTTAGCTGTCATCCTCGGTGTGGGCTGTAAGATATTCGCATGTCTGTTTTTAACGTACGTACACACCCTCTCACTCTTTCTCTATTTTCTCCCTTCTGTGTGGTACTTCTGAAGCTGTATACTATCTTGGGGGTCGGTGCCCCCTCATTCAGGGGGCTTCTCTTCACAACCTTTCACTGAAAAGCCATACCCCACTTTCTCTCTCACGGGAGTGGAATTCTTTTCACCACATCTCACCCCACTAGAGGGGTTTTTCTTCCACTTGGTGTTCCATGCTGTAGACTGTAGAGGTTTTCTCCCCTAGGGGGTTCATGCACTATGCAGGTTATTCCCCTGAATTTGACTCCCCAGTGGGCTGCTTTTCCTAAGCTAGGCCAGGAGTGCCAAGCCAGTGTCATAAGCTGTCTGCCAAATCGGTGTCACATACCCGTGAATTGTTTTGAGATTGTAGCCTCGTAGCTCTGATGTTGATCCCCCCCCCTCCCCCCTTCATTCAACTGTGCTGGGAGTGCCAAGAGAGTGCCAAAAGGCAGTGCTGGGAGAGCCAAGAGAGTGCCAGAAGACAGTGCTGAGAGTGCAAGAAAGCAGTGCTGGGAGAACCAAGAGAGTGCCAGAAGACAGTGCTGAGAGTGCCAGAAGGTAGTGTTGGGAGTGCTAAGGTTGTGCCAGAAGGCAGTGGTGGGAATGCCAGTGAATGCCAAAAGGCAGTGGTGGGAGTGGCAAGAGTGCCAGAAGGGTGGTTGGTCAGGTGGTATACTCCGGGGTTATCAGGTGGCATACCCCGTTGTTGTCAGGTGGTATACCCTGAGGTTGTCAGGTGCTATACCTCGTGGTTGTCAGGTAGTATACCCCTAGGTTGTCAGGTGGTATAACCTGGGGTTGTCAGGTGGTATACCCCAGGGTTGTCAAGTGGTATACCCCGGGACTGTCAGGTGGTATACCCCGGAGTTGTCGGGTGGTATACCCCGGGGTTGTCAGGTGGTATACCCCGGAGTTGTCAGGTGGTATACCCCGGGGTTGTCAGGTGGTATACCCCGGGGTTGTCAGGTGGTATACCCCGGGGTTGTCAGTTGGTATACCCCGGGGTTGTCAGGTGGTATACCCCGTGATTGTCAGGTGGTATACCCCGTGGTTGTCAGGTGGTATACTCCGGGGTTGTCAGGTGGTATACCCCGTGGTTGTCAGGTGGTATACCCCGGGGTTGTCAGGTGGTATACCCCGGGGTTGTCAGGTGGTATACCCCGGGGTTGTCAGGTGGTATACCCCGGGGTTGTCAAGTGGTAAGGAACTGAGAAGACGTTAGGGTGAGAGGCCTTTGCTTTCTCTTAAAGGTGAGGGAAGCTTACTGCCTCTCCCTCACCCACTGCCTCCCACTTACTGTCTCTTTTACTGTCTTAATGCCTCTATGTCTCTCTGTCTCACTAACTTACTGCCTCTCTGACTCACTTATTGCCTCTCTGGCTCACTTACTGCCTCTCTGACTCACTTATTGCCTCTCTGGCTCACTTACTGCCTCTCTGGCTCACTTCCTCTATGGCTCACTGGCTCAGTGCCTCTCTGGCTCACTTACTGCCTCTCTGGCTCATTTTCTGCCTCGCTGGCTCATTTTCTGCCTCGCTGGTTCACTTTCTGCCTCTGTCTCATTTACTGGCTCACTGTCTCACTGCATTTCTGGCTCATTTACTGCATTACTTATTGGTTCATTTACTGGTTCACTTACTGGTTCAGTAACTGGTTCACTTGCTGGTTCAGTAACTGGTTCACTTGCTGGTTCAGTTACTGGTTCACTTGCTGGTTCAGTTACTGGTTCACTTGCTGGTTCAGTTACTGGTTCACTTGCTGGTTCAGTAACTGGTTCACTTGCTGGTTCAGTTACTGGTTCACTTACTGGTTCAGTTACTGGTTCACTTACTGGTTCAGTTACTGGTTCACTTGCTGGTTCAGTTACTGGTTCACTTGCTGGTTCAGTTACTGGTTCACTTACTGGTTCCTTTATAAGTTCACTTACTCAAATTCGAAATCTTTGCATACTATGTGTAATTTACATTAATAAAAAATTGTTGTGTGCAAAGAAAGCCACTAACATGACAGCGTTTGTGGCAGACACTAATGCTGACACACTAGACATAGGTTGTGGCAGACACTAATGCTGACACACTAGACATAGGTTGTGGCAGACACTGATGCTGACACACTAGACATAGGTTGTGGCAGACACTAATGCTGACACACTAGACATAGGTTGTGGCAGACACTAATGCTGACACACTAGACATAGGTTGTGGCAGACACTAATGCTGACACACTAGACATAGGTTGTGGCAGACACTAATGCTGACACACTAGACATAGTTTGTGGCAGACACTAATGCTGACACACTAGACATAGGTTGTGGCAGACACTAATGCTGACACACTAGACATAGGTTGTGGCAGACACTAATGCTGACACACTAGACATAGGTTGTGGCAGACACTAATGCTGACACACTAGACATAGGTTGTGGCAGACACTAATGCTGACACACTAGACATAGGTTGTGGCAGACACTAATGCTGACACACTAGACATAGGTTGTGGCAGACACTAATGCTGACACACTAGACATAGGTTGTGGCAGACACTAATGCTGACACACTAGACATAGGTTGTGGCAGACAATAATGCTGACACACTAGACATAGGTTGTGGCAGACACTAATGCTGACACACTAGACATAGGTTGTGGCAGACACTAATGCTGACACACTAGACATAGGTTGTGGCAGACACTAATGCTGACACACTAGACATAGGTTGTGGCAGACACTAATGCTGACACACTAGACATAGGTTGTGGCAGACACTAATGCTGACACACTAGACATAGGTTGTGGCAGACACTAATGCTGACACACTAGACATAGGTTGTGGCAGACACTAATGCTGACACACTAGACATAGGTTGTGGCAGACAATAATGCTGACACACTAGACATAGGTTGTGGCAGACACTAATGCTGACACACTAGACATAGGTTGTGGCAGACAATAATGCTGACACACTAGACATAGGTTGTGGCAGACACTAATGCTGACACACTAGACATAGGTTGTGGCAGACATAATGCTGACACACTAGACATAGGTTGTGGCAGACACTAATGCTGACACACTAGACATAGGTTGTGGCAGACAATAATGCTGACACACTAGACATAGGTTGTGGCAGACACTAATGCTGACACACTAGACATAGGTTGTGGCAGACACTAATGCTGACACACTAGACATAGGTTGTGGCAGACACTAATGCTGACACACTAGACATAGGTTGTGGCAGACACTAATGCTGACACACTAGACATAGGTTGTGGCAGACACTAATGCTGACACACTAGACATAGGTTGTGGCAGACACTAATGCTGACACACTAGACATAGGTTGTGGCAGACAATAATGCTGACACACTAGACATAGGTTGTGGCAGACACTAATGCTGACACACTAGACATAGGTTGTGGCAGACACTAATGCTGACACACTAGACATAGATTGTGGCAGACAATAATGCTGACACACTAGACATAGGTTGTGGCAGACAATAATGCTGACACACTAGACATAGGTTGTGGCAGACACTAATGCTGACACACTAGACATAGGTTGTGGCAGACAATAATGCTGACACACTAGACATAGGTTGTGGCAGACAATAATGCTGACACACTAGACATAGGTTGTGGCAGACAATAATGCTGACACACTAGACATAGTTGTGGCAGACAATAATGCTGACACACTAGACATAGGTTGTGGCAGACAATAATGCTGACACACTAGACATAGGTTGTGGCAGACAATAATGCTGACACACTAGACATAGGTTGTGGCAGACAATAATGCTGACACACTAGACATAGGTTGTGGCAGACAATAATGCTGACACACTAGACATAGGTTGTGGCAGACAATAATGCTGACACACTAGACATAGGTTGTGGCAGACAATAATGCTGACACACTAGACATAGGTTGTGGCAGACAATAATGCTGACACACTAGACATAGGTTGTGGCAGACACTAATGCTGACACACACTAGACATAGGTTGTGGCAGACACTAATGCTGACACACTAGACATAGGTTGTGGCAGACAATAATGCTGACACACTAGACATAGGTTGTGGCAGACACTAATGCTGACACACTAGACATAGGTTGTGGCAGACACTAATGCTGACACACTAGACATAGGTTGTGGCAGACACTAATGCTGACACACTAGACATAGGTTGTGGCAGACAATAATGCTGACACACTAGACATAGGTTGTGGCAGACACTAATGCTGACACACTAGACATAGGTTGTGGCAGACAATAATGCTGACACACTAGACATAGGTTGTGGCAGACACTAATGCTGACACACTAGACATAGGTTGTGGCAGACACTAATGCTGACACACTAGACATAGGTTGTGGCAGACACTAATGCTGACACACTAGACATAGGTTGTGGCAGACACTAATGCTGACACACTAGACATAGGTTGTGGCAGACACTAATGCTGACACACTAGACATAGGTTGTGGCAGACACTAATGCTGACACACTAGACATAGGTTGTGGCAGACAATAATGCTGACACACTAGACATAGGTTGTGGCAGACACTAATGCTGACACACTAGACATAGGTTGTGGCAGACAATAATGCTGACACACTAGACATAGGTTGTGGCAGACAATAATGCTGACACACTAGACATAGGTTGTGGCAGACAATAATGCTGACACACTAGACATAGGTTGTGGCAGACACTAATGCTGACACACTAGACATAGGTTGTGGCAGACACTAATGCTGACACACTAGACATAGGTTGTGGCAGACACTAATGCTGACACACTAGACATAGGTTGTGGCAGACACTAATGCTGACACACTAGACATAGGTTGTGGCAGACACTAATGCTGACACACTAGACATAGGTTGTGGCAGACACTAATGCTGACACACTAGACATAGGTTGTGGCAGACACTAATGCTGACACACTAGACATAGGTTGTGGCAGACACTAATGCTGACACACTAGACATAGGTTGTGGCAGACACTAATGCTGACACACTAGACATAGGTTGTGGCAGACACTAATGCTGACACACTAGACATAGGTTGTGGCAGACACTAATGCTGACACACTAGACATAGGTTGTGGCAGACACTAATGCTGACACACTAGACATAGGTTGTGGCAGACACTAATGCTGACACACTAGACATAGGTTGTGGCAGACACTAATGCTGACACACTAGACATAGGTTGTGGCAGACACTAATGCTGACACACTAGACATAGGTTGTGGCAGACACTAATGCTGACACACTAGACATAGGTTGTGGCAGACACTAATGCTGACACACTAGACATAGGTTGTGGCAGACACTAATGCTGACACACTAGACATAGGTTGTGGCAGACACTAATGCTGACACACTAGACATAGGTTGTGGCAGACACTAATGCTGACACACTAGACATAGGTTGTGGCAGACACTAATGCTGACACACTAGACATAGGTTGTGGCAGACACTGATGCTGACACATTAGACATAGGTTGTGGCAGACACTAATGCTGACACACTAGACATAGGTTGTGGCAGACACTAATGCTGACACACTAGACATAGTTTGTAGCAGACACAACCTATGATGACTTGTGGGCCAACAGGCCGCTGGCATCAACAACTGGTTGACCAGGCAAGTGCCAGACGAGCCTGGCCCAGGGTCGGGCTCTGGTAGTAGAAAAACTCTCAGTAGTCATCTCCCAGCTTTGCTATATGTTTGATAACCCATTAAGTTTAAAGGCACCAAGGCTCTTCAGTACTCTCCCTGCCAACACACCCTGAATCTTCAGCAGAGATCAGTTTATCCAGATCATTTGAGGTCAGGAGATGAGGAAGATGTTGGAGGTAGCAAGATAGTTGACCTAGCAGTAACCTGGTGCAGGTGACCTAGTTCCTGGTGTTCCCAGCAACCTTGACTTCTGACCTATGACAACCTCCGTTTAACAATCCAGCACTGCGGGATAGTGCCAGCAACTGCCACCTGTGGTACTTTGAAGTAAATGATGTCACTACTGTTGTAGCAGATGTCACTACTACTGTTGTAGTAGATGTCACTACCACTGTTGTAGATGTCACTACTACTGTTGTAGTAGATGTCACTACTACTGTTGTAGATGTCACTCCTACTGTTGTAGATGTCACTACTACTGTTGTAGATGTCACTCCTACTGTTGTAGATGTCACTACTACTGTTGTAGTAGATGATGCCACTACTACAGTTCTAGTTACAATGTAATGTATGTAATATTGTAATGTATGCATAGAGCCAAATACATTTCTATGACAGGAGAATGTTGAGCTGTGCCAGGTTACAGTACAAGTGTGCTGACAGCTGTGTTAAGGCTGCTCAGGGATGAGGACAAGTGTGCTGACAGCTGTGTTAAGGCTGCTCAGGGATGAGGACAAGTGTGCTGACAGCTGTGTTAGGGCTGCTCAGGGATGAGGACAAGTGTGCTGACAGCTGTGTGAGAATGTTAGGGCTGCTCAGGGATGAGGACAAGTGTGCTGACAGCTGTGTGAGAATGTTAGGGCTGCTCAGGGATGAGGACAAGTGTGGTGACAGCTGTGTGAGAATGTTATGGCTGCTCAGGGATGAGGACAAGTGTGCTGACAGCTGTGTGAGAATGTTAGGGCTGCTCAGGGATGAGGACAATTGTGCTGATAGGTGTGTTGTTGACAGCTGTTAGGATGTTATGGCTGCTCAGGGATGAGGACAAGTGTGCTGACAGCTGTGTTGTTGACAGCTGTTAGGATGTTATGGCTGCTCAGGGATGAGGACAAGTGTGCTGACAGCTGTGTTGTTGACAGCTGTTGGGATGTTATGGCTGCTCAGGAAAGAGGGTAAGTGTACTGACAGCTATCTCAGTAGTACCAGTTCCACCTGACCAGTGGGTCGGTGCTATTTCTTCTGGGTAGACCTCATCCACTTCACTGGATCAATCCGTTCCACCAGTTGAGGAGAAAGACTTAGCTCCCACTGACTTCCCAGACGAGGTCAAGCGTTTGTTGACTCTGTTGAACAAACGTCGTAAAGCCTTTGCCTTACCAGGTGCGAAGATGGGTATAACGAACTTATTGTCCCATCGTATCCCACTTGAGCCTGGTACTAGACCTATCTATATACCTGCATACAGAATGCCTCATTCACAAGTTGCTGTCGCAGAAGAATTGATCAGTCAAATGCTTGATGATGGAGTTATTGCACCTAGCAATTCACCTTGGAATGCACCCTTGATCCTAGTACCAAAGAAGGATGGTACTTGGCGCCCAGTGATTGACTTTAGGAAGTTAAATGTGAAAACTATTCCAGATCGCTTCCCACTTCCTGTACTTGGTGATCTTTTACGTAACATCGGAGATAACAAAGTCTTTTCGACCCTGGACTTGTTACAAGGGTTTTGGTAAGTCCCTCTTCACGAGGACAGCCAAGAGCTAACTGCATTCTCCACTCCTACAGGTCATTATCACTTCCTCCATATGGCCTTTGGATTATGATCCTCCCCTACCACGTTCTCAAGGCTCATAACTAATATCTTTAGAGGTCTTATAGGTAATGCACTTATGGTGTACTTAGATGATGTAATCGTTATGTCTGAAGATGTGGATACACACTTGAAAAGACTTGATGTAGTACTTGGTAAGCTTGAAGAAGCCAATTTAAAGATCAAACTGTCTAATTGTCAATTTTTCAGATCAGAAATCAAGTTTCTTTGTCACGTAGTCACTCCTAGAGGGATTACAATTGACCAAAGTAAAGTAACTGCAGTACTAAATTTTCCAACTCTCAAAACTGCTGATGCCGTAAGATCCTTTGTGGGCTTAGCAGGTTTTTATAGATCGTTCACTGCCAATTTTTCTTCCATAGTAGCTCCCCTGAGTTGCTTAAGAAAGATGCTCTTTTTGTTTGGACCTTCCATCAAGAAAGAGCATTCCAAACTCTAAAAGAAAAGCTAACATCTGCTCCAATTTTGAAATTTCCAGATTTTTCTAAGCCCTTCTATCTGACAACTGATGCTAGTTCTATTGGCATAGGTGCCGTACTAGCTCAGAAGACTGATGGCAAGTACAACGCAGTTGCATTTGCTAGCCGAGTCCTTACGAAGGTTGAACGTAATTATACAGTAACTGAGCAAGAAGCTTTAGCAATAGTATGGTCTTTGAAGCACTTCCGAGGCATTATTTATCAGTACTCTGTTCATGTCTTGACAGACCATGCTCCACTGATACCTTTATTCCAGAACAAACAACCTACTGGAAGGCTAGCCAGATGGACCTTGACTATCCAAGAGTTCAATCCTACCTTTGAACACTTACCTGGCAAGTCAAATGTCGCAGATGCCTTATCGCGACATGTTAGTATAGTAACTGCAGACCCTCCATTTAGTGCTGAAGATGTAAAGAATGCTCAACGAACAGATCCCATGTGGTCTGGTGTGATTCGATTCCTGCTCCAGGAAGATCTTATTCTGACTGTGAAGACACCAGCACCCATCAGTGACTTTGTCATGAACCAAGAATTACTGTATCGAACAGCCGAGTTGGGTACTCCTAGCAGAAGAGTATACCAGTTAGTAATTCCACAGTCACTAGTGAATGTAGCCTTACAGCTAGTTCCGATGTACCAGGTGTTGCACACCCTGGTATGGATCGTTCAGTAAAACAAGCCAGATTGAAATACTTTTGGCTTCGTATGTCAACTGAAATTTCTGAGTATGTTAAGAAATGTAAGAACATAACATAAGAACGATGGAACACTGCAGAAGGCCTACTGGCCCATGCGAGGCAGGTCCAGTTCTCCTACAGCTTATGCCAATGCACTCCAACCTAGTCAGGTCAGGTCACATTGACTTAAGGGAGGAACACGGCAAACCGACCTGGTAGCACAAGCTATCAGGTCTAACTCACACCCACCCACACTAACTCATGTATCTTATCCAACCTAGTCTTTAAAGCCACACAACGTTCTGGCCTCTATAACGGTACTTGGGAGTTTGTTCCACTCATCCAAACTCTATTACCAAACAGTACTTTCCTATATCCTTCCTGAATCTGAAATTATTTCCAACTTAAAACCATTGCTGCGAGTCCTGTCTAGGCTAGATATTTTCAGCACACATATTTACTCCCCTTTATTTATTCCTGTCTTCCATTTATAACACCTCAATCATATCCCCCCTAATCTACGTCTTTCTAGAGAGTGCAGTTCAGGGCCCTTAGTCTATCCTCATAGGGAAGGATTCTGATACATGGGAATCAACTTTGTTCATCCTCCTTGTACATTTTCCAGAGAAATTTATATCCATTCTGTAATACGGTGACCAAAACTGTGCAGCATAATCTAAATGAGGCCTAACCAAGGATGTATAGTAGTTGAAGAACAACCTGAGGACTCCTATTATTTATGCTTCTTGATAGAAGCCAAGGATTCTATTAGCTTTATTGCGAACACTTATGCACTGTTGTCTTGGTTTCAGATTACTGCTAACCAGAACTCCTAAATCTTTTTTCGCAATCCGTAATATTAAGATCTACATTATTTAGTTTATATGTGGCATGGGTATTGTCCTGTCCAACATTTAGAACTTTGCATTTGTCTATATTAAACTGCATCTGCCACTTCTACCGACCACTGCATCAGTCTATTCAAATCTTCCTGGAGTGCTCGAATGTCCTCGTCAGAATGAATTCGACGGCCTATTTTGGTGTCATCGGCAAACTTGCCGATGTCGCTCTTTATGCCCTCATCTATGTCGTTTATGTAGATTGTGAACTAGCAGGGGGCCCAACACTGACCCCTGTGGAACACCGCTCGTGACGCTTCCCCACTCTGATTTCTCCCCATTTATGCAAACTCTCTGCTGCCTATTTGTCAACCATGCCTCTATCCAGGAAAAAATCTCTCCTCCTATTCCATGTGCTTTAATTTTCCTCAATAGTCTCTGATGTGGGACCCTGTCAAAAGCTTACTGAAGTCCATATACACAATATCATATTCATTACCATGATCTACCTCCTCAAATACCTTAGTGAAAAAAGTTAATAAATTCGTAAGGCAGGAACGCCCCCTTTGTAAAACCATGCTGAATTCGTTGATTAATTTATGCTTTTCAAGGTGGCTACGAACTGCCTCGGCAATTATTGATTCCATAAATTTTTCCCACTATGGAGGTTAGGCTTATTGGTCTATAGTTCGAAGCTAAGGACCTGTCACCTGTTTTGAAAATAGGTATCACATTTGCCATTTTCCACTTATCTGGCACCATGCCAGTTTGTAGTGATATGTTGAAAAGATTAGCCAAAGGTGTGCTAAGCTCCTCTTTACATTCCTTTAGAACCCTTGCATACAGTTCATCAGCGCCTGGGGATTTGTTAGGTTTTAATTTATCTATTTGCCTAAGGACCATGTCACTTGTGGCCTAATAGTGCACAGTTTATTATCGTCCTGTTCTAAAATAATTTATCATTACTGGAATACGCTGGTATCCTCCTGTGTAAAAACTGAGAGGAAGTATGTGTTAAAAATTCTACACATTTCCTTATCACTGTCAGTGAGCTGACCCGAGGAACTTTTGAGTGGGCCTATCTTGTCCTGATCTTACTTCTGTAAAACCTGAAAGAATCCTTTTGGGTTAGTCTTCGATTCTCTTGCCAACTTTAACCTCATAATCTCTTTTTGCTTTTCTAATTCCCTTTTTTTTATCTCTTTAACTGAATTTTATCGATTTCTCAATTTTCCCCTCTCCTCTTTTGATTTGCCATATATGGGCCCCTCTTTTGACCAATCAGATATTTTTTAATCTATTGTTCAATCCATTTAGGATCATTTTTGTTTGATCTGATTTCCCTATTTGGAACTAATTTGACCCGAGCAGCTAGAACTATGCCCTGGAAAGCATCATATCGGCAACCATCACCCCCTACCTGACCCTTAGTCAGGTCATTCAGTTCAGCCCACCTAAGTAATTTTTCAGTCCTATGAAATCAGCCAAGCGAAAGTCAGGGACGGAGACTTGATTGCCATTATTAGGGGAATTCCATGTATATTAAAACTGATTTGATTTGTGATCACTTTCCCCAAGCTCATCATTAACCTAAAGGGATTATTAATTAGTGTTTCCCTACTGGCAAGAACCAAGTCAAGGAGGTTTTTTCCCCCTAGTTGGCTCTGTCACAAATGTTTTAAAAACATCCTGGATCGTATCAAGAAAGTCACCTGACTCTTAAATTTCCTGTAAAAATTGCTCCAGTCAATCTGTCTATAGTTGAAATCTCCCATTAGCACAACATTTTCGTATGTAGATCCCTTACAAATTTTTCGTCCCATAGAAGTTTACTGCACTCCCTATCAAGATTGGGGCCCTGTAAATCACACCCAAAATTAGTTTTTCTCGGCCCTTCGAAAAGCTGTAACCAAACAGATTCAGTGGCTGACGCTTCTAATTTAATATCTTGTCTAACACAACAGTTTAAATTGTCTCTGACATACATCGCTACTCCACCACCTTTCCTGTTGACCCTGTCAGTGTGGAATAATTTATAGCCTTGTATGTGACATTCAGAGGGCATCTCTCTATCTTTCAGATTGAGCCAGGTCTCTGTTATAGCAATAATATCTATGTTTCCTGCACTTGCAATTAATCTTAGCTCATCTATCTTATTTTCTTACACTCCTGCTATTAGTATAGTAAACCTTAAGGGAGCTAGTCCCTTGCTGCCCTCTGCTGTCCCCCTTTGTTTGCTGACCTGTCTTTATTGATAACTTCATGCTGAATGCCTTTTATACATTTACTGTTTCCAACCCAAGTGTTGCAACCTGCTTGTTTCCCACACACACCCATACCTCTATCTTCCATCAGTTTAAAATCATAGGCATTTCACCAATGGCCTTCTCAATCGAGTCTGCAAGTGCTACCACCCCAGCCCCAGAGAGATGTACCCCATCCCTTGCATACATATCATGTTTGCCATAAAAGTTGTTCCAGTTGTCAATGAATGGGATTGCAAGTTCCTTGCAGTATCTGTCTAGCCAGCAATTTACACCAATTGCCCAAATGTAGTGTCTGCATGCAACACAGAAGTAATGTTAATGGTCCTAATCCAATCCAAGTGTATCCAACTACTAGCGAACCGTGGGAAAGAGTTGCGCTAGATTTGTTAACTAATTTCCAATGTTCCCTCCAGGGCAACAAACATCTGTGTGTTATGGTAGACCATTTCACCACATATTGTGAGTTAGTTCCTATTGCAGATAAGACTGCCAAGACAGTAGCTAAAGCGTTTAAAGAACGCATTATCTGCAGGCATACCACCCCTAAGTCCTAGTAACAGATAATGGAGGTGAATTCTGTAATGAGATTCTTTGAAAATTTGTGTACTTTGTACAAGATCTCTAAATCCACCATTGTTCCTCATCATCCTGCCAGCAGTGGGTTAGCGGAACGAACCAATAAAAAAGTACTTGATGTTTTGAGAGGCCACTCTCCAATCCCAAATAGTGAAACTTGGGATGAAGTTATACCTGTGTGCAGTGTGTATAAATTCTGCTTACAATGTTTCCATAGGTGATACCCCAAACTTTATGCATTGTACGGTGTGGATAAACATTTTGCCTTATGAGTTGCTATATTCTAACCCGAAACCAAATTAAAACCCCTTTGATGATTTCATAGCAACTCGTACCAGCCTAGCTCAAAGCGTCTTTAGAAGAAACCCATGAAACACTTCATAAATTAACAGAATTTACAAGAGTCCCTAACACTCGAGCAAAGCCATCCAAAATCAAAGTAGGTTCGAGAGTTATGCTGACTAACTTTAACGAAACGTCTGCAATGCCTAAGCTTGATCAAAAGTTTGTTGGTCCTTATCGAGTAGTTGAACATATCACGGGCAATAAGTATAAGGTTAGAGAAATTTTAGTACTGGTCAGTAAAAAGAATCCCATTTAGATCAATGAAGTTAGTATGTGATAATGATGTTCCAACCCAGACTAATGTGACAGACTCTTGACAATCCTCCTGACTCTGTACCCTCTACCTCTAATACTCAGTCAGACGATCAACCTGAATGTTGTTATTCCCTACGTACACGACAGGTTTTGAGAAATCCTAAAGCATCATTTGTAATTTCCAATTCAGAGCTGCCTCAAATACGGCTTTGAGTTAGCCATTTGCAACAGAGTTTGATCCTCCCAGAGATGACACCCATTCTGTATATGTCAATCTCACCCTAGCAGAGTTGGGGTTAAATGTAAATAACCTGTACAGATGAAAAATTACAGTATCAACTTATTAATATTCAAGATTTTTTTTTTGTTTTTCACGTTCTCTCCGATTCTGGGATTTAACAAAAAGAAGGACCCACTGCAACGGGCCCCTACTGACAATGCAGAGCAGGTCCATGTGTCCCCCCCGGTTTTAGCCCAATGAAAACCCCCCCCCCCCCGATTAGCCAATGACCCACCCAGTCTGGTCACCTCCACTCAAGGATGGAGCACGGCACCAGCCCCAGCAGCCAAAGCTGGGTCAGGTCCAACTCACACCCACCCACACCCACTCGTGTTTTTTATCAAACCCTTTTTTTTAAAACTACACAAAGTTTTAGCCTAAATTAACTGTTCTCGGGAGTTTGTTCCACTCACCCACGACCCTATTCCCAAAACCAGTGCTTTCCTATATATCCTTCCTGAATCTAAAAATTTTTCCAACTTGAAACTTTTGCTGCTAGTCCTGTCTTGGCTGGAATTTTCAGCACGCTATTTACATCCCCTTTATTTATTCCTGTTTTCCATTTATACACCTCGATCATATCCCACTAATTCTACGCCTTTCGAGAGAGTGCAGATTCAGGGCCCTCAGTCTAGATTTGAGTGCACCAAGTCTGCCTTTCTGTTAAACACTTCTTTCTTTGTACATATCCTTTCTCGAACCCTTTAGATCACATGAATACAGATTGACGATCAAATTTTTTTTATCACTTCTATTGTGTAATCCCAATGTTGAGTGTCATTCTTTGAGTTGTGCTATATCATACCTTGTAATGCATTATGTTAGCTTCCATTCCAATATTCTCCTTATGTATGTTATAATGTTCAATTGTTGTGTACTTTGACATTGCATAGGATCAGCCCAAGCCGTATGCCTACCGTCTCTAGTTTGTATTAGCTGTATGTCGGGACGACATACGTTAGCATCGCCGAGCTCTCAGTAGTACCAGTTCCTAGTAACCAGTTACCAGTAACCAGTTACCAGTAGTATGACTCACTACCAAGCGTCTGTGTGAATCACTTGTTGTTATTCACTGTTGCTGCTGACTATAGCATGTTTTTGAATGCTGCTCACTCCTAGGCATCATTCGTGAGTCAGTCTTAAGATAGAGAGCAGAGAGGCAGGGCGGGCCTGTGCTTCCCATATTTTCCGTTATATTTATACATACTAACCAGCCTACGTGAGTGTTCTTACCCAATCCACGTTTCCAACCCCCTCATGACAACTGTGTCATTGACAGCTGTGTTAGAATGCTATACCTGACCAATCAGGTTGTTGGTGTTAGCATGCATGCATCCAACGGGCCTAGAGGATGTTTTGGGGGGGTCAACGCCCCCGCGGCTCAGTTCTCAGGACCAGGCCCCCCGGGGATCAAAACTGATCAAACAGAACGCTACTGCTGGCCACACGCAGCACGAACAGCCGCTTGATATCATGGAGAGTAACAATAACAGATGATGATAATAATATCAGTAATACTAATTATAGCAATAATAAATATAATGGTAACAGTAACAATAATAATAACTAATAAAAATATAATTACATCAATAATAATGCTGTGTTAACACACAAGGATAACACAAGGATAACACAAGGATAACACAAGGATAACACAACAAGGGTAACACAACAAGGATAACATACAATTATAACACAAGGATAACACACAAGGATAACACAACAAGGATAACATACAATTATAACACAAGGATAACACACAAGGATAACACAAGGATAACACAAGGATAACACAACAAGGGTAACACAACAAGGATAACATACAATTATAACACAAAGATAACACACAAGGATAACCAATGAAAAACATACAAGGATAACCCCCAAGGATAACATCAAGGATAACACACAAGGATAACACAACAAGAATAACATTTCAAGGATAAGAAAAACAAAGGATAACATACAAGGATAACACACAAGGGTAACATACAAAGGGTAACAAGGATACCGCACAAAGATAACACAACAAAGATAACACAACAAAAATAACACAACAAGGATAACACACAAGCATAACATACAAGGATAACACACAAGGACAACAGAACAAGGATAACACACAAAGGTAACATACATGGGTAACCACACAAGGATAACATACAAGGACAACATAAGGATAACACACAAGGATAACATACAAGGACAACAGAACAAGGATAACACACAAAGGGTAACACATGGATAACACACAAGGATAGCAGAACAAGGGTAACACCCAACACACAAGGATGACATAAGGATAACACACAAAGGATAACAGAACAAGGATACCACTCAAGGATAATAGAACAAGTATAACACAAGGGTAAAACACAAGATAACACACAAAGATAAAAGAACAAGGATGACACACAAGGATAAAGAACAAGGATAACATGACAAGGATAACACACAGGGATAACATAAGGATAAAAGAACAAGGATAACACAAATATAACAGAACAAGGATTCCACTCAAGGATAAGGATAACACACAAGGATAACAAAACAAGGGTAACAGAACAAGGATAACAGAACAAGGGAAACACAAGGATAACACACAAGGATAACCCTAACAAGGATAACACACAGGGGTAACAGAACAAGGTAAAACACAAGGATAACAAACAAGGGTAACAGAACAAAGATAACACAACAAGGATAACACACAAGGATAAAACAATGGAAACAGAACAAGGGGTAACACACAATGATAACACACAAGGATAACAGAACAAGGGTAACACACAAGAAAAAAAAGAACAAGGATAACACAAGGATAACACACAAGGATAACAGAACAAGGATAACACACAAGGATAACAGAACAAGGATAACGCACAAGGATAACACAAAAAGGATAACAGAAAAATGGATAACACACAAGGATAACAGACAAGGGTAACACACATTATAACAGAAGGATTACAGAACAAAGGGCAACACACAAGTATAACAGAACAAGGATAACACACAAGTATAATAGAACGAGGATAACTGAGCAAGGATAACACAAGGATAACAGAACAAGGATAACACACAAGGATAACAGAACAAGGGTAACACACAAGGATAACAGACAAGGGTAACACAAGGATAACAGAACAAGCATAACAGAACAAGGATAACAGAACAAGGGTAACAACACAAGGATAAAAAGAACAAGGATAACCACAAGGATAACAGAACAAGGGTAACACACAAGGATAACAGAACAAGGGTAACACACAAGGATAACAGAACAAGGATAACACACAAGGATAACAGAACAAGGATAACAGAACAAGGATAGCACACAAGGATAACAGAACAAGAGTAACACACAAGGATAACAGAACAAGGATAACAGAACAAAGGTAACACACAAGGATAACAGAACAAGGGTAACACACAAGGATAACAGAACAAGGGTAACACACAAGGATAACACACAATGATAACAAGGGTAACTGAACATGAATAACACATAAGGATAACACACAATGATAACAGAACAAGGATAACACACAATGATAACAGAACTAGGATAACTGAACAAGGATAACATATAAGGATAAGAGAACAGGGATAACACACAAGGGTAACAGAACAAGGATATGTAAAGTAAAAGGACACAAGTGCAACTAATGTGACATTTTATTGTGGCAACGTTTCGCTCTCCAGGAGCTTTATCAAGCCATTACAAACAATACTTGGACACAGAGGGTATATAAAGGCTCAGAGTGAGGTGCAATACTAGTGAGGTAACGTTTCGATGTTCACTAGTGGTGGTAGTAGTGGTAGTGACAAAAGTAATACAATATGGTAGAGCAATTAATTCGTACATGAGTAAAAGGATATAAAACCTATTACTTGGGTAACAGCTCTACCATATTGCTCTACCATATTGTATTACTTTTGTCAAAACTACTACTACTACTACTACTACCACCACTAGTGAACATCGAAACGTTACCTCACTAGTATTGCACCTCACTCTGAGCCTTTATATACCCTCTGTGTCCATGTATTGTTTGTAATGGCTTTATCAAGCTCCTGAAGAGCGAAACGTTGCCACAATAAATGTCACATTGGTTGCACTTGTGTCCTTTTACTTTACATATTGTCGGTAATTCTACCAACTTTATTACAGAACAAGGATAACATATAAGGATGACACTCAAGGACAACAGAACAAGGATAACAGAACAAGGATAACAGACAAGCTCATATAAACAGTAAGGTGGTGGTGTGTCACCTTGAAGGTACCTTTCATTAGTAAGGTGGTGGTGTGTCACCTTGAAGGTACCTTTCATTAGTAAGGTGATGGTGTGTCACCTTGAAGGTACCTTTCATTAGTAAGATGATGGTGTGTCACCTTGAAGGTACCTTTCATTAGTAAGATGATGGTGTGTCACCTTGAAGGTACCTTTCATTAGTAAGATGATGGTGTGTCACCTTGAAGGTACCTTTCATTAGTAAGATGATGGTGTGTCACCTTGAAGGTACCTTTCATTAGTAAGGTGGTGGTGTGTCACCTTGAAGGTACCTTTCATTAGTAAGGTGGTGGTGTGTCACCTTGAAGGTACCTTTCATTAGTAAGGTGATGGTGTGTCACCTTCAAGGTACCTTTCATTAGTAAGGTGGTGGTGTGTCACCTTGAAGGTACCTTTCATTAGTAAGGTGATGGTGTCACCTTGAAGGTACCTTTCATTAGTAAGGTGATGGTGTCACCTTGAAGGTACCTTTCATTAGTAAGGTGATGGTGTGTCACCTTGAAGGTACCTTTCATTAGTAAGGTGGTGGGGGTGTCACCTTCAAGGTACCTTTCATTAGTAAGGTGGTGGTGTGTCACCTTGAAGGTACCTTTCATTAGTAAGGTGATGGTGTGTCACCTTCAAGGTACCTTTCATTAGTAAGGTGGTGGTGTGTCACCTTGAAGGTACCTTTCATTAGTAAGGTGGTGGTGTGTCACCTTGAAGGTACCTTTCATTAATAAGGTGATGGTGTGTCTGTCATGTGGGGTTCGAAACGTGGATTGGGTAAAAATACTCACGTAGGCTGGTAGTACGTATATTATAACGACGGAAGTATGGGAAGCGCCACAGCCGGCCTGCCTCTCTGCTCTCTGTCGTAAGACTAACTCACAGTGCCCATATGTGAGGGGGTGTTTGAAATCCTGCTATGGTCAGCAGCAATATGAATACAGACAGTGATTCACGCAGAGACGGTTGGTAGTGAGTCATCTACTGGTACACTGGTTACTGGTAACTGGTTACTACTACTGAGAGCTCGGCGATGCTAACGTATGTCGTCCCGACATACAACTAATACAAACTAGAGATGGCAGGTATACGGCTTGAGCTGATTCTATACAATGTCAAAGTACACAACAATTGAACATTATAACATACATAAGTAGAACATTGGAATGGAAGCTTACGTAACTGAAACTGTAATGCAATACAAGGTATAATATAGCACAACTCATCGAATGAAACTCAACGTTGAAATTACACAGTAGAAGTGATAAAAAAAATTTGATCGATCGATCTGTATTCATGTGATCTACGGATTCTGAGGAAGGAATATATACAAAGAAAGAAGTGTTTAACAGAAAGGCAGAGTCGGTGCACTCAAATCTAGACTGTTAACTCTCAGAATTCGGAGAGAACGTGAACACAAAAAAAAATTCTTGAATACTGATAAGTTGATACTGTAATTATTCATCTATACAGGTTATTTACTTTTAACCCCAACTCTGCTAGGTGAGATTTACATATGAAAGGGTGTCATCTCGGGGGATCAAACCGTAGCACGCAAAATCAGCGTATTTGAGGGCAAAATAATTGTAAATTCAATGATACTTTTGGGATTTTTCAATACCTTCGTTACTAGGGAATAAAAGAATTCAGGTTGATCATCTGACTGAGTATCAGAGGAAGAGATACAGGATCAGGAGGGTTGTCAGGTCTTCACATTAGTTGGGGTTTGGGAAAGTCATTATCATCCAAAAACTAACTTCATATGATCTAAAATGCATTCTTTATACTGACCAGTATAATTTTCTAACCCTTTTACTTTTTACCATTTTGATGTTCAAAATACTCGTAAGGACCCAAAGAACTTATGATCAAGCTTGGCATTGCAACGTTTTGTTAAATTAGTCAGCAAACTTCGAACCTACTTTTATTTTGGGTGGCTTTTGCTCGAGTTTTGCGACCCTTGTAAATTTTCGTTTATTTATGAAGTTTTTTCACGATTCTTCTTAAAAACTTTGGAACTGGTACGAGTTTTTAGAAACAAAGGTTGTAATTTTTGGTTTTATTAGAATATAACAACTCATAAGGGAAAATTTTTCTACATTCCACCATACAATGCATAATGTGGGTGTCACCCTTTGGGAAAAATTGTAAGCAAATTATAAACACCTGAACACAGGGTTAAAATTCATCCCAAATTAATGTTTGGGTTGATAGGGGGGCTTCAAGACCAAGTACTTTTTTATTGGGGTTTTTTTCCGCTAACCATTGCTGGCAGGGTGAAGAACAAGGTGGTTTTTAGATCTTGTACAAGGGGCAAAAATTTTCAAGAATCTCATTACAGTTCACCTCCTTTCCTGTTACTAGGGGCTTAGGGGTGGATTCCCGTAATAAACATTTTTTAAACGTTTAGCTACTGTCTCGGCAGTCTTTCTGGCAAAAGGAAAAACTACAATATTGGTGAAAGACTACCATAACACACAGTTTTTGTTGCCCTGGGGGAACGGGGAAAATTAGTTAAGAATCTAGTGCAACCTTTCCCAGGGTTTTTTCGCTAGTATTTGGATACCGGATTGGATTAGGACCTTAGCTTACCTTTATTTCATGCAGACACTACATTTCTTACATCTAGAAAATGAGTTGCCTACGGGGAAAAAGTTTTTAAATCGGGCTTTTTTTTACTAAAAACGATCCGTACCAGGTGCGCAAACCGGGTACACGTGACAGCTGTAAAATGGGGACATGTGGGGGGGAATTACAACGGGTATACTTTTCTGCTAGGGTACCCAAACTGGGGCTGTTCGATACAGAAAATTCTTGGTTCATGACAAGTCACTGAGGGTGGGGGCTTCACAGTAAAATAAGATCTTCCTGGGCAGGAATCAAATCACACCAGACCCCATGGATTTTTTTTTTGAGCTTTCTTTACATCTTCAGCACAAATGGGGGGTCTGCAGTTACTATACAACTGTCGCATAAGGCACTGCGACCATTTGTTGCCATAAGTGTTAAAAGGTGGGATTGAACTCTTGGATAGTCAAGTCCATTGGCAAACCCTTTCCCCTAGGTTGTTTTTTCTGGAATAAAGGTATCATAAGCATGGTCTGTCAAGACATGAACAGGTAATGATAAATAAGTTTTGGGGAAGTGCTTAAAGACCAACTTTCTAAAGCTTTGCCAGTTACTGTATAATTACGTTAAAGCCTTTGTAAGGATCGGCTAGCAAATGCAATGCATTGACTTGCCATGGGTTTTCTGAGTAGTACGGGCCATGCCAATTGAATTAGCATCATTTGCAATAGAAGGCTTAAAAAAAATCGGGAAATTTAAAAAGGGGGAGCCGATTTTTAGCTTTTTTTTTAATTTTTGGAATGCTCTTCGAGGGAAAGGTCCAAACAAAAGGAGCTCTTTTTTAAAGAAAACTCAGTTAGAGGAGCAGCTATGAAGAAAAATTGGCAAAAAAAATCTATAAAAACCTGCTAAGCCCAAAAAGGGATCTTCGGCATCAGCTTTTTTGGGGTTGGAAATTTTAGTACGCTTTTATTTTACTTTGGTCAGTCGTAACCCCTCTAGGAGTGACTACGGACCAAAAAACTTAATTTTGATCTAAAAAAATTGACATTTAACTTTTGTCTTTAAATGGCTTCTAAAAGCTTCCCAAAACTACTCATGCTTTTAAAGTGTGTATTAGTTTTTTAAGAATGACGATTCGTCATCTAAGTACACCAAATCATACCATGAAAACCCTAAAGTTTTATCATGACCCTTTGGGAAAGTGATAGGGGAGGATCGTAATCCAAACGCCATATGGGGGAAGTGAAAATGACCTGTAGGAGTGGAAAAATGCAGTTAGCCTTGGCTGTCCTCTGAGGGGGATTTTTCCCAAAAAACCCTTAAAAACAAATCCAGGGTTAAAAAAGATTTTTGTTATCTCCGAGTTACAAAAAAATCACCCATACAGGAAGTGGGAACGATTGGAATAGTTTTCGCATTTAATTTCCTAAAGTCAATACGGGCCCCAAAGTCCCCATCCTTCTTAGGTAATATGATCAAGGGTCTTTCCCAAAGGGAAGCTAGGTGCAATAACTCCTCATAAAGCATTTAAATGATAAATTCTTTTGCGACAGCAACTTGTAAATGAGGCATTCGTACGCAGTAATAGAAGGGTTTTAGTACCGTTCAATGGAAACAAGGGGAAAAATAAGTTCGTTATCCCCATCTTTACGGGTAGGCAAGGCTTTACGACGTTTTTCAACGAGAAACAAACGCTTGACTTCTCTGGGAATCGTGGACAAATTCTTTCCCCTCAATGGTGGAACAGTTATCCAGTGAATGGTAGGTCCCCCGGTAAAAAATAGACCCCCCACGGGTCAGGTGGCCTCACCTCAATGACCGGGGGAAAAGGATAGTGAACAAGGTAAACAAATTGGTATTAGCTCTATACAAAACACTGGGACCGAATTTGGAAAGGAAAAAAATTTGATTTTACTATCTTTTCAAAATGTAAGGTGGTTAACAAATAGCCTTTTTTACTTTGGGGAATCATGTAACGGGGAATTATCACCATTGGAAAACCTGGGAACAACAAAAACAATTTGGAGGGATAGGGGAAGAAAGCTTTTCAAGGCAGTACATAAAAAGAGTTTTGATTAAGGGTTTGAAGTAATTGGAAAGGGTTGTAAAAAATATTGAATAGCAGAATTGAAAAAAAAATTAAGGAAGGTGTTGGAATTGGGGTAATGGACACTATCTTAAAGTTGAAATTGCAGGAAAAAGACGGGAAGTGAAGGTCTAGTGTGGCGGGAGAGGGAATTTGAGGGTTGGATTAAAGGGAAGTCTACTCTGGGGTAGGGCGATTGGTGGGGGTAAAAAAATGGGGAAAAAATTTGGGACCCATGATAAGGGTCGAGAAATGATTTAGTTATGGAAGAAATGTAGATTTAAAGGGGAAAGTTTGGTAAAAAAAGGGAGTGAATTTTAAACCGGTAGAAAAAGTTAGGAAAGTGATGGAAGAGGTTGAAACCAGCTCCCCCACAGGGGAGGACACTGAGTCGGTTCTAGGGGGACTGTCGTAACTGCTTATCCCAAAAAACTAACCGAAAATATTGACTTCCACCAGAGCCCAAGAAAAAATGAAGGGCGCATTATGAACGATGTTGCACTATAGGGCCTAGGTTCTTGGAAATTATGTGCAAAAAAAAAGGGGATTGTCTCAGCAAAGATTTTTTACTTCATTCCCCATCAAGAATGTGAAGCAACATCATCAGAGGATTGTCTTCCGAGAACTGTTAAGGCTTAAAAGGAAATTTGGGAAAGGGGGGAGGGTCTATTATCACCTACTGTCCCCAGGGGACGGTTTGATGGGGCGCTCAAATTTCCCCCCAAATTGGAAGAATGAGCCTGGTTCTGGTTATTTTAGAACCACGATTTGTTTTCCTCTAGGGGGTTTTTCTGGGGTTTGGAAACGGCTAGGGAAAGCCCTAGAGTACTGAAGGTTGAGAGAGCTTGCACTCAGATTTTTCATTCCAGTTTTTCTTGATAATACAGTATGGCAGTGACTGGCCCATCATCAGTACACCCTCTTAGGGTAACTTCAGGACAATTAATTTGCAATATGGCCACGAAACCACATTGTAAAAGTCCCTGAAAAATACTTACTAAGTACGAATACTACAGGTTTTAAATGACTCTGTACACTGGGTCCTTGGTACGGGGAGATGGTTGACGACCACGATTTTTTCTCGGGGCCAAAAAGGGGTGGTGCAACTGGGGATGGGTGTAAAAATTACTTTTGATAATGGAAAGTATTTGGGGGGCAAAAGGAAAGACATGATTTGGGGCTTAAGTGGTTTTTCCTCGTCCATTTGGGAGGATTACCCATAAGCACAACAAAGGGGCGGCCTTTAGTTCTTTGATTGCCCCAAAAGCTGCTATTTAGCAAACGGGCTGTGAATTTTTTATCCTCGTCGGGAAAAAACTGGGGGACTGGGACGATTTTTAAATGAAGTCTGTCTAATCGAACGCAAATCACCAACGATTTATTAGTCTGGGTGATTACAATTCCCGAAAAACGACATATGGATCACTGTTTTTACTGGTACAAGGAAAGAACGAATCAGTTCCTCATATGTGCCACTTATAGTTCCGAAGTCACCATATCAAGGAGTCAACCCGTGAAACCACAGCAGGGACGATGAAGACTTTTTTAGCAAGTCGGGTAAGACTTTCCTCAGAAGGGAGGCCCTTCAACTGGCATTAGCACGAGAACGAAGGCAGTAAACCCTGCTTTAAGGGGCATTTCATGGCCATTTAATAAAAAGGGAACGCATCAAGGGAATCACAGTATAACTATAGTATCTCGGGACGGGCGGGCTTCATCGCTAAGGAACTGTGAGGACTGATTCAGGGGCAACAGTAGCCTAGAGGTCGGAGTGTCGACATTCACTAAAATATCACTTGCGGGGATGTGAGACTAAGGGAAAAAAATTGCACGAGAACAAATAAGGGGAAAAAAAATTAAAGAACAAAAAAAATGATACAAAAGGCTAAAAATTTTAAAAAAAAAAGATGCAACAATTCTGCAGAAGTAATAAAAAAATGCTAAGATACACTGCAATAAAGGGCAAATCAAAGTAAAGGACGCTGGCCAAGATAAAAAATTACATTGAAATTATAAGTAAAAAAATTACCGGAGCTGAATTAAAGCAAAAAGAGCTAAAAATTTTCCGGAGCTGAATTAAAATGAAAAAGAGCTGTTTTTTACCTTCTAATAAAGGAAATTAAATAATAAAAATTTTAAACAAAAAAAAATAAAATAAAAATTTCTAAATTGTATCAAGAGAGATAACGGAAAAATTTAAAAATTTTCTAAAAGCAAAACAAAATTAAAATAAATGCAAAACAACAACAGGGAAAATTTTAAAATGAAAAACAAGATGCAATAAAGAACTGAAAAAAAAGCATAAAAAACAATAAAAGAAAATAATTCACTGCAAAAAAGTTCACAAAAAATTCACTCAGAAAAAAGTGCAACAAAAAAAGGCACAGAAATAAACACTGCAGTAATAAAATTTTTCACTGGGAAAAAAGTGGTTAAATAATAAAAAAAAAGTATGAAAAAAAAACTGATTGAACACTTTAACTCTTAATTGTAAATTTTTACAAAAAAAATTTACTCAATAAAAAACACTTCGTTAAAAAAAAAATTTCAAAAGAGTGTTTGTTCAAAGAAATAGAAAATATGAATAAAAATTTTTTAAAAAAAGGAAATGTAAAACTTACAAGTGGGGGGAAGTGAAATTACAATGGGGGGGGAAAAAGGAAATTAGAAGTGGGGGGGAAAAACATAATAATATTATTTTTTGTATTTTAAACAAAAAATTTTTGGTGATGATACAAAAAAATTTGCTGGGGAAAAAAAATGGTAAAAACTGGAAAAAATTAGAGGGGGAAAGAATGTGGGGGTAAAAAAAAGCCCCAAAAGTTTTAAAAGGTTAATTTTTGGGAATGGGGGGGAAAAAATGATAAATTAAAATGAAAATATGGGGTAAAGCTAAAAAAAAATTAAAAAAAAT
Source organism: Cherax quadricarinatus (assembly GCF_026875155.1). NCBI lineage: Eukaryota > Metazoa > Arthropoda > Malacostraca > Decapoda > Parastacidae > Cherax > Cherax quadricarinatus. The sequence continues at coordinate 14,308,233 of NC_069413.1, read as the reverse complement.
GAATTCTTCACGGAGTGACTGGTAAACTACACAATAAACTTCACAGACAGAAGTACATAAAATAAAAAACAGATAAAAAAATATGAAATGACGAAAAAACTGAAAAAATTGCAAAAAAACACAAAAATTTTAAACTGATTTAATGAAATAAAGGTTAGAGAAAAAAGAAATTCACTGTAAATGTCCCAAAACACCAAAAGTTTTAAAAAGCAAAAAAAAAAGTCTCAAAAGAAAATTATCATGAATCGGGGGTGTAAGGAGTAAATGGTGATCAGGGGAAAAAAGGGTTTTGGTTCGAAACGTGGATTTGGTAAAAATACTCGCTAGGTGGTAGTACGTATATTATAAAAACGGGGTTGGGAAACGCCCAGCCGGCCCGCCTCTTGCTCTCACGTAAACTAACTCACGTGCCCATATGGAGGGGGGTTTGAAATCCTGCAGGTCAGCAGCAAAATTTATACAGCATGATTCACGCAGAGACGGTTGGGAGTGGTCATCTACTGGTACCTGGTTACTGGGAACTGGGTTTCTACTCACTGAGATGTAAACCCTTTAAGGGCCTTTTCATTGAAAGGGGGTGGGTGTCACCTTTAAGGGACCTTTTTTAGTAAGGGGTGGTGGTCACCTTTAATACCTTTCATTTGTAAGGTGTGGGGTTCACCTTGAAGGTACCTTTATTAGTAAGGTGATGGTGTGTCTCCCCTTTAAAGGGACCTTTCATTTGTAAAAGGGGGTGGTGGTCACCTTGAAGGTACCTTTCATTATTTCTCACCTTGAACCTTACTTGTTTCTTTAAATTTTTTTTTTTTCCCGCCTCAATTGAAAAGTAAACAAAAAAAATTTTTACCCCACACTCTTTATATTTAAAAAAAGAGTCTATAAAAACTAAAACAAAACAAAAAAAGTAATAAAATTTTAATACATAAATAAAAACAGGAAAAATGGGAACAATAACATAATAATAATAATAATAATTTAAAATAATAATAATAATAATAAAAATAATAACAATAAAATAAGATAACATAATATAACAATAATAAAAATGTAACTAATTTTAACAATAAAAAAAATGTAACAGTAATAATAATGATTACAACAAGGATAACAAGTAAATTAGTGGATATGGCGGGTCTTGAGGTAGTAAGATTGTTGAGACTCGCCGAAGGTCACTGTACACAACCCACTTTCTGCTTCCTCTCATGTTAAAACCTTATATATACACCTTGAAAAATTTTGAGTGACTTTCCCAAAACTGGACGACATTCTACCTACAACCCCCAACTCGGCAACTGTATTTCTACCCACAGCCCCCAGACCGGCAGATGACATTACACCTCAGACCCCGGCTCGGGAACTGACATTTCTACCTTCGAACCCCAGACTCGGGGGAAATGACATTTGTACCTACGAGACCCCGAGACTCGGCGACTGACATTTCTACCCACGAGACCCCAGCCGGGAGACGACATTTCACCTACGAGACCCCCGAGACTCGGGAGACTGACATTAAACCTACAAACCCGAGACCCAGACTGACATTACTGCCTACGAGACCCCGAGAAACAGCAACGACATTACTATCTACGAGACCCCAGGCTCGGCAGACTGCATTACCTTCGAGACCCCCCGGGGCCCGCAACTGACATTTCCCACGAACCCCGGGGACTCGGGAGAACAAACTCCCTAGAGACCCCGAACCGGGAGAGACATTCCACCCACGAGACCCCGAGACTCGCAAATGACATTACACCTACGAACCCCAAGACTCGGGAGACTGACAAATAACCTACGAGTGGTCACGGTGGTCATCCCTGTCCTAAGCTGTCTGGGATTAGCGTGGGGTGTTGGCCCCAAATGGCGTGTTGTAGTGTTTTAAAATCCGGGTTTAAAAAGTGTTGAAGAAGGAGATTCTACTTCTTCAGGGGGAAAAAGGAGGCTGAAGCTTCGTCTTGGATGGGTTTGGGAGTGAGTGTGGGATGGTGGTAGCTGGTGAGGAGGGAAATGTTACCAGCAGTGATTTGGAGAGTGGCAGCCGCTTTAAGTGGAAAGTGGTTCACAATTCAGGAAGAATCATGATGAGGAAAGTTAATAGAGAAGATGTGAAAGTAGAAAATTTCAATTCTCTGTTCTCAGACGAGTGTACTTCAGTGGTTAGTGAGATTAAGGTACCACTGACTCCCCTTTTTATCAAGGTAAGAATATTCTGATTGTGGGAGATTTTCAGGAAAGATATATGGATTGTGTTTTTTTGTAAACAGAGATAGAAAGGTCAGACAGAGGGTGTGTCCCCCGGGGAGCTGGTGTTGGTGACATAGCAGGTTGGATAATATGTCAGTCATTGGGAACAAGTCCATTATCTGTCGGGAATGGCAGGAAAACAGGAGCTGCTGGATAAGTATAGGTCAGCCATAGATTAGTCAGGTCTAAGGCAGGGAAATCCCAGTACATGTAGCATCTTGCCTAAAAGGGGAGTGGGCAATGAATGGATGTCTAGGGCAGTTGGTATAAATTGCTGGCTGGGACAGGTACTACAAGGAACTTGCAATTCCATTCATTGATAACTGGACATTTTTCTATGGCAGCATGATATGGATGCAAGGAATGGGGTTCAACTCTCTGGGGCTGGAGTGGTTGCATTAGCCAATCGATTTGAGGGGGTCTTTGACGACTTGTCTGGGACTTTAACTGATAGATTATAGAGGTATTGGGTGTCTGTGGGAAACAGGCTGCAGTGCTACGGTTGAAAACAGCAGATATAACCAGGGAAACCTCGGGGGATATTTTTAAAAAGACAATTTTCAAAATAAAATGCTAGTAAAGGCAAATCATTTGATCAAAAAAAGAGGGATAGTAGAGTGCAGCGAGTGACTAGCTCCCTTAAGGTTTACTATACAAATAGTAGGAGTCTAAAAAATAAGATAGATGAGCTAAGATTATTTTGCAAGTGCAGGTAATACAGATATTATTGCTGTAACAGAGACCTGGCTCAACTTGAAAGATAGAGAAATGCCCTCTGAATGCAACATACAGGGATCTGTTTGTGACTTGAAAAAGCTCACTGTATGGGCGAAACGTTGTCAATAAAGGATCACATTATACTGCATATGTTTTTCATATTACCAGTATTGTGCCAGAGTTGTGGATGGTGGCTAATGTGGTTCCTATATTCAAATCAGGGGATAAGTCCACTCCTTAAAATTTTACCGTCCAATAAGCCTGACATCTATAGTGGGCAAGTTATTAGAATCAATTATAGCTGACATTATTAGAAGTCACCTTGAAGAGCATAATTTGATTAATGAATCTCAGCATGGGTTCACGGGAGGTCGTTCCTGCCTGACAAATTTTCTGACCTTCTTCAATAGAACATTTGAGGCAGTGGACAGTGATAAAGAATATGATATTGTTTATTTGGATTTTAGTAAAGCCTTCGATAGAGTACCTCACAAGAGAGACTTAAGAAAGTTAAGACACATGTGCAACATCTGGATATCTTTATTGTAGTGGACGTTTCGCCATCCAGTGGCTTTATCAATACAGATTCTAGGACATAATAGGAAGACAGTAGAACTATATACAAAAGATGAGGTAATCAGTCCCTCGGCCTTGGAGTTAGTGTTCACAGCATCGTGGTGGAGGAGAGTCTGGAGCAAAGGCAAGAAGACTGGCGCTTTTTATAGGCGTCAGTGAATGGGACGGGCAGCAGACGAGGTCAGTCACTGGTAGGCGGGATTCCCAGTGGAATTTAGGTCCTTCCCAAAGAGAGGGGTTAGTTGCAGCAGCCGTGAAGAAGGTCTTGTAGATGTCCTCTGAACAGTTTCCATGATGTTGCAGTGTCTGACAAGTTGTGCAAAAAAAGGTATAAAATACCGACAATATGAAAGTTAAGACACATGTGCAACAATCTGGATATCTTTATTGTAGTAGACGTTTCGCCATCCAGTGGCTTTATCAATACAGATTCTAGGACATAATAGAAGACAGTAAAAACTATATACAAAGATGAGGTAATCAGTCCCTCGGCCTTGGAGTTAGTGTTCACAGCATCGTGGTGGAGGAGAGTCTGGAGCAAAGGCAAGAAGACTGGCGCTTTTTATAGGCGTCAGTGAATGGGAACGGGCAGCAGACAGGTCAGTCACTGGTAGGCGGGATTCCCAGTGGAAGTAGGTCCTTCCCAAAGAGATGGGTTAGTTGCAGCAGCCGTGAAGAAGGTCTTGTAGATGTCCTCTGAACCAAGATTCCATGATTTGCAGTGTTGACAAGTTGTGCAAAGAAAGGTATAAAATACCGACAATATGAAAGTTAAGAAAACATGTGCAACATCTGGATATCTTTATTGTAGTAGACGTTTCGCCATCCAGGGCTTTATCAATACAGATTCTGGGACATAATAGGAAGACAGTAGAACTAATTGTCGGTATTTTATACCTTTCTTTGCACAACTTGTCAGACACTGCAACATCATGGAATCTTGGTTCAGAGGACATCTACAAACCGTCTTCACGGCTGCTGCAACTAACCCATCTCTTTGGGAAGGACCTACTTCCACTGGGGAATCCCGCCCTACCAGGGGATGACCTCGTCTGCTCCCCGTCCCATTCACTGACGCCTATAAAAAGCCCCGTCTTCTTGCCTTTTGCTCCAGACTCTCCTCCACCACGATGCTGTGAACATAACTCCAAGGCCGAGGGACTGATTACCTCATCTTTTGTATATAGTTCACTGTCTTCCTATTATGTCCTAGAATCTGTATTGAAAAAGCCACTGGATGGCGAAACGTCTACTACAATAAAGATATCCAGATGTCTTAACTTTCATATTGTCGGTATTTTATACCTTTCTTTGCACAACTTGTCAGACACTGCAACATCATGGAATCTTGGTTCAGAGGCCCATCTACAAGACCTTCTTCACGGCTGCTGCAACTAACCCATCTCTTTGGGAAGGACCTACTTCCACTGGGGAATCCCGCCTACCAGTGACTGACCTCGTCTGCTGCCCGTCCCATTCACTGACGCCTATAAAAAGCGCCAGTCTTCTTGCCTTTGCTCCAGACTCTCCTCCACCACGATGCTGTGAAACACTAACTCCAAGGCCGAGGGACTATTACCTCATCTTTTGTAAAATAGTTCTACTGTCTTCCTATATGTCCTAGAATCTGTATTGATAAAGCCACTGGATGGCGAAACTTTCTACTACAATAAAGATATCCAGATGTTGCACATGTGTCTTAACTTTCATATTGTCAGTATTTTATACCTTTCTTTGCACAACTTGTCAGACACTGCAACATCATGGAATCTTGGTTCAGAGGACATCTACAAGACCTTCTTCACGGCTGCTGCAACTAACCCATCTCTTTGGGAAGGACCTACTTCCACTGGGGAATCCCGCCTACCAGTGACTGACCTCGTCTGCTGCCCGTCCCATTCACTGACGCCTATAAAAAGCGCCAGTCTTCTTGCCTTTGCTCCGACTCCAAACACATCATCGTAAGACACAGTCGCTCCTCACCTCAAGAAGTGTTCCTTCGATCCCCGTCGGGGAGGGGAACCTATAGTCATCGTACCAGCGCCTGACTTACTCCTCATGATGCTTGAAAACCCGTGTAAGGATCAAACCCAACAGTGGAGTAATAAATGACTCTACTAAACTTGCCCTTGCTGCCGTTGTAAAGACTTGCCTACAGGTTAAATTTACAGCCATCCACTCGACGAAAGACTCATTCATCGTCGTCTGTACTGACGATTATGAAGCCTCAAAGCTGATCGCCGACACTTCTATGAAAACCCTCAGAGACCGACAGTTCACCATCTCCCCTTCACCTTTTTTGCTGGCGAAACGTTCCGTTTTCGTCAAACGGCTGGACAAACTCGTCACTTCTTTATCGACTGAGGATCTCAAGGGCCCTATCGAGGAACAAAATACCTGGGCGTCGATTGAACATATCACCAAAATCCCCAACGCCTCACAATGATTAAGCTAACCTTTTCCAACATCGAGATGGCTACTAGAGCACTGTCTGACGGCCTAGCTTCTCCTACTATCAAAATCCATCCAAGTCACATAGAACCCGAAACGTTTCGCCCACATCTGCCATGCTGGACCTGCTACTCCTATCACCACTCAACGCCTGACTGTCCTCTGAAAGGGGAAAAAATACTGCACAAACTGCGGTAAAGACGGCCACGACTTTAAGGAATGTTCTACTACCCCTACCTCTCCTACCTGCCTCAACTGCAAAGGGGACTCACCACACCCTTGCAGCAAAATGCCCTCTACGTTAAAGAAGTCCTGTCTAAGAAAATCATTGAAGAAACCAAGAAGAACAACCCTAAATCGCCAACATACGCCGCCATTGCAAAAATTCAATCAGATACCACCGAAAATCCTTCAAGCTACACAACAATCATCTCCACCCAGCCAGTCCCTCCTTGCTCTTCCTGACGCTGTTCCATCCAAGGTGCTATACTGTATGATGTATGCACACCTTAATATGCTGCAAACCCTGGCTCATTCAACACGACAATCAATGAACTGTTTCGCCTAAACAACATGCCAAACTTCAACTTTCCAGACCGCCTCCATCACAAGACCTCCTCAAGCTAATTCCAGATTTGTTTAAATTCACCTCAACCCCTGGTTTCCTACTCGGATCTCTGACCAAGACTCAAATCCAGAACCAACACCACCGTCTACTGCCACCTCTCACCCCCACCAACCACCCAAAAAAATCACAACCGACCAACACTCCCTGCCCTCTCTCAACACAGTCACAGAAGACGAAATAGTACCAGAACATTATGAAAAAACCCTCGGAAACGACGAAGTAGTAGTCGAAGAAGAAACCACACGCAACCGTTACCTAAGCCAAGCCTTTAATGGGTCTCTAACCTTTACACCACCCCCAACCTCCCAACCCAAATGAGCGCAGCTGATATGCTCCACTTAATGAAAGAAGGAGCTGTTAAGTACACCTGCACCAAACCTCACCAAATTCCTTTTGAAAACGCACTATCTTACCTCGTGACGAATCTGAACTGCTCCAACCTCAGAATGCAACTATTCCACATGTCCAAGAGAGACTTCAAAAAACTCAAGGGGTGGGTCCATCACCAGCGAAGTGTAGCCAAACACACAACACCCTTCCCAACACCTGACGTCCAAACCAGCTCTTCACCTCAGCCTGAAGCATATCAGTCAGCAAGCACTGTCTGCAGTCTGCTCTCTCCTCTATGTCCTCAACAATGCCCTCTCTACACTGCCTCGCAGTGCCACGCAGCTGGGTTTAGCCCTGGCTCTTTATTCGACAACTCAAGACCTTCCTCTCACGAATGTTCGTCGTCTGTCCACACTTCCCCACTCACCCACCGGAGTCCCAACAGAAGAGCCTGCTATGTGTGTTCTCAATGTCTGTCCCACGATCGACTTAGCTGCTGGGTTAAGCCCTGGCTCTATTTCTACTACTAAGAACACTCCTCTCCAGCACTATTCTTCGTCTGTCCCGCCTTCCCCGCTCATCCCATTTGGGATCTTACCTGAACTTTCGTTCGTTCGTGCCTTTGCTCCAGACTCTCCTCCACCACGATGCTGTGAACACTAACTCCAAGGCCGAGGGACTGATTACCTCATCTTTTGTATATAGTTCTACTGTCTTCCTATTATGTCCTAGAATCTGTATTGATAAAGCCACTGGATGGCGAAACGTCTACTACAATAAAGATATCCAGATGTTGCACATGTGTCTTAACTTTCATATTGTCGGTATTTTATACCTTTCTTTGCACAGAGACTTAAGAAAAGTGGCAGCTCATGGTATAGGGAATTGGATCTGTGCTCCAGTTCCCCGAATTAAGCCTGAATGCCTTCCACATCCCCCCCCCAGGCGCTGTATAATCCTCCGGGTTTAGCGCTTCCCCCTTTATAATAATAATAATCATGGTATAGGAGGTAAAGTTCTAGCATGAATAGAGGCATGGCTTACCAATAGAAAGCAGAGAGTTTTCATTAATGGGGTGAAATCTGAATGGGGATTAGTCACTAGGGGCATTCCACAAGGATCAGTTTTAGGCCCTCTCTTGTTCATAATTTACATTAATGACCTTGATGAAGGGATTACGAGTGACATGAGTAAATTTGCTGATGATACAAAGATAGGCCGTATGATTCATTCTGAGGAGGATAGCAATGAACTTCAGTAGAATTTGGACAAATTAATGTCTTGGTTTGAAAAATGGCAGATGAAGTTCAATGTGGATAAGTGTAAGGTACTAGTCCTTGGTAATGAAAATAACCCTCGAAGCTATAATCTAGGTGAAGTAGAGCTTGATCATACAGAACGTGAAAAAGACTTGGGAATCATGGTAAGCAGAAATCTAAAGCCAAGACAGCAGTGCCTTAGTGTGTGCAACAAAGAAAACAGATTACATAAGAACATAAACAAGGGAGACATTAATAAAGTACTGAGGGTGTCGAACCAGGTAAGAACCAGGAATAATGGATTTAAGTTGGATAAATTTAGATTTAGAAAGGACATAGGTAAGTACTGGTTTTCTAACAGAGTTGTAGATGCGTGGAACAGTCTTCCCAGTGGGGTGATAGAGGCTAGGACCTTGGGTAGCTTTAAGAAGAGACTGGACAAATATATGAGCGGGAGGGGCTGGGTTTGATTGGTGTTGGGGGGTGCGGGAGTTGTTTCTTGAGTAGCTTTAGGTAGATGTCGTTTTGAACATTAAAATGGTATAAAATACCGACAGATTGTTAGGTAAGACACATATGCAACAGTTAGGTATCTTTATTTTGAAACGTTTCGCCTACACAGTAGGCTTCTTCAGTCGAGTACAGAAAAGTTGATAGAAGCAGAAGATACTTGAAGACGATGTAATCAGTCCATCACCCTTAAAGTTTTGAGGTGGTCAGTCCCTCAGTCTGGAGAAGAGCATTGTTCCGTTGTTTCAGACAACGGAACAATGCTCTTCTCCAGACTGAGGGACTGACCACCTCAAAACTTTAAGGGTGATGGACTGATTACATCGTCTTCAAGTATCTTCTGCTTCTATCAACTTTTCTGTACTCGACTGAAGAAGCCTACTGTGTAGGCGAAACGTTTCAAAATAAAGATACCTAACTGTTGCATATGTGTCTTACCTAACAGATGTCGTTTTGATAAGGACCTGCCTCGTATGGGCCAGTAGGCCTTCTGCAGTGTTCCTACATTCTTATGTTCTTATGTTCTTATAAGAAAGGAGGAACACTGCAGCAGGCCTGTTGGCCCATACTAGGCAGGTCCTTTACAATTCATCCCACATCCCAAAACATTTGCCCAACCCAATTTTCAATGCTACCCAAGAAATAAGCTCTGATGTGCAAGTCCCACTCAAATCCAACCTCTCTCACTCATGTATTTATCCAACCTAAATTTGAAACTACCCAAAGTCCTAGCCTCAATAACCCAACTAGGTAGACTGTTCCACTCATCAACTACCCTGTTTCCAAACCAATACTTTCCTATGTGTCCTTTCTAAATCTAAACTTATCTAATTTAAATCCATTACTGGGGTTATGTCTTGGAGAGATATCCTCAAGACCTTATTAATATCCCCTTATTAATACTTATCTTCCACTTATACACTTCGATCAGGTCTCCCCTCATTCTTCATCTAACAAGTGAATGTAATTTAAGAGTCTTCAATCTTTCTTCATAAGGAAGATTTCTAATTCTATGTATTAATTAGTCATCCTACGCTGAATGTTTTCTAACGAATTTATGTCCATTCTGTAATGTGGAGACCAGAACTGAGCTGCATAATCTAGGTGAGGCTTACTAATGATGTATAAAGCTGCAGTATGACCTCTGGACGTCTGTTGCTTACACTTCTTGATATAAATCCCAGTAATCTATTTACCTAATTACGTACGCTTTGGTATTGCGGTTTTTGGGTTTTAAAGGTTGCTGCTCACCAAAACCCCCAAGTCCTTTTCGCAATCTGTATGCTAAGTTTACTATTTAACTTATAAGTGCGGGGTAGGGACATCCCAAGCTTCAAAACCCTTGCATTTATTACTTTAAAACTGCATCTGCCATTCTTGACCAAAAATAGAGTTTGTTTAAATCCTCCTGAGTCCCTAACATCTAGTTTGAATCAAAATCCTACCTTCTTTGGTCATCGGCGAATTTTCTCATATCCCAAAATTCCCTCATCAAGATCATTGATATATATTTAAAAACAACGGGCCCAAAACTGTCCCTGTGGAACGCCTTTTTAAGACCCCATCGGGTTTAACCCATTTTTGGGCCCCTCTTTTTCCGTCTGTGAACCATGACTCGATCCACGAAAGCACTTTTCCCCCAATGCCATGAGCTGCCACTTTCTTCAACAGTCTTTGGTGCGGAACTCTATCAAAAGCCTTACTAGAATCTAGGTAAATAATATCAAATTCTTTATCGTGATCAACAGCCTCAAAAGCTTTACTGAAGAAAGTTAATAAATTAGTTAGACAAGACCGGCCTCTTGTGAATCCATGCTGAGTATCATTAATCAGATTATGCATATCCAAATGACTTCTTATAATCTCAGCTATAATTGACTCTAGTAATTTGCCTACAATTGAGGTCAGGCTTATTGGGCGGTACTTTGACGGTAACGACTTGTACCCTGTTTTAAAAATAGGAATTACGTTAGCCATCTTCCACATATCAGACACTACACCTGTTTGAAGAGATAAATTAAAAGCATTAGTTAATGGTTCACAAAGTTCCATTTTGCATTCCTTAAGAACCCTTGAAAAAACCTCATCAGGATCCGGCGACTTATTTTGCTTCAGTCTATCTGTTTCACAATCATTTCACTAGTGACTGTGATGTTACATAATTTTTCTTCTTCTAGCCCACTATAAAAATTAATTACTGGAATATTGTTAGTGTCTTCCTGTGTAAAAACCGAGAGAAAATAATTATTTAAAATCGAGCACATTTCATTCTCTTTGTCAGTAAGATGCCCATAATGAACATTAAAATGGTATAAAATACCGACAGATTGTTAGGTAAGACACATATGCAACAGTTAGGTATCTTTATTTTGAAACGTTTCGCCTACACAGTAGGCTTCTTCAGTCGAGTACAGAAAAGTTGATAGAAGCAGAAGATACTTGAAGACGATGTAATCAGTCCATCACCCTTAAAGTTTTGAGGTGGTCAGTCCCTCAGTCTGGAGAAGAGCATTGTTCCGTTGTCTGAAACAATATGAAGTTGAAGTGACAGAATCGGGCCTTATATAGTGCCAGGAGGTGAGACGTAGGTTGATTTGGGAGGGCAGGTCCTTCTCAAACCCAGCCGTTCTCATAGTAGAGGTTGTCGAAGTAGATGGTCTGTACCAAGATACCCTTGTGTTGCAGTGTCTGACAGGGAAAGAACATTAAATTGGTATAAAATCCCGACAGATTTTTAGGTAAGACACATATGCAACAGTTAGGTTCTTTTTTTAAAATTTGCCTACCTGTGTGGCGAAACGTTTCAAAATAAAGATACCTAACTGTTGAAATTGTGTCTTACCTAAAAACTGTCGGATTTTATCCCATTTTAATGTTCTTCTGCAGAACGAAACAAAAGGGGATCTTGGTTTACAGACCACTCTTCGCAACCCCTTAGTGAAAACGGCGGGGTTTGAAAAGGACCTGCCCTCCCAAACAACCCGTCTCCCCCTGGCACTAATAAGGCCCCGTTTTTCTGTCATTTAACTTCATATTTTTCAGAAACGGAAAAATCTTTTTCCCCAGACTGAGGGACGCCCACCTAAAAAATTTAAGGTGAGGACTGATTAACGTTTCAAGTATTTCGTTTCTATAACTTTTCTGTACTCGATGAAAACCCTCTGTGTAGGGAAACGTTTCAAAATAAAGTACCTAACTGTTCATTGGTCTTCCCAAACAAGAGCCCTATTTTTTTTTAAAGGGGCCTATCTTTCTCTAATTTTTGTTCTTAGCCCTGGAAAAAAAACTTTTTGGGTTATTTTTTGAACCCCTAGAATTTAATTTCATAGCCCCTTTTAGTTTTTCTTATCCCCTTTTTAATGCCCCTTTAATGTCAATTACGATATAAGAGACCCTCACCTCTTTATACGCCAAAAATTTCCTTTCTTACCCCTTAGATATTTCGCCATTATTCCCCATTTTGGGTCTTTCTATTTGATCTAATTTCTTTTAGGGAAAAACGTTTTTTGAGCAGCGTTATAGTGTTCAAAAACGTCATATTATAGCCTTTCGTTCCCCCAGTCAACAGATGATAAGTTTTTCCCTAAGCCCTCCTAATTGCTAGCAGAATTGGGACTTTATGGTTACGCTCTATCGTATTCCTTTTAAAAGCTAAATTTTAAATTGATTTGTGGGCCTGCACCATTCTTCTGAAAATTTTAAATTATTAACAGGGATTCATTGTTTGCCAGAACAAAGTCAAGCAGGGTTTTTTCCCCCCTTTAGGTTCTGACAAAAATGCTTCAAAAACCACCTGAAAATATTCTAGAAATGTATGATTCTAAATTCCCCCGTCAAGAAATTTTTTAAACAATATGACAAAATTAAAATTCCCAGAAAATTACTACATTATCGTGCCTTGTGGCCTTAACAATTTCCTCCCATAGTAGTCTCCTTGGTCCCTATCTAAGTTTGGGGGATGGTATTTCACTCCTTAAAATCAGTTTTTCATGCCCCTCTGAAAATTCTATCCATAACAGACTCTGTATGTGTTACTTCAGACTTAATACCCGTTTTTATGCAACAGTTCAAGCGATCTCGGACATACAATGCCACCCCACCCCCCTTCCCGATACTTCTATCTCCTCCGAACAATTTAAAACCCTGAATGTGACATTCGCAGGCATGTCCCGACTTTTTGATTAATACCACGTCTCAGTTAAGGCAAATACATCAGTGTTACCTGCACTAGCAACTAATCTCAACTCTTCCATCTTATTCCTAGCACTATGGCTATTAGCATAATAAACATTGAAAGACTCTCCCTTCTCTTTACCCTTCCTGCTTATTTCTGTTTTTCTACTAAACCTATTACTGTCCTTATCACCCAGTGTCACTGGCTTTTCAATATCTACCTCGTTCTGCTTGTTACTAGTTCCCCTAGAACTCATAATATTACTACACTGGGACTTCACTGTTTTCCTGCCAAAACCCATACACTAACTATTCCTAGTTTTAAAGTCCTAACAGCTCCCTCCACTGCAGTTGCCAGTGCTCCCACCCCAGACCTAGATAAGTGAACCCCATCCCTTTCATACATGTCATTTCTGCCATAGAAGAGGTCCCAGTTGTCAATGAATGTTACCGCATTTTCTTTACAGTATTTGTCCAGCCAGCAATTGACACCAGTTGCCCTGGACAACCATTCATTTCCAACTCCTCTTCTTGGCAAAATACCACATATGACAGGGTTCCCACCTTCCTCCTAATTATTTCTATTGCTGACCTATACCTGCTAATCAGGTCTTCATTCCTACGTCTGCCAACATCGTTGCCTCCAGCACTGAGACAGTAGGATTGCTCCCATTACCGCTCATAATGTCATCCAGACGGCTAACAATATTCTCCATCACAGCCCCAGGAAGCAAACCCTCTGTCTCCTACTCCTTCCTTCAAGCAGAACGCCCTATCCATATACATAACTTGGCTATCCCCAACAACAACATATTCTTACCTTCCTTGGTGTCGTTCGTCGTGACGTTCCCAGTAGTCGACTCACATTCGTCAGTAGCACTGAGAATGTATTAGATGTTTCCACATCAGTGTCCACGGCAGTCTCTTTCTTCATTGTTTCTTCCTTTCCATTCGTCTTCTTGATCGTCAACTTCATTCCCTGCTGTCCATCCACTGACCAGTTTCCCTTCTTGACCTGAGGACTCAAAACAGGAGGACTACTACGAATCTTCTTGTTTTCCTCGTCAGTCGCCGAATCTCCATCTTCGCCATCCTCAATTCTTCCTTAAGCTGTTGGTAAAGTTGCTCGATAGAGGGCATCTTGCTTCAATCCGTAGAGAGCGCACAAACAGGTCTTCACAGAGCTAAGTACACGTCACCACTGAGCTAAGTATAAGTAACAGAAGTCCAAAAGTTATTTTACAGCTCTATACCTCTCTAGTGAGACCTCATTTAGATTATGCCGCTCAATTTTGGTCTCCTTACTACAGGATGGAATATAGACTCATTGGAGAACATACAGAGAAGAATGGCTAAAATGATTTACTGTGTAAAGAATCTCCCATATGAAGATAGACTTAAAGCCTTAAATCTCCACTCTCTGGAGAGACGTAGAATGAGCGGAGATATCATTGAGATGTATAAGTGGATGACGGCATAAACAAGGGAGATGTTAATAAAGAACTGAGGGTGTCGAACCAGGTAAGAACCAGAAATAGTGGATTTTAAGTTGGAAAAATTTAGATTTGAAAAGGGCATAGGTAAGACTGGGTTTTTTAACAAGTTGTGGGTTTTGGAACAAACTTCCCCGGGGTGATCGAGGCTAGGGCCTTGGGGAGCTTTTTTAAAAAAAGATTG
>NC_069413.1:14276789-14293171 GCF_026875155.1 Cherax quadricarinatus | reverse complement strand
TTATAGATTTGAAGAACAACCGGGAGGACTCCAAATTATTTATGCTTCTTGATATGAAGCCAAGGATTCTATTAGCTTTATTGCGAACACTTATGCACTGTTGTCTGGTTTCAGATTACTGCTAACCAGAACCCTAAATCTTTTTCGCAATCCGTAATATTAAGATCTACATTATTTAGTTTATATGTGGCATGGTTAATTGTCCTGTCCAACATTTAGAACTTTGCATTTGTCTATATTAAACTGCATCTGCCACTTCTCCGACCACTGCATCAGTCTATTCAAATCTTCCTGGAGTGCTCGAATGTCCTCGCAGAATGAATTCGACGGCCTATTTTGGTGTCATCGGCAAACTTGCCGATGTCGCTCTTTATGCCCTCATCTATGTCGTTTATGTAGATTGTGAACACAGGGGGCCCAACACTGACCCCTGTGGAACACCGCTCGTGACGCTCCCCACTCTGATTTCTCCCCATTTATGCAAACTCTCTGCTGCCTATTTGTCAACCATGCCTCTATCCAGGAAAAAATCTCTCCTCCTATTCCATGTGCTTTAATTTTCCCTCAATAGTCTCTGATGTGGGACCCTGTCAAAAGCCTTACTGAAGTCCATATACACAATATCATATTCATTACCATGATCTACCTCCTCAAATACCTTAGTGAAAAAAGTTAATAAATTCGTAAGGCAGGAACGCCCCTTTGTAAAACCATGCTGAGATTCGTTGATTAATTTATGCTTTTCAAGGTGGCTACGAACTGCCTCGGCATTATTGATTCCATAAATTTCCCACTATGGAGGTTAGGCTTATTGGTCTATAGTTCGAAAGCTAAGGACCTGTCACCTGTTTTGAAAATAGGTATCACATTTGCCATTTTCCACTTATCTGGCACCATGCCAGTTTGTAGTGATATGTTGAAAAGATTAGCCAAAGGTGTGCTAAGCTCCTCTTTACATTCCTTTAGAACCCTTGCATACAGTTCATCAGCGCCTGGGGATTTGTTTAGGTTTTAATTTTATCTATTTGCCTAAGGACCATGTCACTTGTGGCCCTAATAGTGCACAGTTTATTATCGTCCTGTTCTACATAATTTATCATTACTGGAATATCGCTGGTATCCTCCTGTGTAAAAACTGAGAGGAAGTATGTGTTAAAAATTCTACACATTTCCTTATCACTGTCATGAGCTGACCCGAGGAACTTTTGAGTGGGCCTATCTTGTCCCTGATCTTACTTCTGTATACCTGAAAGAATCCTTTTGGTTTAGTCTTCGATTCTCTTGCAACTTTAACCTCATAATCTCTTTTGCTTTTCTAATTCCCTTTTTTATTTATCTCTTTAACTGAATATATCGATTTCTCAATTGCCCCTCTCCTCTTTTGATTTGCCTATATATGCCTCTCTTTTGACCAATCAGATATTTTAATCTATTGTTCATCCATTTAGGATCATTTTTGTTTGATCTGATTTCCCTATTTGGAACATAATTTGACTGAGCAGCTAGAACTATGCCCTGGAAAGCATCATATCGGCAACCATCACCACCTACCTGACCCTTAGTCAGGTCATTCCAGTTTCAGCCCACCTAAGTAATTTTTCAGTCCTATGAAATCAGCCAAGCGAAAGTCAGGGACGGAGACTTGATTGCCATTATTAGGGGAATTCCATGATAATTAAAACTGAGTGATTTGTGATCACTTCCCCAAGCTCATCATTAACCTCAAGATTATTAATTAGTGTTTTCCCTACTGGCAAGAACCAAGTCAAGGAGGTTATTTCCCCTAGTGGCTCTGTCACAAACTGTTTTAAAAAAACAATCCTGGATCGTATCAAGAAAGTCACCTGACTCTAAATTTCCTGTCAAATTGCTCCAGTCAATCTGTCTATAGTTGAAATCTCCCATTAGCACAACATTTTCGTATGTAGATGCCTTACGAATTTCGTCCCATAGAAGTTTACTGCACTCCCTATCAAGATTTGGGGCCCTGTAAATCACACCCAAATTAGTTTTTCTCGGCCCTCGAGAAGCTGTAACCAAACAGATTCAGTGGCTGACGCTTCTAAATTTAATATCTTGTCTAACACAACAGTTTTAAATTGTCTCTGACATACATTCGCTACTCCACCACCTTTCCTGTTGACCCTGTCATGGTGGAATAATTTATAGCCTTGTATGTGACATTCAGAGGGCATCTCTCTATCTTTCAGATTGAGCCAGGTCTCTGTTATAGCAATAATATCTATGTTTCCTGCACTTGCAATTAATCTTAGCTCATCTATCTTATTTCTTACACTCCTGCTATTAGTATAGTAAACCTTAAGGGAGCTAGTCCCTTGCTGCCCCTGCTGTCCCCCTTGTTTTGCTGACCTGTCTTTAATTGATAACTTCATGCTGAATGCCTTTTATACATTTACTGTTTCCAACCCAAGTGTTGCAACCTGCTTGTTTCCCACACACACCCATACCTCTATCTTCCATCAGTTTAAAATCATAGGCATTTCACCAATGGCCTTCTCAATCGAGTCTGCAAGTGCTACCACCCCAGCCCCAGAAGAGCATGTACCCCATCCCTTGCATACATATCATGTTTGCCATAAAAGTTGTTCCAGTTGTCAATGAATGGGATTGCAAGTTCCTTGCAGTATCTGTCTAGCCAGCAATTTACACCAATTGCCCAAATGTATGTCTGCATGCAACACAGAAGTAATGTTAATGGTCCTAATCCAATCCAAGTGTATCCAACTACTAGCGAACCGTGGGAAAGAGTTGCGCTAGATTTGTTAACTAATTTCCAAGTTTCCCTCCAGGGCAACAAACATCTGTGTGTTATGGTAGACCATTTCACCACAATTTTGTGAGTTAGTTCCTATTGCAGATAAGACTGCCAAGACAGTAGCTAAAGCGTTTAAAGAACGCATTATCTGCAGGCATACCACCCCTAAGTCCCTAGTAACAGATAATGGAGGTGAATTCTGTAATGAGATTCTTTGAAAATTTGTGTACTTTGTACAAGATCTCTAAATCCACCATTGTTCCTCATCATCCTGCCAGCAGTGGGTTAGCGGAACGAACCAATAAGAAAGTACTTGATGTCTTGAGAGCCACTCTCAATCCCAATAGTGAAACTTGGGATGAAGTTATACCTGATGTGCAGTGTGCTATAAATTCTGCTTACAATGTTTCCATAGGTGATACTCCACATTATGCATTGTACGGTGTGGATAAACATTTGCCTTATGAGTTGCTATATTCTAACCCGAAACCAAATTACAACCCTGATGATTTCATAGCAACTCGTACCAGCCTAGCTCAAAGCGTCTTTAGAAGAATCCATGAAACACTTCATAAATTAACAGCAGAATTTACAAGAGTCGCTAACACTCGAGCAAAGCCATCCAAAATCAAAGTAGGTTCGAGAGTTATGCTGACTAACTTTAACGAAACGTCTGCAATGCCTAAGCTTGATCAAAAGTTTGTTGGTCCTTATCGAGTAGTTGAACATATCACTGGCAATAAGTATAAGGTTAGAGAAATTAGTACTGGTCAGTATAAAGAATCCCATTTAGATCATATGAAGTTAGTATGTGATAATGATGTTCCAACCCAGACTAATGTGACAGACTCTTGACAATCCTCCTGACTCTGTACCCTCTACCTCTAATACTCAGTCAGACGATCAACCTGAATGTTGTTATTCCCTACGTACACGACAGGTATTGAGAAATCCTCAAGCATCATTTGTAATTTCCAATTCAGAGCTGCCTCAAATACGGCATGAGTTAGCCAGTGCAACAGAGTTTGATCCTCCCAGAGATGACACCCATTCTGTATATGTCAATCTCACCCTAGCAGAGTTGGGGTTAAATGTAAATAACCTGTACAGATGAATAATTACAGTATCAACTTATTAATATTCAAGATTTTTTTTTTTGTATTCACGTTCTCTCCGAATTCTGGGATTTAACATAAGAACATAAGAAAGAAGGAGCACTGCAACGGGCCTACTGACCCATGCAGAGCAGGTCCATGTGTCCCCCCCGGATTAGCCCAATGACAACCCCCCCCCCGATTAGCCCAATGACCCACCCAGTCTGGTCACCTCCACTCAAGGATGGAGCACGGCACCAGACCCAGCAGCACAAGCTAGTCAGGTCCAACTCACACCCACCCACACCCACTCGTGTATTTATCTAACCTATTTTTAAAACTACACAAAGTTTTAGCCTGAATAACTGTACTCGGGAGTTTGTTCCACTCATCCACGACCCTATTACCAAACCAGTGCTTTCCTATATATCCTTCCTGAATCTGAATTTTTCCAACTTGAAACTTTTGCTGCTAGTCCTGTCTTGGCTGGAATTTTTCAGCACGCTATTTACATCCCCTTTATTTATTCCTGTTTTCCATTTATACACCTCGATCATATCCACCCTGATTCTACGCCTTTCGAGAGAGTGCAGATTCAGGGTCCTCAGTCTAGATTTGAGTGCACCAAGTCTGCCTTTCTGTTAAACACTTCTTTCTTTGTACATATCCTTTCTCAGAATCCGTAGATCACATGAATACAGATTGATCGATCAAATTTTTTTTATCACTTCTATTGTGTAATCCCAATGTTGAGTGTCATTCTTTGAGTTGTGCTATATCATACCTTGTAATGCATTATGTTAGCTTCCATTCCAATATTCTCCTTATGTATGTTATAATGTTCAATTGTTGTGTACTTTGACATTGCATAGGATCAGCCCAAGCCGTATGCCTACCGTCTCTAGTTTGTATTAGCTGTATGTCGGGACGACATACGTTAGCATCGCCGAGCTCTCAGTAGTACCAGTTCCTAGTAACCAGTTACCAGTAGTATGACTCACTACCAACCGTCTGTGTGAATCACTTGTTGTTATTCACTGTTGCTACTGACTATAGAATGTTTTTGAATGCTGCTCACTCCTAGGCATCATTCGTGAGTCAGTCTTAAGATAGAGAGCAGAGAGGCAATGCGGGCCTGTGCTTCCCATATTTTCCGTTATATTTATACATACTAACCAGCCTACGTGAGTGTTCTTACCCAATCCACGTTTCGAACCCCCACATGACAACTGTGTCATTGACAGCTGTGTTAGAATGCTATACCTGACCAATCAGGTTGTTGGTGTTAGCATGCATGCAGTCCAACGGGCCTAGAGGATGTTTTCGGGGGTCAACGCCCCCGCGGCTCAGTCTCAGACCAGGCCTCCCGGTGGATCAAGACCTGATCAAACAGACTGCTACTGCTGGCCACACGCAGCACGAACAGCCTGCTTGATATCAGGAGAGTAACAATAACAGATGATGATAATAATATCAGTAATACTAATTATAGCAATAATAAATATAATGGTAACAGTAACAATAATAATAACTAATAAAAATATAATTACATCAATAATAATGCTGTGTTAACACAACAAGGATAACACAACAAGGATAACACAAGGATAACACAAGGATAACACAAGGATAACACAAGGATAACACAACGATAACACAAGGATAACACAAGGATAACACAAGGATAACACAAGGATAACACAAGGATAACACACAAGGATAACACAAGGATAACACACAAGGATAACATACAATTAAACACAAGGATAACACAACAAGGTAACACAAGGATAACACACAATTATAACACAAGGATAACACAACAAGATAACACAAGGATAACACTCAAGGATAACACACAAGGATAACACAACAAGAATAACATACAAGGATAAGACCAAGGATAACAACAAGGATAACACAAAAATGATAACATACAAGGATAAACAAGGATAACACACAAAGATAACACACAAAGGGTAACCACAAAAACAAAGATACACAACATGGATAACATACAAGCATAAGCACAAGATAAACACAAGGATAACACGAACAAGGATAACACACAAAGTAACATACATGGATAACACACAAGGACAACAAACAAGGAAAACAAACATAAGGATAACACACAAGGATAACATACAAGGACAACAGAACAAGGATAACACACAAGGATAACACATGGATAACACATAAGGATAGCAGAACAAGGGTAACACCCAACACACAAGGATGACATAAGGATAACACACAAGGATAACAGAACAAGGATACCACTCAAGGATAATAGAACAAGTAAAAACACAAAGGGTAAAACACAAGGATAACACACAAAGATAAAAGAACAAGGATGACACACAAGGATACAAGAACAAGGATAACACACAGGGATAACATAAGGATAAAAGAACAAGGGTAACACAAATATAACAGAACAAGGATTCCACTCAAGGATAAGGATAACACACAAGGATAACAAAACAAGGGTAACAGAACAAGGATAACAACAAGGATAAACACAAGGATAACACACAAGGATAACACAACAAGGAAAAACACACAGGGGTAACAGAACAAGGTAACACACAAGGATGACAGAACAAGGGTAACAGAACAAAGATAACAGAACAAGGATAACACAACAAGGATAAAACACAGGTATAACAGAACAAGGATAACACACAATGATAACACACAAGGGTAACAGAAAAAGGGTAACACACAAGAAAAACAGAAAAAGGGAAAAACAAAAGGGAAACACAAGGATAACAGAAAAAGGGAAAACACACAAGGTAACAAAAAAGGGGAAAACGCACAAGGATAACACAACAAGGATAACAGAACAGGATAACACAAAAGGATAAAAACGGGGGAAACCACAAGTATAACAAAGGATTAAGAAAAAGGACAACACCAATAAAAACAAAACAAGGATAACCACAAAAAAATAGAACAGATAACTGAGAAAGCAACACAAGGAAAAACAGAAAAAGGATAAAACACAAGGATAACGAAAAAGGGGTAACACACAAGGAAAAAAAAAAAGGGGGGTAACACAAGGAAACAGAAAAAGCATAACAGAACAAGGTAACAGAACAAGGGAAACACAAAAGGGTAACAAAAAAGGATAACACCAAGGATAAAGAAAAAGGTAACACACAAGGATAACAGAAAAAGGGGAAACACAAAAGGGATAACAGAAAAAGGATAACAACAAGGATAACAGAAAAAGGATAACAGAAAAAGGATAGCACACAAGGATAACAGAACAAAGTAACACCAAGGTAAAAAACAAGGATAACAAACAAAGGAAAACACACAAGGATAACAAAAAAGGGTAACACAAAAGGGAAACGAAAAAGGGTAACACACAAGGAAACCAAAATTTAACAAGGGTAACTGAACATAATAACACATAAGGTAACACAAAAGATAACAGAACAAGGATAACACACAAGATAACAGAACTAGGATATGAACAAGGATAACAATAAGGATAAGAGAACAGGGAAAACAACAAGGGTAACAGAAAAAGGGATATGTAAAGAAAAGGACACAAGTGAATAAGGCCCTTTTTTATTGTGGCAACTTTTCGCTCTCCAGGCTTTACAAGCCTTTACAAAAAAAACTTGGCAAGAGGGTTTAAAAGGTCAGAGTGGGGGCAATACTAGTGGGAAACTTTTTCGTTTCACTATGGGTTAGGGGGTAGTGCAAAAGTAATACAATAGGGTAGAGCAATTTAATTCGTAATGAAAAAGGATATAAAACCTATTACTTGGGTAACAGTCTCCAAAATGCTCAAACCATATTGTATTACTTTGTAAAAACTACTACAACTACTACTACAAACCACCACTAGTGAACATCAAAACGTTACCTCACATTTGCACCTCACTCGGGCCTTTATATACCCCTGTTCCATGTTTTGTTTGTAATGCTTTTTAAGCTCTGAAGGCGAAACGTTGCCAAAAAATGTCACATTGGTTGCCTTGTTTCCTTTTACTTTACTATTGTGGGGAAATTTTCCCCAAAACTTTTTTACAGAAAAAGGGAAAAATTTAAAAGGATGCCCCAAAGGACAACAGAAAAAGGATAACAAACAAGGTAACAACAAGCCATATAAACAGTAAGGTGGTGGTTGGTCACCTTGAAGGTCCCCTTTCATTAGAAGGGTGGTGGTGTGTCCCTTAAAGGTACCTTTCTTAGAAAGGGATGGGTGTCCCTTAAAGGGTACCTTTCATTAGTAAATGGGTGTGTACCTTGAAGGTCCCTTTTCAATAAGAGATGGGTTCACCGAAGGAACCTTTCATTAGTAAGGATGGTTTTTTTCCCCTTTTGAAGGTCCCTTTATTAAGATGTGGGGGTTCCCTTAAAGGGTACCTTTCTTTTGAAAGGTGGTGGTGTGTCACCTTGAAGTCCCTTTTATTATAAGGGGGGTGTGTCACCTTTGAAGGTTTTTCATTATAAGGTGATGGGGTCACCTTAAGCCCTTTTCTTTAGTAAGGTGGGGGTTTGTGTCACCTTGAAGGTCCCTTTTCATTAGTAAGGTGAGGGTGTGCCCCCTTCAAGGTCCTTTCTTTAATAAGGGATGGTGTGTCCCTTGAAGGTCCCTTTCATTGTAAGGGATGGTGTGTCACCTTAAGGTACCTTTCATTAGTAAGGTGGTGGTGTGTCCCTTCAAGGTACCTTTCTTAGAAAGGTGGTTTGTGCCCACCTTGAAGGTACCTTTCTTTAGTAAGGGAGGGTTTTCACCTTCAAGGTACCTTTCATTAGAAGGTGGGGTGGTCCCCTTTGAAGGTCCCTTTTTCTTAGTAAGGGGGTGGGTGTCACCTTAAAGGGTACCTTTCATTAAAAAGGGTTAAGGTGTGTCTTCTGGGGGGTTCGAAAGGGTTTGGGGGTAAAAATACCCGTAGCGGGTAGTACTATATTATAACGACGGTTTATGGGAAGCGCCACAGCGGCCTCCCTCTCTGCCTTGTCGTAAGACAATCACAGTGCCCATTGTGAGGGGTGTTTGAAATCCTGCTATGGCAGCAGCAATAAATACGACAGTGATTCACGCAAGACGTTGGTAGTGGAGTCATCTAGTACCTGGTTACTGGTAACGGGTTTTACTACTACTGAGGCTCGGCGATGCTAACGTTTTCGCCCCGACATACAACAAAAAACTAAGATGCAGGTTAACGGCTTGGCTGATTCTATACAATGTCAAATACACAACAATTGAACATTATAACATACATAAGTAAAATTGGAATGGAAGCTTACGTAATGAAACTGTAAGAAATACAAGGTATAAATAGAAAACTCATCGAATGAAACTCAAGTTGAAATTACACATAAAGTGATAAAAAAAATTTGATGACGATCTGTATTCTTGATTAGGATTCTGAGAAGGAATATAAAAACAAAAAAAGAAGTGTTTAACAAAAGGCAGGTCGGTGCACTCAAATCTAACTGTTAATCCAGAATTGGGAGAGAACGTAACAAAAAAAAAAAAATTCTTAAATACTGATAATTGATCTGAATTTATTCATCTAACGGTTATTTACTTTTTACCCCAACTCTCGGGGTGAGATTGACATATGCAGAAAGGGTGTATTTTGGGAGGATCAAACTCGTAGCACTGGCTAACTCATCGTTTTTGGGCAAATTGAATTGGTAGTTACAAAATACTTGAGGATTTCTAATACTGTCTTTACGTAGGGAAAACGACATTCAGGTTGACATCTGACGAGTACAGAGGAAGAGAGAAACAGGACGGAGGTTTGTCAGAGTCTGCACTTTATCGGGTTGGAACGTCATTATCATACAAAACAAATTTTCATATGATCTAAATCGTTCTTTATACTACCAGTACTAATTTCCTAACCTTATATTATTACCATGAATTTTCAACTACTCGAAAAGGACCCAACGAATTTATGATCAAGCTTTGCATTGCAGACGTTTTTTTAAAAGTTAAGCATAACTCTCAACCATTTTTGTTTTTGGATGGCTTTTGCTCGAGTGTTTGCGACTTTTGTAAATTCTGCTTTTGATTTATGAAGTTTTTCAGGGTTTCTTTTTAAAAAACACTTTGAGCAAGCGGTACGAGTTGCTAGAAAATCATCGGGTTTTGTAATTTGGTTTCGGATTAGAATATAAAACTCAAAAGGGCAACGTTTATCTAAGTTCTACACATACAATCATAATGGGGAGTGTCACCTATGGAAACATTGTAAGCAGAATTTATGCCACTAAACACAGTATAACTTCACCCAAGTTTCATGTTGGGATTGATATGGCTCTCAGACACAAGTACTTTTTTTTTGGTTTTCTTTCCGTAACCCATTGCGGAGGATGATGAGGAACAATGGGGTTTTAGAGATCTTGTAAAAGGGTCACAAATTTTCAAGAATCCTTTCAGAATTCACCTCCTTTTATCTGTTATAGGACTTAGGGGTGGACCTGTAGATAATGCATTTTTTAAACGCTTTAGCACTGTTCGGCGCTTATCTGAAATAGGAACTAATCAAAATTTCTGGTGAAATATCTACCATAACCACAGAGTTTTTTCCCCCGGGAGGGAAATGGGAAATTAGTTAACGAATCTAGTGCAACTCTTTCCCATGGTTCGCTGTTTTGGATACACTTGGATTGATTAGGCCTTAGATTACCTTTGTTGCATGCAACACTACTTTTTTAAACATACTCAGAAAATAGTTGCCTACGAGGCAAAAATATTTCAATCTGGCTTGTTTTACGAACATCCGTACCAGGGGCGCAACACCTGGTACATCGGACTAGCTTAAAGCCGTTCACAGTGACTGTGGAATTACAAAACGGAAAAACTCTTCTGCTAGGAGTACCCAACTCGGCTGTTCGATACAGTAATTTTGGTTCAGACAAAGTCACGAGGGTGCTGGGCTTCACAGTCAGAATAAACTTCCTGGACAGGAACAAACACCCCCGCCCCCATGGGATTTTTTCGTTGAGCATTTTTTACATCTTCAGCACTAAATGGAGGGTCGCATTTACTATAAAACATGTCGCGAAAAGGGCATCGGGACTACTTTTTGATTTTCCCAGGAAGTTTCAAAGGTGGGATTGAACTCTTGGTGTCAAGGTCCATCGGGCTAACCTTCCGTAGGTTGTTTTTTTCTGGTAATAAAGGTATCAGTGAAGCAGGTCTGTCAAGACATGAACAGAGAAAAAGATAAATAATGTTTGGAAGTTTTTAAAGACCATACTATTGCTAAAGCTTTTTCCAGTTTCTGTAAAAATTACTTTCAGCCTTTGTGGCCCGCTAGAAAATGAAACGAATGTACTTCCATGGGTTTCTGAGCTAGTAGGGCGCCTATCCCAAATTTGTTTTAGCACAGTTGTCAGATAGAAGGGTTAAAAAAAATCGGGAAATTTCAAAAATTGGGGCATGTTAGCTTTTCTTTTAGGTTTGGAATCCTTTCTGACGGAAGGTCCAAAAAAAAGGAGCACTTTTTTAAGAACTCGTTTAAAAAGGGCAGCTATGGAAGAAAAATGGGAATGAAAATCTATAAAAACCTGCTAAGGCCCCCAAAGGGTCTTACGGCACAGCATTTTTTGGTGTTGGAAAATTTTGTACTGCAAACTTACTTTTGGGCATGTAACCCCTCTAGGATGACTACGTCCAAGAAACTTAAATTTTGACTGAAAAATTGAATTTAACAGTTTTCTTTAAATTGGCTTCTTCCCCAAATTACCAATAAAAACCCTCATGTCTTTTCAAGTGTGTATCAAATCTTTAACTGACGATTACGTCATCTAAGACACCAAAAGTGCATTACCTATGGACCCCTAAAAATATTAGCATGAGCCTTAGAACGTGATAGGGGGATCGTAATCCAAAAGCCTTGGAGGGAAATATAATGACCC
This sequence comes from Cherax quadricarinatus, assembly GCF_026875155.1. Lineage (NCBI taxonomy): Eukaryota > Metazoa > Arthropoda > Malacostraca > Decapoda > Parastacidae > Cherax > Cherax quadricarinatus. The sequence continues at coordinate 14,281,402 of NC_069413.1, read as the reverse complement.
TGTAGGAGTGGGAATCAGTTAGTCTTTGGGTGTCCTCGTGAAGAGGGGCTTTCCAAAACCCCTTTAACAAATCCAGGGTTTTTAAAAAAACGTTATCTCCGATGTTATAAAAGATCACCCAGTACAGGAAGTGGGAAGGATCTGGAAAAGTTTTGCATTTTAAATTCCAAAGTCTCACTGGGGCCAAGTACCTCCTTCTTGGTAATTGGATCAAAGGGGCATTCCAAGGTGAATTGCTAGGTGCAATAATCCAACAACAAGCATTTGATTGATCAAATTTTTTTGCGACAGCAACTTTTGAATGAGGCACTGTACGCAGGTATATAGTAGGTTTAGTACCCGGTTTAAATGGAATACAAAGGGACAAAAGTTTTTTTGGGGGGGGGGGGGGGGGGGGGGGGGGGGGGGGGGGGGGGGGCTAACCCCTTTCCCCAACTGGGGGAAAGTTTAGGGGTTGGGTTTCCCCCCCCCGGGAAAAACCCGACCCACTGGTCAGGGGGAAAAAACCTTTTTCCTACCCGGTGGGTGAACAAAGGAAAAAATGGTATTCCCCGTAGAAATTGGCGAAATTTGGTAGGGAAATTATCTTCACCTTACCCGTAAGGATTGGCAACAAAAGATTTTATTTGCTCCCCGATAGGAAAACACCTTGGACCAGAAAAAAAAATTTTGGGGGAAAGGAAGAAAGTCTTTCTTTCCAGAGGATGGTCAACAAATGGCTTTATTCAAAATTTTTCCAAATCCCCTTGGAAAAACCCCAGAACCAACAGACACTAGTAGCCAAAGGCCCCAAACCGGGGAAAAGCCCTTTCTCGAAGGCAGGAAAACAACCGGGGAAGGCATTCTGGTTGGGGAGTAAATTTTTGGGAAAAAAGCCTCCTGTGGAAACAACTACTTGGGATAGGGGAGACATCCAAACAACCCCAAAAAGGGAGTCAAGTTCCTTTTTGGCACCAGGTAACGGACAACTAAAACTGCAGGGGAAAAAACCCCGGAACACCAGGGAAAATTCGGGGCCCCAAAAAAACTGAACCCCTTGGGAAAAAATTGGGAAGGGGCCCCGGCAATGGGAACCCTTTAATTGGGGGGAAAGTGTTCTCGGGCAGGTTGCAATCCAAAAAAAAAATGACCAAAATGTTCCCCAAGTCCCTCAAATGGGCCGGGGGCCCTTTGAAAGGTTGCACATGGGTTTTGGGGTGGAAAATTTCAAACAAAAATGGGCCAGAAAGATTTGTTCCCCACCCCAAAAGAGCAGGAAGCCCCCTACGGATTTTTTTGAAACAAATTAAAGGGAAAGGGGCCACCTCGACCCGGGGGGTTTTTACGGGGGCCCCAACCCCCAAAATTTGGAGAAATGACCGGTTTGGAAAGAACCAAACTACTGCCCTTCCCTTTATACAAAACTAGGTAAAATTGAAAGCGCACCAGAGGTTTCCATGACAATAAGCGTTATGGCATGCTTCAATATTTGGCCCTTTGGGTCATGGAAATTAAATTTCAAACCAAAAAAAGTTGTCAATCCCCCAAAAGAATGTACTTAAAACCAGTTTTTTTTGACCTTTTAAGGCCTATCGCAGATTTGCACCGAATTTTTCCCTTTGGGGGCCAAAAAAGATGGGGAACGGGATGGTGGGAAAATACTTTTGAACCCTGGGAAAAATTCTGGGGCCCGGGAATCGATTTGGGCTGAATGGTTTGTAATTGAGGAAAACCCCCCTGCCCACGGGCGGGGGGTTGCGGCTCAAAAGCCTAATTTTCCCAAAAAGGGGTTTTGAAATGGTTTTAATTTCGTCAGGGGCAAAAGGAGGAAGGCAGTATGATAAAAAGTCTGTCTAATTCGAAAAAGCAAATGCAAATCAAACGTTCATTATCAAGGGTGAAAATTCACAAGTTTTTCCCGAGAACGACATTGGATCAGCGTTTTTAACTGGACAAGGAAAAGAACGAATAGTTTTTCCCCATATTGGACCCAAAAATTAGTAGATTCCTGAAGTTCCCCCAAAGGGGGAATCACAAGGAACAGCAGCAGGGGTCGATTTAAGAGCTCTTTTAGGGCAAAGTTTTGATAAGACTTTCCTCAAAGGAGGACCTTCAAATGAGCATTAGCACGAGAACGAAAGGGAGAAAAACCCTGCTTCAAGACATTACTGGCCCTTTAATAAAAAGGGAACGCATCAAAAGGGAAACACAGTATAACATGATCTCGGATCTGGGCGGTTTCTCGCTAAGGAAATGTGAGGGCTATGACAGGGGCAACAGTAGCCTGAGAGGTCGGGGGTGTCACATTCACAAAGTATCACTTGAAAGTATTGAAAAATAAGGCAAAAAAGTTGCACAGAAAAAATAAGGAAAAAAAATTAATGAACAAAAAAATGATACAAAAGGCTAAAATTAAAAAAAAAGAGTCAAAATAATCTGCAGAATAAAAAAAAATGTCTAAGATACACTGCAATAGGGGGACAAATCAATTAAAGGATGCTGGCCAAGATAAAAATTACATTTAAATTTATAATAAAAAAATTACCGAGACTGAAAATTTAAAAGCAAAATGAGCTAAAAATTAACCCGGGGACTGAATTAAATGCAAAATGAGCTGTCTTTACCTTGCTAATAAAGGAATTAACTAATAAAATTTAAATCAAAATAAAAATAAAAATAAAATTACAAAAAGTATGCAACGAGAGATAACTGGAAAATTTAAATATTTTCAAAGAAAGCATAAAAAAAATTAAAATATATGCAAGACAACAAAAGGAAAATTAATAAAATAAAAAAAAAGATGCAATAATGAACTGAAATAATAAAGCATAAAATATCAATAAAAGAAAAAAATTCACTGCAGAACAAGTTCAACAAAATAATTCAATGCAGAACAAGTGCAAAAAATAAGGCCCCGAAATAAACACTGCAGTAATAAAGTTCACTGGAAAAAAGTAGGTTAAATAATAAATTTAAAAAATGAAGAAAAAATGATTGAACATTTAACCCTTTAATTTTAAATTTGACAAAAAAATTTACTCAAGAAAAAACACTTTTCGTTAAAAAGAAAATTACCTAAGAGTGAATTTTTCAAAGAAATTGAACAAAAAGAATAAAATAAAATAAAAAAAACTGGAAATGTAAACTTTCAATGGCGGGGCAAGTGTAACCTTACAAGTGGGGAGGCAAGTGTAACACTTAGAATCGGGGCACACAACACATAATCACTATTCATTTTTTTTAATAATTCTTACAACAAAATCTTTCTGTGATGATACACAAAAATTTTCTGGCAAAAATAATGGTACACAATTTGCGAAAAATTAGAGGAATGAGACACTGCTGGCATACGAAAAAAGACACAAGAAATAAAATGGATAATTTGGTATACTGGGGGAAATCACTGCATGAAAAACAATGACAAAAAATGGGGAAAAACAATGCTGAAAAAAATACAAAAAAAAAAATGAATTTTCTTCACACGGAGTGACTGGAAAACTAAAAAAAATAATCTTTACAGACAGGAAATAGCATAAAAAAAACAAGATAAAAAAAATATGAAAGACGAAAACACGAAAAATTTGCAAAAAAAAACGAGTCAAAGTAACACGAGTCTACACTGAAAATACAAGGTTTTGAGTACACAAAAAAATTCACGTAAATGTCTCAAAACAAATGTCTTTAAATGCAAAAAAATGTCTCTAAACAGAAATTTTTACTGAAGTCTGGAGTATAGAGAGTAACTGGTGATCAGGGGGGAAGGGTTGTGGTTCGAAAACGTGGGTTGGGGAAAAAAACCGCGTAGGGGTAGTCTAATTATAACAACGGAAGTGTGGGAAGCCCACAGCCGGCCTGCCTCTCTGCCTCTATCGTAAATAACTCCATGCCCCTATTTAGGGGGGTTTTAAATCCTGCAGGTCACAGCAATATGAAAAAAGACAGTGATTCACGGGAGAGGGTTTGGTATGAGTATTTTACTGTACAAAAGGTTTTACGGTAACGGTTTCTATACTACGAGATTACCTTGAAGGTACCTTTCATTAGTAAGGTGGTGGTGTGTCACCTTGAAGGTACCTTTCATTAGTAAGGTGGTGGTGTGTCACCTTGAAGGTACCTTTCATTAGTAAGGTGGTGGTTTTGTCCCTTGAAGGTACCTTTCTTTTTAAGGTGAGGTTGTTCCTTGAAGGTACCTTTTATAAGGTGGGGTGTGTCACCTTGAAGGTACCTTTCATTAGTCTCACCTTGAACCTTCACTTCGCTTTCTTATAAATTATTTTTCCTGCCTCTAATTGAAGAAGTAAACAAAGATATTATACCACACACTTCTTTATATTAATAATAAGAGTCATAATAATAACTAAAACAATAACAAAAACATAATAAAATTTTTAAAAACATTAATAATAACAGGAATAATGGTAACAAAACATAATAATAATAAAATAATAATAATAATAATAATAAAAATAATAATAATAACAATAATAATAAAGATAAAAGTAATATTAACAATAATAATAATATAACAGTAATATTAACAATAATAAAAAGATAACATAATAATAATTTACATACAAGGATAACAAGTAAAATTAGGGTATATGGGGGGTCTGGAGAGTATAAGATTGTTGAGA
>NC_069413.1:14257950-14276289 GCF_026875155.1 Cherax quadricarinatus | reverse complement strand
ACAAAAACCAAGCAGATTCTGGCACAATCAGGAACCCCTAAACTATACCATGTGGGGGTGTGACAAATAATGAGGGAAACAGCCAGAACTCGGGACATTAGGATCAGAACACAAAAATCTTGCAAAAATGATACCGCAAAAACGCATGTGTTCAACATAGAGACGATTTGGAACCCATAAATTCCAATAAGCAAACTAGTTTTAAAGAAACACTTAAACGGAGAAAAGCAGAAGCTGCAAAATTTTTCTGTCAGAAACACTATAAAGAAAAACCCGGGTATTACAGTATTTCAAAAATTTTAACAAGGGGATAACCCTTCCGGGGAACGGTTTTACTTGACCAGCAGTCCCCTCTACCTCACCTCCTTAGTTCCATTACTACTACTCACTACTACTACTACCCCCTCTCCCCACGCTTCACCTCCCCTGACCCCCCACCCTATATAAGTGGTTTTTTTATTTTCTCTGTATTGGGACGAAGAAGCCACTCGGGGCAAACTTTTCCTTTAATAAATGTCCCTAACTTACAAAAGTGTTTTTTTTCCACATCTGTGGGTATCACCCCCTTTTCCTCAACTTCAGGGGGATTAGAAAAACCCTTACCTGGTCAAAAAGTGGCAATGCAGTTCAATGTAGAAAAATGAAAGGTTCGAAGCTCAAAAGTTCCATAACCCTACACTTATAATTAAATAATGTAAATTTTAGCCAACAGATTGCAAAAGGACTTGGGGGTTTTTGGTAACAGAAACCCTTAAACCAAACAGCAATGCCTTTGTAATGAAGGTTCAAAACCGACATGTTATAAATTAAAACACAGTGCAACTCTTTGGGGATTTTATTTTAGGAAACGTTTTTGCCCACAGTGGCTTCATCAGTCCATACTAGGGGAAACGAACACTGACTCAAGGTTAGGACTGATTACCTCATTTTTCCCCCCTGTTCTTCAAATTTCCCTATGTATGGCCTACTCTCACCTCTTGGGGCTTTTATGGACTGATAAGCCATGGTGCGAAACGTTTTTCCCCAATAAAGATACCCAAAGTTGCACATGGCTAATTTATCAACAGCAATGCCTAAGCGTACGTAATAAGGGCAGTCCAACATAGGTATTTCTCAATCGCATTCGAAACATCAACCATCAGGAAACAAAAAATTTTCCCACCCTTGACTGACTTCCCTATTCACTAAAGCCCTCTAAACAACCACGACTCTTGCGAAAGAAAATTACGATTCCTTGATCTTCCCTTTCCCAGCCCGACTTCATACCTGGTAAACTATGTTTTTGGCTTACTTTTTTCTCCTTTTGGGAAATCACCTCTTTCAGAAATTTTGGGGACTACCCTGGTTTCGCCCTCATGCAGTCCTCGAACCTATACAGGGAACATTAGAACCCGGAACGTTTTCTCCACCATTATTCCTTCGCCCTTTCACCGGGCTCCTTTATTTACGACATTCTCCTCATAACTCCTAAACGCTTAAACTTTCAAGCTCTCCAAGACAAGCCAACCAGGTCGGCCTTCAATCCATTCCACTTGAAGAAGAGGTCGACAACCTCTTCCTTTCCTTTGATGTCACTCGAAAGCTGACCACGAACTTCGTTTAAAAGTCAAATCGAAAACCCCCAACCAAAACGATTTCTCCCCTTCACTCTCACCACGACCCCAAAAACCCAAACGGGGTGTAATTATGGGTTTTTCCTGCGTGCACTCAAACTGCAGCACGAGTTCCTTGAGGAAGAATGCACATAATTTAACAGGATTTCCCCAAATCCCCATCCTCGTCACTTCATCAGAGACTGCAGACGCGAGCACTAAACATCTTCAAACACCCAGAGAAAACCTGCCGGGGAAAGATACATAGTCCTTCCCACCCTCCATTGCCAAACATGTTTTTCCCCTCTTGCCAAAACATCATTCCAAGTATCTACCTCCACAACCAGACCATCAAGGACATCACCAGTAGTAGCAGGCAACCTTTCCACCCTGCAGGGTATACATAATCCCTTTAAAACTGCAACAAGTTTACGGGGCGAAACATCAAGGGGCCTCCAAACACTATTTCAGAACACCAATACCAAGCAGGGCTGACGACACAAGGAATGCCTCTACAACACCGAATTCACACAACCACTTTATAAACTACAGAAACTCAAACTTTTCGCCACAGAAGACAAAACCCCCCAAAACCGAGAATCCTGGAATCATCACTATTTTTATATCCACAACTTTAACCAGAATATGGCTTCTATAACAACTGAACCCTTTCCAAGAAACTTCTTCATCGCTATCCCACATAGAACACTGTAAGGGTCTCTCACAAAATTGTCCTTTTTCCTTTTCCAAAACTACCCAATTTTTTTTGACTCTACAACCCAACTCGGGACATCATCAATGCAGCATTTTTCACCTGACCCACCGGGCAAAAAATACTCCGTTCCTTCCCCCCCAGGTATTCTTTTGGACTTGAAAAAGCCCACTGTTGGGTGAAACGTAGCCCCAAAAAAGGATCACATTATACTGCATTTAAAATAATAAGGAAAATAGTTTTACGGGATTTATATCAAGAAGTGTAAGCAACAGAATCAGGGGTCAACTGCAGTTTTATACTCATTAAAGGCCTCCCCTAGATTAGGGCCCCAAATTTTCTGGTCTCCATATTACAAATGGAAATAAATTCGTTAGAAACTTTAGCGTGGGATGACTAAATTAAAATAGCATTAGAAATCTTTCCCTTATGAAAAAAATTTTAAAACCTTTTAAATTACATTCACTTGTTAGACAAAATGAGGGGGGACCTGATGAAGTGTATAAGTAAGATAGGTTTTTAATAAAGGGGAATTAAAAAGGTCTTGAATATCTTCCCAAAAGAGAACCCCAGTAATGGATTTAAAAATAAAATTTAGATTTAGAAAGGACATAGGAAAAATTTTGGTTTGGAAAAAGGGGAGTTGATGATAACAGTCTACCAGTTGGGTTTTTGAGGCTAGGGGCTTTGGGGAGTTTCAAATTTAGGTTATAAGTACTGATGGGGGGGGTTGGATTTGAGTGGGGCTTGCAATCAAGCTTATTTCTTGGTAGCATTTAAAATTGGGTTTGGGCAAATGTTTGTTATGGGATGAATTAAGGACCGCCCCAGTATGGGCCCAAAAGCCCGCTGCAGTGTTTCCCCCTTTCTTTTGTTCAAAAGTTCTTAATTTTATAAGTGGGAAAAAGGTATTAATAAAGGGTATTAAAAAGGGCTTGAGGATATCTCTCCAAGAGAAACCCGCATAATGGGTTTAAATTTTAATTTAGATTAGAAAGGACAAGGAAATATTGGTTTTTGGAAATAGGGGAGTTGATGAGTGGAACAGTCTACATAGTTGGGTTATTGAGGTAGGGGCTTTGGGTAGTTTTAAAAATTTTGGGTTTGGGTAAATACATAGTGGGGGGGGTTGTATTTGAGTGGGACTTTCATACAAGCTTATTTCTTGGGTAGCATTTAAAATTGGGGTTGGGCAAAATTTTTTTTATGGGGGAATTGAAAGACCGAACACAAAAAAGGTAACAATCCCCCCAGGTTGTTTTGGTTAAAACCAAATGCAACGTTAACAACTTTTTTCCGAAACTTTCCCTAACAGTAGGCTTCTTTAGTCGAATACAGAAAATAGCAGGAACAGTAAGAGTGAAACATTAATCGTCCATCACCCTAAAGTCGTTTGGTAAACACAATCAACAGTTAGGTATCTTTATTTTTAACTTTCGCCTACACAGTAGGGTTCTTTCGAGTACAGAAAAGTTTATAGAAGCAGAAGAAAATTAAGACCCATGTAATCATCCATCACACTTAAAGTTTTAGGGGGTCATCCCTCATCCCGGAAAAGAGCATTGTTCCCTTGTCTGAAAAAATATTGTTTCAGACAATATTGTTGTCTGAAACAATATTGTTTCAGACAACGGAACAATGCTCTTCTCCAGACTGAGGGACTGACCACCTCAAAACTTTAAGTGTGATGGACTGATTACATCGTCTTCAAGTATCTTCTGCTTCTATCAACTTTTCTGTACTCGACTGAAGAAGCCTACTGTGTAGGCGAAACGTTTCAAAATAAAGATACCTAACTGTTGCATATGTGTCTTAACTAACAATCTGTCGGTATTTTATACCATTTTAATGTTCACCCTTAAAGTCGTAGAATTTGAGGTTGTCAGTCCCTCGGCCTGGAGAAGTTCAGTTCCATAGTCAGGAACTATCTGAAGATCAAGCGACAGTGCGGAGACTTAAATACTGTCGGAAGGAGAGGTGCAGGGTAGTAGTAGTAGTAGTAGTAGTAATAGTAGTAGTGAGAGGCAACTGAGAGGTCATGTCCCTCTCAGATCCAACCCTTCTCACTTGAAAAGCTTGTTCAAGGTGTTTTCTGTACCAAGATGCCACGTGTTGCAGTGTCTGACAAGATGAACATCAAAAATGGTATACAATACCGACAGGTTGTTAGGTAAGACACATATGCAACAGTTAGACAACTTTATTCCGAAACGTTTCGCCTACACAGTAGGCTTCTTCAGTCGAATACAGAAAGTAGGCAGGAACAGTAGAGATGTGAAGACGATGTAATCAGTCCATCACCCTTAAAGTCGTAGAATTTGAGGTTGTCAGTCCCTCGGCCTGGAGAAGTTCAGTTCCATAGTCAGGAACTATCTGAAGATCAAGCGACAGTGCGGAGACTTAAATACTGTCGAAGGAGAGGTGCAGGTAGTAGTAGTAGTAAGTAGTAAATAGTAGTAGTGAGAGGCAACTGAGAGGTCAGTCCCTCTCAGATCCAACCCTTCTCACTTGAAAAGCTTGTTCAAGGTGTTTTCTGTACCAAGATGCCACGTGTTGCAGTGTCTGACAAGATGAACATCAAAATGGTATACAATACCGACAGGTTGTTAGGTAAGACACATATGCAACAGTTAGACAACTTTATTCCGAAACGTTTCGCCTACACAGTAGGCTTCTTCAGTCGAATACAGAAAGTAGGCAGGAACAGTAGAGATGTGAAGACGATGTAATCAGTCCATCACCCTTAAAGTCGTAGAATTTGAGGTTGTCAGTCCCTCGGCCTGGAGAAGTTCAGTTCCATAGTCAGGAACTATCTGACCTGCCTAGTATGGGCCAACAGGCCTGTTGCAGTGTTCCTCCTTTCTTATGTTCTTATGTTCATTATACTGCATATGTGTTTATATTTCTTCCATAGTAGCACAAGCTAGTCAGGTCCAACTCACACCCACCCACACTCACTCATGTATTTATCTAACCTATTTTTAAAACTACACAATGTTTTAAGAACATAAGAACATAAGAATGTAGGAACACTGCAGAAGGCCTACTGGCCCATACGAGGCAGGTCCTTATCAAAACGACATCTACCTAAAGCTACTCAAGAAACAACTCCCGCACCCCCCAACACCAATCAAACCTCTATAACTGTTCTGGGGAGTTTGTTCCACTTATCCACAACTCTATTACCAAACCAGCGCTTTCCTATATCCTTCCTGAATCTGAGTTTTTCCAACTTCAAACCATTGCTGCGAGTCCTGTCTTAGCCAGAAATTTTCAGCACGCTATTCACATCCCCTTTATTTATTCCTGTTTTCCATTTATACATCTCGATCACATGCCCCCTAATTCTACGCCTCTCAAGAGAGTGCAGATTCAGGGCCCTCAGTCTATCCTCATAGGGAAGATTTCTGATACATGGGATCAACTTTGTTATCCTCCTTTGCACGTTTTCCAGAGCATTTATGTCCATTCTGTAATACGGTGACCAGAACTGAGCAGCATAGTCTAAATGAGGCCTAACCAAGGATATATAGAGTTGAAGAACAACCTGAGGACTTCTATTATTTATACTTCTAGATATAAGAACATAACATAAGAAAGGCGGAACACTGCAGCAGGCCTGTTGGCCCATACTAGGCAGGTCCTTTACAATTCATCCCACTAACAAAACATTTGACCAAAACAATTTTCAATGCTACCCAAGAAATAAGCTCTGATGTGCAAGTCCCACTCAAATCCAACCCCTCACACCAAGGATTCTGTTAGCTTTATTGCGAAGCCTCATAATCCCTTTTTGCTTTTCTTATTCCTTTTTTTTTTATTTCTCTCTTTAATTGAATATACTGATTTCTTAACTGCCCATCCCCTCTTTTGATACGCCTATATATGCCTCTCTTTTGACCAATGAGATGTTTGAATCTATTGTTCATCCATTTGGGATCATTTTTGTTAGATCTAATTTCCCTACTCGGAACAAAAGTTGTCTGGGCAGCTAGAACTATGCTCTGAAAAACGTCATACTGGCAACCAAGATCACGTACCTAACCCATAGTCAGGTTATCCCAATTTAGGCCACCCAGGTAATTTTTCAGTCCCATGAAATCGGCCAAGCGAAAGTCTGGGACAGAGATTTGATTGCAGTTATCTGGGTAATTCCATGATATATTGAAACTAAGTGATTTGTGATCACTTTCCGCAAGCTCATCATTAACTTCAAGATTATTAATTAGTGAGTCTTTGTTGGCAAAAACCAAGTCAAGCAGATTGTTTCCTCTAGTTGGTTATGTCACAAACTGTTCTAAAAAGCAATCCTGAACCGCATCAAGAAAGTCACTAGACTCAAGATTTCCTGTCATATTGTTCCAATCAATTTGTCTAAAGTTAAAATCTCCCATTAACACAACATTTTCATATCTAGATGCCTTATGAATTTCGTCCCATAACAGCTTACCGCACTCCCTATCAAGGTTTGGGGGCCTATATATCACACCCAAAATTAATTTGTCACGACCCTCGAGAAACTGTAGCCAAACAGATTCTGTGTTCGATGTTTCTAATCTTATATCATGTCTAAGACAACAATTTAAATTACCTCTGACATACATCGCCACTCCACCACCCTTCCTGTTGACTATCTCTCTTTGTTTGTTGATCAATTGATTTGCCTTTACTAGCAACTTTATTTTGAATATTGTCTTTTAAACATATCCCTGAGGTATCCCGGTAATCTCTGCTGTTTTCAACCTTAATACAGTATGTAAAGTAAAAGGACACAAGTGCAACTAATGTGACATTTATTGTAGCAACGTTTCGCTCTCCAGGAGCTTTATCAAGCCATTACAAACAATACATGGACACAGAGGGTATATAAAGGCTCAGAGTGAGGTGAATACTAGTGAGGTACCATTTCGATGTTCACTAGTGGTAGTAGTAGTAGTAGTAGTGGTAGTGACAAAAGCAATTAATTCGTACATGAGTAAAAGGATATAAAAGCTATTACTTGGGTAACATAAAAACAGGTTGGACAAATATAAACTGGAATGAGGCAGGTTGTTTCAGTGTTCACTCTCTGTGCTTTGTGTAGTAGGAAAACTTGGAGACAGAGAAATTCAGCACCCTCATTCCCAACACCGTTACCTGGCTAAGATACGTTGATGATATATTGGTTTTCTATCCAAGACGTCTCAATATCCAGGCCCTTCTCAACAAGATCAATGCAGTTGAACCATCAATAAAGTTTACACTTGAACTCGAAAATGATGGCAAACTTCCTTTCCTCGACGTTCTACTGTGCAGATCTCCCGACAGTGACAAACTTCTCTTCAAAGTTTATAGAAAACCTACCAACAAGGACGATCTTATACACTTTTATTCACACCAAGATACCCGCACTAAGAGAGGAGTCCTCATTGGCTTCTTCTTGAGAGCTCTTCGCATCTCCAGCCCTTGTTTTCTAGAAGAAGAATGCACTTACATAACACAAGCCTTTACACGTCTTCAGTTCCCATCTTTCTTCATCCGAGATTGCAGACTCAAGGCACAAGCTATCCTCAACAAACCGCCCATGGAACAGCCCCCTAAACAGTTCATAGTACTCCCATGTGGCGATGTTGCCACGAATACTCGCCGGGCACTTGCTATGAGTAACATCAACGTTTCCACCATAAACACATCCTCTATCAAAGACCTCACTACTAAACGCAGCCCCACACCTCTAACTTCTACAGCAGGCGTCTACACGATCCCTTGTGGGTTCTGTCCCAAGAAATATGTAGGCGAGACAGGCAGAGATCTTGCAGTCCGCCTGAATGAGCATCGAAATGCCTCTAACAGAGACGATGTAAGGTACGCCTGTGTCCTCCACAGAGACTCAACGGGGCATTTGATGAACTGGAACGAGGCACAACTCGTTCTCACCGAACCAGACCTCAGACGCCGACGGTGCCTAGAAGCCTCACTAATCACCGTCACCGACACTATAGAACGCAACACTGGAAACTACAAAATTTCAAAAACATTGGCATACATGATACTTAAGCAGCACCAACCCAACAACACAGGAGTCACATGATTTCATCGTCTACTGGTCCTCATCATAGACAGAGGTTGTTTTGATAAGGACCTGCCTCGCATGGGCCAGTAGGCCTTCTACAGTGTTCCTCCATTCTTATGTTCTTATGACATTCCTCAGGTCACGTGCGTCACATCTCACTCTCCGCCTATATATATAATGTCTTTCTACCTCTGTATGTTAGAAGTGATCAAGGTCCCAGGACCGAAACGTTTTCTAATAAATATGTTATAGTGTTTGCTTACGTGTCTTTCTAAACCAACTTGTCGGTATTTATTACCAAGGTTTATACCATCTTGTCTGACACTGCAACACACTATGGACATAGCATACAGAGAATACCTTTCTCTCCTACTCAAAGCTAATAGTCTTGGGAACCGACACATCTTCCTAGAAGACTGTATTGCTGAGATGGTGATACCACGGTCCACTCCTCGACAACTGACCACATCTAGACACCCTTTCTCTCCTGCTGTTTACGCCTACCTTAGAGAAAGCTCTGATGAACTGCGACATGCTCAGAAGGAGGCCTCATTACGTGCCGCTCAGATTCGTGCTTCACTTCCTACTCCTGACAGAAGGACTGCAGAATATATACTCAGCCAAGTTACCACTGCCAACATCCAACAGAAATTGAAGCTATCACGAAAACTACAAGACCTGTGTTCCCACAGCAAATGGAGCGAAATGGGACGACCAGAAATCATAAATAACTTATCTTCCTATACACTAACCGTCACCGAGACAGAAGCCCTCAGCCTAGGGCTCAGTTTACTACTGGCATCAACAAGAAACATAATCTGGTGGATATGGTAACCAAGAACCAACCTTTTGGAGACTCCGAGTTTCAAAAGGGCTTTGTCCAAGGAATCATCACTGCTGCAGCTACTGAGCCTTCAAGACCGGTCATTCCCAGAAGATACATCCAAGCACTCAGGAACTTGGCCAACAACGATGATATCGTCATTACAACCGCTGACAAAGGAGGTGGTGTGGTGTTACTCAACACTGTCGACTACAACAATAAAGTCTTAAATCTTCTCAACGATGCCAACACATACCAGCCTGTATCGGAATCAGTGCTACTTCAAAGTACCCAGACTTTCCTTCAAAAGGCTCGTAGCATCTTACGAAAATCAGAACAAGGCAAAAAACTACTTAAACTTTTACCAGGTCAACCGAAACCAGCACGCCTGTATGGCCTTCCTAAGACACACAAACCTGGCATCCCACTACGGCCTATCACTTCGGGCATAGGGAGTGCACCACACAAACTAGCCGGCCACCTTGCCAAATACCTTTCAGCGCTTCTGGGCACTATCAGTCAAGCCCACCTCAAACATTCAGGTGACCTTCTCTCCCGAATTTCCAACCTGAATGTCAAAAACAAAAGCATGGCTTCCTTCGATGTCACAGCCCTCTTTACCAACGTTCCTACTGACGCTGCAATCAACATTCTGAGACAGAGGCTCACTGAAAACCACGACCTCCCTTTACCTCTTCTAGATTTCATCAATCTAGTGGAACTGTGTGTTAATTTCAACTTCTTCAAGTATCAGGACAACTGTTACAAACAATGCTTTGGGATGGCAATGGGCAGCCCGCTCAGTGCTGTGCTTGCCAACTCTTCATGGAAAACTTGGAGACAGAGAAATTCAGCACCCTCATTCCCAACACCGTTACCTGGCTAAGATACGTTGATGATATATTGGTTTTCTATCCAAGACGTCTCAATATCCAGGCCTTCTCAACAAGATCAATGCAGTTGAAACCATCAATAAAGTTTACACTTGAACTCGAAAATGATGGCAAACTTCCTTTCCTCGACGTTCTACTGTGCAGATCTCCCGACAGTGACAAACTTCTCTTCAAAGTTTATAGAAAACCTACCAACAAGGACGATCTTATACACTTTTATTCACACCAAGATACCCGCACTAAGAGAGGAGTCCTCATTGGCTTCTTCTTGAGAGCTCTTCGCATCTCCAGCCCTTGTTTTCTAGAAGAAGAATGCACTTACATAACACAAGCCTTTACACGTCTTCAGTTCCCATCTTTCTTCATCCGAGATTGCAGACTCAAGGCACAAGCTATCCTCAACAAACCGCCCATGGAACAGCCCCCTAAACAGTTCATAGTACTCCCATGTGGCGATGTTGCCACGAATACTCGCCGGGCACTTGCTATGAGTAACATCAACGTTTCCACCATAAACACATCCTCTATCAAAGACCTCACTACTAAACGCAGCCCCACACCTCTAACTTCTACAGCAGGCGTCTACACGATCCCTTGTGGGTTCTGTCCCAAGAAATATGTAGGCGAGACAGGCAGAGATCTTGCAGTCCGCCTGAATGAGCATCGAAATGCCTCTAACAGAGACGATGTAAGGTACGCCTGTGTCCTCCACAGAGACTCAACGGGGCATTTGATGAACTGGAACGAGGCACAACTCGTTCTCACCGAACCAGACCTCAGACGCCGACGGTGCCTAGAAGCCTCACTAATCACCGTCACCGACACTATAGAACGCAACACTGGGAAAATACAAAATTTCAAAAACATTGGCATACATGATACTTAAGCAGCACCAACCCAACAACACAGGAGTCACATGATTTCATCGTCTACTGGTCCTCATCATAGACAGAGGTTGTTTTGATAAGGACCTGCCTCGCATGGGCCAGTAGGCCTTCTACAGTGTTCCTCCATTCTTATGTTCTTATGACATTCCTCAGGTCACGTGCGTCACATCTCACTCTCCGCCTATATATATAATGTCTTTCTACCTCTGTATGTTAGAAGTGATCAAGGTCCCAGGACCGAAACGTTTTCTAATAAATATGTTATAGTGTTTGCTTACGTGTCTTTCTAAACCAACTTGTCGGTATTTATTACCAAGGTTTATACCACTTTGTGTAGTATAACAGGAGAGACTATGTGATGGCAGGGTTTACTGTTTTCAGGAGGATTCTTGCTAAGACTTCGGAGATGGTGAAGCTGCCGTTGTTTTGTTTAATTGTATTCGAAACAGCGATCAGTGCTGATTCAAGGCACTTGCGTGTGCGGAAATTAGTTTCTTTTATCACTAATTGGGCGTCTCTGAATTTCATAAGATGATTGGTGGAATAAATGTCACAATAAATGTCACATTAGTTGCACTTGTGTCCTTTTACTTTACATATTGTCGGTAATTCTACCAACTTTATTACAATCTGTCGGACACCGCAACATAATGGACACTTAATACAGTAGCCTGATTGTTTCCAACAAACACCCATACCTCTATAATCTATCAGTTTAAATTCCTAGACAATTCATCAATTACCCCTAATGCAACCACTCCATCCCCAGAGAGATGAACCCTATCCCTTGCATACATATTATGTTTGCCATAGAATATGTCCCAGTTATCAATGAATGGGATTGCAAGTTCCTTGCAGTACCTGTCTAGCCAGCAATTTATACCAATTGCCCTAGACATCCATTCATTGCCCACTCCCTTTCTAGGCAAGATGATACATATGACTGGGATCTATGGCTGACCTGTACTTATCCAGCAGCTCCTGTCTCCTGCCCTTCCCAATGTCATTACTCCCAGCACTAAGACAGATAAAGGGCTTGTTCCCATTACCTGACATAATATTATCCAACTTGATGACTATGTCACCAACACCAGTGCCTGGAAGGCACACCCTCTGTCTGACCTTTCTGTCTCTGTTACAAAAAGCACGGTCCATATATCTTACCTGAGAATCACTTACAATTAAAACATTCTTACCTTGATTAGCAGGGAAATCAGTGGTACCTTCAATCTCACTAACCACTGAAGTACACTCGTCCTGGAGAACAGAGAATCGATTTCCTACCTTCACGTCTTCTCTGTTAACCCTCCTTATCTTCCTTCTTCCTGAACTGTGAACCACTTGCCACTTAAAGTGGCTGCCACACTCATTGCTGGTGACCAGTCCCTCCTTACCAGCTAAATCCTTCTCACACTCACTCAGAAACTCATCTAGGCGAAGCTTCAGCCTCCTATTTTCCTCCTGAAGAAGTGGAACCTCCTTCAACACCTGAACCTGAGATTCTAAAACACTACAACAAGCCATTATGCTTGGTAACACCCCACGCTACCTCCCAGAGAGCTTAGGACAGGTATGACCACACGTGACCGCTGACCTCAGTGTTGGTTCTACTCATTGTTGGTTCTACTCACATAGAGGTAACAAGGAGAGTCCTCACATAACACAGATCACATCAACACTAATATTGTGACCGCTGAATGAGTAACAATGTATATAATGTATATTACCTTTTCATAAAATTTTATATTGCTTATATTTGCGATAATAGCTAAATCATAAATATATTGCTTTATATTATTATTTGACTTAGTTATATTATTAGGTAGGATGTATCATTTATATATATTATTCAGTGCTCATAGTTCAGGTCTTGATTGTCTAACTACTGTAATTATCGCCCTGCTCGTTGCTTGTTTCCCTGCCAGCTTCTCGGTGTTGCTGGGCAGCAGCAGCACGGAACTATCACGTGATCAGGGGGGGTGATCACACCTCCCCTGGAGTAGTCTGTCTGGGCTGCTCACTCTCTTTGTGGTTGGACGTTCTCCTGACAAGACGTCCCACACTCCTCTCCCTTGTGGGCCTTTGTTGGAAGATCGTCTCTGTCGCTTTCTTGTTGTTGATTTTGTGGAACTCTGTTCACAGAAAAGAGTTCCACTTAGTGATTTTCGACGTTGTACTGAGGTTGTGTGTCGCATAGACACTCTGAGAAACTCAAGTCCTGAGCTGTAGCTTCTGACCTAATTTGTATTGGTATCTGTGCACTGTCACGGTCGGGGATTTTCTAATGCTGAACTTAGATTCAGTAGTATGGGAGTTTTGTGACTTTTGTGGAGGATCTGCAGATGGTTCCTACTTAGTGTCGTTATATTATCTCCTTGTTCCTGATTCTGTGTTGCTGTTGCTTGCTAATTCTGTTGGCTTATCAGTCTTTTTTATTGTTAAAAAAGCTGTTCTGATTGCCAGGTTGGTCGAAGTTATTAAGGGGATTTTTTAGTCGTCAGGGTTAAGCCTACCCGTTCTTCAGACATACAACTCTTAGAGCCTTACACAAATACACAAAAAATTTCTTGTATATATTTTATTATGTGTAAAAATGTAAAATTCAATATGTACCATGGGTACTTAAAAGCCATAAAGTGTATATGTGCCTCAGCACAATATACTGTACCGAAGAAGTGATTTTTTAAAAAATTTTTTTATATTGTTTAATTTTAATTTGATAATTACCCTAGACAATTTTAAAAAAAAAAAACTTTTTAAAATTTTAATTACTTTGTTAGAGCCTACCAGTTTAATCCATGAAGCCTATTGAATCTCTGAATTTAATGGATAATTGGAAAAGGATACTGACTCTTTTTCGAAAACCCCTAACGGCTAAATCTAGAAGGGCATCCTTTTAGTTTCATGGAGATCTCTATCTTTGGAAATCGAGTTTTTTGTAACAAATGGGGGCCGCCCAGGGGGGCTCTTTCCAAGGAGTTGGAAAATTGCCCCATTTGAATACTAGTAACAATTTGAGTATTTTCCTAATCTGAAACTTTGATTTAGTCTTGTACAACATACCAGGTGGATGCATGTAGTACTGAGTCTCTTTTTCCAAGAGATGGAAATACTGTTTTAACCTTAGCTCAAGACAACCAAAAATAAAATTTTCCTATTAGGATTATAGTTTCCCAAATCACTCTCCGTATACACTTATTTTCTTGATGTATGTCAAAGGAAACAGTTAATTTTATACCCGACTTTTTTTTGAGTTAAATACATTTAAAAATTCAGATGTGTTGGCAATGCCAAGTATCTCGGTTATTAACGGAATTACACCGCGAAACTATAGGGCATTTAATTAAAGATATTTGTTTCCTGCCAGCAAATTCGATTATGATTCAATACAGAAGCTAGTGTCTCATTTGGGAAATACGACTCTTTTGATGACTTTAAGAGAAAGCAACTACGGCAGGTGTCGGGGGTAAATGTATTTTGTTCTCGCTCACACCTTCCGCCTTCAACAAACGACAGAGTTAGCTGGGAGTATGACCCCCTCCCTATAGTACGTGTAGCTACACCCGTATTACTTATCCAGACCGATCTAGACACTCTAGGATGGCTGGACAGGTGCCCGACCTAAGGACCTCCAGACCATTTTGTTAATTTCGTACCCTCCTTACCAATGGTCCCATCTCTGAGGAAAAAATTTTAGGGAGGAAAACCCCCATTATTTGCAGACTGCCAAATAGAGGCCAGAGGAAATTGAATAAGAAAATTTCCAGAGAGAAAAAAGTTCCCTTTGGAGACAACAGACTGATGGGCGATAAAGTTGAAAAAACCTGTTTGCAACAAGGGCACACTGAATGGCAGAAAACTGCCTCTTGTTCCTATTTTTTTGTGGGACTCCGACCCTATATTGAGGTTTGAAACCAGGCACGGCTATGAACGACCACGAAGCATGGGTACCCCGTTGACACAGTTTGAAGGAAGAACCAAAATTTTACTGCTGTTTACCATTTGCCAAACATTAGTTAGATGCTGCAAGCAAATTTCTGAGACCATAAATTTTTTACCTAAAATTTCAACGTGCATTTCGTAATTACAAAGACGACAAAATCAAACTTGTGTAGAGTTTGCTCGTGAGAAAAAAGTTGCATTTGAGAGGTGGTGTAGAGCTGCTAAATGTAACAATTATGACAGTCTAGTTCAGTTGTTAATGCACGAAGAGTTTTACAACTGTATGTCCGCTGATATACAAGAATATCTGATCGATCATACTACCTCGGATATTCTGGAAACTGCAGCATTAGCAGACAATTACGAGATTTCTCACAAACTTGTATGTACTAAAACACAGAGAAACTAGGTAATTAAAAATTGTCCTAGAAGTTGGCAACCTAAATCAGCTGCTCATTGCCGGCCTGATGTACCTGCTACTGTAACTTCTCGTACCTTTACCAGGAAAACTCACAATCCTGAATCTGTCTCTGTGGTTAGACAGAAATCTGGTACCGAGAAAAAGAGAGTTAAATGTACCTATTGTAGCAGAAAAGGACATGCTAGAGAGTGTTGCTATAAGTTAGATCTGAGATGGACGTGACCTCTCAGTGGTTACATTCTCACTACTACTACTACTACTACTCTGCACCTCTCCTTCGGACAGTATTTAAGTCTCAACACTGTCGCTTGATCTTCAGTTAGTTCCAGATTTTGGAACAGAACTTCTCCAGGCTGAGGGACTGACAACCTCAAATCTACGACTACAAGGGTGATGGACTGATTACATCGTCTTCACATCTCTACTGCTCCTGCCTACTTTCTGCACTAGACTGAAGAAACCTACTGTGTAGGCGAAACGTTTCGGAATAAAGTTGCCTATGTGTCTTATCTACCAACCTGTCGGTATTGTATAATATTTGATATCAAGATGAGGCTTACTATTTAAGCCAAGATCGCAAGTTTTATATATTTCGGCACGACATTGTATATATATATATTATATATATATATATATAAATTATTATATATATATTATATATATATATATATTATATATAATATATATATCAGTGTAAACGTGTTGCAGTTTGTTAGATCAAGAGTTGGTCTTCATAATAATCAAAAAAGCTTCAACGTGGAAAGTCAACCAAACTATATTGCACAATATTTGCAGGTGTTGATCAACCATTGTTGAACAACACCTGGCATCGTCAACAGTTAACTTGTTCACGTTCTCATGAACAAAGTTCTTAAACTCATATCCAGCATCCTGGAATGTCTCGGATAATTTCCAAAATCCTGATCAACTTCTAACTCTAAATATTGAACTATCTTAATAAGTATTTTTTAATTAATTTTGAGCCGAGTTGTTGCCAATTTACTGAACAGAAATTTTAAATTTAAATAAAATATTTTGTTCTTACAGCATTTTAATAATTTTTTTAAACAGAATATAAATGACAAAATAAACTTGGAAAAAAAAAATAAAAAAATCTCAGTTTTTGACGTTTTCAAACTTTTTTCTAAAGAAGATTCCTCTATTTTTTCGTAATTTTCTTATTATCATTTTCGTTTGTTTCTTCACAAGTTTTGATTTATTACTCAAGAACTTCTTAATAGATCGGCATCAAACTACAACTCTTGTGTAAGGTATTTAGGTCGATATTCATGGGACTATTTACCTGAGTGTGAGCTCTATGTACAATGCTATGTAGGTCATTACTAAATTATATATCCATGTGATAGGCTGAGACAGGCTCCTCTGATAGGCTGAGACAGGTCCTCTGATAGGCTGAGACAGGCTCCTCTGATAGGCTGAGACAGGCTCCTCTGATAGGCTGAGACAGGCTCCTCTGATAGGCAGAGACAGGCTCCTCTGATAGGCAGAGACAAGCTCCTCTGATAGGCTGAGACAGGCTCCTCTGATAGGCTGAGACAGGCTCCTCTGATAGGCTGAGACAGGCTCCTCTGATAGGCTGAGACAGGCTCCTCTGATAGGCTGAGACAGGCTCCTCTGATAGGCTGAGACAGGCTCCTCTGATAGGCAGAGACAGCTCCTCTGATAGGGAGAGACAAGCTCCTCTGATAGGCTGAGACAGGCTCCTCTGATAGGCTGAGACAGGCTCCTCTGATAGGCTGAGACAGGCTCCTCTGATAGGCTGAGACAGGCTCCTCTGATAGGCTGAGACAGGCTCCTCTGATAGGCTGAGACAGGCTCCTCTGATAGGCTGAGACAGGCTCCTCTGATAGGCAGAGACAGGCTCCTCTGATAGGCAGAGACAAGCTCCTCTGATAGGCTGAGACAGGCTCCTCTGATTAGGCTGAGACAGGCTCCTCTGATAGGCTGAGACAGGCTCCTCTGATAGTCTGAGACAGGCTCCTCTGATAGGCTGAGACAGGCTCCTGTGACAGGCTGAGACAGGCTCCTCTGATAGGCTGAGACAGGCTCCTCTTATAGGCTGAGACAGGCTCCTCTGATAGGCTGAGACAGGCTCCTCTGATAGGCTCTAAAATTTCAACTCTGGTTTATCCTACTCATAATAAAGTTGAAACATTTAATGGAGTGTGTAATGCCATTTTGTTATTTTTATTTTACGAGATTATTTTGACGATGTTGATGAGAATTCTTGTTCCAAGAAACTGTGCTTATCTTCCACTTGCATGACTAATTACATGCCTTTCATTTCCCAGAAATTCTTAACGTTTACTGGTACAGCAGTTTCCATGCATTATTATTTTTTTTTTTATTATCACACCGGCCGATTCCCACCAAGGCAGGGTGGCCCGAAAAAGAAAAACTTTCACCATCATTCACTCCATCACTGTCTTGCCAGAAGGGTGCTTTTACACTACAGTTTTTAAACTGCAACATTAACACCCTCCTTCAGAGTGCAGGCACTGTACTTCCCATCTCCAGGACTCAAGTCCGGCATTATAACTGTTCTAAATAGTTTAACATTTAAACGCTGAGGTTTACATTAAAATGGATCAACGTTTAATTGTTTAAGATGTGTTGAGGAAAATTATGAGATTTTGTGTAATTTCTGGAAATTGTTATTCCTTTCAGTTTTAAAGTTTTATTGTTGATGTTTTACTATGACCACAGAGGTTTAATGTACTATGACCACAAGGTTTAATGTACATATGACCACAGAGGTTTAATGTACTATGACCACAGAGGTTTAATGTACTATGACCACAGAGGTTTAATGTACTATGACCACAGAGGTTTAATGTACTATGACCACAGAGGTTTAATGTACTATGACCACAGAGGTTTAATGTACTATGACCACAGAGGTTTAATGTACTATGACCACAGAGGTTTAATGTACTATGACCACAGAGGTTTAATGTACTATGACCACAGAGGGTTTTAAAGTACCCATACCAAAG
>NC_069413.1:14217280-14257450 GCF_026875155.1 Cherax quadricarinatus | reverse complement strand
AAAAAATTCAAGGGAAAAATACAAAAACGAAAATATACGAATTCCACCGCCCACGTCGCGATTTGCGCAGCAGTTCCTTTGTCAATTCATGCCTCTATACTCTGTAAGTATTGATCTCATTTTTTTTACTAAAACACTTAGAAAAAGTCTTAAGATTTTAGTAAGAAATTTTTTGGAATATTTTTCGACCCTGAGTGGGAGTTAATAATCGAGGGTCTCGATCCTCAAAGGGTTAATTGAATATATTGATTTCTTAACTGCCCATCCCCTCTTCTGATATGCCTGTGGAAATTATTTAATTTTCTGAAGTTATGGTGCCTAATATGTGTTTAATGTATTATTGTTGGTCTGAACTGTATTTGAAAGTGGAAGAGAACCAACAGAGGGGGACCTTAGCACATGCACAAGGGGTTGCATGGGCAGGAGGCTGGGCATGGGAGGTGTTGGGGCATATAGGCCTAGGAGAGTGTCTGAGTTAACATGGAACCAGGAAATTGGTGGTTCCGATGGCCAAAATGTGATTAGTGGTCTCTCTTCATGATAGGAAGTGTTATAACTGTTCCTGGTGTAGAATACAGGAACATAAGTTGTCGAAACCACCATAAGGTGGTGATAATGGTAAATAGTGTGGGACATCCAGGCGGGTATGACAGGATGCGCCATTACAGAGTGTTCAGGGGAAAATACCAATGATTCAATCATCACTCATCGAGCTCAAATCTTAATCGGTCGACTTCTAATGTGTGTAAAATTAATGGGACATTAAATCGTCTTGTGAATTGTAGTGAAATCAGTGATAACAATGTTAAGTTTAAGGAGTGGTTGAAGTGATAGGAGCCACCATTCTACGAGTGAGTGAGCACATATTAACTTTGTGTTTCCTGTCCCGAGGATAGTGGAGTTTTTATGGAGTCACAACTTCTAAATCAGGACAAACTAAATATCATAATCCTGTTGGAAGAAGATCTGTTTCAGCTGGCAGGATATCAGGATATGAGGAGGAAATAAGACAGACAAGGAATGCGACCTCCTCACACACAGTTAAGTATGCTTTCTAGTTATAGCAGGCTGATACTTGCCAGTTAGGAATGTTATAATGGGACAGGTGTTGTGGGTGCTACAACGTCTTCCAGTGACCACATGAGAAAATCTGGTAAGTGGTGGTATTATACAAGTGTTTTTCCTGATGGATATATGTGTGTAACCCACCCCACCTTTTCCTTCAGTCAGTCTAATATAATCCAGACAGTCCACAACTAATTAGTAGTGCCATACTTGTGGGTGCTTTCCACTTCTATACTGGTCTAGGTTAGATATGGGTAAGATTTGTGAGGTCAAAGGGGACACTTGCAGAGACCAGTGGTTGCTTAAATTTTCTCACATGTCTACACAGGGTGACTACTGTAAACAATATATGGTTGTCGCCTCCCAATGAGATTACTTATGTGAATGTAATGCTGAGGTTCATACAGGTAACCCCTTATAAATTTTCCATAACGCCTATACAGTAGCATCTTGGGTTACGAACTCATTTCATTCCAGAAGGCTGTTCGAGTGCTGATACCGAACAAATTTGTTCCCATAAGGAATAATGTAAATTAGATTAATTCATTTCAGACCCCTAAAAATATACCTACAAAAGCACTTACATAAATACACTTACATAACTGTTCATGTTTTGAGTTGTTCATATCTCGAGGTACCACTACATATGCCTCTTTTGACCAATGATATATTTTAAGCTATTGTTTATCCATTTGGGATCACTTTTGTTAGATCTAATTTCCCTACTCAGAATAAAAGTAGTCTGTGCACCTACAACTATGCTCTGAAAAGCATCATATTGACAACCGACACCACCTACCTAACCCATAGCCAGGTCATCCTAATTTAGCCCACCCAGGTAATTTCTCAGTCCCATGAAGTGGGCCAAGCAGAAGTCTGGGACAGAGACTTGTTTGAAGTTATCTGAGTAATTCCATGATATATTGAAACTAAGTGATTTATGGCTGCTTTCCTCAAGCTCATCATTAACCTCAAGATTATTAAATATGTGATTTTTGTTGGCAATAACCAAGTCAAGCAGGTTGTTTCCTCTACGGTTTTTCTGTCACAAACTGTTTTGAAAAGCAATACTGAACTATATGAAAGAAAGTCACTAGCCCTTTAGGTTTCCTGTCACATTGTTCTAATCAATTTGTCTAAGTTAAAATCTCTCATTAACACAACCTCTCATATCTGGGCGCTTTATGAATTTTGTACCATAGCATCTTACTGCACTCCCTGTCACGGTCGGGGCCCATCTTACTGCACTCCCTGTCATGGTCCTGGGATCTTACTGCACTCCCTGTCACAGTTTGGGGCCTATAACTCACACCCAAAATTAGTTTTTGCCCAACCCCTCGAGAAACTGTACCCAACAGATTCTGTCCCCCATGTTTTTCTAATCTTAAATCTAGTCTAACAAAAAAAAATTTAAATTATCTTGACATACATCGCCACTCCACCACCCTTCTGTTGACCCTATCAGTGTGGAAGAGTTTATAACCCTGTATGTTGCATTCAGAAGGCATTTTCTGTCTTCCAAATTGAACCAGGGTCTCTGTTATAGCAATAATATTTAATATTACCTGCACTTCCAGGTAATCATAGCTCATCAATTCTTATTTTTTAGGCTCCTATACTATTTGTATAATAACACCTTAAGGGAGCTAATCACCTCATTGACCTTTACTGTCTCTCTTTGCTTAACAATTGCTTTGCCTTTACTAGCAACTTAACAAGACACACAGAGGTTTTCAAAGAACTCAATTCCTCACATATGAACAAGAGAAACTAAAGCATAAAGATTTAAAACAGTGGACCCTCGACCAGCGATATTAATCCGTTCCTGGAGCTCATCGTTAATCGAAATTATCATCAGTCGAGATAATTTTCCCCATAAGAAAAATTTGGAAATCAAATTAATCCGTGCAAGACACCCAAAATTTTTTGAAAAAAAAATTTTTCCCACATGAAATATTAATATTAATACACACAAACTGAAGAAGACATCCCAAAAGTTACATGCACTTACCTTTATTGAAGATTGGTGATAATTGATGGGATGGGAGGAGGGGGAGAGTGTTGATGGTGTTAGTGTTTAGAAGGGAAATCCCCTTCCATTAGGACTTGAGGTGGCAAGTCCTTTTTCGGGGTTACTTCCCTTCTTCTTTTAATGCCACTAGGACCAGCTTGAGAGTCACTGGACCTCTGTTGCACAACATATCTGTCCATAGGGGCCCTGTACCTCCCGTTCCTTTATGACATCCTAAAGTGTTTCACAACATTGTCAGTTGTCACAATTAAACACTTGTTTTAGGTTTCAATTTTTAAAAAATGTCTATGTACTCCTTGAATTCCTGCACATATTTTCAGCTGCTTTTTGGTCAAAACTGGCAGCCTCACCATGCCTTATCACACTATGTATGCCACTACGATTCTTTAATCTCTCAAACCAACCTTTGCTGGCCTTAAAATTTCACTCACATCACCACTAGTTGCTGGCATTTTTCTAATTAAATCCTCATGCAACTTCCTAGCCTTTTCACATATGATCGCTTTAGAGATGCTATTCCTGCTATCTGTTTTTCGTTTATCCACACCAATAACAGCCTCTCAACATCTATCACTGCGATCTCAGTTTTGAAAACATAGTTGCACCTTGGCAAGAGCAGCTTCCTTAATTGCCGTTTTCTTGGGCCCCAATAGTAGCAATAGTTGATTGGGGTTTTGTGTACAACCTGGCCAGCTCAGAGACACGCACTCCACTTTCATACTTGGCAATGATCTCTTCATATCCATAGTAATTCTCACCCTTTTTGCTGTAGGGTTTTGGGAGTAGAAGCTTTCTTGGGGCCTATGGTGACTTATTTTGCAAGTGCAATCACTAAAAGGCTGTGGAAAATGAAATGTTCCGATTGTATGCTTGGAAGCGACCGCGGTGGCTGGCTGGCTTGTAAACACTGGCCAGAAGTGGATGCGTCTCAGACAGAACGAATAGTGTTTGTCGAGTTTTTTAGCACTTAGTCGAGGCAAAAATTTTGCGTTAAATATATCGCTGGTCAGATTTATCGTTTTAAATTTTGCCATCGTTTGGTCGAGGGTCCACGTATAGGTATAACTAAAGTATGTTAAGCTTACCATTGTTGTGGGAATATTTTTAATAAATGTTTTAAAGAATGATTAGTCTTAGACTTATAGTAATGACACCAGTGTTCTCTTACTGCAATTTTTTCACACTGTTGTTCACTGAATACAGTGGGTCCCTGACTTACGATATTAATTCATTCCAGAAGTCTGTTTGGGTGCCGTTACCAAACGAATTTGTTCCCATAAGGAATACTGTAAATTAGATTAGTCTGTTTCAGACTCCCAAAAATACACTTACAAAAGCACTTGCAAAAATACACTTGCATAATTGTTCAAGTTGGGGGGATGATCGTAAGTCGAGGGTCCACTGTACAGTAGGGCCCCACTTATACGGCGGGGTTAGGGTTCCAGGCTACCCCCG
The DNA here is from genome assembly GCF_026875155.1 of Cherax quadricarinatus. Taxonomy (NCBI): domain Eukaryota; kingdom Metazoa; phylum Arthropoda; class Malacostraca; order Decapoda; family Parastacidae; genus Cherax; species Cherax quadricarinatus. Next base: position 14,252,898 of record NC_069413.1, on the reverse strand, counting down.
TAAAGCGGAAATCGCCGTAAAGTGGAACACCCTTTTTTTCCACTTATAAATGCATACAAACACTAGATAACAAGTTTACACTAACATATATTAAGTTAGCAATAGAACCAGGCATCAAAAAACAATAAAAAGGTACAATACACACATAGTGCACTCATTACTTACCTTAAAATTTTTTATAGTCTTAATCTAGGGTGAGACAAGTAGTATTTATTTTAAGAAATCAAGTGGTGGTATGTATTGTAATAGCCTCACCAGGCCACCCCACCCACACATACTATTCTATGATATTTAAGCATCCCAGAGCGATAAAATGTATATACAGTTCACTCATTACTTACCTTAAAATATTTGTAGTCTTAATGTAGGGTCAGGAGTAAGTAAATGAGATAAAACGAATAAATGAGAGAAAAGAAAGAATGAATACATGAGAGGGGGCAGGCGCAGTTATGTAAACAAACCAGGGGAAGGTAAGTTTTGTAAACAAACGAAGTGTACAGTCTGGTTTGTGTACAAGTTACATTGTGTACAGGTTGTCTCTACATTGATACGGTAGAATTAATAAAGAAGAACACTCCCATTCTCATGTAACATCATTTTGAGAAGAAATGAAGCTCTGAGTGAAGGCAATGGAAATAAGTCACACTGACTTTTTTGGGTTATCCTAGGTTCTCTACACGTATGTTGTTATGTATGATAATCTATGTAACTGTATTTTGTATAACCTGAATAAAATTTACTTACATACATACGAAAGGAATAATTTTCTACAGTTTTCCCCCAGTAACACATTTACTCTTATGTTAGATTAGAGAAAATGTTATTCTTGGCGTCACTTGTACAAGTTATGTGGCTCCCACATCTTATATTTATGTTTATTTATTCTATTGTGGGGTGTATTTATCATCTTTTTATGTTATGTATCGTGTTTATTATATAATTTTGAAAAAATATCATGGATGGATTAATGAAAATGTGTATATTACCGTAATATACGACATTTAATGAGACTCCGTGACTATTGTTATTATGGCGTCACTTGTGGAAGTCGTCTGCTACCAGAGATCACATTTATGTTTATTTATTCTACTGTGGGGTGTATTTATCTTATTTATATGTTATGTATAGTGTTTTATTATAATTTTGAAAAAAATATCATGGATGGATTAATGAAAATGTGTATATTACCGTAATATACGACATTTAATGAGACTCAGTATTGTTATTATCACCACTTGTGCAAGTCGTCTGCTCACATCTCACATTTGTTTATTTATTCTACTGTGGGGTGTATTTATCTTATTTATAGTTATGCATCGTGTTTATTATATAATTTTGAAAAAAATATCATGGATGGATTAATGAAAAAAGTGTATATTAACGTAATATACGACATTTAAATGACTCGATGTATGTAAGTTTATTTAGGTACAGGTATACATAAGTATAATTATCAGAGTATATATAAAATATGAAATAACTTTTAAAAACATTTGAAATTTTGGAGTTTCCAGACAAAATGGAGAGACTTAGTGCTTACTGAGCTCATGGAGAATGTAAACAAACAGGGTGGGGCACGGTGACCGTATTAGAAAGTCAGGTGGGGGGAGCCGTATAGTGAGTTTTGGTCATAATTTGAAATGTCCGTATTAGCGGAACGCCGTAAAGCGGAACGCCGTAAAGCGGGGCCCTCCTGTATTTCAATACTGTTGTTCACTGAATATTTCACTGCAGAATTCTTGGTTACTGCAGTAAGCAGATTACAAACTTGACCTCACAGTATTTTCCATCTATAGATATTTTTTATACACTATATTAGCTTGTACAATGTCCGAGAAAAGTGAGGTGCCAATATGGACCTGAAAATGTCTGACAAGAAAGCAGCGATGAAGTTGGTAGATTATTGCAAAGGCCTAAGGAGTGGGCTTGGACTATAATGTTAAAACTCCAGGTGGTGTTATATGCCTTCTCTAGACCGAAAAAGAGTGCTAGGACAGAGTGGTTGTTAGCAAGGCATTTTGAAAATATGTATTGAAGTGGAGAAAGGGGTCTTAAGTAGAGAGGCCTTTGCAAAAGCCATATTGGCGAGGGGAAAGGCTATTGTGTGTCTCTAAGAACCACATCAGATGTCTATTCACCAATCATTCCATCACCTTACAGACCACATTGGTCAGGGCAATGAGCCGACAGTGAGAGGTGTCAAGCCCTGAGGTGCCCAGTTTGTGAAAGGATAGTACAATAGCTGATTTCCAATGTTGTGGGAGAACCCCTCACTACCAAATTAGATTGAAAAGATGTAAAAGAATGGGAAGAGCCATAGAACGGAAATGGTGTAGCATACTGATGTGGATATCATCAGGTCCCGCTGCTGATGGCCGGCACATGGAAAGCATGGACTCTAATTCTAGAAGAGTAAAAGGTACGTTATACGGCTCCAATCCATAGGAGGAGAAATCTAAGGGCAATTGCTCTTTGGTAGGTTTAGACGCAAGAAATGAGGGACAGAGGTGAAGCCCTCAGGAGATACAGACAAGATAGTTCAAGATTTCTGTGGAAACTTCTAAAGATTCTGTGACATCAACTCCAGCAACCTGCAAAATGGGAGCTGGGTCCGGAGTGTACTTACCACATAATTTCCGCACCTTTTTCCAAATCACACTCAGAAAGGGAGATGCGGTAATGGTGGACACGTAGTCTCGCTAACAAGCACGTTTAGTGCTGCATATGACACAGCGAGCAACTGCCCTTGCTTGCTTAAAATCCAACAGACACTCTGCTGTATGGTTATATCAATAACGGCCTCATACATGTTTTAAATGTACTGCATGGGCACATGTAGGCGACCACCAAAGTACACATGTCTGAGAATGCCTATTTGAGGCTTGGGGGATACAACTAGTCACCGCAGTTAGGACTAAGGTCAAAAACTGGTGCACCAGTCCATCAATAGATAATGAAAAGGGGTCCTTACAACAGGTGGTAAAATAGAAGTACAAGTCCCAATCTGCTTGAGCAAATAGCCAACGAGGGTTATGAAACGGTTGGGTATATGTAGTTTAACCCTTTGAGGGTTTCGGACGTACTAGTACGGCTTACGACCCAGGATTTTTGACGTACTAGTACGCCTAAATTCTAGTGCCCTCAAATCTAGTGGGAGAAAGCTGGTAGGCCTTCATATGAAAGAATGGGTCTATGTGGTCAGTGTGCACAGTCTAAAAAAAATCCTGCAGCACACAGTGCATAATGAGAAAAAAAAAACTTTGACCATTTTTTTGGAATAAAACAGCGACTTTGCACTGTATTTTCGTATGGTATTTATTGTTGTATTCTAGTTTTCTTGGTCTCATTTTATAGAATGGAAGACATATTACTGAAATTGAGATGATTTTGACTGGTTTTACAATGAAAGGTACCTTGAAATTGAGCTCAAAGTAGCAGAAATGTTCGATTTTTACCAAATTTCAAAACTAAACAAATCGTGCCAAGAATGCAATATACGTCAACTGGTGAGTCTAATACTCTTTCACAAGTGCGCCAATAATATTTATACCATTTTTTACACTAATGCAGTAGTCTGCATAACAGTAAATCTTATATTTTTTCTGAGAATAAAAATTCAAAGCGGAAAGCAAAAGAATATAAGAGAGGCCTTGAGACGTGACTAATGACCAGAGGAAATGTCATTTTAGTGCCAGGAATGTCTTTCTTGTTTATTCTGGACCCTATTCGGAAATTGGCATCTTTTGAAATTTGTGTGAAATTGGCAAATATTGCTAAATTCTGACCACTGTACTGGATAGTTGAATTTCATAAATGGGTGGTTTCTTGCACCCATTCGATAGAAAAAATGGAGTTCTAGCGAAATATTCATGTTTTTTGTCAACTAGTACAGTGGAATTGGCCGAAAATGGGGCTCAAAGTGGGCAAAATCGCCGATGTGTAAACATCGCCGAGACCGCTAACTTTGCGAGAGCATAATTCCGTAAGTTTTCCATCAAATTTCAAACTTTTGGTGTCTTTATGATTGGGAAAAGATTCTCTATCTTTTCATAAGAGAAAATAATTTTTTTTTTTTAAATTTGGCCGACCCTGAGAACGAGTTTCGGAGAGGGCCTGTCGACCCTCAAAGGGTTAAGTAAGAAGGATAGGAAAGTGATCACTATCATGTAAATCTGGAAGAACAGGCCACATGAAATCAAATGAAACGGGTGAGGAACAGATAGAAAAATCAATGCAGGAGAGACTGAATGCAAGAGTCAAAATGGATAGGAGCACCTGTATTTAAAACATGAAGAGGATAAGAAGTGAGAAGAGTCTCCAACTGATCACCATGAGAGTTGCAATGGGACCCTCCCCACAGGTGATGGTGAGCATTAACCCCTTCAGGGTCCAAGGCTAAAATCTGAAGTGGTGCTCCAGTGTCCAAGAAATTAAAAAAAAAAATTATTTTTTTCTTACAGAATTAAAGAGCATATTTTTGTGAAGGTAATAAGACAAAAATTTTTTTTTCTGATCAGTACTTACCGAGATACAGTGCCAAGAAGTTTGTCCAAAATGATGTGGTGGCGGCAACATCGACGAATTCCACATACGCGCATTACATTATTTAGCGGTTTTTATAGTTTTTTCTTTTCTTTTCCAATTTTTTTCTTTTCCTACTAACATTTGGGGCCTGAGAGACCAATACTGTATATAATGTATATATATAAACTCACTGTATTGAACACAATAACCGCACTAAAGTTATTATCATATTGAAGATTGAGACACTAATGCAGCATATGGGAATCTTTATTCAGGAAATGTTTCGCCACACAGTGGCTTCATCAGTCCAATACAAAGAGGAAGGCGTAAGGAGAGGAGGAGTATGAGGTAATCAGTCCCTCAGCCTGGAGTCGATGTGTTCAGTCCATCAATCTTGTAGAATGTACAGCATAGGGCCATAGACGTGGCTTATATACTGTAGTGAGGTGAGGTGAATAAAGATTCCCATATGCTGCATTAGTGTCTCAATCTTCAACTTGTCGGTTTTTCAAACCATTCATCACTATTATCATATTATTGTTTACCACTGTTGTTTATTACAATAAACATACACAAATCTTGTATAATATTTATGTTCTATCATATATTTACAATCAACGGACATGGTTTTAGAACTCCTGGAGCTTGTGGAACTCCTTGAATCAAGGCACCATGCACAGAGGCACCTTACATTCCTCACACATAAACCGAGTGTCTTTGCGTCTTTGTTGCCGTCGTTTTGTTTGTGCACAGACGATGCATCTCTTCTGAGCAAATTTCTTCTGAGTTGAAGGAAGCTGTATTATGAAATGATCACCTTCCCTCCTCAAACGCTTGGGTATATCCTGAGTAATTCGAGGACCTTGTTGTATAGCAGGTGTTCTTACCTGGTACTTCATTATGAGTTGTCTGACAACAGACAAATAAAATTCACCATACGGTGGTCTGTTGCCAGTCTTTATTTGGTACATATTATATGCAATGAGCATTGAAATGTCTATGAGATGGAAGAAAAGTTTCATGTACAACTTGTAACTCTTACGAACACAGTCAACAAAACCAATCTGCATGTCACATTTGTCAACCAAGCGCATGTTTTGTGTATAATCAATCACTGTCACTGGTTTTCAAATACGTTCATTAGTCACTCAATCAACTTTGCCACTGACTTGCATTTCATTACGGTGAATGGTTGTCAACAATGTGACATCTCGTTTGTCATGCCACCGTAATGCCATGATGTCACTGGCAGTAAACATCTGCACGTCATCACCACGAGCACCTGCGTTGAGCCTGGGCATATGTTTACGATTAGAACACACTGTGCCACACACATCTGTCTTGTTCACTCGCATGAAATCACTGAGTAATGGGCTTGTGTACCAGTTATCGGTATATAATGTATGCCCCTTACCAAGATAAGGTGCCATCATGTTTCTCACTATGTCACCTGAGATACCCAATAACATCTTGGTATCTTTCACTGTTTTACTTCCCGTGTATACAACAATATCCAACACCAGGCCACTGTCACAGTAACAGAGTACAAACAGTTTTATACCAAAGCATTTCCTTATAGGTAGTAGGTTGGTAGACAGCAACCACCCAGGGAGGTACTACCGTCCTGCCAAGTGAGTGTAAAACGAAAGCCTGTGATTGTTTTACATGATGGTAGGATTGCTGATGTCTTTTGTCTGTCTCATAAATATGCAAGATTACAGGCATGTCTTGCTACTTCTACTTACACTTAGGTCACACTACACATACATGTACACATTTATTTATACACACTCATCTGAGTTTTCTTTGATTTTATCTTAATAGTTCTTGGTCTTATTAATTTTCCTTTTATATCCATGGGGAAGTGGAATAAGAATCTTTCCTCCGTAAGCCATGTGTGTTGTAAAAGTCAACTAAAATGCCGGGAACAATGGGCTAGTAACCCCTTTTCCTGTAAAGAGTTACTAAAAAGAATAAGAAGAAGAAAATTGTCAAGTGGGAAGTCTGAATGTGCGTGATGTTGTGCAGATGATAAGAAAGAGATGATTGTGGATGTTATGAATGAGAAGAAGCTGGATGTCCTGGCTTTAAGTGAAACAAAGCTGAAGGGGGTGGGGGAGTTTCAGTGGAGAGGAATAAAAAGGGATTAGGTTTTAGGGGTTTCAAATAGAGTTAGAGCTAAAGAAGGAGTAGCAATAATGTTGAAGGATAAGCTAGGCAGGAAAGAGGGCAAAAAATGTATTTAATTTAAGGATTTTGGGAGTAAAAAAAAGATTGGATGTGAAAAAGTGGTTTTAAAAAGCGTTTATCACCTGGAGAAAGAGAAGTGTAAGGGAGAGAGAGATTTTGGGGGAAAGTTGAGTGAATGCATGGGGAGTTTGAAAACAAAAATGTAAGAAAAGGTGGTTGGGGATTTTAATGCTAAAGTGGGGGAAAAAGTTTTTGGAGGGAGTAAAAATAGGGAAATTTGGGTGGGGCCGGGGGGAAATGTAAATTGGGGCCTTTTAATTTAGCTAGTGTAGAAAGAAAATTGGAAAAAGAAACATATTTTATAAAAAGGGATAAATAAAATATACAAGGTATTATGTAGCACGTAATGAAAGTAGTTTATTAGATTTATGTATTGGTGGATAAAAGGTTGATGGGTAGGCTCCAGGATGTACATGTTTTAGAGGGGCAACTGATATATCGGATCATAATTTAGTTGTAGCTACAGTTAGAGTAAGAGGTAGATGGGAAAAGAGGAAGGTGACAACACACAAGTAAGAGGGAGGTGAAAGTGTATAAACTAAGGGAGGAGGAAGTTCGGGTGAGATATAAGCGACTATTGGCAGAAAGGTGGGCTAGTGCAAAGATGAGTAGTGGGGGGTTGAAGAGGGTTGGAATAGTTTTAAAAATGCAGTATTTAGAATGTGGGGCAGAAGTTTGTGGTTATAGGAGGGTGGGGCAGGAGGGAAAGAAGGAGTGATTGGTGGAATGATGAAGTAAAGGGTGTGATAAAGAAAAAAGGTAGCTTATGAGAGGTTTTTACAAAGCAGAAGTGTTATAAGAAGAGCAGAGTATATTGGAGAGTAAAAGAAAGGTAAAGAGAGTGGTGAGAGAGTGCAAAAGGAGAGCAGATGATAGAGTGGGAGAGGCACTGTCAAGAAATTTTAATGAAAATAAGAAAAAATTTTGGAGTGAGTTTAAACAAGTTAAGAAAGCCTAGGGAAAATACGGATTTGTCAGTTAAAAACAGAGTAGGGGAGTTAGTAGATGGGGAGATGGAGGTATTGGGTAGATGGCGAGAATATTTTGAGGAACTTTAAATGTTAGGAAGAAGAAACAGAGGCAGTAATTTCATGCACTGGTCAGGGAGGTATACCAATCTTTAGGATGAAGAAGAGCAGAATGTAGTGTGGGGGAGGTACTGAGGGCATTACGTAAAATGAAAGGGGGTTTAAGCAGCTGGAACTGATGGGATCATGACAGAAATGTTAAAAGCAGGGGGGATATAGTGTTGAGTGGTTGGTACTTTTGTTTAATAAATGTATGAAAGAGGGGAAGGTACCTAGGGATTGGCAGAGAGCATGTATAGTCCCTTTATATAAAGGGAAAGGGGACAAAAGAGACTGTAAAAATTATAGAGGAATAAGCTTACTGAGTATACCAGGAAAAGTGTACGGTAGGGTTATAATTGAAAGAATTAGAGATAAGACAGAATGTAGGATTGCGGATGAGCAAGGAGGTTTCAGAGTGGGTAGGGGATGTGTAGATCAGGTGTTTACATTGAAGCATATATGTGAACAGTATTTAGATAAAGATAGGGAAGTTTTTATTGCATTTATGGATTTAGAAAAGGCATATGATAGAGTGGATAGAGGAGCAATGTGGCAGATGTTGCAAGTATATGGAATAGGTGGTAAGTTATTAAATGCTGTGAAAGAGTTTTTATGAGGATAGTGAGGCTCAGGTTAGGGTGTGTAGAAGAGAGGAGACTACTTCCCGGTAAAAGTAGGTCTTAGACAGGGATGTGTAATGTCACCATGGTTGTTTAATATATTTATAGATGGGGTTGTAAAGGAAGTAAATGCTAGGGTGCTCGGGAGAGGGGTTGGGATTAAATTTTGGGGACTCAAATTCAAATGGGAATTGACACAGTTACTTTTTGCTGATGATACTGTGCTTATGGGAGATTCTAAAGAAAAATTGCAAAGGTTAGTGGATGAGTTTGGGAATGTGTGTAAAGGTAGAAAGTTGAAAGTGAACATAGAAAAGAGTAAGGTGATGAGGGTGTCAAATGATTTAGATAAAGAAAAATTGGATATCAAATTGGGGAGGAGGAGTATGGAAGAAGTGAATGTTTTCAGATACTTGGGAGTTGACGTGTCGGCGGATGGTTTATGAAGGATGAGGTTAATCATAGAATTGATGAGGGAAAAAAGGTGAGTGGTGCATTGAGGTATATGTGGAGTCAAAAAACGTTATCTATGGAGGCAAAGAAGGGAATGTATGAAAGTATAGTAGTACCAACACTCTTATATGGGTGTGAAGCTTGGGTGGTAAATGCAGCAGCGAGGAGACGGTTGGAGGCAGTGGAGATGTCCTGTTTAAGGGCAATGTGTGGTGTAAATATTATGCAGAAAATTCGGAGTGTGGAAATTAGGAGAAGGTGTGGAGTTAATAAAAGTATTAGTCAGAGGGCAAAAAGAGGGGTTGTTGAGGTGGTTTGGTCATTTAGAGAATGGATCAAAGTAGAATGACTGGAAAGCATAAAAATCTATAGGGGAAGGAAGGCGGGGGTAGGGGTCGTCCTCGAAAGGGTTGGAGAGAGGGGGTAAAGGAGGTTTTGTGGGAAAGGGGGCTTGGACTTCCAGCAACCCGTGCGTGAGTGTGTTAGATAGGAGTGAATGGAGACGAATGGTACTTGGGACCTGACGAATCTGTTGGTGTGAGCAGGGAAATATTTAGTGAAGGGATTCGGGGAAAAACAGGTTGTTTTCATATAGTCGGACTTGAGTCCGGGGAAATGGGAAGTACAATGCTGCCACTTTAAAGAGGGGGTTTGGGATATTGGTAGGTTTGGAGGGTATGTTGTGTATCTTAATATGTGTAGCTTCTAGACTGTTGTATTCTGAGCACCTCTGCAAAAACAGTGTATGTGCGAGTGTGGTGAAAGTGTTAAATAAATGATGAAAGTATTTTCTTTTTGGGGATTTTCTTTCTTTTTTTGGGTCACCCTGCCCCCGGTGGGGAGACGGCCAACTTGTTGAAAAAAAAAAAAAAAAAAATTTCCTCTTGCTCGGTATATACTGCTTGAATGACAGTCTACCTTTAAAACAAAATCAAAGATCGTCAATTTTACAAATTCTTGAATGGATAAAAGTATATGCTGAACTTTTGTTTGGATTACATGAAAACATTCTAAATTTTGTATAACCTGTCATTTCTGTCAGGCCGGGTTTTTGCAAAAAGTGAAAACAACGTAAGAGTAAGAAAAACCCCTGTTCCGGGGAGTTTTCATGAAGACCGGGGTAAAATTAGCTGATCGTGGACCAGTATGCTTTTATTTAGCTTATAGACATGGGAAAGCATTTTTTGTTGCAAAAAGAAAAAATTTTTCTGCAACGTCGTTCTTTCCCCTGTGTAGTCTTGTTTTGGGTGATATGTTGTATTTCCCATGGTGTCCCAAAAAATATTATTACTTTCCCTGCAATAGTTTCCATCAAGGGCGGGTCAAAGAAAAAATTTCAAAAATTCCGTTCTTGGCTGTTTTCCCAAGGGGGGACAAGTAGGTAAATTCCACTTTGAGAGTCATCAAGTGGTGAGGTTTTGGGAAAAAAATTTGGGGGATTTTGCTGCCAATCCCACTCGGTTTGGGTGGATACTGGACTCATAGGCGGGGTTTTGGGGGGTAGTTGGGGTTTGTGGGGGCGGTGGTTGACGCTCCGCTTTGTCCTTGAACTGAGAGTCAGCAGCGTGGGCCCGCCGGGCTGGTGGTCACGATGGGGGTGCCACTACCACCATTACCCATCCACTGATGCCTGGGGTCCCCATGCCAAGTGTAGCCACATCATCCTCACTTCACTCCCAAAAAAAACTGGTGGGGGCACGGGAGTATCCGGGATGTATCCGCCCCCGGGCACAGCATAGGGACATACCCGAGCGCAGGGGGCGAACATCCCCGACCTTCCGGGTGAAATGATTCCTCACATCACTCCCAAAAAGCGTCGAGCTAAATAAAATCACAATCCCGTCACTTTCTCATCTTCTAAAGTCAAAGGCCGGCCACATAAAAATATTGTTTTCTTTTCATGAGGCACAAAGCGTGAGTCACGATTGGCCCAACCAGAGGTAAAGGTTGAGGATGTCGGGGTTTTCCCTGCACTTTTTATCGATATCCTGTCTTTTCCTTTCGGTCACTAACTGATCAAACCCTTTTAGAATTCGCTTCATTTCCATTCATCAGTGTCAAAACTATCAGATAAGAAGGGGGAGAGTCCCAATTTTTCCCGGGGAGTGAGAGCTGACTTGCGAGGGGGCTTGGTGAAAAAGGGAAGAGTCGGGTTTCCCCCAAATCTATGCGGGGGCCTAGATTTTTTGTTTATGGCGCACACCCCCCACGAGACCCTTCTCTCACATGTGGGCCTATGGCCTTTCACGCAAAATTTTGAGGGGAGCAAATTTTTGGCGAGATCTACGGTTTGGACACTCAACGTGAAAGGAAGATCTAGGGACGGACCCTGAAAGGTTAAAATCACCCAAACAATAAGATGGGCAGTTTGAACATTAATACAACTTTCTCCTCAAAGAACTTTATATACGACATTTTTAACTATTTCAATCCAAACTATTAGGTAATCCCCTTATATATATCTCATGAGTTTAAACAAAAATTTCCCGAAACATTGAAAACTAACTGTTTTTATCTCCTGAATGTACTCGTGCAGTCTCACAAGATTGCTTTTTTCACTAAAACATTTCAGACCTCTGAACACTGTATGGTTTATTTTCCCGTATGATCTCTATGTGTCAAAAGATTTTCTTTTTTGGATTGAAAAATTTCAGCACTCCCAAAAAGTAGGTTTATCTCCCGTTTTGAAAATCTCAAAATATCCGAGAAGCTTTTTTAAAACTAAAACATTTCAGACATCGAACATTTATTGGTTTATCTCCTGATGACTCTCTATTTCAAAAATTGCTTTTGTGATTGAAAATTTCAACACTCCAAACACTGATATGGTTTTCTCCTCATGTACTTTATATGTGTCACAAAAAGTTTTTTTACACTAAAACATTTAGACACTCTGAACATTGATATGGTTTATCTCGTATTATTTCTATGTGTACAAACTACCTTTTGAGTAAAACTTTCGACACTCCAAACTTTATATGGTTTTTCTCCTCTAGTACTCTCATATTGTCACAAAATTACCTTTTTCATTTTAAAACATTTCACACCTCTGAACATTGATATGGTTTTTCTTGTTGTATTTCATATTGTACAAGATACCTTTTTGAGTAAAACATTTTTGACACTCCAAACCTGATTGGGGTTTTCTCCCGTATGTACTCTCATATTGTCACAAATTTTCTTTTTTTACTGAAATTTTCAAACACTTGAACATTGATATCGTTTTTTCCTCTAGACTCTATAGTGTCACAAGATTACCTTTCCCGTAAAACATTTCAGACACTTGAACAGATAGGTTTTTTCTCCTTATTACTCTCTAGTGTCACAAAGTTGGGTTTTTTTCACAAAACATTTCAAACACTCCAAACATTGATAGGTTTATTCCTTTATTACTCCATATGTGTCACAAAATTTCCCTTTCCCCTAAAAATTTTAGACACTCTGAACACTGATATGGTTTTTCTCCTGTATTACCTCATATGTGTCCAAGTTCCTTTTTCAGCAAAACATTTCAGACACTCTGAACTTTTATGGTTTATCTCCTGTATGAACTCTTACAGTGTCGCAAGCTACCTTTTGAGTAAAACATTTCTGCTTTCAAAAATGATATGGTTTTTGTCCTGTATTACTCTCAGTGTGTCCAAGACTACCTTTTTTTCGGTAAAAAATTTCAGACATCTGAACAAAGATATGGGGTTATCTCTGTAGTACTCTCATATGTGTCACAAAGATTACCTTTTTTTTTAAACATTTCAGACATTTCAGAACATTGATAGGTTTATTGCCTGTATGTATCTCATATGTGTACAAGATTTTATTTTTTCTAAAACATTTCACCATTCTGAACATTTATATGGTTTATGTTTTTTATGTTTTTCCATATTTTTTAAAAAAAGGTTTTTTTATTTAATATTTAGGTATATAACAGCGGATGTTAATCTTCCTTATGTACCACATGTCTATTTCAAGATTTTTTTTTTTTTTAACTATTCAGGACACTGAACACAGTTTTTCTTATTAAAATTGCCATGTTAAAAATTTATTTGGCCAAAACTTTTTTTTTACTTATGAGCACTAATTAAAAATTACATTTTGTATTAAAGGGCTATCAAATTTTTGTTTTGTGGGTTAAAAAAGTAATTATGTACTAGAACACCTAGATACCTCAAAAACATTTTTTTTTTTTTTTTCCATTTTTTAAAAAAAAATTTTTTAAAAAAAATTTTTTTTTAAAAGCGAATTACTTTTTTAGATTTTTTTTTAAAAATTTTTTTTTTTTTAAAAATTTTTCAGGCCCCAAAAAATTTTTTTTATAACAATTTCCAGAATTTAAAAAAAGAATTTATTTTTCTTGTGAAAAGGAAAAATTTTTTTTTGGGGAAAAGGTAAATAACAAAAATTGTAATAATAAAATTTTTATAATTTTTTTTTTTTTCTTAAAAAAATTTAAAAAATTTTTTTTTATTTACTTCTGCTTTTTTACCCTTTTTCCTTTAATCGCCCTTTTTAAAAATTTTTTCCTTTAAAAAAAAAAAATTTTTTTTTTCCGGGGAAATGGTCTTTTTTTTTGGGTCTAACAAAAAGTAAATTTGAAAGAACTATTTTTTTTCCTTAAATTTTTGCGGGACTGTTTTGCCTTTTTCCACACTTGTTTCAAAAAAAATTTTCCATTTCAAAATTTTTTTTGAGCATTCCCCGATTTTAAAGCACAAAAATTTACATTTTCTTTTAATGGAAAAAATGGTTTGGTTTTAAAATTAAAATTTTCCATTTAAAAATTTTATCCATAAACATTGGTTTCCTGCCCTTCATTGTTTCTGTTTTGAGATGTTTTGGGGGTTTTAAAAATTAATCCTTTTTGATTTTTTATTCAATCCAATTTCCCCTGTTTTTCCATTATTTTGTGTGTGAGGATTGTTTTTTGGTGACCTTTAAACATAATGATTTTTTCATATTGGGCCCAAAAATTTACGTACAGTTTTTCTGAGTATTGAGTATTAGTGTTAGGGCAAACCGGGAAAATCTTAAAAATTGCAATTAGTGTTTTCAAGAATAACAGGGAGGCTTTTTAAGAACTGAAGATATATGTCGGGCAAGACACATTGGTGTCTTCAAAAATACTTCTGCAATATCAGTTGTTGTTCAAGACACTTACCTGGTTTTTTGGGAAGTAGAAGATATAGTGTCTGGCAAGCCCAAAAAACCCTGGGTTTTCCCACAAAATACTTCTGCAATATCGTTGTTGTTCAAACACTTACACTGGTGTTTTTCTTGAGTTGAAGTAAGTTTTTGGAAAGGGACACAACTGGTGTTTTCCACAAAATACTTCTGCAATAGAAAAAAAGTCAGTGTAGTAAATTTTCCCACAATTACAAACACAAACATATTAGTAGAAAAAAAATTTTGTGCTTTTTGTCACATGTTTCTTAAAAAAAAATTGTCATTTTTAAAAATGTTTTTCTGAAAAGATCAAGAAAAATCAAAAGTTGTGAAATTTTTTATAATCAAAAGAAGCCTAAGCCCAGCAAGTTGTGAAAATAACTGTAAAAACTAATAATTGAGTAAACAATGACTTCAAATAAACTTTTTTAATTTTTATTATTTCATGGAGTATGATAAAAAAATAAACCCCTCTCTTACTTAGTGATGTTTTCTTTCCCGAGTTGTCACACTGCTCTTTTGTTATGAAAAATGTGCTTCTGGGAGTTTCTGAAAAAAGTTGCGGGTTGGAGATGGGTTTGGTGGGGTTTGTAAAAAAAGAAAATTAAAGTGAATTAGGAAGAGTAAGGTAATGAGGTAACAAAAATTTAGAGACAGAAGACGGGATATCAGATTGGGGGAAAAAGGGATGGGGAGGTAAATGTATTCAAATATTTGGAGTGGACATTTCAGAAGATAGGTCTATGAAGATGAAGGAATCATAGAATTAATAAAGGGAGAAAGGTTAGTGGTGTGCTTGGGTCTGTGGAGAAAAAGAACTTTGCCCAAAGGAGCAAAGAGGGTATTTTTGAGAGTATAGTTATACCAACACTCTTATATGGATGTGAAGCATGGGGGGTGAAGTTGCAACAAGGAGAAGGAGGGGGGACGTGGAGTTTATGTCGAGAGCAATTGTGTTGTGAATAAAAGTGAAAATTTTGTAGTTGGGAAATTAAGAGGATGAAGGGGGGTTGTTGGGTTGTTCAGACATGGGGGAAGGATAGAAAAAACAAATGACTTTGATGTATAAAGCTGTAGGGGATGGAAGCCATGTAAAGTTGGAGGGGGGGGGGAAAAGGGGGTTTTGGTGCGAGGGGCTTGGACTTCCGGAAATTTGGCTGAGCATGTTAGTGGGAGTGAATGGAGAAAATGGTTTTTAGGACTTGATGGTGTTGGAGTGTGGCAAGGTAACATTCTAAAAAGTTAGGGAAAAACCAGAAGGCCGGATTAAGCCCGGGAGATGAGAAGTACGGTCTACCCCTTTAAAGTAGGGTGTTAATGTTTCATTTTTACTGTGTGTAACATGCTCTGGCAGACAGTGTGGAGTGAATGATAAAAAGTTCTTTTTGAGCCACTCTGCCTTGGTGGGAGGCGATGTTTTAAATTAAAAAAAAAATCTGTACAGTGGACCCCGGGGGTCGGGGGCCATGATTTTCTTGAAATCGACTTTGGCAAACTCTGATGGTTCTTGATTGGGCAAATCTGGTACATTTGCCCAGTGTCAGCGCCACAAAGCCATTCCCCCACGCCATTGTCGGTCCCATTGTTTTCAGCAAAAGTGACCATCATTGCACGATTTATAAATACATTTCATAATTTTTCCATTTTTTTTTGTGTTTCCCAACTGCTAAATAAGTCCCATGGACCTGCAAAAAGTAGTGCCAGCCTTTGGTAAAGAATGTAAGAAACACTACGAATTAAAGAAAGAAATCATTGAAAAATATGAAAAAGGGTGCTTTTGTTTCAGAGTTCCCAGGATGAATGGAAAAAACCCATTCAACCACACTTCAATGTGGTAAAGGGGAAAAAGGGAAAATCAAGGAAGTTGTTGTTGAAAAAAAGGGTGATATGTTACAAAAATGGATCGCAAATTCAAAGAAGGGGAGAGGTTATTTTTCGTGTGGATTACCCAAAAACAGTTGCGGGAAATATTTTATGAAATTTATAAATTTGGGGAAAAGAAGGCAGTTACATGAGATCTCTTGCTGCGCAAGGCTCATTTGTGTTTTCAAAGGCCCAAACAAAGGCTGGTTGGAGATTAAGAAGCTGTGGATACGCGTATGGAAAAGCAGGAAAAGCTGTGTTCTAACAAAAATGGGGTTAAAAATTATTTCGGAATTTCAAGGGGTACATAAAGGCTAAAATTCAAACACCAAGTGTTCAATTGTGACCAAAACAGGCTTGTTTTAAAAGAAAATGCCAAAGAGGACCTACATCACACAGGAGGAAACGCACTGCCAGGCACAGCCTATGAAACGGGCTAACTCTTAAGTTTTGTATAAGCTAGTGGGGCTGCAATAAAGCCTTTATGGCTATACTTGAAAAATCCAGCTTTTAAAGAAAAACAGTGATCCCAAGGCAAAATTTGTGGGTGTAGGGGAAGGCAACAAAGGCTGGGTCACGAGGGAAATTTTCCTTGTTGGGTTAAATGAGGTGTTTGGCCCCATTTTGAGAAATCCCCCAGGAAAAAAATTTAAACTGTGCCTCCCGGTAAGGGGCATGCTCTTGCTATCCTTTGACTTGGAAAAAAACAAATTGGTGCGGGTTTGTTTCATCCAGTGAAGTTCATGCCCCCTAAAACCACCCTTCCTCCAGCCAATGACCTAGGTCATTCAAACTTCAAAAAGTGTACACCAAAGCAGTGTTTCAAAAGTGCTTTGAAGTGACCTCAACATGAATTGACCCTAAAAGGGGCTTCCGAAAAACTTCAATATTCTCCATTTAAACCTTTTGGTAAGGTTTTGGGGGGATGACTTCCGGACTTTGAAGCTGTTGGAGAAAAAAATGTGACCCCAATGTGTCAAGAGAAAATTTTGAAGGGGTTTGGGTGACCCTGGGGCCTATGCAGTTGTGGAAAATATTGGGCAATGGGGAATTCCATGGGTTGGTGGGTTTTTAGGATGTGGAAGGTTGGTGGAGGACCCTGATGAAGAGCTAAACCCCTAAAAGCTCAAGAGCTTCATCTGCAACAGTAACAGACCCCGCTAGGAAATTGTTCAGAGGGGAAGGAAGGGGATGGAGGAAAAGGGGTTTCTTCAAAAAATTAAGGGCATTTGTGTAAGTGGGTGAGAGCAAAAATTTATGGATGCCCTTTACCCTGACAATGTTTCAGGGCCCTGTTGGCAACTGTACAAAGACTTGTTTTGTCCCATTTTTGGGAAGTTTTTAAAGAAATGCCAGGAAAAAAGAGCTCTTGGGAGTTTTTTTGTGCGACAGGGGTCAAGGACTCCAAAACTGGTCCCCCTGGCATTAAAAAACAAAAAGGGGAAAAAAAACCCAAAAAGGATTGGGACCGAAATTTTATGGAAGGGGATTCCCCTTCCAAAAAAAGTGTCCTTCATCCTCTTCCTCCTCCCCTCTTCCATCACCCAGAAGCTTCAATAAAAGGGAAGTGCAATGTTATTATTATTTTACTATGTATGTACTAGATTTCTCATTGTTTTCTGTATGTAAATCTTTAATTATTTTTTTTTTAATACTTTTGGGTTTTCTGAAAAAGAGTAATTGGATTTCCATTATTTCTTATGGGGAAAAGGTTTTGATTATGAATTTCGACTTTAGCAGACTCTTGGAATGGATTAAAACATGAAACTCGGGGTCCCTGTATTAAAAATTTAAAAATATACCAAAAATGTTATAAAAGGTGCAAAGATGACATTAAGAATATTAAGATGGCTGACACAAACCCCTACCTTATGCATGCTCCCCCATTAGCAATGAATTCATTTACTGGTTGGGCTTAGAACAGAAATCCATTGTTGAGTGAGAAGTTATAAATCAAAATTAAGTGTAAAAAGAAAGGGTCTTCAGCACTGGAGGGTAATTGTGCTAAAGGAATATACAAAGGTCAGAGACCCGTGTTTTTGTGGAGTGTGAAAAGGTAGAGTTGCAAAGGGAGGCCCCCTCATTCAGCAATTACAAAAACCCAAAAAACTAAATGAGATGGTGCTACCATAACTGACCATATATGGAAAACATACTGCCCCCTTTTAAATCTTAAATTGTCCAAACTTGATCTACATTGTTATTAGGGACTCCAAACCCAGATCAACGTTTTATTTTTTTCCCGCCTTTAAAAATTTTGGGACAATGGCCCGAGATGCCTGGTCGTTTAGAGTGGGTCCCAACATCGGGAGCCAGTATTAAAAAAAAAGGGCTCTTTAATCCTTGGGGCACAAGTTCAATAGGTGCCCGCTAGAGCAAATGTGTGGCAAACACAGGGATTCATTTTATTTATGCCATATTAAAACCCTTTTAGGGGGAAAAATTTATGTTGAACCCGGTTTTTTGACTTTGGATGGTGTGGGGCCCAAAATTTGGGTTTAGGAATATAAAAACCTCAATAACTCCCTGTGCATAACCCTTTTGCAAAAATAATTTGCAAATATAAATTACAGGAAAAATTTGTTGCATGTTGTTTTTTAATGTATTTTAAGGAAAATTTTTTTTTTGTTGAAAAAGGATTTTAAAAAGAAAAAAAAGAAATTTGGCGTACGTAGATAGGTATTCTGGCGTTTATTGGGGTGAGGCCTGCAGTCCCCCCATTCTATTTTTTGTGAGGGCACCACTGGGGGGGGGGTGGGTTTTTGGGGCTGTGACTTTGACTCTCTTTTCCCATTTGTATTGTCTTATCTCTCTGTGAGAGAAAACTTGTATTCTTCCGGCCAGTGTCTTCTTGGTGTGGTTTAAGTATTTTTAACCCCTTATTAACAGGCCCCTCAAAATCGTTTCTTTGGCCAAATTTCAAAAAAAAAAAAATATTTTTTCTTTGAAAAAGTTTTTTTTTTCAAAGGATAAACAAAAAAATTTTTAAAAAGGGGAAAGGAATGTTAAAATTTCAAAAAGGGCTTGGGAAAACCCCATCCCTCACCGGGGGCTTTTTTTAACTTTATTTGGGTTTTTTGTTTTTTTTAATTTATTTTTTAATAACAGTTGGGGGAGAAAAAAGGGTGAAAATTTACTATTTCCTTTGTATAAAACATAAACCAAAACCTTTATCAAAAATTTTTTTAAAAAATGTTTCAAAAAAAAACAATAAAAAATTTTTTAATTATTGCTATAAAATTTATTCAAAACGCCTGCAACCATTGTTCTCAGCAATCAAACAGGTGTCATAAAAGGGGTTTTTTTTTTTCTCCCCGCATTTTTCTCTTTTTTAATCTGTTTTCCATTTTTCTTTCCCGTTTAAGAAACTAAAAACAGTTCGTTTAAAAAACAGGATCCCCGAAAAGCAAAGGCAATCTGCGGTGTTTTTCCTTTTTTTGGGGTTTTGGGGAATGATGGAACAGTGCAGGGTTAAAGAAAATAGAAGAAGAAAGTTAGAACCAGTACCTGTTGGTTTTCCCCCTCCCCCCTCTTCCCCTTTTTTTATTTCCTCCTTCCCACCTTTCTTTCCCCTTTCCCTCCCTTCTTTTTTCTTTTCCCCCCCTTTTTTTTTTTTTTTACCTTTTTTTTTTATCTTTTTTTAATTTTTAAAATTTTTCCCTTTTCCTTTTTATTCCCCATTCCCTTTCTTTTTTTTTTTTCTTTGTTTTGGGGAAATTTCAAGGGCCCATGTCAAATACTATTGGGAAACTTTCCCTCCGGCCCCTTAAAAAATTGGAGTGAAAATTTTTTAAAACTCCCCCTTTACTGGCATTTTTTTAATACAAAAATTGTTTTCAAAAAATTACCTTTCCCAAAAACCAACAAAGGAAGGTTTTAATGGAGAAAGGGGGAGTTTGGGGGTTTTAGCAAAAGCTGAGGTGACAGGGAAAACTTGAAAAGAACAAATGAAGGAAAATTTTGTTTCCCAAAAAAAAGGGAGGGGGTGTTTTTATCTTTGATGAAACCCTTTTCCCCCATGTTGCAATGTTTATTCCCCACTTTTTTGTCTGGGGGGCATTTTTTTTCATTTATTATTAACCTATTATTTTAATGTAATTTTTTTAAAAATTTTTATTATTAAAAAGTTTTTTTTATATGTAAATTTTGTTAGACTTTCTTTTTTTCTTCTTCCCCTCCTCCCTTTCCTTTTTCCCCTCTTCCTCTTTTTCCCCTTCTTTTTCCCCTCTCCTCCTCCTTCCCCCTTCCTCTCCTCTTTCTTTTCCCCCCCCTTCCCCCTTTGCCTCCTCCCCTCTTGGCCCCTTCTTTTCTTCCCCCCCTCCCTTTCCCGGGGGTTTTATTTTTAAAATTTTGAGCGTGTTCTTACTTAATTTTCAAAAGGTCCTTGGTTGGGGATTTTTAAAAGGGGGTTTCCCTTTACGGTAAAATTTAGGGAGCCCAAGGTGGAAACTGGGGTTGGGGTTTTTCTATTTATTTAGGGCTTGTTTGGTCCCCCACCGAAGAAATTTTCCCTGCTTACGTTTGGAAAATTTACGGGGGCAAAAGGGCCCCAATTTGGGGGGTAGGAAAAACCTTAGAGGGCCGGGGGAAAACTTTTTAGGGAAAAACATGAGTGAGAGTTGAGTGATGGACTTGAATGTGAGTAAATAAAATTGTCAAAGCTTATTGCTTCGGTAGCATTGAAAAACTGAGTTGGCAAATATTCTGTTAGTGTGATGGATTGTGAAGGATCTGTCTAGTATGGGCCAACAGGCCTACTTAAGTGTTCCTCCTTTATGTTCTTATAACCTTATTAGGCAAACTGTTCCACTCATCAGCATAAGAACATAATGTAGATGAATGGTTCAGAGAACTGACATCTTTAACTGGGCATCTTTAATGAAGAAATGTTTCACCACACAGTAGCTTCATCAGTCCATACAAAGGAGAATGGTGAAGAACAGGAGGAGTTTGAGGTAATCAGTCCCTCAGCCTTGAGTCGATGTGGTCAGTCCATCAATCTTGAAAAGAATACAGCATATGTATGTATGTATAATGTTTGCCAAGACTGGAGTCCTGGCACGGGTCTTAATCTTGTGATAACCCATCTTTCTGCAATGTTGCAATGTATGTTGCTCAAGCACTGTTCTGGTCATTCATCTGGTGCATCTCATAAGTGACAACACCATATGTACTCCTAACTGTGGACACTAGCGAGGATGAGATGTCATTATCACAGGCAACAGCTTGTCTATTTCGCTGACTCCATGGTAAACTAGTATAGCCACAGTCCTCTCTGGGTCTTCTTCAGAAGGGGACATCAGTGCTAGTTGCCTGTGGAATGTCTCAGTAGCTTGGCACTCCAGGAGATTGTGTTAGGGGGCGCAGGACAACGTGCTGGCAGTACTGGCACACCTCCTCTGCCTTGCCTACTAACATCTTGGCTGTGGGAAAGCTCAAATGAAGCCGATGGATGGCAGTACACTGCACTCTGGACCAGCTTCTATCATATCATAAGCTGCACCTGACAATCTTCGGAGGAGAGTGAAGAAGTCTAAAAACTAGGATAGCGTGGTGACCTGTACTTAACTCTGTCAAGAAGTGTCTTGTGTGCTCTCCGTGGACTGAACCAAGATGCCCTCCATTGAGCAACTTTACCAGCAGCTTAAGGAAGAATTGAGGGTAGCGAAGATAGAGATACTGCGATTGACTGAGAAAAACATGAGGATTCATAGTAGTCCTCCTGTTGTGAGTCCTCAGGTCAAGAAGGGAACCTGGACAGTGGCTGGACAGCATGGAATAAAGTTGACGATCAAGAAGACGAATGGAAAGGTAGAAACAATGAAGAAGAAAGAGCCTGCTGTGGAAACTGTTGTGGAAACATCTAATGCATTCACCGTGCTACCCAACAAATGTGAGTCAACTACTGGGAACGTCATGATGAATGACACAATGGAAGGTAAGAATAATACTGTTGTTGGGGATAGCCAGGTTAGGTACATGGATAGGGCATTCTGCTTGAAGGACAGGAGTAGGAGACAGAGTGTTTGCCTTTCTGGGGCTGGGATGGAGGATATAGTTAGCTGGCTTGAGAACATCATGAATGGTAATGGGATCAATCCTATTATCTGCCTCAGTGCTGGAGGCAATGATGTAGGCAAGAGCAGAAGTGAGGATTTAGTTAGAAGGTTCAGAACAGCAATAGACATAATTAGGAAGAAGGGGGGGGGACGTCCTGTTATATGTGGCATTTTGCCAAGAATGGGTGTTGGAAATGAATGGTTGTCCAGAGCAATTGGTATTAATTGTTGGCTGAACAAACACTGTAAGGGTAATGCAGTACCATTCTCTGACAACTGGGACCACTTGTATGGTCGAAATGATATGTATGCCAGGGATGGGGTTCACTTATCCAGGGCAGGTGTGGGTTTCCTTGCTAGCTCAGTTGAGGGGGTTGTTAGAACTTTAAACTAGGATTAGTTAGAGGTATGGGTTTATAAATGAAAAATAATGAGTATGGATATATTGATTTAGGTTTTGATATTATGAATCTTAATAATAACAGTCATGAAATAATGCTGGGTAATGATAATTTCAGTAATTCTGTAAAAGCAAAGGTGAATAAGAAAAATGTGCAGAAGAAAAAGCATATGATGGTATTTTATGCGAACAGTCAAAGTGCAACAAATAAGATTAATGAGCTACAATTGGTAGTGTGTGCTGGGAACATTCAAGTCATTGCATTAACTGAAATGTGGTATGATTTAAAGAATCGGGATATGATTGCCGAGTGTAATATTAAAGGGTTTAAGTTGTTCCATGTTGATAGATGTGATGGGAAGGGGGGAGGAGTTGCATTATATGTTTGAGAAAATATTAATTGCTGCATAAAATCAGGTATAAAAATAGAAGGAATAGTAGAGTTTGTAGAAGGTCAAGAGAAACTAATTTTAGGTGTAATATACCGACATCCAGGCTTGGATCACGAAAGAGGGAGACTTCTTTGGGATGAAATTGTTAGGGCTTCTAGACACAATAACGAAGTAATAGTAGGGGATTTTAAATTTATTCAAATTGACTGGAATTCTTTGACCAGTAATCTGGAGTCCAGTGACTTTATGGAAAGAGTTCAGAACTGTTTTCTGAAGCAGTGTGTAACAGAGCATATCAGGGGTAATAATTTGCTTGACCTAGTCTTGTCAAATAAGGAAACGCTCATAAATAATCTGAAGATCACTGAAGAGCTTTGCGCATGTGATCACAAATCCATCACTTTTAGCATTAACTAGGGATACAAGAATAACAATAATACGGTAAAAATCCCTGATTTTCATTCTGCCGATTACAATGGACTCAGGGAACACCTGTCTAATTTCGATTGGGGTTATCTAGCTAATGATTTTATTGACGATGATCATGCTTATGATTACGAAGGGATCTGCATTTATGATTTTTTCTTAATAATGTACACTGTGCTCAGGAGGATTTAAACAAACTGTATTCTTGGTCAGAAAAGTGGCAGATGCAGTTCAATGTAGATAAATGCAAGGTTCTAAAGCTCGGGAGTGTCCATAACCCTAGCACTTATAAGTTAAATGATGTAGAACTTAGCCACACAGATTGTGAAAAGGACTTGGGGGTTACGGTGAGCAGCAACCTTAAACCAAGACAGCAATGCCTAAGCGTACGTAATAAGGCAAATAGATTACAGGGATTTATATCAAGAAGTGTAAGCAACAGAAGTCCAGAAGTCATACTGCAGCTTTATACATCATTAGTAAGGCCTCACCTAGATTATGCAGCTCAATTCTGGTCTCCATATTACAGAATGGACATAAATTCGTTAGAAAACATTCAGCGTAGGATGACTAAATTAATACATAGCATTAGAAATCTTCCTTATGAAGAAAGATTGAAGACTCTTAAATGACATTCACTTGTTAGACGAAGAATGAGGGGAGACCTGATCGAAGTGTATAAGTGGAAGATAGGTATTAATAAAGGGGATATTAATAACGTCTTGAAGATATCTCTCCAAGAGAGAACCCGCAGTAATGGATTTAAATTAGATAAGTTTAGATTTAGAAAGGGCATAGGAAAGTATTGGTTTGGAAATAGGGTAGTTGATGAGTGGAACAGTCTACCTAGTTGGGTGATTGAAGCTAGGACTTTGGGTAGTTTCAAATTTAGGTTGGATAAGTACATGAGTGGGAGGGGTTGGATTTGAGTGGGACTTGCACATCAGAGCTTATTTCTTGGGTAGCATAGAAAATTGGGTTGGGCAAATGTTTTGTTAGTGGGATGAATTGTAAAGGACCTGCCTAGTATGGGCCAACAGGCCTGCTGCAGTGTTCCTCCTTTCTTATGTTCTTATGTTCTTATATACATTCTCCAGAGAGAAATTAGGTCTAATAATAATGATCCCAAATGGGTTAACAGGAGGTTACAGCAACTTTTAGGGGAGAAATGGGGAATTTATAGGCGCATCAGAAAAGGAGAGGTTAACCTTACTGACCAATATGCTCAGCTTAAAAGAGAAGTGAAAAAGGGGTTTAGAAAGGCTAAACGTAACTATGAAATTAGGGTTGCTAATGAATCAAAGACCAATCCAAAGGGGTTTTTTCAAGTGTATAGGACGAAGGTGAAGGAAAAAGTAGAACCTCTGAAAATTGGGAATGGGCAGCTGATGGATAACAAACAGGAAATGTGTTCCTTATTTAATGACTATTTTTTGTCAGTTTTTACACAGGAAGACATAAATGAGATTCCAGAAATAAAAAATTTTTCAGTTCCTGATGCATTCAAATTAACTAATATTACTGTCACGAGGGACATGGTTATCAAACAGATAGACAAACTAAAACAAAATAAGTCCCCGGGGCCTGACGAGTTTTTTCCAGGGTAGTTAAGGAATGCAAGATGAAACTTAGTCAGCTATTAACGAGTGTGTTTAATACATTCATCCTTTCTGGTGATGTGCCAGAGTTGTAGAAGATGGCTAATGTTTTCCTATATTCAAATCAGGGGATAAGTCCATTCCTTCAAATTACCGCCCAATAAGCCTGACATCTATGGTGAGCAAGTTATTAGAATCAATTATAGCTGACATTATTAGAAGTCACCTTCAAGAGCATAATTTGATTAATGAATCTCAGCATGGGCTCATGAGAGGCCGTTCATGCCTGACAAATTTACTGACATTCAATAGAACATTTGAGGCAGTAGACAGTGATAAAGAATATGATATTGTTAATCTGGATTTTAGTAAAGCCTTCGATAGAGTAGCTCACAAGAGACTCTTAAGAAAAGTGGCAGCTCATGGTATAGCATGGATAGAGGCATGGCTTACCAATAGAAGGCAGAGTTTCCATTAATGGGGTCAAATCTGAATGGGGATTAGTCACTAGTGGCATTCCACAAGGATCACTTTTAGGCCCTCTCTTGTTCATAATTTACATTAATGACCTTGATGAAGGGATTATGAGTGACATGAGCAAATTTGCTGATGATACAAAGATAGGCCATATGAATCATCCTGAGGAGGATAGCAATGAACTCCAGGGAGATTTGGACAAATTAATGTCTTGGTCTGAAAAATGGCAGATGAAGTGAATAAGTACATGGTACTAGTCCTTGGTAATGAAAATAACCCTTGAAGCTATAAACTAGGTGAAGTAGAGCTTCATCATACAGAATGTGAAAAAGACTTGGGAGTCATGGTAAGCAGAAATCTAAAGCCAAGACAGCAGTGCCTATGTGTGTGCAACAAGGCTAACAGATTACTTGGATTTATCTCAAGAAGTATAAGTAACATTAGTCCAAAAGTTATTTTACAGCTCTATGTATCACTAGTGAGGCCACATATAGATTATGCTGCTCAGTTTTGGTCTCCTTACTACAGGATGGACATAGACTCACTGGAGAACATACAGAGAAGAACGACTAAAATGATTTACTGTGTAAGGAATCTCCAGTATGAAGATAGACTTAAAGCCTTAAATCTCCACTCTCTGGAGAGACGTAGTATGAGCGGAGATATCATTGAAGTGTATAAGCTGATGACGGGCATAAACAAAGGAGATACGTATTAATAAAGTGCTGAGGGTGTTGAACCAGGTAAGAACCAGTCATAATGGATTTAAGTTGGATAAATTTAGATTTAGAAAGGACATAGGTAAATACTGGTTTTCTAACAGAGTTGTGGAGGCGTGGAACAATCTTCCCAGTAGGGTGATAGATCACCCTACTGGGACAAATATATGAGTGGGAGGAGCTGGGTTTGATGTGCATCATTGGGTACGGGAGTAAGTTCTTGGGTAGCTTTGGGTAGAGGTCATTTTGATAAGGACCTGCCTTGTGGAGACGTGTACTTAGCTCAGTGGTGACGTGTACTTAGCTCAGTGGTGACGTGTACTTAGCTCAGTGGTGACGTGTACTTACCCAGTGGTGACGTGTACTTAGCTCTGTGAAGACCTGTTTGTGTGCTCTCTGTGAATCTGAACCAGGATGCCCTCTCTTGAGCAACTTTACCAGCAGCTGAGAGAAGAGCTCAGAGTTGCTAAGATGGAGATACGGCGATTAACGGAGGAGAACAAGAGGATTCATAGTAATCCTTCTGTTGTGAGTCCCCAGGTTAACCCTTTGACTGTCGAAGGGCCCAATCCTGAAGTTGCTCCTGGTGTCGCAAAATATTCGAAAAAAAAAAAAAATTATTTTTTCTTATGAAATGATAGAGAATCTTTTCCCGATTGTAAAGACACCAAAAAACGAAATTTGATGGAAAACTGACGGAATTACGCTCTCGCAAAGTTAGCGACTTCGGCGATATTTAAAAATCGGCAATTTCGCCCACTTTGAGCCCTATTTTCGGATAATTCCGTTATTCCAGTCAACCAAACTCATAACTATTTCTTCAGAACTCTATTTTTTCTATCGATTGAGCACAAGAAACTGCCCATTTACCGATTTCAACTACCCAATAACATGGTCAGAAATTTGCAATTTGGCCAATTTCACGAAAATTAAAAAATACGACAATTTCAAAATAAGGTCCAGAATGAACAATGCAGACATTCCTGGCTCTAAAATATGATTTTCTTTGTTCATCAGTCATGTCTCCAGGTCCCTGTGATATTACTCTTGCTTTTTATTTTGAAATTTTATTCAAACAAAAAATAGAAGATTTACTGTTATGCAGACTACTGCAATACTGTAATAATTGTAAAAATTACATCAACCCATTCATGACTGCGTATTAGAATGGCTATTTGGATATTTATTGGACAATGACATCATTTGTTTACTTTTGAACATCGGCAAAAATCAAACATTTCCTGTACTTTGTGCTCCATTTCCAGGTTCTTTTTATAGTAAAAATTAATCAAAATCACCTCCATTTCTATAATATAGTTTCCATTCTATCAAATGAGACCATGAAAACGAGAATACAACCACAAATACTATACGAAAATAGACCACAAAGTCGGCATTTTAATTAAAAAAAACGGTCGGAGTTTTTTTTTTCTCATTATGCACTGCATGCTCCAGGATTTTTTTTATGTGGTGCACACTGACCACACAGACCCATTCTCTCACATGTGGGCCTACTAGCTTTCTCCTGCCTGATTTGAAGCCGCTAGAATTTATGAGTATATATACGTCAAACACGGTACCTCACAAACGTATATATACGGCTGCGACAGTCAAAGGGTTAAGAGGGGAGCTTGGTCAGTGGCCGGGCAACATGGAACCATGCTGAAGATCAAGAAAACGGTTGGAGAGGCAGAAACAACGAGAAACCAGAAGACTACCATGGAAACTTCCAACCCATTCTCAGTGCTACCTGACGAATGTGAGTGTTCTACTGGGAATGCCACAACGAGCACCAAAGAAGCATTGGCAGACGTGAGTAAGACATCCCTAAAAACCCCAACGAAGACCATCGAGAACGTCTTGACGAATTCTACAAGTGGTGTAATGCTACCTGGCGAATGTGAGTCGACTACTGGGAGCATCACGACGGACGACGCCAAGGAAGGTAAAAACATTGTTGTTGTTGGGGATAGCCAGATTAGGTACATGGATAGGGCATTCTGCTTGAAGGATAGGAGTAGGAGGCAGAGAGTGTGTTTTCCTGGGGCGGGGATGAAGGATATTGTTAGCCGTCTGGATGACATCATGAGAGGTAATGGGAGCAATCCTATTATCTGTCTCAGTGCTGGAGGCAACGATGTTGGCAGACGTAGGAGTGAGGACCTGATTAGCAGGTATAGGTCAGCAATAGAGATAATTAGGAGGAAGGGTGGGAAACCTGTCATATGTGGCATTTGCCAAGGAGAGGAGTTGGAAATGAATGGTTGTCCAGAGCAATTGGTGTCAATTGCTGGCTGGACAAATACTGTAAGGAAAATGCGGTAACATTCATTGACAACTGGGACCTCTTCTATGGCAGAAATGACATGTATGCCAGGGATGGGGTTCACTTATCTAGGTGTGGGGTGGGAGCACTGGCCAATGCAGTGGAGGGAGCTGTTAGGTCTTTAAACTAGGAATAGTTAGTGGTATGGGTTTTGGCGGGAAAACTGTGAAGTCGCAGGGTAGTAATATGAGTACTAGGAGAACTAGTAATAGGCAAAATGAGGTGGATATTGGAAAGCCAGTGGCACTAATTGACAAGGACAGTAATAGGTTTAGTGGAATAACAGAAAGGAGCAGGAAGGGTAAAGAGAGAGGAGGGTCTTTAAATATACACTGGTCCCTCAATAATCGTTTGGCCTGAAAGTAGTCCATTTCGGAAATACAGTGGACCCCCGGTTAACGATATTTTTTCACTCCAGAAGTATGTTCAGGTGCCAGTACTGACCGAATTTGTTCCCATAAGGAATATTGTGAAGTAGATTAGTCCATTTCAGACCCCCAAACATACACGTACAAACGCACTTACATAAATACACTTACATAATTGGTCGCATTCGGAGGTGATCGTTATGCGGGGGTCCACTGTAGTCCTGTTTTTTCGTCAAAATATTGGCTCGCAAATGGTCCGGTAACTCGCTAATAGTCCTAATAGTCCTTTGTCCCGGACGCATACTCACGCTCTGAGCCGCCTTGGCCTTTCCTTCCCAGCCAGTGTGCCATTGTTTATCAGTGAATGACGGTCCCCTCACATGCTCCTATGAAATATTTCATAATATTTCATTGATTTTAGTGCTTGCAAGTGCTAAATAAGCTACCATGGCTCCAAATAAAGCTTCTAGTACCAGCCCTTTGGTAAAGAATGTGAGAAACACATAATTTATAGAAAAAGTTTGCAGAAAAATACAAAGATGGTAGTGGTAGAGTGGAAGCAGTTGTGATAGTGGTTGACGAACATAAGAAAGGAGGATCACTGCAGCAGGCCTGTTGGCCCATGCTCGGCAGGTCCTTTACAATTCATCCCACTAACGAAACATTTTCCCAACCCAGTCCTTAATGCTACCCAAGAAATAAGCTCTGATAACTCTATCCACTCATTTGGGACTTGCAAATGAGTGGATAGAGTTATCAGAGCTTATTTCTTGGGTAGCATTGAGGACTGGGTTGGGAAAATGTTCATTAGTGGGATGAATTGTAAAGGACCTGCCGAGCATGGGCCAACAGGCCTGCTGCAGTGATCCTCCTTTCTTATGTTCTCATGTTCATCAACCATTATCACAACTGCTTCCACTCTACCACCACCATCTTTGTATTTTTCTACAAACTTTTTTCATAAATTATGTGTTTTTCACATTCTTTACCAAAGGGCTGGCACTAGAAGCTTTCTTTGGTGGTAGTGATGGTGGTAGAGGGTTCCTTCTTTAGAGATTCAGCGATTCTACCAACTCCTACAATGTTGTTGGAGTTATATAGGGCTACAAAAACCACCGCCGCCTCAGCTGCTGTTTCACCACCATTATGGACGGCTTACACTCAGTGGCCCTTATATACCCAACAACACCACAACACAACACCTTGAAGATTGAGACACTTATGCAGCATATGGAAATCTTTATTCAGGAAACGTTTCGCCACACAGTGGCTTCATCAGTCCAATACAAAGAGGAAGGCGTAAGGAGAGGAGGAGAATGAAGTAATCAGTCCCTCAACCTGGAGTCGATGTGTTCAGTCCATCAATCTTGTAGAATGTACAGCATAGGGCCGTAGACGTGGCTTATATACTGTAGTGAGGTGACGTGAAGCAGATGGAGGCGGGGTCATAGTGGTACCATCCACTAGTCGAAGTAGGTCTTCGTCCAAAGGTTGAACAAGTGTTGAAGAATTCTTTGTAACAAGATCCCATGATGCTGCAGTGTCTGACAGTTGTGATGAATGGTTTGAAAAACCGACAAGTTGAAGATTGAGACACTTATGCAGCATATGGAAATCTTTATTCAGGAAACGTTTCGCCACACAGTGGCTTCATCAGTCCAATACAAAGAGGAAGGCGTAAGGAGAGGAGGAATGAGGTAATCAGTCCCTCAACCTGGAGTCGATTGTGTTCAGTCCATCAATCTTGTAGAATGTACAGCATAGGGCCGTAGACGTGGCTTATATACTGTAGTGAGGTGACGTGAAGCAGATGGAGGCGGGTCATAGTGGTACCATCCACTAGTCGAAGTAGGTCTTCGTCCAAAGGTTGAACAAGTGTTGAAGAATTCTTTGTAACAAGATCCATGATGCTGCAGTGTCTGACAGTTGTGATGAATGGTTTGAAAAACCGACAAGTTGAAGATTGAGACACTTATGCAGCATATGGAAATCTTTTTTCAAAACCATTCATCACAACTGTCAGACACTGCAGCATCATGGGATCTTGTTACAAGAATTCTTCAAACACTTGTTCAACCTTTGGACGAAGACCTACTTCGACTTGTGATGGTACCACTATGACCCGCCTCCATGCTTCACGTCACCTCCTACAGTATATAAGCCACGTCTACGGCCTATGCTGTACATTCTACAAGATTGATGGACTGAACACATCGACTCCAGGTTGAGGGACTGTTTACCTCATTCCCCTCTCCCCTTACCCCTTTCCTCTTTGTATTGGACTGATGAAGCCATGTGGGGCGAAACGTTTCCTAAATAAAGATTTCCATATGCTGCAAAGGTCTAAATCTTCAACTTGTGGGTTTTTCAAACCTTCATCACAATGTCAGACATGCAGCTCAGGGGATCTTGTTAAAAAGAATTCTTCAACACTTTTTCAACCTTTGGACGAAGCCCTACTTCGACTAGTGGAGGGTAACTATGACCCCGCCCCCATCTGCTTCACGTCCCTCACTACAGTATATAAGCCCTTTTTTTTACGGCCCTATCGTACATTCTAAAAGTTGATGGACTGAAACATCGGCTCCGGTTTGAGGGACTGATTACCCATTCTCCCCTCCCCTTTACGCCTTCCTCTTTGTTTTGGGATGTGAAGCACTGTGGGCGAAACTTTCCTGAATAAAGATTTCCTACTGCATAAGGTTCAATTTTCAATTGTCATTTTTCAAACCATTCATCCAACTGTCAGACATGAGCACATGGGATCTTTTAAAAAGAATTCTTAAACACTGTTAAAACCTTTGGACAAAGCCCTATTCGACTAGTGGAGGGTACCACATGCCCCCGCCTCCATCTGCTTCACGTCCCCTCACTACGTAATAAGCCGTCAGGCCCTAGCTGTACATTCTACAGATTGATGGACTGAACACACGACCCAGGTTGGGGACGTACCTCATTCCCCTCCTCTCCTTCCCCTTTCCCCTTTTTGTATTGGCGATGAACCCATGTGTGGCGAAACTTTTCCTGAATAAAGTTTTCCATATGTGCACAAGTTTCAATCTTCAACTTGTGGGTTTTTCAAACATTCATCAAAACAACACCTCTCGGACAACTAATGATTTTTTATTCTTCTAGGTATATTATGTTTCATGTTTAAATTTTCAATTTGTGGGTTTTTCAAACCCATTCATCACTTATTAATATTTTTTATTAGTCTATTATTTAAAATTTGGATAGATAAATAAGCCAAGAGTTGATATTAGTGTTATTCTCAACAATAAACTTGCCACCCTCCTTCACACAAAAATACCCAAATAAAAAACGATTCAAGATTCTCATGTATGGACTGTAAAGCCACTGGTGGTGAAACTTTTCCTAAAATTAAAATTTCCCCAAGAGTTCAATATGTCTAATTTATCAAGAACATAACAATGGAAGAACAGCGGTCACTTCCCCAAAAAGGCAGGTCCTTATCAAAATGACCTCCCCCAAAAGTACCCAAGTTTTTTCTCCCGTCCCCATGCACAAATAAAACTCAGCTCCTCCACTGTAATTTGTCCAATCTCTTTTTAAAGCAAACCAAGGCCCTCCCCTCGACACCCTATGGTAATGGATGTTAAATAAAAACTTAAGAAAGTGGAAACGGGAACGGGGCCTTTTGGGCCCCAAAAGGGCTGGTCCTTCACAAACCCAACCCACTAACAGAACAAATTACCAAGAAATAAACTCAGGTGCAAGCCCGACTAAAATCCAACCCCTTTCATCGTGTTTTTACCAACCAAAATTTTTGAAACTCCCCAAACCCATAGCTTTTAAACACTGAAAGGAGGAACACTGCAATCAACCTGGGGCCCTACTGGGCCGGCCTTCATAAATCCAACCCACTAACAGAAAAAAATGCTACCAAGCAAAAGCTCAGGTGAAAGTCCGACCAAACCCAACCCCCCACTGTGTATTTATCCAACCTAAATTTGAAACTACCCAATTTTTTTGCTTCGATCACCTACAGGCAGACCGTTCCCTATAAACTACCCATATTCCCAAAATGTTCATTTTACTTTTTATTAGTGCCTAGAGTCCTTATGGGGGGGGTTTCCCCTTCCAAAAATCCTCTTCCCTTTTCTCCCCCCTTGTTTTCCCTTTTCTCAACAACAGCCTTCAAAAAAGGTAACGTCATGTTGAATGTTCATTCTTTTGTGCTGTAAATTATCTTTTAGGTAAAAAAAAAATTGTTGTTGTACTTTGGGTGTCTGGGAAAAATTAAATTTGGGTTTACATTATTTCTTATGGGGAAAAAATTTATTCGAAAAATTTCCATTTCGATAATTGTCCCCCTTCCCGGAACGGATTTTGGGATTATTGGGGCCATGTAATTACACAAATAGTCGCAGTGCTAGGAATAAGATGGACGAGTTTGGGCTAGTTGCGGGGCGGTAAAATTGATGTATTTGCCTTAACTGAGCGTGGTTTTTTTAAAAAGTGGGGGACATGCCCGCGGAAAGTCACATTCAGGGTTTTAAATTGTTCCAAGTAGATAGAAGTGTCGGGAAGGGAGGTGGGGGGCTTGTATGTTGAAAGGGGTTGAATGTTTCATAAAAAGGGTATTAAGTCTGAAGCAACAATACAGAGTCTGTTTGGTTGAATTTTCGAGGGGGTGAAAAAAAAATTTTAGGTGTGATATACCGTCCCCCAAACTTGATGGGACCAGGGGAGATACTTGGGAGGAAATTGTTAGGCCACAAGGCACATATGTAGTAATTCAGGGGACTTTAAATTTACATATTGTTTGGGTTTCTTGACTGGGAATTTTTGAAACTACGACTTCTTACAAGTATTCAGGGTTGTTTTTTTTAAAAGTTTGTGAGGAACCTACAAGGGGTAAAACCTGCTGACTTAGTTCTGGGAAAAAAATGAATCCCTTTTTAATAATTTAGAAGTTTAGGGACTGGGTGCTAGCGACCACAAAACAATTACATTTAGTTTTTTTTTTTTTTTTTTTTTTATTTTATTTCCCAATTTGTGCACAATACAAGGTACAAAAAAAATACAATAAAAAGCGTATGCCAAAGCCACTTATACTTGCATAGCTTTCGGGGTGGGTTAAAATTAATTAAGATTAACTAAACAATTTTTATTATTATTTAAACAAAAAGAAGCGTAACCAAAGGATTACAGCGTGCTACTAAACAAGATGAAATCAGTGATAAAAAATTAATGTAAACAGATAACTTAAACACAAATGAGTATTACAAAGACAGGGCATATGGGTTTCATTCGTTTGGTAGTGATTCTGTTAGGTAGGTATTTTAAAAAATAATAAAATTTGATTGGAAATATAATGTAGGGATAATCAGTAACAGTCCCCGATTTTCCTTAGCAGATTCGATGGGTTTTGGAAAAACTTTCCATCTATTGACTGGGGTATCGAAGAAGGGATCAATATGACATTTTCTGAACACTAACATGAAACTCAAAGAGTTTATCCCCCTAAAAAGAAAATTTGATAAAAAAAAATGCCCCAAAAAGGGTGAATAATGGCTGAAAAAATTTTAGGGCATAAGAAAGGAATTTATAGGCATATCAAAAGAGGTGAGGGTCATCAAATTGAATCTGTATATTGACATTAAGAGGGACATTAAAAAGGGGATAAGAAAAGCTAAAAGGGACTATGAAATTAAAGTTGCTAGGGATTCTAAACTAACCCAAAAAGTTTTTTCCAGGTATATATGAACAAAAGTTAGAGATAAGATAGATCCTCTGAAAAATTAACTATGGGCATCTTACTGACAAAGAGAAGGGAAATGTGCTCAATTTTAAATAATTTTTTTTCTCCCGGCTTTTTACACAGGAAGACACTAATAATATTCCAGTAATTAAATTTTTATAGTGGGCCAGAAGAAGATAAATTATGTAACATCACAGTCACTAGTGAAAAGGTTGTGAAGCAGATAGAAGACTGAAGCAAAATAAGTAAACCGGGTTCCCGATGAGGTTTTTTCAAGGGTTCTTAGGAAAAGCAAAATGGAACTCTGTGAAGCATTAATTAATATTTTTAATTTTTCTCTTCAAACAGGTGTAGGTCTGATATGTGGAAGATGGCTAATGTAATTCCTATTTTTTAAAACAGGGGACAAGTCGATACCATCTAATTACCGCCAATAAGCCTGACCTCAATTGTGGCAAATTACTAGGTCAATTTAGCTGAGATTATAAGAGCCATCTCGATAAGCATAGCTTGATTAATGATACTCCAGCATGGATTCACAAGAGGCCGGTCTTGTCTAACTAATTTATTAACTTTCTTCAGTAAAGCTTTTGAGGCTGTTGACCCAATAAAGAATTTGATATTATTTACTTAGATTTTAGTAAGGCTTTTATAGAGTTCTGCACCAAAGAATGTTAAAGAAAGTGGCAGCTCATGGCATTGGGGGAAAAGTGCTCTCGTGGATCGAGTCATGGCTCACAGACAGGAAGCAGGAGTGTCCATCAATGGGGTTTTAAATCCGAGTGGGGATCTGTAACAAGTGGCGTTCCACAGGGATCAGTCTTGGGCCCGTTTTTTGTTTATAATATATATCAATGATCTTGATGAAAGGGTGTTACTAGTGATATGAGCAAATTCGCTGATGGGCACAAAGGTAGGTAGGATAATTGATTCAAACGTAGATGTTAGGGAACTTCAGGAGGATTTAAACAAAAATGTATTCTTGGTCAGAAAAGTGGCAGATGCAGTTCAAGTAATAAAAGAAGGTTCTGAAGTCGGGGGTGTCCATAAAATAGACTTTAAATTAAATGATGTAGAACTTAGCCACACAGATTGCAAAAGGATTGGGGGGTTTTGGGGGAGCGCAACCCAAACAGAACCCAAAGCCCAAGCCCCACGTAAAAAGGCAAATAGAAATTTTAAAAAAGA
>NC_069413.1:14145213-14216780 GCF_026875155.1 Cherax quadricarinatus | reverse complement strand
TGCACCTACTTTGGTCTCACAGGCCACATAAGTTATGTGAAAAAATAAAATAGTGAAAAAACAACAAACCTTCAAATACAAGTAAACTAAAGTTACCGGTGAGCGGCAGCCCGCCGCTGTTGCCATACGCGGCTCATTTTCTGCAAACTTCATGCATCCATATCTCCGTAAGTATTGATGGTAAATTTTTTTTGTTTATCCTATAATGTTTAGAAAAAAAAACTCTATTTTTTCATAAGAAAAAATAATTTTTTTTTTTTTTGAAATTTGGCCGACCCTGAGAACGAGTTTCGGAGAGGGCCTGTCGACCCTCAAAGGGTTAATCTATTTATATATTCACATTAGTGGTGATAAATGTGTGTAAGGAGAAGACAGTAATAAGTGTTGGCGCAAGAATGACTGATTTATTTTTATATTAAATTGTGTTATTAAAGTGACATGAGTTATAAGAGTTATCATGTGAAAGACATTAGCGCAACTCCTACTGCGACTGTTTGTCGTGCTGGGGGGGGGGGGTTGCGACCCCTGAATGGGTCACAATGTATATAATGTATATTACCTGTTCATATAATTTTATGTTGCTTAAATTTGCGATAATAGCTAAATCGTAAATATATTGCTTTATGTTATTATTTGACTTAGTTATATTATTAGGTAGGATGTATCATTTATATATATTATTCAGTGCTCTTAGTTCGAGTGTTAAGTAGCTGACAACATTGTCTAACAATCGTTGTGCTCGTTACTCTGCCGGCTTCTCTGTGTTGCTGGGCAGCAGCAGCAGCACGGATCACGTGATCAGGAGGGGGTGATCGCACCTCGCCTGGAGTAGTCTGGCCTGGGCAGCCTCTCTGGTCTGTTTGACGTTCTTTGAACAAGACGTGCCTAGCTCTCCCATGCTGGCCCTTGTTGGAAGATTGTCTCTGTCGCTTTCTTATTGTTGGTTCTGGGGGACTCTGTTCACAGAACATTGCCTAGACTTAGTGATTTTCGACATTGTACTGAGGTTGTGTGTCTTATAGACACTCTGAGCAACTCAGGTCCTGAGCTGTAGCTTCTGACCTAATTTGTACTGGTATCTGTGTACTGTCACAGTCAGGGATTTTCTTATGCTGAACTTAGATTCAGTAGTATGGGAGTTTTGTGACTTTTGTGGAGGATCTGCAGATGGTCCCTACTTAGTGTCGTTATATTATCTCCTTGTTCCTGATTCTGTGTCACTTTTGCTTGTTATATTGCTGTTCGGCTTATCAGTTGTTTTATTGTTCAAGCAGGCTGTTCTGATTGCCAGGTTGGTCAAGAAGTTAGTTTATGTGAGGACTTTTAGTCAGTCACTGGTAAAGTCTAGTCGATTTTTCAGACATAGCGAACTACTTAGAGCACTTACACACATACACACAAACTTACTTGTATATATTTGTATTATGTTGTCAAATTCTAATAATGTACCAGATGGTACTTAAAAGCCATGAAGATGTGATATGAGCCTTCAGCTCTATACTACTGTACACGAGAGAAGTGTATGAACTTGTATCCTATATTATATTCAATTGATTACTATAATTTAATTTGATAATATACGCCTAGACAACTTTAGTACAGTGGACCCCCGCATAACGATATTAATCCATTCCTGAGAGCTCATTGTTATGCGAAATTATCGTTATGCGAATGAATTTTCCCGATAAGAAATAATGGAAATCAAATTAATCCGTGCAAGACACCTCAAAGTATGAAAAAAAAAATTTTTACCACATGAAATATTAATTTTAATACACACAAACTGAAAAAGACATGCACAGTTACATGACACTTACCTTTATTGAAGATCTGGTGATGATTGATGGGATGGGAGGAGGAAAGAGTCTTAGTGTTTAGAAGGGGAATCCCCTTCCATTAAGACTTGAGGTGTCAAGTCCTTTTCCGAGGTTACTTCCCTTCTTCTTTTAATGCCACTAGGACCAGCTTCAGAGTCACTGGACTTCTGTCGCACAACATATCTGTCCATAGAGGCCTGTGCCTCCCGTTACTTTATGACTTTCCTAAAGTGGTTCACAACATTGTAAGTGTAGTAGTCACCAGCACGGCTTGCAATAGCTGTGTTAGGGTGATTGTCATCAAAAAAGGTTTGCACTTTAAGCCACAAATTGCACACATTTCCTTAACTTTTAAGTAGGCAACTCTTCAATTTCTCTCTCCCCTCCTCGAAGCAGTTTCCTCAGGTCTGGCCTCATGCTGATGAAGATGATCTGCACTCATCAGTGGTTAGTTCTTCATTGTCCTCCTTCACCAAATCTTCCCCATCATTCCCACTAACCTCCAACCCCCAAAGGGCTTTCCCAATGCCACAATGGATTCCTCAACTGGCATAGGATTCCCAGGGTTAGCCTCCCAAAACCCCTTTAAAAATCCCTTTGTCTACACATTCTGGCCACAGTTTCTTCCAAGTAGAGTTCAAGGTCCTCTTAGTCACTCCCTCCCAAGCCTTACCTATAAGGTTTACACAATTGAGGATATTAAAGCGCACTCTCCAAAACTCTCTTAGAGTCAATTGAGGGTTTCTGAGGTCACTACAAAGCACCCTTTTAAACAGAGCTTTTGTGTACAGTTTTTTGAAGTTTGCAATAACCTGCTGGTCCATGGGCTGCAGGAGAGGAGTGGTATTAGGAGGCAAAAAATTCACCTTAATGAAGCTCATGTCCCCACAAAGTCGCTCTGCCACGTCTGTAGGATGACCAGGGGCATTGTCTAACACCAGGAGGCACTTAAGGTCTAATTTCTTTTCAGTTAGGTAATTTTTCACATTGGGGCAAATGCTTGGTGTAACCAGTCATAGAAAAAGTCCCTAGTGACCCATGCCTTACTGTTTG
The DNA here is from genome assembly GCF_026875155.1 of Cherax quadricarinatus. Classification (NCBI taxonomy): domain Eukaryota; kingdom Metazoa; phylum Arthropoda; class Malacostraca; order Decapoda; family Parastacidae; genus Cherax; species Cherax quadricarinatus. The sequence continues at coordinate 14,213,910 of NC_069413.1, read as the reverse complement.
CCCTCCACAGCACACACAAATTAGCCTTGAGGATATTCTTTTGCCTGAACGCGCTGGAGTTTCAGAGTGATTCACTAATAAAGGCTCACTTTGCAATCACCACTAGCATTGAACACATGAGAAGAGAAGCCTGTCTTTCATAGGCTTATGTCCTGGAATGCCTTTTCCTCCTGAGTAATGTAGGTCCTGCTTGGCATTTTCTTCCAAAACAGGCCTGTTTCATCGCAATTAAACACTTGTTCAGGTTCCAGTCCTTCACTGTCTATGTAATCCTTGAATTCCTGCACATATTTTCAGCTGCTTTGTGGTCCGAACTGGCAGCCTCACCATGCCTTATCACACTATGTATGCCACTACGCTTCTTAAATCTCTCAAACCAACCTTTGCTGGCCTTAAATTCACTCACATCATCACTAGTTGCAGGCATTTTTTTAATTAAATCCTCATGCAACTTCCTAGCCTTTTCACTTATGATCACTTTAGAGATGCTATCTCCTGCTATCTGTTTTTCATTTATCCACACCAATGAGTCTCTCAACATCTTCTATCACTTGCGATCTCTGTTTCGAAAACACAGTTGAACCTTTGGCAAGAACAGCTTCCTTGACTGCCGTTTTCTTGGACACAATAGTAGCGATGGTTGATTGGGGTTTACTATACAACCTGGCCAGCTCGGAGACCCGCACTCCACTTTCATACTTAGCAATGATCTCTTTCTTCATCTCTATAGTAATTCTCACCCTTATTCCTGTAGGGTTGGCACTAGAAGCTTTCTTGGGGCCCATGGTCACTTATTTTGCAGATAAAATCACCAAAAACACTGTAATAATACGAAATGTTCCGATTGTATGCTTGGATGTTACCGCGGAGGCTGGCTGGTAAACAATGCCACCAGCGGAACATGTGAGGCTGGCTCAGGCCGCACATTTGATGCGTCTCGGACGAATAGCGTTGAGCGGGTTTTTTAGCGGTATGCGAGGCAAAATCTTAGCGATAAAATGTATCAGTATGCGGATTTAATGTTATGTGATGCCAACGGTATGCGGGGGTCCACTGTATTAATAAACTTATTAAATTTTTATTTCTTTAGCTAGTAGCCTACCAGTTGTAATCCTGAAGCACTATTGAATCTTACTGAATTCTAATGGATAATTGGACCAGGATACTGACTACTTGTTACAAAAACCTAGTAACAGGCTGGATGCTAGAAGGGCAGTCCTTTCTAGTATTCACTAGAGATCTCTATGCTTATTAGAAATTGCGTTTTTTGTAACATAACTTAAGATTAGTCATGATGGTCATAGATGAGTTACAGTGAGTACAGTGGAAGTGTATATTCTATCAGGTAATGCTACATGGTTTTCATAAGTCTAGTAGAGACTTATTACACTGTTGAATTAGTTAATAAAGATTACAGTATTGCAGTGTAATGCTTAAAACAATTTACAATATAATGTATTACAGTTTAGTACTATTTAAAACAATGAAATTTGGTATTACAATAGAACAATTTACATCATGATATACTGTTTTACAATCAACTACTATTTAAAACAATGAAAAATAGACATCCTAATTTGGAAGAAGTAGGTGGTTGAGCATTCATCAGCATAATATGAGTAGCTTTTGAGAAACCGGTAGTGATTAGGTACGATTTGTCTGGTTAATTTTAGGTGATGAGATGATTTCTTATTAGGGCCTTAAAATGATTTTGCAGACAGGGGTCTTTTAGTGTGTTCTGGCAAAGAATTCCAGATCTTCAAGCCTTTTACATGCATAGCATTTTTGCATAGGGAGAGATATTGAAGAGTGATGTGTGTATTATGGTTGTGTGTTCTGTTACAGTTATCAAGGAGGAGTTTGAAAGGAGGCTTTTCATTAGAGTATAGTGTTCTGTGTATGTAGTAGGCACATTAATAGGTGTGGATGTTTTGTATATTTAGCAAGTTAAGGCTCTTGAAATGAGGTGGAGTGTGTTGTCTAATGCAGGAGTTAGTAATCAATTGCACTGCAACTTTTGCTGGTTATTGAAGGCTTAAGGTGATTTGCTGTTGTTGAGCCCCATGCACAAATACCATAGCCAGGAGGACACTGGCCCAGCTACCACTGCCCCACTCACCACTGCTCAAAGCCACACCACAACAATAACAACAAACATGGCTGCCACCAGCCCATCCTCCCCTCTCTTCCCCGGATTCAACCTACCAAGTAGTCTCTCAGGTATGACCAACGATCCAGATACCCTAAAGTCATGCATCTCCACCTTAGTTATTGAAAATATGAATCTTTGAGAGACACTAACAAAACAAGACACCAGGATGACACAACTCGAGAACAAAATCCTCAGTCTTGAACAAAAGTTATCAACACCAGGAATGACTAACTGTGACAAGACCATCCAAACAGTCATAGATAGCCATACCCAACAAATAATATCTCTTAATACAAAGGTTGAAGAAGCGGTAAATGAATGGAAGAACAACTTAGATAACCAGTTCAGTGACTACTTTGCTCTCCAAGAAGATAAAACTGAGCAAGATAAACTATTGGACGCAGTAATAGTTAACAGTCCACTTTTTCCCAGTGATATGAACCAAACGAACAGTAAAGAAATTACTCTCCAGATCATAAAGAACCAAACAAAAGTTACAGTACCAGAGTCAGAAATAAAGGAAGCCAGGTTACTAGGATCCCATGGTAGAAAAAGAGCTATGCTTAGATTCCACTCACATGACAGGAAAAAAGACTTAATTATTGCATCTATTAAAGTAAAGAAAGAGGTATGCATAAACGAATGCCTTACCAAAAAACGTCAGAAACTCCTGTATAGAGTCAGAAAACTCAAGCGGGAGAATAATGACACAATACACCAATGCTTCACACGGGATGGGAAAATTCTAGTTAGGAAAACAAATGTAGGTCAACTGTACACAATCACGAACGAGAATGATCTATCACGATTTCTCAGGGATACTAATCTTACAGAGAATAACTAAACAATGTCCAACCAAAAAGCCTACGTAATGTAGTGTATGTTTTGCTCCATTATTGTTCAAATTTCATAGTACAATCTCTTAGTAATTAAATAATCAACTACCTCATTTTATGATTTTACTAGTAAGCATAAGTCACCTTATGCAATTTTCTTATTTGCTTAAATATTAGCTGAATTGATACTTTCTCTGTCCATATTACTACCTCATATTTTTTTAAATACTATCAATTGATATTACTTACTAAAATTAATAATTACCATTTTTACTATCAATACAATTTACTCTTAACATTTTTGACATCATTTAATTACCATTACTTATCTAATTACCTTAACCTGTTTTAATACCACATTTACTATCTTAGAGTACACTTAATTACCTTGTACTGCCAAATAACCTCTAGTATAACTACCAGTGCAATATTGAATGAAATAAACATTACTTTTTCTTTTTTTTTTGTAATCATTATTACTTACTAAAATTTTATTAAACACCATATTTACTACCAGTCAATTTTACTTTTGTACATTAATCATTATTTTATACTTCCCATAACATTTTGTTGCCAAATTTCCAAGTTTGTATATTCAACTCCAACCTTTATATTATCCTTTGTACCTGTGTACCTGTCTACCATCTTACTATCATATTATAACCAAGTCATTGCCATTGTTATTTTTTACTTAATTATTCTTTGGTACTTTAATTTGTGAATTTTATTTTGTCAATTTAAATCTAGTTATACTCTTGATCTTGTCAACAACCTATACCAGAATCTAGTGCAATTGCAAGTACCATTTCAATTTGTATTTTTATATTATAAGTTTATATTATAAGTCCTACTCTAAGATTGTTTTCATATCTTAGTGACTATATTGTGTGTGCAATTAGTGTATATTTCAATTATATCATTGTTCAAGGCCCTTAACTATCTTTTGCTAACTAGTACCAACTACCTCATATATATTTTTTTTCTACTTTTTATTATTCTTTTGCTACCCTAACTTGTGTATTTTATCTTGTCAATTTAAATCTAGTTATACTCTAATTCTTGTAAACAACTTATATAACACCTTAGTGCAATTACAATTGAGAGTCTTGTGCCTTTTTTATATCATTAGATTAAACTCAGTTGTACTATAGCTCATTGTAGCTCAGTACATAGTCAGTACCAAATTCATTATATTAGACCATAGTGCAATTACTAGTGAGAGTCTGGTGCTATTTTTAATTTGTATTTTTATATTATTAGATTAAACCTAGGTGTACTATATCTCATTCTAGCTCAATACGTAGACTATACCAAAGTCATTATATTAAACCTTAGTGCAATTACAAGTGAGAGTCTTGTGCTATTTTTAATTTGTATTTTTATATTATTAGTTTATACCTAGTTGTACTTTAGCTCATTCCAGCACAACACATAGACAACACCAACTCCATTATGTGTATTAGTGACTATACTCTATATGACCAAAATGCTTTAGCTATATACTTGTCCAAACTTCCCACCACTACAGATATCAGTACTAGAACTCAACACACAACTCAGGATATAAATAACCATAATTTAAACCTAGAAGATGATTGATCACGTTGACCCTGATCTAAACCTCCATAATCTGACACACAATCAAAACCTATTGGAAAGTAACTGCCTTTACTACACAGCATCACAAGCCAGCACTATCCTAAACAATGCTAAAAGTCTATCAGCACTTAACTACAACATCAGGTCCTTAACCCTTTGACTGTTTCAGGCCCCTCTCTGAAACTGTCATTCTATGTCGCCAAATATTCAAAAAAAAAAAAATTATTTTTTCTTATGAAAATGTTAAGATTATTTTTCTGAGTGTTTTAGTCCCAAAAAAAAAATTTTGCCATCGGTACTCACCGAGATATAGAGCCGTGAAATTTGCAGAAAATGAGCCGCGTATGGCAACAGCGGCGACTGCCGCTCACCCGGTAAACTTTAGTTTACTTGTAATTGAAGGTTTTTTGTTTTTTTCACTATTTTATTTTTTCACATAACTTATGTGGCCTATGAGACCAAAGTAAGGTGCAATGTATATATATACACTCGTTGTATACAACACAATAAGCACACAAACATAATTATCAATATATTGTTTACAAAACTTGTTTACAAAAACAAACAAACAATCATCCTCCTCCTCCTCCTTCTCCTCCTCCTCCCTCCTTCTCCTCCCCCTCCCCCTCCTCCTTCTCCTCCTCTCCTTCTCCTCCTCCTCCTCCTCCTTCTCCTTCTCCTCCTCCTTCTCCTCCTCCTCCTTCTCCTTCTCCTCCTCCTCCTTCCTCCTCCTCCTCCTCCTCCTCCTCCTCCTCCTTCTCCTCCTCCTCCTTCTCCTCCTCCTTCTCCTCCTCCTCCTCCTCCTCCTCCTCCTCCTCCTTGTCTTGTGTGTGAGTGTGTGGCTTATAATTGTTTTGAGTCAGAAGTCGGCAGCTGTCAAAGTGACATATTGTCTCATTAGTCACTCCCCCTACCGCCTGTCAAAACAATGGGGTCGGATGCTGCTTCCCCTCCTCCATTCTATCTAATTATCTTTCTCCCTCATTCTATATCTTTCAATCTGTCTCTCTTTCTATCTGTCTGCCTATCTCTGTCTCACAGGTACACATAAATACAAGTATACATAGTGTAAATTTCCTAGGATAACCCAAGAAATCCAGACAAAGTGCTATACTCTGCTTGAAGATGTGAGTAAACGTGATGACACAGTCTTGTGGCTCTCTCTGAGACAGAGAGCTAGATGGACAGACAGGGAGCTTGACAGACAGACAAATAGACAGACAGAAATGTTTGTGTACCAGCAAAAACAAAGGGAGGGCGATGGTCATGTAATATTACCCTCCTTTACGCTCATCAAAGTCAGCTCTTATCAGATGTTATCTCCCCTTATCTTGTCACTGTCATGGGGTGGACTTTTTTTTTTCTTGCTTCAAGGGAACAATATTATACATCTTCTTCTTCCTCCTCCTCCTCCTCCTCCTCTCCTCCTCTCCTCCTCCCTCCTCCTCCTCCTCCTCCTCCCTCCTCCTCCTCCTCCTCCTCCTCTTCCTTCCCTCCTCCTCCTCCTCCTCTTCCTCCCCTCCTCCCCCTCCTCCTCCATTGCTTTTGGTCTCAAACTCCTCCAAATCATGAAATTGATCTTCACTGACACTTCCATCTGTGTTAGAGCATCACTTGGGAAGAGAAGAGTCCCAGATTTGCTGGGGAATCACATATTTCTTACTGCTAGACATGCTGAAAAAGGTCAACTGAAATGGCATTCCCACAATGCACCACTGGCTCCCCGATTTTTTTTATATGGTGCACACTGACCATGGAGACCCATTCTCTCACATGTGGGCCTACCAGCTTTCTCCTGCTTGATTTGAAGCTGCTGGAATTTATGCGTATAAATACGTCAGAAACATTGGCTCGTAAGACGTATTTATACGTTGGAAACAGTCAAAGGGTTAAGCAAACACTATGATGACCTCCTGGCACTCCTTGAATCACTAAAGACACCCTTCTCCTGCATTATTCTTACTGAGACCTGGCTTAAGCAGGACACAATAGATATCTACCCTCTACCAAGATACACAGCAATCCACAACTGCAAACCATACCAAGTTGGGGGTGGTATTGCAATCTATTACTCTAACCAATTATCTTGTATTAGCACCACTTGCTTTAGTGACGAATATGGAGAATACATTTTTGCTAATTTTACTGTAAAAAACCTTAAGACGCCTATAACAATTGGTGCCATTTACCGGATACCCCACACAAACATCTCAAATTTCAGTGAGAAATTAAAGGCACTAATAACAAACAGACAAATGAATAAGCACCACCTTCTCTTAGCTGGAGACTTCAACATCAACCTTGGCATACTAGATGATCAGCCTGTAACTGATTTCATCAACAATATGAACAACACACTTCTCATACCAACAATAACTAAACCAACCAGGCTCACTGAAACAAGTGCAACCATAATAGACCACATATGGACCAGTATACTAGCCCCCCTTAAATCAGGGATAATTACAGATAGCACTACAGGCCACTACCCTACCTTCCTCCTGACAAACATTAGTAAACCACCACTTGAATACAATAAAGTTTCATTTAGACTCCATGATGAGGCCTCAATAAGGAAGTTCACAGCTGACCTAGAGACTGTTGACTGGCCTACAGAATTCTCCAAGGCCAATGGTATTGATGACTGGACAGACATTTTTCTTAACAAATTACTTAGACTATACAACAAACATTGTCCTATAAAAACGAAACAGATCACAAACAAACGGCTTGGTTGCCCATGGCTAACCAGCACCATTCTGAAATCCATTGATAAGAAACACCAATATGAAAAGCAATATAGACAGGGCTTAATACACAAAGATATTCATAAACACTATTCATCAGTCCTCACCAAAGTAATAAAGAAAGCCAAACAACTATACTACTCCACAGATTCACTGACACAAGAGGAGATATAAGAAAGACCGGGAAAAACACTCTCTTAGATTCTAGAACCCACAAACTAAAAAAAACCAAGAATATTGTCCTAACTAAACCTAAGAAACACCACTGCATCCCACTGACACAGCTAACAAGATAACGACTTCTTCTCAACCATAGGATCAAATCTCGCCAAAAAAACCCCACGTACCAATGCCCATGCGGGGGAATACCTAGATGGGAATTCCCAAATTCCTTCTATCTGCACCAACTGAGCCCACGGAAGTCACCGAAATTATAAGTCACTTAAAAATAACTCAGGGAATCTGTCTCATGCCCCACCATTATTGTACAAGCGAGCGGGCCCATGTCCTCTTTGCATGCTATCTCATTACTTTTTAACAAATCACTAGAAACTAGCACCTTCCAAAACTACTCAAGACGGCAAGGGTTACACCAATACATAAAGGTGGTGACCCTACAGATTTAAACAACTATAGGCCAATATCAAATTTTCCATTGCTATCCAAAATCTTTGAGAAACTCGTGCACAGGAGACTATATTCATTTATAACGGCGCAAAATATACTCAACCCCTGCCAATTTGGATTCAGGAAAAATAAAAGCACTAACAATGCAATCATAAAAATGCTAGATCTGCTTTACACAGCATTGGAAAATAAGGAATATCCACTAGGAATTTTTATTGACCTAAGAAAAGCTTTTGACACAGTACCTCTTCAAGGGGGGCTCCTTAGCGTGGTGAAGAGGCTCTTGGTCTGAGGAATTAGACCTATCGGTCTTCTTCCTCAGACCGAACCTAATTACCCCCCAATCTCCCCTCCCCTATCCCATCCTCCCCATCCTCCCCTTTTTCCTTTCCTCCTCCTCCTCCCCACCCCTCCCTTTTGCCCTTCCTCTTTTTGTCCTTTGGGATTTCCCCCACAGGCGCGCTAGTTCCTAGGTAGAGGAAAGGATCCCGGGGGTTTCCATCCCATTCCATTGAGGTTCTTAGCGGTGGCGTAGTTTGCCGTGGAATCTGGATCGCCTGGGATGTCCCGATCCCTCCCCGGGGAAATCCCGGAGTAGCTTTGGTGCTTTCTTTCGGGCGACGAGTGTATCTCTGGAAGCCACCTTCGGTTTTCCGGGGGTGGTGGCCGAAGGAGGTATGCTTTTGGCAGATACCCGGCCGCCCTCTCTTTTGTCCACCGAGGTAGCCGGCAGATGTGAGGTTGCTATCCCGGATTGTTAGTTTACTAGCATGATGGGTAGGGTATGGCAGGGGTTCCATGCTGCATCTGCGCTACTTGCGGTGCTGAGGCCCTCTTGGGCGCGGGGGGAGATTTCTGGCCCTTTCATTCCTCCTAGGAACTATCCCTCCCCGGTCCCCCCTTTTTTTTATTCTTTTTTTTATTTTTATTTTCTTTTCTTCTTTCTTTTTTTTTCTTAAAAACAAAAAGAAAGAACCTAACCATGGCAGCCCTAGTCCATGAACCTGGTACCCCCGGGCCCCTTCTTGATACCGCACCCCGTTTTGACCCCGCCTCGTCTTTGGACCATTGTTCAGACATTCCTCATACCTCTGTACCTATTGCCGGTGCTGTTTCCTCACCCGCTTCAGGTACTGAGGCCTCGACTGACCCCTTCTTCGATTTTATCGGACCTTCGCCTCCTCTGACTATGCTTTTCCGGGCCCTCTCCCTCTACGGGCGGCAATTTCAATCGCCGACCCGTTCCATGTCGGAACCAACTGGTCCCACGCCTAAACGCCAACGACAAATTACCTGCTGATGATACTTCTCCACCTTCTCGTTCTTCTCAGAAACGATCGCACGTCCTTCACTACCTTTCCACCTCAGTTTTCAGACTGAACAATGGACTAAATTCTTCATTTTAAAACGACCAACTTCCTCTACTGCCTATCTTTCTGACCATAGTATTGGCAAGGCACTCCTAGGCATGTTGGTAAAAGATTTTTCTTTCATGCTCTTAAGAGCGGTAACGTGCATCATTACCGTACAGAATGCTACCCAGGCTCATGACTCTCTCGTTTTTCCCCTATCGATACTGTTCCTGTCATTTTTGAAAAAAATCATTTCCTCAATTCTTGTAGTGGTACCGTCATTCTGCCCCATACCATAGTTCAACAAAATTTCCAGACATGTGGCACTGACATCTTGAAAAAGCTGGAACTCCAAGACCTCCCAATCCTCAAGGTAGACACTTACATTCTTCCTGCCCGTGGGTGGAGACGATACCCTAGCAATGTGGCTCGTTTAACTTTTGACAGCCGAGAACTCCCATCCTCAGTTTATATAGCAGGACATCGGTTACAAGTTCGAAAGGTGATCCCTACACCACAACATGTAGAAATTGCTGGCGATTTGGCCATCCAGCGAAATAATTGCAGATCTATCGCCGAATGCCCAGTCTGTGGTGCCGATGACCATTCTAATACGTCTTGCAATCGATCTCCCTCTTGCCTTAACTGTCATGAGGCTCACCCTTCGTACTCTCGCCGTTGTCAAGTCTATTTAAACGAGCGGGAAATCCGTTACCTCAAAGAGACAGGTCTCCCTTATGCCATGGCAGTTTCTCATCTCCGCCTCCAAGGGAGACTCCCACGTGTTTCTTTTTCCGTGTTTCAAAAAGTCCCCCACTTCTGGTATCCCATCTTCTACACCCACCTCTGTGGTTACCTCTCCCATAATCACTCCTGTAAACTAATCCTTTTGCTGTCCTCGGCTCAAAAACGTCCCTACTTCAACGCCTCAGTCTAATCTCGCTTCTTCGAGTTCTCTCTCACAAGCCTCAGTATCGACAAGACCTCGTACGACACCACCTCCCCAAACGTCCCTCTACTTCCAAAGTCAAAAAAAGGTCCGTTTAACACCTCCTACCCATCTTCCACCCCTCATTTTACCCTCCCTGTCTCTGTCCCTGGTTCTTCCCCTCACTGGCTCAGTACAAGTGTAGAGGTTCACCCTCCTCCTCGTACGTAGCTTCCTCCCCTGTTCCCTCCCAAGTTTCTTCCTCTTCTGCCACCTCCCAGGGTTTCCCGCCTCTTCCCGTCCCCTGCCACGCTTCTCCAGTTCCCTCCACCCTTTCGCCCCCCCTACCTTGGTACAGTCCAATACAGTTCCAATCTTTACTCATCCTCCCCCTACCATTCCCAATATTGTCTCCCATACGACATCTCTGAATTCCGAAACACTTGAAGCAATCTCTGAATATATTGCAGAGACCAAAACCCTCAATGGACACTGATCCACCTTCCGCTCTTTCTCTCTCCTCTGCTCCATCTGCGCAACTCCTTTCTTCACAGTGCACCGTTCCTTCGCTGCTTGAACGTTTTCCACTGCCTCCGCATGTGGACTTTTCTAACCCCTCTAGTCCATAGAACCCTTACCTGCGGATTTCAAATATCTTTATCATTGCCAATCATGGCCTATTTACAGTGGAATATATGCGGCCCAGGGGGAATCGGGGTGAGCTTTAGATGTTACTCTCCCAGTTTGCCCCTGTTGGTGTTTGCTTACAGGAACCAAAATTACACTCTGCTGTTATTTCTCACATCTCAGGCTATAATTTATTTTATTCTTCAGATCCTTTCCTGATGGGACCTTTAAATGAAAGTGCCCTTCTTCTACGCACTGATATTCCGTACCATCAGCTATTTGTTCATACTTCGCGCATTACACAGAAGCCCGTATCCACTTACATAGGGGTATACGCTCTTTCTTTAATCTCTCTCCTTCTCGGGCATTATCTATTCCGGATTTTGCCTTCCTTGTTTCGTCATTACCGCCACCGATTCTGTTACATGGTGATTTTAATGCCCACCATTTCCTCTGGGGGGGGGGGGGGTCATGTGATTCCCGTGGAATTCAGTTAGAGGCTTTTCTTGCCACCCACCCCCCCCATGTTTTAAATACAGGTACTCACACCCATTTTGATCCTCGGACTCAACTCTCTCTTGCATCGATCTCTCAGTCTGCTCTTCCTCTGCCGCATTAGACCCTTTACTTGGTCTGTTCTCCCGGACTTACATGACAGTGATCATTTCCCAATCATTCTTACTTTCCCCTTCATATTCGCCACCTCTTCGCACCCCACGCTGGCAATTTAATCGGGCAAATTGGAACCTTTACTCACACCTAACTGTTTTTAAAGAGGTTCCTTCTTCGTCCTCCATCGAATAAACTTTACACCTCTTCTCGTCCTCCGTTTCACCACAGCTTCTCATTCTATACCCCAAAAACTTCGGGCAGGCATTCTCAGAAATGCGTGCCTTGGTGGTCTCCTGCTTGTGCTCGTGCAGTACGTTTGAAACGCGCTGCATGGGGCAGGTACCGGTACAATAGAACCACAGAGCGACTCCTTGATTTTAAACAGAAGCGTGCGTTCGCTCGCCGTGTCATCCGTGATGCTAAACGCACTTGCTGCGAGATTATGTCTCCACCATCACCTCTGCTTCCTCTATGAGTGCAGTCTGGAAAAAAGAAAGAAAACTGAGTGGTAAATATTCTCCTGACCCGGCTCCTGTTCTGCGGGTTGCCGGTGTTGATATAGCAAACCCACTAGATGTTGCCAATGAAATTGGCAATCATCTGGTCCGTATTTCTCAGGGACTCCATCTATGCCCCTCATTTCTTTCCTCAAAGTCTGCCAGAGAGTTAGCACCCTTGGACTTTTCTTCTCTCAGAGAAGAACAGTATAATGTGCCTTTTACACTTCAAGAACTGGAGGCAACACTCTCAGCTTGTCGATCATCGGCAGCTGGGCCCGACGACATTCATATTCGTATGCTACAACATTTACATCAGTCAGCCCTTGCAGTCCTATTACGCCTTTACAATCTTATTTGGTCACAAGGAGTTCTTCCACAGCTGTGGAAATCCACCATTGTTCTCCCTTTCTGCAAACCAGGCACTACGGGACATGAAACCTCCCACTATCGTCCCATTGCTCTTACTAGTGCAGTTTGCAAAGTAATGGAACGCCTAGTAAATAGACGTTTAGTGTGGTATTTAGAGACACACAACAGTCTCTCCACTCGTCAGTATGGCTTTCGTAAGGGACGTTCTACCATAGACCCCTTACTACGCTTGGATACGTATGTTTGTAATGCCTTTGCGAATAACCACTCAGTTATTGCCATATTTTTTGACCTTGAGAAGGCATATGACACAACTTGGAGGTATAATATTTTAGCCCAAGCCCACTCCTTAGGCCTTCGAGGCAATCTACCATCCTTCCTTAAGAACTTTTTAACTGACAGGCATTTCCGTGTTCGGGTTAATACAGTAATGTGCTCTCCCCAGACTTTATCCAAGCTGAAGGTGTCCCCCAGTGATGTGTTCTGAGCACAACACTTTTTCTCCTTGCTATTAATGATTTGGCCTCTAGTCTTCCATCAAATATTTGGTCATCACTCTATGTTGATGACTTCGCTATTGTCTGTGCAGGCGCTGACTGTCACCTCATTACAGTTTCTCTCCAACATGCAGTCGACCGTGTTTCCAATTGAGCCACCACACGTGGGTTTAAATTTTCCAGCACTAAAACCCACCAAATCACTTTCACTAGACGCTCTGTCATCTCCGATCATCCTTTGTACCTCTATGGCTCCCGTATCCCTGAACGTGATACAGTCAAGTTTCTGGGCCTCCTCTTTGATCGTAGGTTATCCTGGAAACCTCACATTACCTCTCTGAAGGCAACTTGTCACAGCCGGCTGAACCTTCTTAAAACCCTTGCTCATCTTTCATGGGGAGCTGATCGTCGAACCCTCCTTCGCCTACATTCCACCCTTATTTATCGAAACTTGATTATGGTGACCAGATCTATTCAGCGGCATCTCCTGCTACTCTCTCTAGCCTTAACCCCATTCATCACCAAGGATTACGTTTATGCCTTGGTGCTTTTCCGCTCTTCCCCTGCCGAGAGCCTCTATGCAGAAGCGAACGTTCCATCCTTATCCGATCGCCGTGATGCCCATTGCCTGCGCTACTATGTACGCTCTCATGATCTCCGCAATCCTTCCATTTATAGAATGGTCACTGATATTAGTAGACATTCTTTATTTGTTCGCCGCCCGTTTACTCCGTCCCTTCTCTCTTCGCCTTCATTCGCTCTTGTCTTCTCTTCAACTACCACCTTTCTATGTACATGTAGCATCTCACTTTTCCCTACCCCCCTGGGAAGTTCCAGCTGTTCGAGTCTGTTCTTTCTCCCTCCCTTGCTCGAAAGCCCAACTGTCTACGGTCGCTTCCCGCTCTCTTTTTCTTGACCACTTTCACTCTCATTCTCATGCCATTGCTGTGTACACAGATGGCTCTAAGTCTTCTGACGGCGTAGGATTCGCAGCAGTGTTTCCGGACAGCGTCGTACAAGGGCATTTACTATCTTCGGCTAGTATTTTTACTGCTGAATTATATGCCATCCTTACAGCACTTATCCGTATTGTATCTATGCCTGTGTCATCATTTGTGGTTGTCTCAGACTCCCTTAGTGCTTTACAGGCTATACAAAAATTTGATACACCTCACCCCTTAGTCCTCCGTATCCAACTTTGGCTACACCGCATCTTTACCAAGCATTAAGATATTGTTTTTTGTTGGGTCCCTGGTCATGTTGACGTACAGGGCAATGAACAGGCAGACACTGCTGCGCGGTCAGCAGTACATGACCTACCAGTTTCATATAGAGGGGTTCCATTTACGGACTATTTTGCTGCAATATCTTCCCACCTTCACACCCATTGGCAACAACGTTGGTCTACTATGCTCGGCAACAAACTTCAATCTATTAAACCGAGTATAGGTTACTGGCCGTCTTCTTATCACCAGTGTCGAGGTTGGGAGACTACTCTCTCCCGTCTTCGCATTGGCCATACTCGTCTTACTCATGGATATCTTGCTCATGGATATCTTGCTCCTCTCTGTGAGAATTGCCAAGCTCCATTATCAGTCAGCCACATTCTGTTGGACTGCCCACTTTATCAACGAGCACGCAGAATTTACCTCTGTCGTCGTCTTCGCTCCGCTGCTCTCTCTTTACCTTCCCTTCTCGCTGATGGACCCACCTTTCATCCGGACTCTCTCATTGACTTTTTGACAACAACTGACTTACTTCACAAATTCTGATACCTTCAGCCCTTTCTACTTCAATCTCTTGCTACCCTCTACCCCCGTACTATCCCCTGCCCCGCTGTTTTCTGTAACCTGCTGATCATCCCCCCTCCCTTCTGCCATCCAATTCCCTTGCTTCCTTCCCTACCCTGCAGCGCTGTATAGCCCTTGTGGCTTAGCTCTTCTTTTTGATTATAATAATAATAATAATTTTGACACAGTAGACCACGGCATCCTATTCCACAAACTTGACCATTATGGTATAAGAGGCCATGCGCTTGCATATTTCAAATCTTACCTTACTAATAGGTATCAGTATGTCACCATTAAAGACGCAGCATTAACAACACGGCCACTTGATACTGGAGTTCCACAGGGAAGTGTCTTTGGTCCCCTGGTCTTCCTCATATACATCAATGATCTTCCAAACGTATCTCAACACCTGAACCCCATTCTCTTTGCTGACGACACGACTTATGTCATCTCTCACCCTAATCTTGCCACCCTCAACACCATTGTTAATGAGGAGCTGATCAAAATATCGACTTGGATGACAGCCAATAAACTTATGCTTAACACTGACAAAACCTACTACATTATGTTTGGTAGCAGAGCAGGAGATGCGCAAATTAACATTAAGATCAACAACACTCTAATTGCCAGACATAATGAGGGCAAATTCCTAGGCCTATACCTCGACAACAACCTGAATTTCAGCACCCATGTCCAACACATAACCAAAAAAGTATCCAAAACGGTTGGGATCCTCTCCAAGATACGATACTACATGCCACAAACTGCCCTTCTCACACTATACCATTCACTTATATATCCATACCTCACCTATGCTATCTGTGCTTGGGGTTCAAAATGCAGCAACACACCTAAAGCCAATAATAACCCAACAAAAAGCTGCAGTAAGAATAATCACTAAATCCCATCCCTGGCAACACACCCCCCACCCTTCATAGATCTAAACTTACTCCCTGTTCAGTACATCCACACTTACTACTGTGCAATCTACATCTACAGGACCTTAAATTCCAATATTAACCTTGACCTAAAATGCTTTCTTGATAGTTGTGACAGAACCCACAGGCACAACACCAGACACAAACATCTCTATGACATTCCCCGTGTCCAACTAAACCTTTACAAAAATTCAATGTATGTCAAAGGCCCTAAAATCTGGAACACCCTACCTGAAAATTCCAAAACTGCAGACACATTCATCACCTTCAAAACTACCATCAGAAAACATCTTATCTCCCTGATACTCCCTGTCAACTAATAATACGAATACCACCTTGTGGTTTACACTTACACTCACCCATTTGACCATAAACAGAAATATCAATCTCAATCTCAAAATAATGAATCTTAACTAGTCAAAAGTTGGCCTGTGATACTCCAATACTGAAACCATGTATAGTGCCAAAACAAAAGCATTCACATTGCTAAACTCACAACTAGTATTTAGTCACTTAGCCATAATACCAACTTATCTCATAATTTTGTAACATTTTAAACCTAAGATTTAATATAAGTCTGCCCGAAATGCCTAGCCATGCTAGACGTTCTAGTGGTACACTCTGTAATTATTATTTTACTACATGTAAACCACACAATAACCAAATTCTGTAAACTCAGCATTGTAATACTTATAGAGAATAAAGTTTGAATTTTAATTTGAATTTGAATTTGAATTTGAATTCTTCGTCTAACAAGTGAATGTAATTTAAGAGTCTTCAATCTTTCTTCATAAGGAAGATTTCTAATGCTATGTATTAATTTAGTCATCCTACGCTGAATGTTTTCTAACGAATTTATGTCCATTCTGTAATATGGAGACCAGAATTGAGCTGCATAATCTAGGTGAGGCCTTACTAATGATGTATAAAGCTGCAGTATGACCTCTGGACTTCTGTTGCTTACACTTCTTGATATAAATCCCAGTAATCTATTTGCCTTATTACGTATGCTTAGGCATTGGTGTCTTGGTTTAAGGTTGCTGCTCACCACAACCCCCAAGTCCTTTTCGCAATCTGTGTGGCTAAGTTCTACATCATTTAACTTATAAGTGCTATGGTTATGGACACTCCCGAGCTTCAGAACCTTGCATTTATCTACATTGAACTGCATCTGCCACTTTTCTGACCAAGAATACAGTTTGTTTAAATCCTCCTGAAGTTCCCTAACATCTACGTTTGAATCAATTATCCTACCTACCTTTGTGTCATCAGCGAATTTGCTCATATCACTAGTAACACCCTCATCAAGATCATTGATATATATTATAAACAACAACGGGCCCAAGACTGATCCCTGTGGAACGCCACTTGTTACAGATCCCCACTCGGATTTAACCCCATTGATGGACACTCTCTGCTTCCTGTCTGTGAGCCATGACTCGATCCACGAGAGCACTTTTCCCCCAATGCCATGAGCTGCCACTTTCTTTAACAGTCTTTGGTGCAGAACTCTATAAAAAGCCTTACTAAAATCTAAGTAAATAATATCAAATTCTTTATTGTGGTCAACAGCCTCAAAAGCTTTACTGAAGAAAGTTAATAAATTAGTTAGACAAGACCGGCCTCTTGTGAATCCATGCTGAGTATCATTAATCAAGCTATGCTTATCGAGATGGCTTCTTATAATCTCAGCTATAATTGACTCTAGTAATTTGCCTACAATTGAGGTCAGGCTTATTGGGCGGTAATTAGATGGTATCGACTTGTCCCCTGTTTTAAAAATAGGAATTACATTAGCCATCTTCCACATATCAGACACTACACCTGTTTGAAGAGATAAATTAAAAATATTAATTAATGCTTCACAGAGTTCCATTTTGCATTCCTTAAGAACCCTTGAAAAAACCTCATCAGGACCCGGTGACTTATTTTGCTTCAGTCTGTCTATCTGCTTCACAACCATTTCACTAGTGACTGTGATGTTACATAATTTATCTTCTTCTGGCCCACTATAAAAATTAATTACTGGAATATTATTAGTGTCTTCCTGTGTAAAAGCCGGGAGAAAATAATTATTTAAAATTGAGCACATTTCATTCTCTTTGTCAGTAAGATGCCCATAGTTATTTTTCAGAGGATCTATCTTATCTCTAACTTTTGTTCTATATACCTGGAAAAAACTTTTTGGGTTAGTTTTAGAATCCCTAGCAACTTTAATTTCATAGTCCCTTTTAGCTTTTCTTATCCCCTTTTTAATGTCCCTCTTAATGTCAATATACAGATTCATTAGATGACCCTCACCTCTTTTGATATGCCTATAAATTCCTTTCTTATGCCCTAATATATATTTCAGCCTATTATTCATCCATTTTGGGTCATTTTTATTTGATCTAATTTCTTTTTACGGGATAAACGTTCTTTGAGCTTCATGTATAGTGTTCAGAAAACTGTCATATTGATAGCTCTCTTCGATACCCCAGTCAATAGATGGTAAGTGTTCTCTAAGCCCATCGTAATCTGCTAAGCGAAAATCTGGGACTGTTACTGAGTTATCCCTACTATTATACTTCCAATCTAACTTTATTATTTTTTAAATACACTACCTAACAGAATCACTACCTAACTGAATGCAACCATATGACCTGTCTTTGTAATACTCACTTGTGCTTTATAGTTATCTGTTTACATTAATGTTTTATCACTGATTTCATCATTGCTTAGTAGCAGCGCTGTATAGTCCTTGTGGCTTAGCGCTTCTTTTTGATTATAATAATAATAATAATCATTGCTTAGTTAATCTTAAGTTAATTTTAAGCCAGCCCGTAATGCTATGCATAGTATAAGTGGCTTTGGCATACTGCTCTTATCTGTATTTTTTTTGTACCTCTGTATGTGTGCACAAATTGGAAATAAAATAAAAAAAAAATAAAAAAAAAAATGCTAAATGTAATTGATTTGTGGTCGCTAGCACCCAGTTCCTCTGAAACTTCTAAATTATTAACAAGGGATTCATTGTTTGCCAGAACTAAGTCAAGCAGGTTATTACCCCTTGTAGGTTCTCTCACAAACTGCTTCAAAAAACAATCCTGAACTACTTGTAAGAAGTCGTATGATTCTAAATTCCCAGTCAAGAAATTCCAATCAATATGACTAAAGTTAAAGTCTCCTAGAATTACTACATTATCGTGCCTTGTGGCCCTAACAATTTCCTCCCATAGTAGTCTCCCCTGGTCCCTATCTAAGTTTGGGGGACGGTATATCACACCTAAAATTAATTTTTCATGCCCCTCTGAAAATTCTATCCAAACAGACTCTGTATGTGTTGCTTCAGACTTAATACCCGTTTTTATGCAACAGTTCAAGCGATTTCAGACATACAATGCCACCCCACCTCCCTTCCCGACACTTCTATCTACTTGGAACAATTTAAAACCCTGAATGTGACATTCCGCAGGCATGTCCCCACTTTTTGAATTAAACCACGTCTCAGTTAAGGCAAATACATCAATGTTACCTGCACTAGCAACTAGTCTCAACTCGTCCATCTTATTCCTAGCACTGCGACTATTTGTGTAATATACAGTGGTCCCTCAATAATCGTCCATAATCCGTTCCTGGAAGTGGGACTATTATCGAAATGGACAATTTTCGAATCAATTTTCCCCATAAGAAATAATGTAAATCCAATTAATTCGTTCCAGACACCCAGAAGTATCAACAACAATTTTTTTTTTACCTAAAAGATAGATTTACATGCACAAAAGAATGAACATTCAACATGACAGTTACCTTTATTGAAGGCTGTTGTTGATGAATGGAAGACAAGGAGGAGGAGAGAGGGAAGAGAGATTATTTGGAAGGGGAATCCCCCTCCATAAGGACTCTAGGGCACTAATAAAATGTATAAATGAACATTGGTAATATGGGTAGTTGATGAGTGGAACGGTCTGCCTAGTAGGGTGATCGAAGCTAAAACATTGGGTAGTTTCAAATTTAGGTTGGATAAATACACGAGTGAGAGGGGTTGGATTTGAGTCGGACTTGCACCTGAGCTTATTGCTTGGGTAGCATTTGTTCTGTTAGTGGGTTGGATTTATGAAGGACCGGCCTAGTATGGGCCAACAGGTTGATTGCAGTGTTCCTCCTTTCCAGTGTTCTAAAAGCTATGGCTTGGGTAGTTTCAAATTTAGGTTGGATAAATACACGAGTGAAAGGGGTTGGATTTGAGTCGGACTTGCACCTGAGTTTATTGCTTGGGTAGCATTTGTTCTGTTAGTGGGTTGGATTTGTGAAGGACCAGCCTAGTATGGGCCAGCAGGCCTGTTCCAGTGTTCCTACTTTCTTAAGTTTTTATTTAACATCACACTTACCAGTAGGGTGATCGAGGCTAGGACCTTGGGTAGCTTTAAGAAGAGATTGGACAAATATACGAGTTGGAGGAGCTGAGTTTGATTTGTGTCATTGGGTACGGGAGTAAATTCTTGGGTAGCTTTGGGTGGAGGTCATTTTGATAAGGACCTGCCTTGTATGGGCAAGTAGACCTGCAGTGTTCTTCCATTGTTATGTTCTTGATAAATTAGACATATGTGCAACTCTTGGGAATCTTTATTGAGGAAACGTTTCACCACACAGGGGCTTCATCGTCCAAACATAGGGAATCTTGAATCTTGTTCTTTTTGGGCTTTTTTTTGTGTGAAGGGGGATGGAAAATTTTAATTTTTGGGAGAATATGACACAAATATAAAACCTATGGCTTTTTTTCTACCAATTCAACTAATATGACAAAATTTAAAAAAATTTTAATAACGTGATGAAGGGTTTGAAAAACCGACAAGTTAAAGATTGTTTAACATAAAAAACAGGGAAAAAAACTCAGAATGAAAAAAATTAAGTCATTACGTATGTACAAAAGGGGGTTTTGTTTTGGGTGATGAATGGTTTGAAAACCGACAATTGAAGATTGAGACCTTGTGCAGAAAAAGGGAAAATTTTTTATTCAGGAAATGTTTCCCCCCACGTGGTTTCATCAGTCCAATAAAAAAGGGGAAGGGCGAAAGGGAAGGGAGGAGAATGAGGAATTTCATCCCTAAAACCTGGGGGTTCGATGTTTTAAACCCATAAAAACCTTGTAGAATTTTACACCCATGGGGGCCGGGTAACGTGGTTATATACTGTAGGAGGTGGACTGAGCAGAGGGGGGGGGCATAGTGGCCCCATCCACTAGTCGAATTTAGGTTTTGGGCCAAAGGTTGAAAAAAGTGTTGAAGAATTTTTTGAAAACAAGACCCCATGATGCTGCAGTGCCCTTACAGTTGTGATGAAGGGTTTTTGGGAAAAAACTGACAAGTTAAAGATTGAGACACTTATGCGCATAGGGAAAATTTTTTTATTCGGGAAACTTTTCGCCACACATTGGCTTCATCAGTCAATACAAAAAAGGAAAGGGCGAAAGGGAAGGGGGAAATTTGGAGGTAACCTCCCTAAAACCTGGAGCCGATGGGGTTCATTTCCATCAACTTGTAAAAAGGACAGCATAGGGCCGAGACTGGCTTATATCCCTGTTTTTAGGTGCGTAAAAGCGGGATGGGGCGGGGTCATAGTGGTACCACCCACAAGTCAAAGGGTTGTTTTCGCCCAAAAGGGTTAAACCCTTGTAAGAAAATTTTTTGAAACAAGACCCCAAAGAGCTGCGGGTCAAACAGTTGTAAATAAAAGGGTTTAAAAAAACCGAAAATTTAAGTTTGAGACATTTAATGCAGCATAAAAAATTTCTTTTTCAGGAAAAAATTTGGGCCACACGGGGTTTTTCACGGGTCCAATACAAAAGGGGAAGGCGTAAGGAGAGGGGGAAAGAATGAGGTAATCAGCCCCCTCAACCTGGGGGTCGTGTGTTCAGCCATAAATTCTTGTAAAATTGACAGCTTTAGGGCCGTAGAGGGCTTATATACTGTAGTGAGGGACGTGAAGCAGATGGAGGCGGGGTCATAGGGGTACCATCCACTGGGTCGAAGTGGGTTTTCCCCGTAAAAAAGGGTTGAAAAAAGTGTTTGAAGAATTTTTTTGTAAAAAAGACCCCAAAAATGGGGCCAGTGTCCGAAAAAAAAGTTGTGATGAATGGTTTAAAAAAAAAGTTTTCCCCATATGCGCATAAGGGGTTCCAACTTTAACTTGTGGGGTTTTCCAAACCCATTCACCCAAAACTGTAAGACACGCAGCATCAGGGGATCTTGTTCCAAAAAATTTCCCTTCAACACTTTAAAACCTTTGGACGAAGACCTCCCGACTAGGGGAGGGTACCACAAATGACCCCCCCCAATTTCACGTCACCTCACTACAGTATAAAAAGCCACGCTACGGCCCAAGCTTTTAACATTCTACAAGATTGAGGATAAAACCCCAAGGGACCCCAGGTTGGGGGATGTTTTTACCCATTCTCCCCCTCCCCTTGGGCCTTCCTCTTTTTTTGGGGACTGATAAAAGCCACTTTTGGGCGAAACTTTTCCTGAAAAAAGATTTCCAAATGCGCATAAGTGCTAAATCTTCAACTGTCGGTTTTTAAAACCCAAATTCATCAAAAACTGTCGGGCCCACTGCACCCTCTGGGCCCTTGTTAAAAAAGTTTTCCCTTCAACACTTGTTAAACCTTTTTGGAAAAAGACCTATTTGGGGGATTTAGGGATGGTCCCCTATGACCCCCCCCCCATCTGCTTCACGTCCCCTAAACTACAGTTAAAGGGGCCCGTCACGGCCCTATGCTGTACATTCAAAAAGATTAAAGGACTAAAAACCCATCGACTCCAGGTTGGGGGGATTGATTTTTTCATTTCCCCTTCCTTCCCGCCTTCCCCCCTTTGTTTTGGGAACTAGAACCCACTGTTTTGGCAAAACTTTTCCCCTGAATAAAAAATTTAAATATGCTGCAAAATTGTTCAATCTTAAGGGTGTTTTGTTTGGTGTTTTTGGTATAAAAGGGGGCCACTGATTTGAAAAACCCGCCCAAAATGGTGGTAAAACAGCGCTGAGGGCGGGGGTTTTTTTGTAGCCCAAATATAACTCCCAAAAAATTTTGTAGGGGTTGGGTTAAAATGCCTGAACTCAAAAGAAGGAACCCTCCCCCACCATCACAACCACCAAAAAAGTTTTCTACCCAGCCCTTTTAAAAGAATGTAAAAAAAACCCCAAATTTATGAAAAAAGTTTGTAGAAAATACAAAGATGGTGGGGTAAGGGGAAGCAGTTGGATAAGGTTGAAGAACAGGAGAACAAAAAAAGGGGGAAATAAACCTGCTGCCCCCCCGTTGGCCCATGCTGGGGCGGGTTCCTTTAAAAATTATCCCACTAACAAAACCCTTTTTCCCCCAACCCAGTCCTTAATGCTACCCAAGAAATAACTCTGATAACTCTATCCCCCCCTTTGGACTGCAAAAGAGTGGATGAGTTTTTCAGAGTTATTTCTTGGGTAGCATTGAGGAAATGGGGGGGGAAAATGTTCATTTGTGGGGGAATTTTAAAGGACCTGCCGAGCATGGGCCAACAGGCCTGCGCAGTGATCCTCCTTTCTTATGTTCGTCAACCACAAAAACCCAATGCTTTCCCCTCCCCACTAAAATCTTTTTATTTTCCCGCAAACTTTTTTTATAAAAAATTGTTTTCACATTCTTTACCAAAGGGCTTTACTAGAAGCTTTATTTGGAGCCCCTGGAAGCTTATTTAGGGCCCTTTCCAAACACTAAAAACAATGGAAATTTTATGAAATAAATTTTATAGGAGCATGTGAGGGGACCGTATTCACGATAAAAATGGCACACTGGCTGGGGAAAGGGGAAAACCCCAAAGGCGGTCAGAGCGTGAGTAAAAAGTTTCCCGGGAAAAAGGGCTATTTTGGACAAAATTTGCGAGTTACCGGACCATTTTTTCGAGCCAAAAATTTTTAAAGAAAAAAACAGGAAATACAGTGGCCCCCCCCATAACCCATCACCCCGAATGCGACCAATTAAAGTAAGTGTATTTTTGTAATGGTTTGTACGTGTAAGTTTTGGGGGTCTGAAAAGGACTAATCAAATTCACAAAATTCCCTTAAAGGGGAAAAAATTCGGTTTAGTACTTTGGACTGAACATACTTCTTGGGGTTTAAAAAATTCGTTTAACCGGGGGTTTCCCCTGTATTTTTCCCAAATGGACTACTTTCAGGCCAAACGGGTTATTGAGGGGCCAGTGTATATTTAAAAAACCCTCCCTTTTCTTTTTCCCTTCCTGCTCCTTTTCTGTTTTTTCCCTAAACCTATTTTTTTTCCTTGTCAATTAGTGGGCCCCTGCCTTTTCCCCAAAATCCCCTCATTTTTGCCTATTACCGTTCTCCTATTCTAATTACTACCCGCGAATTCAATTTTCCCCCCCAAAACCCATTCCACCCAACTAAACCAATTTAAAGACCTAACCCGCTCCCCCCCACTTTCAAATTTGGGCCAAGGGGTCCCCCCCCACACCTAATAAGTGAACCCCATTTCCCGGGGAAAAAATTTTCTTTTTTGCCATAGAAAGGTCCCCCCCTTGGGCAAGAATGTTACCCCCATTTTTTCCCTTTCAGGATTTGTCCAAAGCAATTGACAAAAAAATTTTCCTGGACAACCATTCATTTCCAATTTCCCCCCTTGGCAAAATGCCACTAAGAAAGGTTTCCCCCCCTTCCTCCTAATTATCTCTATTGCTGACCTATACCTGCTAATCAGGTCCTCACTCCTACGTCTGCCAACATCGTTGCCTCCAGCACTGAGACAGATAATAGGATTGCTCCCATTACCTCTCATGATGTCATCCAGACGGCTAACAATATCCTTCATCCCCGCCCCAGGAAAACACACTCTCTGCCTCCTACCCTATCCTTCAAGCAGAATGCCCTATCCATGTACCTAATCTGGCTATCCCCAACAACAACAATGTTTTTACCTTCCTTGGCGTCGTCCGTCGTGATGCTCCCAGTAGTCGACTCACATTCGCCAGGTAGCATTACACCACTTGTAGAATTCGTCAAGACGTTCTCGATGGTCTTCGTTGGGGTTTTTAGGGATGTCTTACTCACGTCTGCCAATGCTTCTTTGGTGCTCGTTGTGGCATTCCCAGTAGAACACTCACATTCGTCAGGTAGCATGAGAATGGGTTGGAAGTTTCCATGGTAGTCTTACTGGTTTCTCGTTGTTTCTGCCTCTCCAACCGTTTTCTTGATCTTCAGCATGGTTCCATGTTGCCCGGCCACTGACCAAGCTCCCTCTTAACCCTTTGACTGTCGCGCCGTATATATACGTTTGTGAGGTACCGTGTTTGACGTTTATATCTCATAAATTCTAGCGGCTTCAAATCAGGCAGGAGAAAGCTAGTAGGCCCACATGTGAGAGAATGGGTCTGTGTGGGTCAGTGTGCACCACATAAAAAAAATCCTGGAGCATGCAGTGCATAATGAGAAAAAAAAACTCCGACCGTTTTTTTTAATTAAAATGCGACTTTGTGGTCTATTTTCGTATAAGTATTTGTGGTTGTATTCTCGTTTTCATGGTCTCATTTGATAGAATGGAAACTATATTATAGAAATGGAGGTGATTTGATTAATTTTACTATAAAAAGAACCTGGAAATGGAGCACAAGTACAGGAAATGTTTGATTTTTGCCGATGTTCAAAAGTAAACAAATGATGTCATTGTCCAATAATATCCAAATAGCCATTCTAATACGCAGTCATGAATGGGTTGATGTAATTTTTACAATTATTACAGTATTGCAGTAGTCTGCTAACAGTAAATCTTCTATTTTTGTTTGAATAAAATTTCAAAATAAAAAGCAAGAGTAATATCACAGGGACCTGGAGACATGACTGATGAACAAAGAAAATCATATTTTGGGAGCCAGGAATGTCTGCATTGTTCATTCTGGACCTTATTTTGAAATTGTCGTATTTTTTAAATTTTTCGTGAAATTGGCCAAATTGCAAATTTCTGACCATGTTATTGGGTAGTTTGAAATCGGTAAATGGGCAGTTTCTTGTGCTCAATCGATAGAAAAAATAGAGTTCTGAAGAAATAGTTATGAGTTTGGTTGACTGGAATAACGGAATTATCCGAAAATAGGGCTCAAAGTGGGCGAAATTGCCGATTTTTAAATATCGCCGAAGTCGCTAACTTTGCGAGAGCGTAATTCCCTCAGTTTTCCATCAAATTTCGTTTTTTGGTGTCTTTACAATCGGGAAAAGATTCTCTATCATTTCATAAGAAAAAATAATTTTTTTTTTTTTTCGAATATTTTGCGACACCAGGAGCAACTTCAGGATTGGGCCCTTCGACAGTCAAAGGGTTAACCTGGGGACTCACAACAGAAGGATTACTATGAATCCTCTTGTTCTCCTCCGTTAATCGCCGTATCTCCATCTTAGCAACTCTGAGCTCTTCTCTCAGCTGCTGGTAAAGTTGCTCAAGAGAGGGCATCCTGGTTCAGATTCACAGAGAGCACACAAACAGGTCTTCACAGAGCTAAGTACACGTCACCACTGGGTAAGTACACGTCACCACTGAGCTAAGTACACGTCACCACTGAGCTAAGTACACGTCACCACTGAGCTAAGTACACGTCTCCACAGAGGCAGGTCCTTATCAAAATGACCTCTACCCAAAAGCTACCCAAGAACTTACTCCCGTACCAATTGATGCACATCAAACCCAGCTCCTCCCACTCATATATTTGTCCCAGTAGGGTGATCTATCACCCTACTGGGAAGATTGTTCCACGCCTCCACAACTCTGTTAGAAAACCAGTATTTACCTATGTCCTTTCTAAATCTAAATTTATCCAACTTAAATCCATTATGACTGGTTCTTACCTGGTTCAACACCCTCAGCACCTTTATTAATACATATCTCCTTTGTTTATGCCCGTCATCAGCTTATACACTTCAATGATATCTCCGCTCATTCTACGTCTCTCCAGAGAGTGGAGATTTAAGGCTTTAAGTCTATCTTCATACTGGAGATTCCTTACACAGTAAATCATTTTAGTCGTTCTTCTCTGTATGTTCTCCAATGAGTCTATATCCATCCTGTAGTAAGGAGACCAAAACTGAGCAGCATAATCTATATGTGGCCTCACTAGTGATACATAGAGCTGTAAAATAACTTTTGGACTTCTGTTACTTATACTTCTTGAGATAAATCCAAGTAATCTGTTAGCCTTGTTGCACACACATAGGCACTGCTGTCTTGGCTTTAGATTTCTGCTTACCATGACTCCCAAGTCTTTTTCACATTCTGTATGATGAAGCTCTACTTCACCTAGTTTATAGCTTCAAGGGTTATTTTCATTACCAAGGACTAGTACTGTATACTTATTCACTTCATCTGCCATTTTTCAGACCAAGACATTAATTGTCCAAATCTCCCTGGAGTTCATTGCTATCCCCCTCAGGATGATTCATATGGCCTATCTTTGTATCATCAGCAAATTTGCTCATGTCACTCATAATCCCTTCATCAAGGTCATTAATGTAAATTATGAACAAGAGAGGGCCTAAAAGTGATCCTTGTGGAATGCCACTAGTGACTAATCCCCATTCAGATTTGACCCCATTAATGGAAACTCTGCCTTCTATTGGTAAGCCATGCCTCTATCCATGCTATACCATGAGCTGCCACTTTTCTTAAGAGTCTCTTGTGAGCTACTCTATCGAAGGCTTTACTAAAATCCAGAAGTTAACAATATCATATTCTTTATCACTGTCTACTGCCTCAAATGTTCTATTGAATGTCAGTAAATTTGTCAGGCATGAACGGCCTCTCATGAGCCCATGCTGAGATTCATTAATCAAATTATGCTCTTGAAGGTGACTTCTAATAATGTCAGCTATAATTGATTCTAATAACTTGCTCACCATAGATGTCAGGCTTATTGGGCGGTAATTTGAAGGAATGGACTTATCCCTGATTTGAATATAGGAAAACATTAGCCATCTTCTACAACTCTGGCACATCACCAGAAAGGATGAATGTATTAAACACACTCGTTAATAGCTGACTAAGTTTCATCTTGCATTCCTTAACTACCCTGGAAAAAACTCGTCAGGCCCGGGGACTTATTTTGTTTTAGTTTGTCTATCTGTTTGATAACATGTCCCTCGTGACAGTAATATTAGTTAATTGAATGCATCAGGAACTGAAAAATTTTTTATTTCTGGAATCTCATTTATGTCTTCCTGTGTAAAAAACTGACAAAAAATAGTCATTAAATAAGGAACACATTTCCTGTTTGTTATCCATCAGCTGCCCATTCCCAATTTTCAGAGGTTCTACTTTTTCCTTCACCTTCGTCCTATACACTTGAAAAAACCCCTTTGGATTGGTCTTTGATTCATTAGCAACCCTAATTTCATAGTTACGTTTAGCCTTTCTAAACCCCTTTTTCACTTCTCTTTTAAGCTGAGCATATTGGTCAGTAAGGGTTAACCTCTCCTTTTCTGATGCGCCTATAAATTCCCATTTCTCCCCTAAAAGTTGCTGTAACCTCCTGTTAACCATTTGGGATCATTATTATTAGACTAATTTCTCTCTGGAGAATGTATATAAGAACATAAGAACATAAAAGGAGGAACACTGCAGCAGGCCTGTTGGCCCATACTAGGCAGGTCCTTTACATATCATCCCACTAACAAAACATTTGCCCAACCCAATTTTCTATGCTACCCAAGAAATAAGCTCTGATGTGCAAGTCCCACTCAAATCCAACCCCTCCCACTCATGTACTTATCCAACCTAAATTTGAAACTACCCAAAGTCCTAGCTTCAATCACCCAACTAGGTAGACTGTTCCACTCATCAACTACCCTATTTCCAAACCAATACTTTCCTATGCCCTTTCTAAATCTAAACTTATCTAATTTAAATCCATTACTGCGGGTTCTCTCTTGGAGAGATATCTTCAAGACGTTATTAATATCCCCTTTATTAATACCTATCTTCCACTTATACACTTCGATCAGGTCTCCCCTCATTTCTCGTCTAACAAGTGAATGTCATTTAAGAGTCTTCAATCTTTCTTATAAGGAAGATTTCTAATGCTATGTATTAATTTAGTCATCCTACGCTGAATGTTTCTAACGAATTTATGTCCATTCTGTAATATGGAGACCAGAATTGAGCTGCATAATCTAGGTGAGGCCTTACTAATGATGTATAAAGCTGCAGTATGACTTCTGGACTTCTGTTGCTTACACTTCTTGATATAAATCCCTGTAATCTATTTGCCTTATTACGTACGCTTAGGCATTGCTGTCTTGGTTAGGTTGCTGCTCACCGTAACCCCCAAGTCCTTTTCACAATCTGTGTGGCTAAGTTCTACATCATTTAACTTTATAAGTGCTAGGGTTATGGACACTCCCGAGCTTTAGAACCTTGCATTTATCTACATTGAACTGCATCTGCCACTTTTCTGACCAAGAATACAGTTTGTTTAAATCCTCCTGAGCACAGTGTACATTATTAAGAAAAAAATCATAAATGCAGATCCCTTCGTAATCATAAGCATGATCATCGTCAATAAAATCATTAGCTAGATAACCCCAATCGAAATTAGACAGGTGTTCCCTGAGTCCATTGTAATCGGCAGAATGAAAATCAGGGATTTTTACCGTATTATTGTTATTCTTGTATCCCTAGTTAATGCTAAAAGTGATGGATTTGTGATCACATGCGCAAAGCTCTTCAGTGATCTTCAGATATTTATGAGCGTTTCCTTATTTGACAAGACTAGGTCAAGCAAATTATTACCCCTGATATGCTCTGTTACACACACTGCTTCAGAAAACAGTTCTGAAACTCTTTCCATAAAGTCACTGGACTCCAGATTACTGGTCAAAGAATTCCAGTCAATTTGAATAAATTTAAAATCCCCTACTATTACTTCGTTATTGTGTCTAGAAGCCCTAACAATTTCATCCCAAAGAAGTCTCCTCTTTCGTGATCCAAGCCTGGATGTCGGTATATTACACCTAAAATTAGTTTTCTCTGACCTCTACAAACTCTACTATTCCTTCTATTTTTATACCTGATTTTATGCAGCAATTAATATTTTCTCAAACATATAATGCAACTCCTCCCCCCTTCCCATCACATCTATCAACATGGAACAACTTAAACCCTTTAATATTACACTCAGCAATCATATCCCGATTCTTTAAATCATACCACATTTCAGTTAATGCAATGACTTGAATGTTCCCAGCACACACTACCAATTGTAGCTCATTAATCTTATTTGTTGCACTTTGACTGTTAGCATAAAATACCATCATATGCTTTTTCTTCTGCACATTTTTCTTATTCCCTTTGCTTTTACAGAATTACTGAAATTATCATTACCCAGCATTATTTCATGACTGTTATTATTAAGATTCATAATATCAAAACCTAAATCAATATATCCATACTCATTATTTTTCATTTATAACCCATACCTCTAACTAATCCTAGTTTAAAGTTCTAAACAACCCCCTCAACTGAGCTAGCAAGGAAACCCACACCTGCCCTGGATAAGTGAACCCCATCCCTGGCATACATATCATTTCGACCATACAATGGTCCCAGTTGTCAGAGAATGGTACTGCATTACCCTTACAGTGTTTGTTCAGCCAACAATTAATACCAATTGCTCTGGAACAACCATTCATTTCCAACACCCATTCTTGGCAAAATGCCACATATAACAGGACGTCCCCCCCCTTCTTCCTAATTATGTCTATTGCTGTTCTGAACCTCTAACTAAATCCTCACTTCTGCTCTTGCCTACATCATTGCCTCCAGCACTGAGGCAGATAATAGGATTGATCCCATTACCATTCATGATGTTCTCAAGCCAGCTAACTATTCCTCCATCCCAGCCCAGAAAGGCAAACACTCTGTCTCCTACTCCTGTCCTTCAAGCAGAATGCCCTATCCATGTACCTAACCTGGCTATCCCAACAACAGTATTATTCTTACCTTCCATTGTGTCATTCATCATGACGTTCCCAGTAGTTGACTCACATTTGTTGGGTAGCACGGTGAATGCATTAGATGTTTCCACAACAGTTTCCACAGCAGGCTCTTTCTTCTTCATTGTTTCTACCTTTCCATTCGTCTTCTTGATCGTCAACTTTATTCCATGCTGTCCAGCCACTGTCCAGGTTCCCTTCTTGACCTGAGGACTCACAACGGAGGACTACTATGAATCCTCATGTTTTTCTCAGTCAATCGCAGTATCTCTATCTTCGCTACCTCAATTCTTCCTTAAGCTGCTGGTAAAGTTGCTCAATGGAGGGCATCTTGGTTCAGTCCACGGAGAGCACACAAGACACTTCTTGACAGAGTTAAGTACAGGTCACCACGCTATCCTAGTTTTTAGACTTCTTCACTCTCCTCCGAAGATTGTCAGGTGCAGTTATGATATGATAGAAGCTGGTCCAGAGTGCAGTGTACTGCCATCCATCGGCTTCATTTGAGCTTTCCCACAGCAAGATGTTAGTAGGCAAGGCAGAGGAGGTGTGCCAGTACTGCCAGCACGTTGTCCTGCGCCCCCTAACACAATCTCCTGGAGTGCCAAGCTACTGAGACATTCCACAGGCAACTAGCACTGATGTCCCTTCTGAAGAAGACCCAGAGAGGACTGTGGCTATACTAGTTTACCATGGAGTCAGCGAAATAGACAAGCTGTTGCCTGTGATAATGACATCTCATCCTCGCTAGTGTCACAGTTAGGAGTACATATGGTGTTGTCACTTATGAGATGCACCAGATGAATGACCAGAACAGTGCTTGAGCAACATACATTGCAACATTGCAGAAAGATGGGTTATCACAAGATTAAGACCTGCCAGGACTCCAGTCTTGGCAAACATTATACATACATACATATGCTGTATTCTTTTCAAGATTGATGGACTGACCACATCGACTCAAGGCTGAGGGACTGATTACCTCAAACTCCTCCTGTTCTTCACCATTCTCCTTTGTATGGACTGATGAAGCTACTGTGTGGTGAAACATTTCTTCATTAAGATGCCCAGTTAAAGATGTCAGTTCTCTGAACCATTCATCTACATTATGTTCTTATGCTGATGAGTGGAACAGTTTGCCTAATAAGGTTATAAGAACATAAAGGAGGAACACTTAAGTAGGCCTGTTGGCCCATACTAGACAGATCCTTCACAATCCATCACACTAACAGAATATTTGCCCAACTCAGTTTTCAATGCTACCGAAGCAATAAGCTTTGACAATTTTATTTACTCACATTCAAGTCCCACTCAGCTCCAACCTCTCTCACTCATGTATTTATCCAACCTAAATTTTAAACTACCCAAGTAGTAAATGGAATTATCAAAGCTTATTGCTTGGGTAGCACTGAATGTTGGTGGTGGGCAAATATTCTGATTGTGAAGGACCTGCCTAGTATGGACCAACAGGCCTACTGCAGTGCTCCTCCTTTCTTATGTTCATATGTTCTTATAACCATACTAGGCAGACTGTTCCACTCATCAACATAAGAACATAAGAAAGAAGGAACACCGCAGAATTGCCTGTTGGCCTATACTTAGCAGGTCCTTCACAACTCCAACCCACTAACAGATGATGCAGTGTCTGACAGTTATGATGAATTGTTTTGAAAACCAACAGATTGAAAATTGAGACACATATGCTGAGGGATTGATTACCTCAAACTCATCCTCTCATTACACCTTTCTGCTTTGTATTGGACTGATGAAGCCACTGTGTGGCGAAGCGTTTCCTCAATAAATATTCCCATATGTTTCATAAGTGTCTCAATCTTCAACTTGTCGGTTTTTGAAACCATACATCACAGAATAAATGCTACCCAAGCAATAAGCTTTGATAATTCTATTTACTCATGTGCAAATCCCACTCATATCTAACCCCTCTCACTCGTGTATTTATCCAACCTAAATTTGAAACTACCCAAAGTTTTAGCTTTGATAGGACCTTCGGTAAAGAAATGGGGACTGGAGTGGCAGGCTTCCTTGTGAAGAACATTGTGATGGGCAGTGGAGACCGTTTCTTCATATCTACAAAGTTTTGTTGGGAATTATGCCTCTGTCAATTTCGTTCATTACCTTCAAAGCCCTCAACATAAATATGATTTGGCAGCTGGGAATTCGCGAATGTTCGAAGCCCTCGAAAGTGGAAATGCAAAGGGTTGGGGAGACGAAATTAGATGAGGGCATTCCCCTTTGAGGGTTTTGGTCGTACTAGTACGTCTTACGCGTAGGGGTTTTTGACGTACTAGTACGCATAAATTCTAGCGGCCTCAAATCTCCAGGAAAAGGTGAAAGCCTAATTGAGAAAATGGGTCTGTGTGGTGGGTTGCGCAGTAGGAAAAAATCGGGGACCAGGGGTGCATTGGGGGGGAAGCCATTAGTACCAATTTCCCCGTGCCCTGCGGTAAAAAGTTCCTCACCCTCGGCAAATTTGGGGCCTTTTTTTTCCCCCCAGTGACAGTTCTAATACAGTGGAATGAAGTGAAGATGAGTTTAAAGGTTTTGGGTGGGTTTTGACGAAACAAATGAATAATATGGTAATAGTGGGGGAAAAACCCGACAACCCACGCCTTCCCCCTCGGGTGCGGGGCCGGTTCATTTGTCCCAGAATCAAAGGGAAACCCCTATTTTCCAAATCCAGACTCAGATGTGACCCTGGTGATGTATGATAGGATTAAAACAAAAGCTCTTAAAAACTTGTTCCAAGAATGGAGGAGGAGGGGGAGGCAGAGGGGGGAGGCAGAGGAGGGGAGGCAAGAGGAGGGGGAGGCAAGAGGAGGAGGGGGCAGGGAGGAGGAGGAGGGGGAGGAGGAAGAAGGGGGAGGAGGAGGAGGGGGAAGGGAAGAGGGGGAGGAGGGGAAAAAAGGGGTGGGGAGGAAAGAAGAGGAGGAGGGGAGGAGGAGGGGGAAAAGGGAGGGGAAAGAAGAAGAAATGTAATGAAACAA
This sequence comes from Cherax quadricarinatus, assembly GCF_026875155.1. NCBI lineage: Eukaryota > Metazoa > Arthropoda > Malacostraca > Decapoda > Parastacidae > Cherax > Cherax quadricarinatus. Next base: position 14,180,331 of record NC_069413.1, on the reverse strand, counting down.
TAATACAAAATAATAATCATAAAATAATTACATAATAATAAAAATACAAAAAAATAATAATACAAATAATAAAAATAGGTAAAAAATAATAGTAATAATAAAATTTCCCCCATGCAGTAACAAATAAGGGGAGAAACTTTGAAATTGACTTTGATGAGGGTAAAGGGGGTAGGCTATCCCAAAAAGAGATGAAATCCCCCTCCTTTTTTTTTGGGGTATACAACTTTCGTCTGTCTATTTGTGTGTCAACTCCTGTCTATCCATCTAGCTCCTGTTCAGAAGCCCAAGACTCGTCTCACTTTTACCACATCTTTAAGCAGAGATAGCCTTTGTCGGGGTTTTTTGGGTTACTAGGTAATTTAACTTTTGAACTTTTATTTTTGTGTCTGGAGACAGAGATAGCCCGACAGTAGAATGGGGGAAAGATAATTAGAAGAATGGAGGAGGGGAAGCAGCATCCGACCATTGTTTTGACAGGGGGAGGGGGAAGGTAATTTGCCAATATGTCACTTTTACAGCGCTGATCCTTGTAAATTTTCACTAGGGCGAGGAAAGGGGAGGGAAGGGGGAAGAAGAGGAGGAGGAGGAAAGGAATAAGGGGGAAGAGGAGGAGGAAGAGGAATGAGGGGAAGATTTTTGGGGGGGAGGAGGAAGAGGAAGAAAAGGGGGGAGGAGGAAAAGGGAGGGGGAAGAGGAAGGAGGAGGAGGAGGAAAAGGGGGGGAGGAAAGGGGAAGAGTAGGAGGAAGAGGAAGAGGAAAAAAGGGTTTAGGAAAGGTAGGGGGAAGGGAGGAAGAGTAGGGGGGAAAAGGGGAAGAGGGGGAGGGGGGGGAAACTAGTACACGGTCTGGTTTCTAAAATTTTTGTCTGTCTTTTTTCTTCTGTAGCTCCCTGTTACTGCACCTTTTAGCTCTCTGTTCAGAGAGCCCAAGACTGTGTCCAAATTTTACTACACTTCAAGCAGAGTATAGCCTTTTCTGGTTTTTGGGTTTCCAGGTAATTTTATATGTATCTTTTATTTATGTGTACCTGTGAGACAGAAGACGCAAAAAAGAAGAGAAATTGAAAAAGATGAAGAGGAGAAAGATAAAACACATTGTTATGACACCATGTTTTAGAGTTCCCCAAAACTGCAGAACTAATGGAAATGTTCGTGATGTTATTGGTATATATATTATAGAACAATAATAATAAACAATTTTTGAAATTTTTTTTTTTGAAACAATTTTGTAAAAATATTTTATAATTTTGTTTGTGTGCTTATTGTGTGTATACAACGAGTGATATTGACATTTCACCTTACTTTTTCTCCAGGCCACATAAGTTAGTAAAAAAAAAAAATAGTGAAAAAAAAACAACAAAATTCAAAACAAGTAAATCAAAGTTTACCCGGGGGAGCGGCGTCGCCCCTGTTGCCAACGGGCTTTTTTCTGCAAAAATTCATGCATCCCTTCTCCGTAAGTATTGAGGTAAATTTTTTTGTTTATCCTATAATTTTAGAAAAAAAAAAAAATTTTTTTTATAAGAAAAAAAATTTTTTTTTTTTTTTGAAATTTGGGGGACCCCGAGAACGAGTTTCAGAGAGGGCCTGTCGACCTAAAGGGTTAAAATCTTTACAACTCAGAAAGACACTGCCGAAAAAGGATACATAGGTTCCTCACAGAGGATAGAGACAGATACAAATGGAGAGAGAGCAAAGTCATTCAGCCAAAACCCCCCCACCACCCAGTGGGGGCTCTTTAAAAAATAGAATGGGGGGACTGCAGGTCCTCACTCCCAGATGAAACGCCAGAAAATACCTATATATCGTACTGCATAAAAATTCTATTTTTCATTTTTATCTCTTTTCAAAAAAATAAAAAATTTCTTTTATAAATACATTGAAAACAAAAATGCAACAAATTTTTCCTGTAATTTATCACTTGCAATTATTTTTGCATAAGGTTTATGCACATGGGATGTTATTGAGGATTTTTATATTTCCTCAACCATTGGGGCCCCAAAATCCATCTCAAAGTCACTAAACTCAGGTTCAACATCAATTTCCTCTTAAAAGGGGTGTTAATATGGCATAACATCAATGAATCCCTGGTGTTTGCCACACTATTTGCTCTAGCTGGCACTCTATTGAACTTGTGCTCCCACAGAGTATTAAGTAGTCCCAGTTTTTTTAATACTGTGCATACCGAGTGTTAGGACCCACTCTATACTGACCAGGCATCTCGGGCCATTTGTGCCAAATTTGAAGGCAGGAAAAATAAAACGTTGATCTAGGTTTGGAGTGCTAGCAGTAACAATGTAGATCTATGTTTGGACAATTTAAGAGTTAAAGGGGCTAGTATGTTTGTCCATATATGGTCAGTTATGGTAGCACTCATCTCAGTTAGTCTTGTTGGTTTTGTAATTGCTGATATGAGTGGCCTACCCTTGCTAACTCTACCTCTTGCACACTCCTACAACACACTGGTCTCTGACCTTTGTATATTCCTTTAGCACAATTACCCTCCAGTGCTGTATGACCCTTTCATGTTTAGCACTTAAGTTTGATTATATTACAGCTTCTCACTCAAAAAATGGAGTTCTTTTCCCTAAGACCACGTCAGTAAATGAATTCATTGCTAAGTGGGGAGCATGCTATAATGGTAGTGGGGTTTGTGTCAGCCATCTTTAATATTGCTTTAATGTCATCTTTGCCCCTTTTATAACATTTTGGTATATTTTTAAATGTTTATACAGTGGACCCTGAGTTTCATGATTAATCCATTCCAGAGAGTCTGCTGAAAGTCGAAATTCTTTAATGGCAAAACCATTTTTCCCATAAGAAAAATGGAAATCCAATTACTCTTGGTTCAGACACCCAAAAGTATTAAAACAAAAATAATTAAAGATTTACATACAGAAAACAAAAGAGAAATCTAGTACATACATATGTAAAATAATAATAACATTGCACTTGCCTTTATTGAAGACTTCTGGGTGGATGGAAAGATGGAGGAGGGAAGAGGATGAAGGTAACCTATTGTTGGAAGGGGAATCCCCTTCCATAAATACTTTAGGTACCAAGTCCTTTTTTTTGGGGTTACTTCCCATCTTTGTTTTTTAATGCCACTGGGACCAGCTTGGGAGTCATGGACCCCGTCGCACAAAATATCTGCCCCGAGAGCTCTGTTTCTGGCATTTCTTTAAAACTTCCCTAAAATGGGACACAACAATGTCATTGTACATGTTGCCAACATGGCCTGCAACACTCTGTCAGGGTGAAGGTCATCCATAAATGTTTGCTCATCACTCCACTTAGCACAAATGCCCTTAATCTTTGAAGAAAGCACCTTCCTCATCCTCTTCCTTCTCCTCTGAAGCAATTTCTGAGCTGTGGTCTTTTACTGTTGCAGATGAAGCTCTTGCAGCTCTGTAGTGGTTAGCTCTTCATCATGGTCCCCCCCCAACTCTTCCACATCCCCAAAACTCACATCCAACCTCAGGGAATTCCCCATTGCCACAATACTTTCCACAACTGGCATAGGCTCCTCAGGGTCAGCCCCAAACCCTTCAAAATCTCTCTCTTGTACACATTGTGGTCACAGTTTTCTCCAAGCAGCGTTCAAAGTCCTGGAAGTCACTCCCTCTCAAACCTTACCTATAAGGTTTATGCAGTGGAGAATATTGAAGTGATCTTTCAGGAAGTCTCTTAGGGTCAGTTCAGTGTCTGAGGTCACTTCAAAGCACTTTTGAAACACTGCTTTGGTGTACAGCTTTTTGAAGTTTGAAATGACCTGATGGTTCATTGGCTGGAGGAGAGGAGTGGTATTAGGGGGCATGAACTTCACTGTGATGAACGAAACTCCTGCACCATTTGTTTTTCCAAGTCTAGAGGATGAGCAAGAGCAGTGTCCATTACCAGGAGGCACTTGAGTTTCAATTTATTTTCCTGGAAGTATTTCTTCAGAATGGGGCCAAACACCTCATGAACCAATCAAGGAAAATTTCCCTCGTGACCCATGCCTTATTGTTAGCCTTCCATATCACACACAAATTAGCCTTGGCATCACTGTTTTTTTTGAAATGCTGGATTTTTCAGAGTGATACGCCAGTAAGGCTTTACTTTGCAGTCCCCACTAGCATTACTTACAAAACTTAAGAGTTAGCCTGTTTCATAGGCTTGTGTCCTGGCAGTGCTGTTTCCTCCTGTGTGATGTAGGTCCTCTTTGGCATTTTCTTTCAAAACAAGCCTGTTTGGGTCAACAATTGAAACACTTGGTGTTGAATTGTTCAGCCTTTATGTACCCTTGAATTCCTGAAAATAATTTTCAACCGCATTTTTGTTAGACTTACAGCTTTGCCATGCCTTACCATACTGCGTATGCCACTATGCTTCTTAAATCTCTCAGACCAGCCTTTGTTGGCCTTAGAATCACGAACATGAGCACTTGCTGCAGGCATTTTCTTTACGAGATCGTCATGTAACTGCCTTGCTTTTTCACAAATTATCAATTGCATAACATTATTTCCTGCTAACTGTTTTTGGGTAATCCACACGAACAATAACCTCTCCACTTCTTCGAGTATTTGCGATCTCATTTTTGTAAGCATATCTACCCCTTTTGCAACAACAACTTCCTTGATTTCCTTTCCCTTCACCACGATTGAAGTGATGGTTTGAATGGTGTTTGCCATTCATCCTGGCAAGCTCTAAAACACGCACTCCTTTTTCTTATTTTTCAATGATTTCTTTCTTTAATTCGATAGTGTTTCTTACATTCTTTACCAAAGGGCTGGCACTAGCTTTTTGCAGGTCCATGGTGACTTATTTAGCAGTTGGAAGCACAAAAAAGAATGGAATATTATGAAATGTATTGTATAAATGCGTGCAATGATGGTCACTCGCTGATAAACAATGGCACACTGACGAATGGCGTGGGAGACTGGCTTTGTGGCGCTGACACTGGGCGGACGTGTACCAATGGTTGGCGAATCAAGATACAGTCATGAGTTGCCAAAAGTCAGATTTCAAGAAAGTCATGGCCCCCGAAACTCGGTGGTCCACTGTACAGTATTTTGTTTCTATTAACACATCGACCGTCTCCCACCAAGGCAGAGTGGCTCAAAAAAAGAACTTTTATCATTCACTCCATCACTGTCTTGCCAGAGGCATGCTTACACTACAGTTATATAAATGAAACATTAACACCCTACTTCAAGGTGTAGACACTGTACTCTCATCTCCAGGACTTTAGTCCGGCCCTGCTGGTTCCTTGAATCTTTTCATGAATGTTACCTTGCTCACACTCCAACAGCACATCAAGTCCTAAAAACCATTTGTCTCCATTCACTCCTATCTAACATGCTCATGCATACTTCCTGGAAGTCCAAGCCCCTCGCACACAAAACCTCCTTTACCCCCCCTCCCTCCAATCTTTACTATGGCTTCCATCCACTACAGCTTTATACATTCAAAGTCAATCTGTTTTCTTCTATCCTCTCCACATGTCTGAACAACCTCAACAACCCCTCTTCAGTCTTCTTAATTTCCCAACTACAAATTCTCAGCATTATATTCACACCACACATTGCTCTCAGACATGACATCTCCACTGTCCCCATCCTTCTCCTTGTTTGCAACATTCACCACCCATGCCTTCACATCCATATAAGAGTGTTGGTATAACTATACTCTCATACAGTACCCTCTTTGCTTCCTTGGACAAAGTTCTTTGTCTCCACAGACTCCTAAGCACACCACTAACCTTTCTCCCTTCTTTAAATTTTCTATGATTCACTTCATCTTTCATTAGACCTATCTGCTGAAATGTTCCACTCCTAAATATTTGAATACATTCACCTCCTCCATCCTTTCTCCCTCCAATCTGATATCCAGTCTTCTGTCATCTAATATTTTTGTTATCTCATTACCTTACTCTTTCCTATATTCATTTTAATTTTCTTCTTTTAACATACCCTACCAAACTCATCTACCAACCTCTGAAAACTTTTCTTCAGAATCTCCAGAAGCACAGTGTCTCAACAAAAGAGCAAGTGTGACAACTCGGTAAATGAATACATCACTAAGTGAAGAGAGGTTGTATTTGTTTTATCATACTCCATGAATATAATAAAAATTAAAGATGTTTATATTGAAGTCAATATTGTTTACTCAATTATTAGTTTACACGTTATTATTCACAACTTGCTGTGGCTTAGCGCTTCTTTTTGATTATAATAATAATATCACAACTTGTGATTTATCTTATCTTTCACAGATAAACATTTAAAAGTGACAGTTTTATTTAATGAAACATGTGACAAGAGCGACAAAATTCTTTTCTAGCTAAGTATGTTGTGTTTGTAATTGTGGAATATTGTACTACACTGACTTATGTTTCTATTGCAGAAGTATTTTGTGGAAGACTACCAGGTTGTGTCTTGCCAGACACTATATCTTCAGTACTTCAAGAAGCACCAGTGTAAGTGTCTTGAACAACAACTGATATTGCAGAAGTATTTTGTAGAAGACTACCAGGTTGTGTCTTGCCAGACACTATATCTTCAGTACTTCAAGAAGCACCAGTGTAAGTGTCTTGAACAACAACTGATATTGCAGAAGTATTTTGTGCAGGACTACCAGGTTGTGTCTTGCCAGACATTATATCTTCAGTTCTTAAAGAAGTCTCAGTGTAAGTGTCTTGAACAACAACTGATATTGCAGAAGTATTTTGTGGAAGACTACCAGGTTGTGTCTTGCCAGACACTATATCTTCAGTACTTCAAGAAAGGCAACATCTGTTATTCTTGTGAATTTTTAACTGGCTAAGTATTGCTAATTACGAGGGTCCATCTCGTAGTTCTACAGATTTTAAGCCAGGGTCCAAGCCATAGTACTACATAATGAGCTCACATCACTCAGATAAGCTGTGAGCAGTAAATTTGGGCCTAGATATGAGAGAATGCGTCTATGTGATAAGTGTGCACCATATAAAACAAATCCTGCAGCACACAGAGCATAATGAGAGAAAACAGGGATCAAAATTGTGTATGTGAATAAAAAATCAAAATGGAATTCATTTGTAAACCCTGGAAACACATCTCATAAACAGAAGCAATGTTATTTTAGTGCTAGGAGTGCTCGCATTGCTTCTTATGGACCCTATTTTGAAACTGGAATATTTTGAACTTAGTGTGAAATTAGCCAAATTACCAAGTTCTGTTCACTTTACTGGGTAATTGAAATAGTTGACTGGGCAATTTCTTGTGCTTAACAGATAAAACGGGACACATACTAGCAAAATAAAATTTGGTGAAATGGAACAATGTAATTGGCTGATAACAGGACTCAGTGGTCAAAATCGCCAGAGCGTAAATATCAGTGACACTGCAAAATTTGTAAGAGCATAACTTCATCAGTTCTTGATCAAATTTCATACTTTTTGTTATGTTACCTTCAGAAAAAGATTCTTTACTATTTCACAAGAGAAAATAAGAATTCTTTTTTTTTTTTTTAAATTCCTGGACCCTCTGTGGTATTTTCAGATTGAGGGTCTGGATCCTCAAAGGATTAATAATGATAAAAATGCAAGTTAGTAATTCCATAAATAAAATTTTTTCAAAAATTTTGTTTAAATGCAAAGAAAATAATAAAAATGTTATTGAGTGTATCTAGAGTGTTCTAGTACATATATTACTCTTTTAACACACAAAACAAAACTTATGATAGTCTTTTAATACACAATATAAACTTTATTAGTGCTCATAAGTAGAAAAAGTTTTGGCCAAATAAATCTTAACATGGCAATATGTTAATAAGAAAAACTGTGTTCAGTGTCCTGAATAGTTAAAAAAAAAAAAAATCTTGAAATAGACATGTGAGTACATAAGGAAGATTAACTATACCGCTGTTGTATGACTTAAAATATTTTAAATGAAATACCTTTGTTTAAAAAATATGGAAAAACATAAAGAACATAAACCATATCAATGTTCAGAATGTGTGAAATGTTTTAGTAAAAATAAACATCTTGTAACACATATGAGAGTACATACAGGCAATAAACCATATCAATGTTCTGAATGTCTGAAATGTTATACTGAAAAAGGTAATCTTGTGACACATATGAGAGTACATACAGGAGATAAACCATATCATTGTTCAGAGTGTCTGAAATGTTTTACCGAAAAAGGTAGTCTTGTGACACACATGAGAGTACATACAGGACATAAACCATATCGATGTTTGAAATGTCAGAAATGTTTTACTCAAAAAGGTAGTCTTGCGACACATGTAAGAGTTCATACAGGAGATAAACCATATCAATGTTCAGAGTGTGAAATGTTTTGCTGAAAAAGGTAATCTTGTGACACATATGAGAGTACATACAGGAGATAAACCATATCAGTGTTCAGAATGTCTGAAATGTTTTACTGGTAAAGGTAATCTTGTGACACATATGAGAGTACATACAGGAGATAAACCATATCAATGTTTGGAGTGTTTGAAAATGTTTTAGTTTTAAAAAACCAACTTGTGACACATATGAGAGTACATACAGGAGATAAACCATATCAGTGTTCAGAGTGTCTGAAATGTTTTACTGGTAAAGGTAATCTTGTGACACATATGAGAGTACATAGAGGAGATAAACGATATCAATGTTCAGAGTGTTTGAAATATTTCAGTAAAAAAAGCAATCTTGTGACACATATGAGAGTACATACAGGAGATAAACCATATCAGTGTTTGGAGTGTCAGAAATGTTTTACTCAAAAAGGTAGTCTTGTGACACATATGAAAGTACATACAGGAGATAAACCATATCAATGTTCAGAGTGTCTGAAATGTTTTACTGAAAAAGGTAATCTTGTGACACATATAAGAGTACATAGAGGAGATAAACCATATCAATGTTTGGAGTGTCAGAAATGTTTTACTCAAAAAGGTAGTCTTGTGACACATATGAGAATACATACAGGAGATAAACCATATCAATGTTCAGAGTGTCTGAAATGTTTTAGTGTAAAAAAACTTCTTGTGACACATATAAGAGTACATAGAGGAGATAAACCATATCAGTGTTTGGAGTGTCTGAAATATTTCAATCACAAAAGCAATCTTTTGACACATATGAGAGTACATACAGGAGATAAACCTTATCAATGTTCAGAGTGTCTGAAATGTTTTAGTGTTAAAAAACTTCTCGTGACTCATATGAGAGTACATACAGGAGATAAACCATATCAGTGTTTGGAGTGTCTGAAATATTTCAATCACAAAAGCAATCTTTTGACACATATGAGAGTACATACAGGAGATAAACCATATCAGTGTTCAGAGTGTCTGAAATGTTTTAGTGTAAAAAGCAATCTTGTGAGACATGCACGAGTACATTCAGGAGATAAAACATGTTAGTTTTCAATGTTTCAGGAATATTTTAGTTATAAACTCATGAGAATATATATAAGGGATATACCATAATAGTGCTGAGATTGAAATATGTTAATGAAATGTCAGTCATATAAAGTTCTTTGAGGAGATAAGTTGTATTAATGTTCAGAACTGCCCATCTTATTGTTGGGTGATTTTAACCCTTTCAGGGTCCGTCCCGTAGATCTACAGCTTCATGTTGAGTGTCCAAACCATAGATCTACGCCAAAATTCTAGCGCCGTCAAATTTAGCGTGAAAGCGCTCATAGGCCTACATGTGAGAGAACGGGTCTGCGTGGTGGGTGTGCGCCATAAATAAAAAATCTAGGCGCCCGCATAGCATTGTGGGAAAGCCGGCTCAGTTACCCTTGTTCACCATGCCTCGTCGCAAGTCAGCTCTCACTCCCCGGAAAATTGGGACTCTCCTCTTCCTATCTGATAGTTTTGACACTGATGGAAGTAGAAATGAAGACGAATTCTACGGCTTTGATCAGTTAGTGACCGAAAGGAATGACCAGGATATCCATAATAGTGCAGGAAACCCTGACGATCCTCAACCTTCTACCTCTGGTGTGGGCACTCATGACTCACGGTTGGTTGTGCCTCAACGCAAGAGAAAACTAATATTTTCGTGTGGCCAGGCCTCTGACTTCAGTAATGATGATGATAGTGACGTGGATTGTGATTTTATTGCGCTCGACGATCATTTGAGTAGTGACAGTGAGGAATCATATTCACCAGTGAAGCGTCGGTATGTTCGCCGCCGCATGCGCTCGGGTAGTGTACCCTATGCTGTGCCCAGGGGACGGAGTACATCCCGGAGTACATCCCGTGGCCCTACACCAGTTTTAGGTAGTGATAGTGAGGATGATGTGGCTACACTTGGCATGGATAGACCACAGGCATCAGTGGATGGTGGTAGTGGTGATGGTAGTGGCACCGCCATGCATGACTCATTAGCCCAGGCTGGGACCCACGCTGCTGACTCGTCAGTTCAAGGACAAAGCGGAGCGTCAACCACCAGCCCACCACAACCACAACTACCCGCACAACCAGCCTATGATGTCCAGTATACACCAGCAAACCGTATGTGGGATTGGCAGCAAAATCCCAATTTTGTTCCCAAGCCTCACCACTTTGATGACTTCAAAGTGGAATTCTACCTACTTGTCCCCTTGGAACCACGGCCAATGAACTGGAATTCTTTGAATTATTCTTTGACCAGCCATTGATGGAAACTATTGTCAGGGAAAGTAATAAGTATTTTGAGTACACCATGGCAAATACAATCATATCACCAAAGTCAAGACTACACAGGTGGAAAGAGACGACTGTTGCAGAAATGTATTTGCTTTTTGCAACAATAATGCTTATGCCTCATGTCTATAAGCATAATATAAAAGCATACTGGTCCACAGATCGGCTAATTTCTACCCCGAGTGAAATCATACCAGTGAACAGGTTTATCTTACTCTTACGTATGTTGCACTTCTCTGACAAAACCAGGCCTGACAGAAGTGACAGGTTATACAAGATTAGAAATGTTTTCATGTATCTCAAACAAAAGTTCAGCATATACTTTTATCCATTCAAGAATGTTGTAATTGATGAGTCTTTGATTTTGTTCAAAGGTAGACTGTCATTCAAGCAGTATATACCGAGCAAGAGGAAATGCTTTGGTATAAAACTGTTTGTACTCTGTGACTGTGGGCAGTGGCCTGGGTGTTGGATATTGTTGTATACACGGGAAGTAAAACAGTGAAAGATACCAAGATGTTATTGGGTATCTCAGGTGACGTAGTGAGAAACATGATGGCACCTTATCTTGGTAAGGGGCATACATTATATACCGATAACTGGTACACAAGCCCATTACTCAGTGATTTCATGCGACGTGAACAAGACAGATGTTGGTGGGACAGTGTGTTCTAATCGTAAACATATGCCCAGGCTCAACGCAGGTGCTCATGGTGATGACTGCAGGTGTTTACTGCCAGTGACATCATGGCATTACGGTGGCATGACAAACGAGATGTCACATTGTTGACAACCATTCACCGTAATGAAATGCAAGTCAGTGGCAAAGTTTGATTGATTGACTACATAACGTTATTTGAAAACAGTGACAGTGATTGATTATACAAAACATGCGCTTTGGGTTTACAAATGTGACATTTCAGATTGGTTTTGTTGACTGTGTTCGTAAGAGTTACAAGTTGTACATGAAACTTTTCTTCCATCTCATAGACATTTCAATGCTCATTGCATATAATATGTACCAAATAAAGACTGGCAACAGACCACCGTATGGTGAATTTTATTTGTCTGTTGTCAGACAACTCATAATGAAGTACCAGGTAAGAACACCTGCTATACAACAAGGTCCTCGAATTACTCAGGATATACCCAAGCGTTTGAGGAGGGAAGGTGATCATTTCATAATACAGCTTCCTTCAACTCAGAAGAAATTTGCTCAGAAGAGATGCATCATCTGTGCACAAACAAAACGACGGTTTATGTGTGAGGAATGTAAGGTGCCTCTGTGCATGGTGCCTTGATTCAAGGAGTTCCACAAGCTCCAGGAGTTCTAAAACCATGTCCGTTGATTGTAAATATGTAAATATATGATAGAACATTAGTATTATACAAGATTTGTGTATGTTTATTGTAATAAACAACAGTGGTAAACAATAATATGATAGTGATGAATGGTTTGAAAAACCGACAAGTTGAAGATTGAGACACTAATGCAGCATATGGGAATCTTTATTCACCTCACCTCACTACAGTATATAAGCCACGTCTACGGCCCTATGCTGTACATTCTACAAGATTGATGGACTGAACACATCAACTCCAGGCTGAGGGACTGATTACCTCATACTCCTCCTCTCCTTACGCCTTCCTCTTTGTATTGGACTGATGAAGCCACTGTGTGGCGAAACATTTCCTGAATAAAGATTCCCATATGCTGCATTAGTGTCTCAATCTTCAATATGATAATAACTTTAGTGCGGTTATTGTGTTCAATACAGTGAGTTTATATATATACATTATATACAGTATTGGTCTCTCAGGCCCCAAATGTTAGTAGGAAAAGAAAAAAATTGGAAAAGAAAAGAAAAAACTATAAAACCGCTAAATAATGTAATGCGCGTATGTGGAATTCGTCGATGTTGCCGCCACCACATCATTTTGGACAAACTTCTTGGCACTGTATCTTGGTAAGTACTGATCAGAAAAATTTTTTTTTTGTCTTATTACCTTCACAAAAATTTGCTCTTTAATTCTGTAAGAAAAAAAATAATTTTTTTTTTTTTTAAATTTCTTGGACACTGGAGCACCACTTCAGATTTTGGCCTTGGACCCTGAAGGGGTTAATGCTCACCATCACCTGTGGGGAGGGTCCCATTGCAACTCTCATGGTGATCAGTTGGAGACTCTTCTCACTTCTTATCCTCTTCATGTTTTAAATACAGGTGCTCTATCCATTTTTTACTCTTGCATTCAGTCTCTCCTGCATTGATTTTTCTATCTGTTCCTCACCCGTTTCATTTGATTTCATGTGGCCTGTTCTTCCAGATTTACATGATAGTGATCACTTTCCTATCCTTCTTACTTAACCCTTTGAGGGTCGACAGGCCCTCTCCGAAACTCGTTCTCAGGGTCGGCCAAATTTAAAAAAAAAAATTATTTTCTCTTATGAAAAGATAGAGAATCTTTTCCCAATCATAAAGACACCAAAAGTTTGAAATTTGATGGAAAACTTACGGAATTATGCTCTTGCAAAGTTAGCGGTCTCGGCGATGTTTACGCATCGGCGATTTTGCCCACTTTGAGCCCCATTTTCGGCCAATTCCACTGTACTAGTCGACAAAAAACATGAATATTTCGCTAGAACTCCATTTTTTCTATCGAATGGGTGCAAGAAACCACCCATTTATGAAATTCAACTATCCAGTACAGTGGTCAGAATTTAGCAATTTTGCCAATTTCACACAAATTTCAAAAGATGCCAATTTCCGAATAGGGTCCAGAATAAACAAGAAAGACATTCCTGGCACTAAAATGACATTTCCTCTGGTCATTAGTCATGTCTCAAGGCCTCTCTTATATTCTTTTGCTTTCCGCTTTGAATTTTTATTCTCAGAAAAAATATAAGAATTACTGTTATGCAGACTACTGCATTAGTGTAAAAAAATGGTATAATATTATTGCGCACTTGTGAAAGAATATTAGACTCACCAGTTGACGTAAAATGCATTCTTGGCACGATTTGTTTACTTTTGAAATTTGGTAAAAATCGAACATTTCTGCTACTTTGAGCTCAATTTCAAGGTACCTTTCATTGTAAAACCAGTCAAAATCATCTCAATTTCTGTAATATGTCTTCCATTCTATAAAATGAGACCAAGAAAACTAGAATACAACAATAAATACCATACGAAAATACAGTGCAAAGTCGCTGTTTTATTCCAAAAAAATGGTCAAAGTTTTTTTTTTCTCATTATGCACTGTGTGCTGCAGGATTTTTTTTAGACTGTGCACACTGACCACATAGACCCATTCTTTCATATGAAGGCCTACCAGCTTTCTCCCACTAGATTTGAGGGCGCTAGAATTTACGCGTACTAGTACGTCAAAAACCCTGGGTCGTAAGCCGTACTAGTACGTCCGAAACCCTCAAAGGGTTAAACTACATATATACAACCGTTTCATAACCCTCGTTGGCAATTTGCTCAAGCAGATTGGGACTTGTACTTCTATCTTACCACCTGTTGTAAGGACCCCATTTTCATTATCTAATTGATGAACGGTGCACCAGTTTTTGACCTTAGTCCTAACTGCGGTGACTAGTTGTATCCCCCAAGCCTCAAATAGGCATTCTCAGACATGTGTACCTTGGTGGTCGCCTACATGTGCCCATGCAGTACATTTAAAACATGTATGAGGCCGTTATTGATATAACCATACAGCAGAGTGTCTGTTGGATTTTAAGCAAGCAAGGGCAGTTGCTCGCTGTGTCATATGCAACACTAAATGTGCTTGTTAGCGAGACTACGTGTCCACCATTACCGCATCTCCCCTTCTGAGTGTGATTTGGAAAAAGGTGCGGAAATTATGTGGTAAGTACACTCCGGACCCAGCTCCCATTTTGCAGGTTGCTGGAGTTGATGTCACAGAATCTTTAGAAGTTTCCACAGAAATCTTGAACTATCTTGTCTGTATCTCCTGAGGGCTTAACCTCTGTCCCTCATTTCTTGCGTCTAAACCTACCAAAGAGCAATTGCCCTTAGTTTCTCCTCCAGGTGGGCCGAAACGTAACCTTTTATCTTCTAAATTAGAGTCCATCTTTCCATGGGGGCCGGCCATCACAGCGGGACCTGATGATTCCACATCATATGCACACCATTTCCGTTTTTGGGCTCTTCCCATTCTTTACATTTTTTCAATCAATTTGGTAGTGGGGGGGTTCTCCCACAACATTGGAAATCAGCTATTGTACTACCCTTTTTCACAAACTGGGCACCTAGGGCTTGACACCTCTCATACGGCTCATTGCCCTGACCAATGTGGTCTGTAAGGGATGGAATGATTGGTTTTGAAAGACATCTGATGGGGTTCTTAAGACACACAATAGCCTTTCCCCTCGCAATATGGCTTTTGCAAAGGCCCTCTACTTAAACCCCTTTCCCATTCAATACATATTTAAAAATGCCTGTAAAAACCCTCTGCCCCAGCAGTCTTTTTGGGTCTAAGAAGGCATTAACACCCCCGGGATTTTAAATTATAGCCAAGCCCACTCCTTGGGGCCTTTGAATAATCTACCAACTTCATCGCTGCTTTTGTCAGACATTTTCAGGTCCATAGGGCACCTCTTTTTTCCCCTGGGGACTTTGTACACAATATATGTAAAAAAAAATATCTATAGATGGAAAATACTGGGGGTAATTTGAATCGCTTACTGCAGTAACCAAGAATTCTGCGTGAAATTTCAGTGAAAACAGTATTGAAATACAGGGGACCCCGACTTACGATCATTCCCAATTTGAACAATTTGCAAGTGTATTTTTGCAAGTGTTTTGTAAGTGTTTTTTTTTGGGATCTGAAACAGACAAACTAATTACATATTCCTTAGGGGAACAAATTCGTTTGGTAACGGCACCCAAACAGACTTCTGAATAAATTTAATATCGTAAGTCGGGGATCCACTGTATTCAGTGAACAAAGTAGTGAAATAAGTGCAGAAAAGGAACACGGTGTCATTACTATAAGTCAAAAGACTAATCATTCTTAAACATTTTTTAAAAATTTTCCCACAACAATGGTAAGCTTAACTACTTTATTTTATACTTACAGTGGACCCCGACCAACGATGGCATAAAATTAACGATAAATCTGACCAGCGATACTTTTTAACGCAAAATTTTTGCCTCACTAGCGCTAAAAAATCGACAAAACTATTCGTCTGTTGAAGCATCCACTTCTGGCCAGTGTTTACAACCCACCCCACCACCCGGTCGTTCCCAACATACAATCGGAACATTTCGTATTACCCACAGCCTTTTTAGTGTTGCATTTGCAAAAAATCCCCATAGGCCCCAAAACTTTGGGCCCAAACCCTACAGCAAAAAGGGTGAGAATTACTTGGATATGAAAAATCATTGCCAATTTTAAAAAAAGGGGAGTGCGTGTCTCCGAGCTGGCCAGGTTGTACCAAAACCCCAATCAACCTTTGTACTTTTGGGGCCAAGAAAAGGCAATTGGGAAAGCTGCTCTTCCCAAGGTGAAAACTATGTTTTGAAACTGAGATCGCAAGTGATAGATGTTAAGGCGTTATTGGTGGGGAAAACAAAAAAGATGCAAAAAGTAGCATTCTCAACGACAAAGTAAAAAGGCTGGGAAGTTCATGAGGATTTAATAGAAAAAGGGCCAGCAACTAGTGGTGATTGAGTGAATTTAAGGCCAGAAAAGGGTTGGGTTTGAGAATAAAATCGTAGGGCATACATATGTGAAAGGCATGGTGAGGCTGCCCCATTTTTGGCCCAAAAAAGCAGCTGAAAAATTGTGCGGGAAATTTTAAAGGGAGTACATAGACAGTGAAGTTTGAAACCCTGAACAAGTGTTTAATTGTGACACTGACAATGTTTGAAACACTTTAGGAATGTCAAAAAGGAACGGGGGGTACAGGCCCCTTTTGGGAAAAATATGTTTTTGCGGGGCAGAGGGCCAGTGACTCTCAAACGGTCCTAGTGGCATTAAAAGAAGAAGGGAAGTAACCCCCCAAAAAAAGGGCTTGCCACCTCAACCTAAAGGAAGGGGGTTTCCCTTCTAAACACTAACACATCAACACCTCCCTCCTCCCATCCCATCAATTTCACCAGATCTTAATAAAGGGAAGTTCATGTAACTGTGCATGCTTCTTTAGTTTGTGGTATTAATATAATATTTCATTTGGTAAAAAAAATTTTTTTTTTAAAAAATTTTGGGGTCTTCCGATTAATTTGATTTCCCTTATTTCTTTTGGGGAAAATTAAACCCATGACGAAATTTCGTTAACGATGAGCTCTCGGAACGGATTAATATGCTGGTCAGGTCACTGTATAGTCTTTATGCTTTAGTTTTCTTGTTTCATATGTGAGGAATTGAGTTCTTTGAAACCCCGGTTTTGTTAAGTTGCAGTAAAGGCAAAGCAATTGTTAAACAAAAAAGGGGACAGTAAAGGTCAATGATGATTACTCCCTTAAGGTTTATTATCAAATAGAGTAGGAGCCTAAAAAATAAGATTGTGAGCAGTTACCGGAAGGCAGGTAATATAAAATTTTTGCTATAACAAACCTGGGTTTAATTTGGAAGACAGAAAAATGCCTTCTGAATGCAAAATACAGGGTTAAAAATTCCCACTGTGGGTCAACGGGAAGGGTGGTAGTGGCATGATGTCAGAGATAAATTTAAAATTTTTTTTGTTAGCTAGATTTAAAAAAAAAACAGGGAGACAGAATTGTTTTTGGGTACAGTTTCTCGAGGGTCGCAAAAACTAATTTTGGGTGTGAGTTATAGGCCCCAAACCGTGACAGGGGGTGCAATAAGTGCCCAGACCCCTGACAGGGAGTGCAAAATTAAGATGCCCAGACCGTGACGGGGATGCAGTAAGTGCATGGTACAAAAATTTATAAAGCCCCAGATATGAGAAGGTTGTGTTAATGAGAGATTTAACTTTAGGGCAAATTGATTAGAACAATTCAGGAAACCTAAAGTCCCCATGCTTTTCTTTTATAAGTTCTATTGCTTTTCAAAACGTTTGTGACAGAACCCGCTAAGGAAACAAACCGCTTGACTTTTTATTGCCAACAAAAAATCACTATTTAATAATCTTTAGGTTAAAGATGGCGAGGAAAGCAGCCATAAATCACTTAGTTTCAATATATCATGGGAAATTTTCAATAACTTAAACAAGTCCTTGTCCCCGATTTGCTTTGGGCCCACTTCATGGGCTGGAAATTCCTGGTGGGCTAAATTAGGATGACTGGCTATGGGTTAGGTAGGGGGTGTCGGTTGTCAAAATGATGCTTTTTTAGAGATAGTTGTAGGTCACAGACTACTTTTATTCTGAGAGGGGAAAATTTGTCTAACAAAAATGATCCCAAATGGATAAACAATCTTAAATTTCATTGGTCAAAAGAGGCATATGTAGTGGGACCTCGAATATAACAACCAAAACATGAACAGTTTGTAAAGGGATTTTTTAAGTGTTTTTTAGGGATTTTTTTTGGGGGCTGAAAAGAATTTAAATTTAATTTTAAATTTTTCCTTATGGGGAAAAAATTTTGTTTTGGTATCACACTCAACGCCTTCGGAATGAAAGAGTTCGTACCAAGATCATTTTAAGGCGTTTTGGAAAATTTATAAGGGGGGTTCCCCGTATGAACCCAGCATTTCATTCACATAATAACTCATTTTGGGGGCGACAACCATAAAATGTTTAAGTACACCCTTTTTAAATTGGGGGAAATTTAAGCAACCACTGGGCTCTGCAAGGTCCCCTTTGACCTCACAAATCTACCCATATCTAACCTAACCATATAGAAGTGGAAAGCACCCACAAGTTGGCACTACTAATTATTTTGGGCTGTCGGGTTTTTTTAGACTAAGGAAAAGGGGGGTGGGTTACACACAATATCCATCGGGAAAAAAAACACTTGTATAAACCACCATTTACCGATTTTCTCATGTGGTCACTGGAAGACTTGTAGCCCCCACAACACCTGCCCCCTTTATAACATTCCTAACTGGCAAGTATCAGCCTCTATAACTAGAAACATACTTAACTGTTGTGGGAGGTCGATTCCTTGTCTGTCTTTTCCTCCTCATATCCTGATATCCTGCCAGCTGAAACAGATCTTCTTCCCAACCAAATAGAAAGTTTTTTAAAAACTCCAAAAAAACCCATATTCCTGGGGCCAGGAAAAAACAAAAGTTAATATGTGCTCACTCCTTCGTAGAATGGTGGCCCCCTATCACTTCAACCATCCTTAAACTTAACATTGTTTCACTGATTTTCACACAGTTCCAAGACGATTAATGTCCCCCTTAATTTTACACATAGAAGTACCGATAAGATTTGAGCTCGATGAGTGATGATTGAATCATTGGTATTTTCCCTTGAACACTCTGTAATGGCGACATCCTGTTCATACCCGCCTGGGTGTCCCACACTATTTACATTATCACCACCTTATGGTGGTTTCGACAACTTATGTTCCTGTATTCAACACCAGGACGGTTTATAACCTTCCTATCATGAAGAGAGACCACTAATCAACATTTGGCACATCGGAACACCAATTTCCTGTTCCATGTTAAACTCAGATACTCTCCTAGGCTATATGCCCCAACACCTCCCATGCCAGCCTCTGCCCATGCAACCTTGTGCAGTGCTTAAGGATCCCTCTGTTTGGATTTTCTTCCACTTTAAATACAGTTCAGACCAACAATTAATACGTGGACCCCGCCCATAGCGACTTAATCCGTGCAAGAGGGGCTGGCTGTTATGCGAAATGTTCGCTATGGGAATTAATTTTCCCCATAAGGAAAGAATGGAAATAAAATTAATCCGTGCAAGACACCCAAATGTAGGAAAAAAAATTTTTTTGATACCACAAAAAAAAATGTTAATTTTAGTCACACAATGAAAAAGGCATGCACAATTACATGACATTACTTTTATTGAAGATCTGGTGATGAATTGATGGGATGGGAGGAGGGGGAGAGGAGTGTTAGTGTTTAGAAGGGGAATCCCCTACCATTTAGACTTGAGGAGGCAAGTCCTTTCTGGGGTTACTTCCCTTCTTCTTTAATGCATAGGACCAGCTTCAGGATTCCACTGGACTTCTTTCGCACAACATATCTGTCCATAGTGGCCTGTACCTCTCGTTCCTTTATGATTTGTCTAAAGTGGTTTCCAACATTGTCAGTGTAATAGTCACCAGCACGGCTTGCAATAGCTGTGTGAGGGTGATTTTCATCATGAAGGATTTGCACTTTTTTTTTTTTTCAAGCCCACTTTGCACGATTTCTTAATCTTTGAAGTAGGCAATCCTTCAATTTCTCTCTCCCCTCCTTTGAAAAGTTTCCCCAGGTCTGGCTCTTGCTCTTGTAAGTTGATCTATCAGCTCATCAGTGGTTAGTCTTCATTGTCTCCTCCACCAATCTTCCACATCATCCCACTAACCTCCAACCCCAAGGATTCCCCAATGCCACAATTGATTCCTCAACTGGCATAGGATTCTCAGGGTTAGCTCAAACCCTTCAAAATCCTTTTGGTCTACACATTCTGGCCACGGTTTCTTCCAAGCAGAGTTCTCAAGGTTCTCTTAGTCACTCCCTCCCAGCCTTACCTATAAGGTTTACACAATTGGGATATTAAAGTGATCCTTCCAAAAATCTTTTAGAGTCAATCGAGTTGTCTGTGGGTCACTTCAAAGCACTTTTGAAACAGTGCTTTTGTGTACAGTTCTTGAAGTTGGAAATGACCTGCTGGTCCATGGGCTGCAGGAGGAGGAGTGGTATTAGGAGGCATAAACTTGACCTTAATGAAGCTCATGTCCCATAAAGTCGCTTCTTGCCACGATGTAGGATGACCAGGGGCATTGTCTAACACCAGGAGGCACTTAAGTTCTAATGTCTTTTCTGTTAGGTAATCTTTCACATTGGGGGCAAATGCATGGTGTTGTAACCCAGTTATAGAAAAATTCCCTAGTGGACCCAATGCCTTACTGTTTGCCCTCCACGCACACACAAATTATCCTTGAGGGAACAATCTTTTGCCTGAACGCTCAGGGAGTTTCAGAGTGTACCCTAATAAAGGCTTCACTTTGCAATCACCAACTAGCATTGGCACACATCAACAAAAGTAAGCCTGTCTTCATAGGCTTATGTTCCTGGGAGTGCCTTTCCTCCTGAGTTAATGTAGGTCTGTTGGCATTTTCTTCCAGCGGAGGACAGGCCTGTTTCATCACAATACTAACACTTGTTCAGGTTTCAGTCCTTCAGTTTCTATGTACTCCTTGAATTCCTGCACATATTTTTCAGCCGCTTTGTGGTCGGAACTGGCCAGCCTCAACCATGCGTGTCACACTATGTATTCCACTACGCTTCTAAATCTCTCAAACAACCTTTGCTGGCTTAAATTCACTCACATCATCACTAGTTGCAGCCATTTTTGTTAATTAAATCCTCATGCAACTTCCTAGGCCTTTTAACATATGATCGCTTGAGAGACGCTATCTCCTGCTAGCTGTTTTTCTTTATCCAGCAATAAGGAGTCTCTCAACATCTTCCATCACTTGCGATCTTTGTTTCGAAAACCACAGTTTAAACCTTTGGCACAACAGTTCCTTGATTGCCGTTTTCTTGCCCACAATAGAAGAGTTGGTTTGATTTGGGTTTCTTGTACAACTGACCAGGTCGGTGATCGCACTCCACTTTCATACTTTCAATGATCTCTTTCTTCATTTCAATGGGAATTCTAACCCTTATTGCTGTAGGGTTGGAACTAGAAGCTTTCTTGGGGCCATGGTCACTTAATTTCCAGAAACAGCACCGAAACACTGTAATAAAAATACGAAAATATTTTGATTGTATGCTTGAATGTTACCGCGGTTGGCTGGATGGTAAAACAATGGGACAGGCGGCACATTTGAGGCTGGCTGAGGGCGCACATTGGAAGCGTAACGGACGAAGGCCGCTGAGCGGGTTATTTTGTCCACTATGGGCTGGCAAAATTTTTTAGCGAACAAAGCGTCCGCTTATTGCGGATGTCCGACTATGCAAGGCGTCCGTTATGCAGGGTCCACTGTACATTAAACACATATAGGCACCATAACTTCAGAAAATTAATAATTTCCACAGGCTATCAGGAGGGGATGGGCAGTTAAGAAATCAATATATTCAATTAACCCTTTGAGCGATCGAGACCTCGATATTAACTCCCACTCAGGTCGAAAAAATTCGAAAAAATTTCTTACTAAATCTTTAAGACTTTTTCTAAGTGTTTAGTAAACACAGAAAAATGAGATCAATACTTACAGAGATATAGAGCATGAAATTGACAAGTTGAACTGCTTGCTGCAAACATCGCTGACTGCTTGGTCGTGTGGAATTCGTATATTTTCTTGTTTTTGTAACTTTTTTCCCTTGATTTGTTCCGTCTACAAGGGGATTGGGGGCTCCTTGGCGTGGTTGAAGAGCTCTTTAGCCTGAGGAAATAGAATCCATGTTGGTCGCCTTTTCAGGACCGAACCTAATTACCCCCCAATCCCCCTTCTTTTCCAATCCTCCCATCCTCCCTTTTTCCTTTCCTCTCCTCCCCCTTGATCCCTCCCTTATCCCTTCTTTTTGGCCTTCTGGATTCTTCCACAGGCCTACTGGTTCTTGGTAGAGGAAAGGGTACTGGGGTCAATCCTTCCATTTAGGTGTCTTGGTGGTGGTGTAGGCATTGGAAGGTATGACTTTCTGGCAGATATCCGGCCACCCCTCTTTTGTCCACCAAGGATCTCAGCAGATGGGAGGTTGCTATCCTGGATTGCTGGTTTATGGCATTCAAGGGTAGGGTTTTGGGCACCGGTACCGCTTCTGCACTACTTGAGGTGCTGAGGTTCTCTTGGGCAACTGAGGGGTGATTTCCGCCCCTTTCATTCCTCCTAGGGGAACTATTCCTCCCCATTCCCCCATTTTTCTTTTTTTTTTTCTTTAAAAACAAAATGAAAGAAGTAACCTAAATATTTTGACCCCTGAATGGGTCACAATGTATATAATGTATATTACTGTTCATATAATTTTATATTGCTTATATTTGTGATTATTAGCTAAATATAAAATATAATTGCATTATATTATTATTTGACTTGGTTTTTTATTATTAAGTTATATATTCATGCCTCTTGTTCGAGTGTTAAGTAGCTGACAGCATTGTCTAACTACTGTAATTTTCACTCTGCTTGTTTTGATGCTGGGTCTGTGTGCTGGGCAGCAGCAGTCCACTGAGGAGTTCGTGATCAGGGTGGGGTGAGATCCATCACCTCACCAGGAGTGTGAGTCGGCCTGGCCTGCAGCTGCTCTTGTCTGGTTTGTTGATGTGCCTTCCAACAAGATGGCCTCTCCCAACTCTCCCTTGATGGCCCTTGTTGGAAGATCATCTCTCTTGTCCGCTTTCTTGTTGTTAGTTCTGTGTAACTTCTGTTCTCAGAACATAGCTTGACTTAGTGATTTTTGATTGTACTGAGTTTGTGTGTTTCATAGGGGACATGAGAAACTTCAGGGTCTCGAGCTGTAGCTTCTGACTAATTTGTATGGTATCTGTGTACTGTCACAGTCGGGATTTTCTAATTGCTTTGTGACTTTTGTGGAGGATCTCAATGGTCCCTACTTATGTGTCCTTATATTATTCACCTTGTTGCCTGATTCTGTGTCGTGTTTGCTTGTTATATTGCTGTTTGGCGCTTATCGTCATTTTATTGTTTCAAGCAAAGCTGTGCTGATTGCCAGGTTGGTCAAGAAGTTAGTTGGTTAAGTCTAGTCGGTCTTGGACACGCAAACTATATAGAGCACTTACACACATCACGCAAATTAATTGTATATATTTGTGTTATGTTATTAATGCTAACAATGTTATACCTGACTGGTTACTTAAAGCTATATAAAGATGTGATATGTGCCTTCAAGCATGATTTACTACTGTTTACACGAGAGAAGTGTAGGAACTTGTATCCCATATTATATTCAGTTGACTACTTTAATTTACTTTTTGATTTTATACGGTATATATGCCTAGACAACTATATTGTTTTTAATAAACTTATTAAATTTTTAAGTTCTTTGTTAGTAGGCTACAGTTGCCAATCCTGAAGCATACTGAATCTTATTCGAATACTAAAGATATTGGACCAGGGATACTGACTACTTGTTACAAAAACCCAGTAACAGGCTGATGCTAGAAGGGCAGTCCGTTCTAGTATTCACTGGAGATTTCTATGCTTATTAGATAATGTGTTTTTGTACACCTAAACCATGGAAGCTCTAGCCATGAACCTGCTACCCTGGGCCCCTTAATGATATTGCACCCTGTTCCTGACCCTGCCTCATGTTTTGACGACTCTTTGGACACTCTGATGCCCCTGTACCTCTTGCTGGTGCTGTTTCATCACCAGTTCAGGTACCTGCGGCCTCAAACTGACTCCTCGCAATTGTCTGACCTCCGCCCTCCCTTTGACTTTGTTTCCGGCCTCTCCTTCTATGGTGCGGCAATTTTCGAATCCCCACCTGTCCCACAATAGACCAAATCTGGTCCCACTCTAAACGCCAACAACAATCTCTGATGATGTTACTTTGTTACCATTCCAATTCTACTCGGAAAAGACCGACATGTCACACACTCCCTCTCATGCTCAGTTTCGGACCACACAATGGAACTAAATTCTTTACTTATGACGACTTCTTCTATTGCCTATTTCTGACCATAGTATTGCGCAAAGTGCTCCTATGCCCATGTTGTAGAGATATTTATTTCATGCTCTAGAGCAGTAAGGCTGCGTCACTGTAGATGTACCCAAGCTCATGATCTTTCTCTCCTTTCACTATTCGGATACAATCCTATCATACTTGAAAAAACATTCTCTCAATTCTTGTATGGTACTGTCATTTTTTTTTTTTTTTTTTTTCTGCTCCATAACCATAGTCCAACAGAATTTTCCAGACATGTGCAATGACAATTCTTGAACAGTGGAACTGCGGGACTCTCCTAATCCTCGAACTAGACACTTATGTCCTTCCTGCCCCTGGGCA
This sequence comes from Cherax quadricarinatus, assembly GCF_026875155.1. Taxonomy (NCBI): domain Eukaryota; kingdom Metazoa; phylum Arthropoda; class Malacostraca; order Decapoda; family Parastacidae; genus Cherax; species Cherax quadricarinatus. The sequence goes on along the minus strand of NC_069413.1, from coordinate 14,155,579 downwards.
GCATGAACTCCCTCCTCTGTATTATGCGCAGGACATCAGTTACAAGTTCAACAAAAGGTGATCCCTGCACCTGACAGTGTAGGAAATTGCTGGCTATTTGCGTCAACCAGCAAAATATTGGCAGATCTATAGCCGATGCCCAGTCTGTGGTGCCGACGGACTGTTCTAATATGTCTTGACAGGCGATCTCCCTCTTGCCTTAATTGTCATGAGGCCTCACCCTTGGCCACTCTCGCCCATTGCCAGGTCTACTTAAATGAACATGAATCTGTTGCCTCAAAGAAGCAGAAGGTCTCCCTTTGCTCTGGGCAGTTTCTCATCCTGCCTCAAGGGGACTACCCCATGTTTATACTCGTGTTTTAAAAGATTCCCCCTTCTGGGGTCCCAGCTTCTGCAGCTTCCTCTGTTGTTACCCCTCCCATAGTCACTCCTGTATCTAATTCTTTTGCTGTCCTGGGCTCAGATGCCCCTACTTCAACACCTCAGTCTGGTTCTGACACTTCGAGTTCTCACTCTACAAGCCCCGGTATTCGACAAGATCTCGTACAACACCTAACCAATCGCCCCTCGACTTTCAGAAGTCCAAAATAAATCCCTTTGCTCAAATCTTCCTTGCCCCCTCCTTCATTCTTCTGACCCCACATTTTACCTTTCAGTCTCTGTACTTGGTTCTTTCCCTCTCACTGGCTCTATTACAAGTGTGGAGGTTCATCCCCTCCTTGTTCTGTGCCTCCCTCCTGTCCCTTCCCAAGTCTTCCCTCTTCTGCTGACTCCCAGGTGCTGCCTCACTTTTGTTCCCTCCAAGCTTATTCTCCAGTTCCCAACATGCTCTTCATCCCCCCTACTTTAGTGAAGTCTTACTGTCCCAATCTTTACTCACCCTCCTCCTATCTCAATGTTGTCTCCATATGGTCTTTCAATTCAGAAACATTGACGCTATTTCAGAATATATTGCAGAGACTAAACCTTCAATGGACACTGATCCACCTCCTGTCCTTCTCTTCCCTCTCTCCATCTCCACAACTCCATTCTTTGCAATGTCAGTACCTTCGCTAGCTTGAATGTCTTCCGATGCCACCGACATAGACTTTTCTTAACCCTTAGTCCGTAGGTGCCCTTCCCTATGGATTCCTGGTATTTTCCTTGTGTGCCAATCATGGCCTATTTACAGTGGAATATCCGTGGCTCGGGGAATAATCGGGGTGAGCTTCAGATGTTGCCTTTCAGGTTTTTCCCTGTTGGAGAGTTTGCTTATCAAGAACCAAATTACATCAGCTGTTTTCCACCTATCTCAGACTATAATTCTTATTGTATTCTTCGGATTCTTTCTCAGATGGGACCTTTAATGGAAAGTGCCCTCTTCTACACATGATATTCCATCAACTATTTTGTCGATACCTCGCTGCATTACACTGCAGCCGAATCCACCTGAATAAGTGGTTTACAATATGTCTTTATATCTCTCTACTTCTCGGGCAATTTTCTATCCAGATTTTGCCTTTCTTGATTTCTTCCTTAACCACACCACTTCTGTTACTTAGCGATTTAATGCCCACCATTTCCTCGGGGGGGGGTCTCATTGTGACTCATGTGGGCATTCAGCTGGAGGCTTTTCTCTTTCACCTCCATGCCTCTTCAGGGGGGCTCCTTGCGTGGTGAAGAGGCTCTTGGTCTGAGGAATTAGCCCTGTCGGTCTTCTTCCTCAGACAAAACCTAATTACCCCCCATTCTCCCCTCCCCTATCCCATCATCACAATCCTCCCTTTTTCCATTCTCTCCTCCTCCACACCCCTCCTTTTGCCCTTCCTCTTTTTGGCCTTCGGGATTTCTCCCACAGGTGCGTAGAATTCCTAGGTAGAATTAGGAAAAAGGACAACCGGGGTCCATCCATTCCGTTGAGGTTCTTGGCGGTGGCGTATGGTTTTGCCGTGGAATCTGGATTGGCTGGGGAATGTACCGATCCCTCTCTGGTATCCCGGAGTAGCTTTGGGTGTCTTTTGGGCGGACGGGTTTATCTCTGGAAGCCACCTTTCGGATTATCCGGGCGGTGGTGGCCGAGGAGGTATGCTTTGTTGGCGGATATCCGGCCGCCCTTCTTTTGTCCACCGAGGTAGCTCGGCAGATGTGAGGTTGCTATCCGGATTTGCTGGTTTACTAGGCATGAGGGTAGTGGTTTATGGCCAGGGTTCCATGCTGCATCTGCGCTACTAGCGGTGTTGAAGGTTCCTCTTGGGCGCGGAGGGAGATTTCAGCCTTTCATTCCTCCTGCGGAACTATTCCTCCCCGTCCCCCCTTTTTATTCTTTTTTTTATTTTTATTTTCTTTTTCTTTCTTTTTTTTTTCTTTAAAACAAAAAGCAAAGACGAGTAACCTAACCATGGCAGCCCTAGTCATGAAACCACTACCCAGGCCCCTTCTTGATACAGCACCCAATTCTGACCCTGCCTTGTGTTTAGACCACTCTTCGGACACTCCTGATGCCCTGTACCTCTTGCTGGTGCTTTTCCCACCCGCTTCATGTACCGGGGCTTCGACTGACTCCTTCGATTTGTCAGATCCGCTCTCCTTTGGACCTATGCTTCCGGCTTCTCCCTTACGGTACGGCAATTTTCGAATCGCCCGCCCTTTCATGCCGGGACCAATCTCCGGTCCAACTCCTAAACGCAACGTCAATCTCCTGATGATGCTCCCTTCGTTATTCCATTCTACTCGGAAAGACCGACACGCAAGGCTCTCCCTCTCACGCTCAGTTTCGGACCACACATGGACTAAATTCTTTACTTTAAGACCAACTTCTTCTTCTGCTACCTTTCTGACCATAGTATTGGCAAAGAGCTCCTGCGTCATGTTGGCAGAGATATTTCATTTCCACGCTCTCACGGAGCGGTACAGATCGTCACTGTCCAGAATGCTACCCAAGGTCATGATCTTTCTCTCCTTTCGAATATCGATACTACTCCTATTCACTAATAAAAAACATCTTTCTCTCAATTCTTGTAGTGGTGTACTGTCATTCTGCCCATACCATAGTCCACAGAATTTCCAGTCATGTTGCAATGACAATTTTGAACAGCTGGAACTCCAGGATTCCCAATCCTCAAAGTAGGACACTTATGTCCTTCCTGCCCGGGGGCGGAGTCGTTACCCGTGCAATGTGGCTCGTTTAACTTTTGACAGCCGAGGAGACTCCTGTTCCTCTGTATATGTCGCGGGACATCGGTTACAAGTTGATAAGGTGATTCTACACCGCAACAATGTAGATTTGTGGCGTTTTGGTCACCCAGCGAAAAAATTTGAGATTATGGCCGAATGCCCAGTCGTGGTGCCGATGACCTATTTCTAATACATCTTGCAGTCAACCTCCATTCTTGCCTTAATTGTGTTATGAAGCTCACCCTTTGTACTCCCGCACCGTTGCCAGGTCTACTTAAATGAACGTGAAATCTGTTGCCTCAAAGAAGCAGAACGTCTCCTTATGCTATGGCGGTTCACCTCTCTCCGCCTCCAAGGGGAGATACCCCGTGTTTCTTATTCTCGTGTTTCCAAACATTCCCCCCACTTTGGGGTCCCATCTTCTGCAGCACCTCCTCTGTTGTTACCCTTCCCTAAGCCACTACGCATCTAATCCTTTTGCGTCCTTGGCTCTGACGTCCCGACTACAAACTCAGTTGTTCTCACATCTTGCGTTCCTTCCTCACAAGCCCAGTATGACAAGACCTCGTACGGACACCGAATACCAATCGCCCCTCTACCTCAGAGTCCAAAAAATCACAATTGCTAAATTCTTCTTTGCCCCTTCCTTCCCTTCTTCCCCCTCCACACTTTACCTTTCCGTCTTCTGTACCTAGTTCTTCCTTCTCTCTGGCTCTATTACAAGTGTGGAGATTCACCCTCCTCCTGTATATGCCTTCCACCCCCGTCCCCTCCCAAGTTTCTCCCTCTTTCGCCACCTCCCAGGTTTTCTGCCTCTTCTGTCCCCCTCCCCTCACTTTCATCTCCAGTCCCTTACACTTTTCTCCCCCTCTACTTTGGTACGTCCATTACTGTCCCAAATCTTTACTCAAAAACCCTCCTCCTCCTATCTCCAATTGGTCTCCCATTAACATCTTTGAAATTCTGAAAAACACTTGAAGCCATTTCAGAGAATATATTGCAGAGACTAAACCTTCAATGGGACATGATTCACTTTCCTGTTCCTTCTTTCCCTCTCCTCCATCCTCACACCCCATTCTTCGGCAAACGCTCCGTTCCGTCGCTACTTGAACATCTTCCAATGCCACCACACGTTGACTTTTCTAACCCCTCTAGTCCGTAGTGCCTTTACCTACAGTTTCCTGATATTTTCTTATCGCAATCATGGTTTTTACAGTGGATATCCGCGCCTCAGGGTAATCGGGGGGGGTGAGCTTCAGATGTTGCTTTCCAGGTTTTCCCCTGTTGGTGCTTGCTTACAAGAGCCAAAATTACACTCGGAGTTTCCAACCTATCTCAGGCTATAGTTTATTGTATTCTTTGGTCCTTTCTCAGATGGGACCTTTAATGAAAAGTTGCCCTTCTTCTACGCAATGATATTTCCGTACTGTCAACTACATTGTATTTGTCCATTACCTCGCTGGCATTACACTGCACCCAATCACTTGAATAAGTGGTTTACAAATGTTTTTATATCATCTCCTTCTCGAGATTTTCTATCCCAGATCTTTGCCTTTCGTTGTTTCATCCTTCCACCACCACTTCTGTTACTTGTGATTTTAATGCCCACCATTTCATCTGGGGGGGTCTCATTGTGACTCACGTGGCATTCTGTTGGAGGCTTTTCCGCTCTCACCCCCTCCACATGTTTTAAATACGAGGTACTCCCCCATTTTGATCCTGTACTCATACTCTTTCTTGCATCGCATCTATCAGTCTGCTCTTCCTCCACTTGCACTAGCTTCACCTGGTCTGTTTTACAGACTAATGACAGCGATCATTTTCCGATCATTCTTACTTTTCCTTCCTATTCACCACCTTTCCGTAGCCCTCGCTGGCAATTTGATCGGAGGAGCAAATTGTTGGATCTATACTCACACCTCACTGCTTTTAGTGAGGTTACTTCTTCATCCTCCATTGAGAGCTCCTACACATTTCTCGAACAATCAGTGTTATACCGCAGCTTCTCATTCTATACCCCAAACCTCAGGCGGGCATTCTCAGAAGTGTGTGCCTTGGTGTGCTCCTGCTTGTGCTCATGCAGTACGTTTTGAACGTGCTGCATGGGGCAGTACCGGTACAATAGAACCGCTGAGAGACTTGTTGATTTTAAGCATGAAGCGTGCGATCGCTCGACGTGTCATCGTTGAAGCCTAAACGCACTTGTTGGCGAGACTATTGTTTCCACCATCCCTCTGCTTTTCTATGAGGTTGCAGTCTCGTGAAAAAAGGAGGAAATTGAATGGTAAAATATCTCTGACCCGGCCTCTGTTCTACGGGGTCACTGGTGTTGGATGTTTTCCCTTTCCTCTTTTTTTTTTTATTAGCAAACCTCTCGACGTTTTGCCATTGAACTTGGCACACATTCTGGTCCGTATTTCCCGAGGGCTCCAACTATGCCCCTCGTTTCTTTCCTCAAAGTTCTGCCAGAGAGTTAGTACACTTGGACCTTTTCCTTCTCTCAGAGAAGAAAAGAACAAGTATAATTGTGCCTTTAACTTCAAGAACTGGCCTGTTAGGCAACGCTCTCAGCTTGCGATCATCGCAGCTGGGCCTGATGACAATCATATTTCGTATGTTACAACATTACATCGGTAGCCCTTGTAGTCCTCTTACACCTATTAAATCTTATTTGGCACAGGAGTCTTCCCCAGCTGTGGAAATCTGCCATTGTTTCTCCCTTCCGCAAACCGGGGTACTAAGGAATTGATGCCTCCCACTATCGCCCCATCGCTCTGACTAGTGCAGTTTGCAATTGATGAACGCCTCGTAAATCGACGTTTAATGTGGTATTTAGAGACACAACTGTCTCTCCGCTAGTCAATATGGCTTTCGTAAGGTCGTTTACCATAGACCCCTTACTAGCTTGGATTACGTATGTTCGTAATGCCTTTGCGAATAATCACTCAGTTATTGCCAATATTTTTTGACTTGAGAAGGCATATGACACACTTGGGAGGTTATTATATTTTGGCCAGGCCCATTCCTTAGGCCTCCGAGGCAATCTACCATCCTTTCCCTTAAGAACTTTTTTAACTGACAGACATTTCCGTGTTCGAGTCAATTTAATTTCTTTCCCCGGACTTCGTCCAAGCTGAAGTGTTGTCCTCAGGATGTGTTCTAAGCACAACACTTTTTCTCCTTGCTATAAATGATTTGGCCTCAGTTCTACCCACCCAATATTTGGTCATCACTCTATGTTGATTGACTTCGACTATTGCTTGTGCAGCGCGCTGACGGTCACCTTATTGCAGTTTCTCTCCAGCTGCGGTCGACCGTTGTTTCCACTTGGGCCACACGCATGGGTTTAATTTTCAAGTACCAAAAATCAACAAAATTACTTTCACTAGACGCTCTGTTTATCTCCGATCATCCTTATGTATCTCGATGGCTCCGTATCCTCGAACGTGATACAGTCAGGTTTCTATGCCTTCTCTTTGACCGTCGGTTTATCCTGGAAACCTCCCACATTACCTCTCTGAAGTGCAACTTGTCACAGCCGGCTAAACCTTCTTAAAACCCTTGCTATCTTTCCCGGGGGAGCTGATCGTCGAACTCTGCTTCGCCTACATTCAGCCCTCGTTTTATCGAACTCGATTATGGTGACCAGATTTATTCCGCAGCCCTCTCCTGCTACGCTCTCTAGCCTTAAACTCTTCCAATCACCAAGGCTTACGTTTGTGCCTTGGTGCTTTTCGTCTTACCTGTTGAGAGCCTCCTTACAGAAGCAAATGTTCCATCCTTGTCTGTCGCCGTGATGCCCATTGCCTTCGCACTATGTACGCTCTACGATCTACACAATCCTTCCATTTATAGATGGTCACCGATATTAGTCGACATTCTTTATTCGTCGCCGCCCCTGTTTGCTTCCATCCCTTTTCTTTCGCTACATTCACTCTTGTCTTCCCTTCAGTTTACCACCTTTATATGTTCATGTAGCATCTCACTTTTCCCTACCCCCTGGGAAGTTCCAGCTGTTCGGGTTGTTCTTTCTCACTCCCTTGCTCGAAAGCTCAACTGCCTACGGTGGCTTCCCGCTCTCTTTTTCTTGATCACTTCCACTCCCATTCTCATGCCCACTGCTGTGTACACAGATGGCTCTAAGTCTTCAGATGGCGTCGGAATCCTCTGCAGCAGTTGTTTCCGGACAGCGTCGTGGCCGGGGGCAATTTACTATCTTCAGTAGCATTTTTACTGCTGAACTGTATGCATTTTCTTGCAGCACTTATTCGTATCGCTCGATGCCTGTGTATCATTTGTATGTAGTCTCAGACTCCCTTAGTGCTCTACAGGCTATACGAAAAATTGAAATCTCATCCCTAGTTCTCCTGTATTCCAAACTTTGGCACGCCGTAATCTCTACCAAAACATAAAGATATTGTTTTTTGTTGGGTCCCTGGTCATGTCGAGTACAGGGCAATGAACAGGCAGGTCAGACTGCCTGCGCAGTCAGCAGTACATGACCTACCAAATTTCCTATCGATGGTTGTTCCATTTTGGGCATTTTGCTGCAATAGTAACCCACCTTCGCACCCGTTGGCAACAACGTTGGTCAACTCTGTGCGGTAACAAACTTCATTCTATTAAACCGAGCATAGGTTATGGCCGTCTTCTTGCACCTGTCCAGTGCCGGAGGTTGGGAGACCACTCTCTCCCGCCTTCGCATTGGCCACACTCGTCTTACTCATGGGTATCTCCATGGAGAGGCACCCTGTTCCTCTCTGTGAGCAGTGTCTCGTCAAGTTTCCAGTATTCGATTAGCTACCATTTTGTTAGATGCCTCTCTATCAACGAGCACGCAGAATTTACCTCCACGTCGTCTTCGTTCTACTACTCTCTCTTTACCTTCCCTTCTTGCTGATGGACCTTCCTTTAATCCTTGGACTTCTCATTGACATTCTTGACACGACTGATTTACTCCACAAACTCTGATGATACTTTTCGCTCACTCCCCTCAGCCCTTTATAGTTCAGTCTCTTGCTGCCTTATACCCTTTCGCCATCCACTGCCCCAATGTTTCCGTAAACCTATGACTCATTCCATCTCCCTTTTGCCACCTGATGCCCACGCTTCCTTCCTGCCCTGCAGCGCTGTATAAGTCCTTGTGGCTTGCGGCTTCTTTTTTGATATAATAATAATAATCTACCTCCCATGTTTTAAAATACGGGGTACTCCCACCTATTTTGATCTCTTACTCATACTCTCTCTTGCATAGATCTATTGGTCTGCTATTCCTCCCTGCACAGGACTTTGCATTGTCTGTTCTACCGGACTTAATGACGCGATCATTTTCCAATCATTCTTACTTCTCCTTCAATATTCACCGCATTCTGTAGTCCTTGTGGCAATTTGATCAGGCAAATTGGGACTTTACTCATAACTCACTGCTTTTAGTGAGGTTCCTTCTTATCCTCCATTGATGGACTCCTACAACTCTTTCGACTCCAGTTTTCACCGCAGCTTCTCATTCTATACCCAAGCCTCAGGCAGGCATTCTTAGAAGTGCATGCCTTGGTGGTCTCCTGCCTGTGTTCATGCAGTACATTTGAAACGCGCTGCATGTGGCGGGTACCAGTACAATAGAACTGATGAGAGACTTCTTGATTTTAAGCATAAACGTGCGGTCACTCGCCATGTCATGCGTGATACTAAATGCACTTGCTGGCAAGATTATGTTTCCACCATCACCTCAGCTTCCTCTATGAGTGCAGTCTGGAAAAAGTGAGGAAATTGAGTGGTAAATACTCTCCTGACTTGGCTCCTATTCTACGGGTCGCCGGTGTTGATATAGCAAACCCCTCTAATGTTGCCATTGAAATTGGCACTCATCTGGTCCGTATTTCCCGAGGGCTCCATCTATGTCCCTCGTTTCTTTCCTCAAAGTCTGCCAGAGAGTACCCTTGGACTTTTCTTCTCTCAGAGAAGAACAGTATAATATGCCTTTTACACTTTACACTTCGGGAACTGAACTCAGCTTGCCGATCATCGGCAGCTGGGCCTGACGACATTCATATTCGGATGTTACAACATTTACATCAGTCAGCCCTTGTAGTCCTCTTACACCTGTTCAATCTTATTTGGTCACAAGGAGTTCTTCCCCAGCTGTGGAAATCTGCCATTGTTTTCCCTTTCTGCAAGCTGGGTACTACGGTACATGATGCCTCCCACTATCGTCCCATTGCTCTTACTAGTGCAGTTTGCAAAGTGATGGAACATCTGGTAAATTGACGTTTAATGTGGTATTTAGAGACACACAACAGTCTCTCCACTAGTCAGTAAGGCTTTCGTAAGGGCCGATCTACCATAGACCCCTTACTGCACTTGGATACGTATGTTCGTAACGCCTTTGGGAATAATCACTCAGTTATTGCCATATTTTTTGACCATGAGCCTCTTCAATGGAGGCTCCTTGGTATGGTGAAGAGGCTCTTGGTCTGAGGAATTAGACCTGTTGGTCTCCTTCAGACCATACCTAATTATCCCCCAATACCCCCTTCCCTATCCCATCCTCCCCATTTTCGTTTCCTCCTCCTCCCCACCCCTCCCTTTTGCCCTTCCTTTTTTGGCTTTTGGGATTTTTCCCACAGGCACCCTAGTTCCTAGGTAGGGGAAAGGGTACTGGGGTACATCCCATTCCATTGAGGTTCTTGGTGGTGGTGTAGTTTGCCGTGGAATCTGGATTGTCTGAGAATGTCCAGATCCCTCTCCGGAATCCCGGATCAGTCCCTCAACCTTGCAGGAGGTGCGAACAGCACCATAGTCCTGGAGAGACTGAAGCAGAAGCAAGGCGCCTGATGCTTACATACTAATGTCAGGTGAAAATGGGATGTGCAGCAGAAGAGGGCATAGTCACTGGCAGGCGGGATTCCCCAATGGAAGTAGGTCATAACCAAAGAGATGGGTTAGTTGTAGTAGTAGTTGTTGTAGACGTGAAGGTTATGTACATGTCCTCAGAATCAAGATTCCATGATGTTGCAGTGTCTGACAAGTTGTACAGGAATGCTATACAATACCGACATGATGAAACAAAGACACATGTGCAATATCTGGGTATCTTCATTGTAGACATTTCGCCATCCAGTGGCTTTATCAATAAAAATTTCATGATATAACTTGAAGACAGTAGAACTATGTACAGAAGATGAGGTAATCAGTCCCTCAACCTTGGGGTAGA
>NC_069413.1:14091836-14144713 GCF_026875155.1 Cherax quadricarinatus | reverse complement strand
AAAAAAAAAAGTATGAGAAGTTTTTACAAAGTAAAAGTGATGAAAGGGGGGGAAGAGTATATGGAGAAAAAGAGAGAGGTTAAGAGAGTGGTGAAGCAATGTTAAAAAGAGAGCAAATGAGAGAGTGGGTGAGATGTTATCAACAAATTTTGTTGAAAATAAGAAAAAGTTTTGGAGTGAGATTAACAAGTTAAGGAAGCCTAGAGAACAAATGGATTTGTCAGTTAAAAATAGGAGAGGAGAGTTATTAAATGGAGAGTTAGAGGTATTGGGAAGATGGAGGGAATATTTTGAGGAATTGTTAAATGTGATGAAGAAGGGAAGCTGTGATTTCGTGTATAGGGCAAGGAGGAATAACATCTTGTAGGAGTGAGGAAGAGCCAGTTGTGAGTGTGGGGGAAGTTTGTGAGGCAATAGGTAAAATGAAAGGGGGTAAGGCAGCCGGGATTGATGGGATAAAGATAGAAATGTTAAAAGCAGGTGGGGATATAGTTTTGGAGTGGTTGGTGCAATTATTTAATAAATGTATGGAAGAGGGTAAGGTACCTAGGGACTGGCAGAGAGCATGCATAGTTCCTTTGTATAAAGGCAAAGGTAACAAAAGAGAGCGCAAAAATTATAGGGGGATAAGTCTGTTGAGTATACCTGGTAAAGTGTATGGTAGAGTTATTATTGAAAGAATTAAGAGTAAGACAGAGAATAGGATAGCAGATGAACAAGGAGGCTTTAGGAAAGGTAGGGGGTGTGTGGACCAGGTGTTTACAGTAAAACATATAAGTGAACAGTATTTAGATAAGGCTAAAGAGGTCTTTGTGGCATTTATGGATTTGGAAAAGGCGTATGACAGGGTGGATAGGGGGGCAATGTGGCAGATGTTGCAGGTGTATGGTGTAGGAGGTCAGTTACTGAAAGCAGTGAAGAGTTTTTACGAGGATAGTGAGGCTCAAGTAAGAGTATGTAGGAAAGAGGGAAATTATTTCCCAGTAAAATTAGGCCTTAGACAAGGATGTGTGATGTCACCGTGGTTGCTTAATATATTTATAGATGGGGTGGTAAGAGAAGTAAATGCGAGGGTCTTGGCAAGAGGCGTGGAGTTAAAAGATAAAAATCACACATAAAGTGGGAGTTGTCACAGTTGCTCTTTGCTGATGACACTGTGCTCTTGGGAGATTCTGAAGAGAAGTTGCAGAGATTGGTGGATGAATTTGGTAGGGTGTGCAAAAGAAGAAAATTAAAAGTGAATACAGGAAAGAGTAAGGTAATGAGGATAAAAAGATTAGGTGATGAAAGATTGGATATCAGATTGGAGGGAGAGAGTATGGAGGAGGTGAATGTATTCAGATATTTGGGAGTTGACGTGTCAGCGGATGGGTCTATGAAAGATGAGGTGAATCATAGAATTGATGAGGGGAAAAGGGTGAATGGTGCACTTAGGAGTCTGTGGAGGCAAAGAACATTTGTCCTTGGAGGCAAAGAGGGGAATGTATGAGAGTATAGTTTTACCAACGCTCTTATATGGGTGTAAAGCATGGGTGATGAATGTTGCAGCAAGGAGAAGGCTGGAGGCAGTGGAGATGTCATGTCTGAGGGCAATGTGTGGTGTGAATATAATGCAGAGAATTCGTAGTTTGGAAGTTAGGAGGAGGTGCGGGATTACCAAAACTGTTGTCCAGAGGGCTGAGGAAGGGTTGTTGAGTGGTTTCAGACATGTAGAGAGAATGGAGTGAAACAGAGTGACTTCAAGAGTGTATCAGTCTGTAGTGGAAGGAAGGCGGGGTAGGGGTCGGCCTAGGAAAGGTTGGAGGGAGGGGGTAAAGGAGGTTTTGTGTGCGAGGGGCTTGGACTTCCAGCAGACATGCATGAGCGTGTTTGATAGGAGTGAATGGAGACAAATGGTTTTTAATACTTGACGTGCTGTTGGAGTGTGAGCAAAGTAACATTTATGAAGGGGTTCAGGGAAACCGGCTGGCCGGACTTGAGTCCTGGAGATGGAAAGTACAGTGCCTGCACTCTGAAGGAGGGGTGTTAATGTTGCAGTTTAAAAACTGCAGTGTAAAGCACCCTTCTGGCAAGACAGTGATGGAGTGAATGATGATGAAAGTTTTTCTTTTTCGGGCCACCCTGCCTTGGTGGGAATCGGCCAGTGTGATAATAAAAAAAAAATACAATAATGCAGCAGTCTGCAAAACAGTAAATCTTCTATTTATTTGTGAATAAAAATTCCAAATGGTAAGCAAGAGTAATATAAGAGGGGCTTGTAGCCGTGACTAATGAACTGAGAAAATGTTGAACATCAAAATGGTATACAATACCGACAGGTTGTTAGGTAAGACACATATGCAACAGTTAGACAACTTTATTCCGAAACGTTTCGCCTACACAGTAGGCTTCTTCAGTCGAATACAGAAAATAGGCAGGAACAGTAGAGATGTGAAGACGATGTAATCAGTCCATCACCCTTGTAGTCGTAGAATTTGAGGTTGTCAGTCCCTCGGCCTGGAGAAGTTCAGTTCCATAGTCAGGAACTATCTGAAGATCAAGCGACAGTGCGGAGACTTAAATACTGTCGGAAGGAGAGGTGCAGAGTAGTAGTAGTAGTAGTAGTAGTAGTTAGTGAGAATGTGACCACTGAGAGATCATGTCCCTCTCAGATCCAACCCTTCTCACTTGAAAAGCTTGTCCAAGGTGTTTTCTGTACCAAGATGCCATGTGTTGCAGTGTCTGACAAGATGAACATCAAAATGGTATACAATACCGACAGGTTGTTAGGTAAGACACATATGCAACAGTTAGACAACTTTATTCCGAAACGTTTCGCCTACACAGTAGGCTTCTTCAGTCGAATACAGAAAATAGGCAGGAACAGTAGAGATGTGAAGACGATGTAATCAGTCCATCACCCTTGTAGTCGTAGAATTTGAGGTTGTCAGTCCCTCGGCCTGGAGAAGTTCAGTTCCATAGTCAGGAACTATCTGAAGATCAAGCGACAGTGCGGAGACTTAAATACTGTCGGAAGGAGAGGTGCAGAGTAGTAGTAGTAGTAGTAGTAGTAGTAGTGAGAATGTGACCACTGAGAGATCATGTCCCTCTCAGATCCAACCCTTCTCACTTGAAAAGCTTGTCCAAGGTGTTTTCTGTACCAAGATGCCATGTGTTGCAGTGTCTGACAAGATGAACATCAAAATGGTATACAATACCGACAGGTTGTTTAGGTAAGACACATATGCAACAGTTAGACAACTTTATTCCGAAACGTTTCGCCTACACAGTAGGCTTCTTCAGTCGAATACAGAAAATAGGCAGGAACAGTAGAGATGTGAAGACGATGTAATCAGTCCATCACCCTTGTAGTCGTAGAATTTGAGGTTGTCAGTCCCTCGGCCTGGAGAAGTTCAGTTCCATAGTCAGGAACTATCTGAAGATCAAGCGACAGTGCGGAGACTTAAATACTGTCGGAAGGAGAGGTGCAGAGTAGTAGTAGTAGTAGTAGTGAGAATGTGACCACTGAGAGATCATGTCCCTCTCAGATCCAACCCTTCTCACTTGAAAAGCTTGTCCAAGGTGTTTTCTGTACCAAGATGCCATGTGTTGCAGTGTCTGACAAGATGAACATCAAAATGGTATACAATACCGACAGGTTGTTAGGTAAGACACATATGCAACAGTTAGACAACTTTATTCCGAAACGTTTCGCCTACACAGTAGGCTTCTTCAGTCGAATACAGAAAATAGGCAGGAACAGTAGAGATGTGAAGACGATGTAATCAGTCCATCACCCTTGTAGTCGTAGAATTTGAGGTTGTCAGTCCCTCGGCCTGGAGAAGTTCAGTTCCATAGTCAGGAACTATCTGAAGATCAAGCGACAGTGCGGAGACTTAAATACTGTAGGAAGGAGAGGTGCAGAGTAGTAGTAGTAGTAGTAGTGAGAATGTGACCACTGAGAGATCATGTCCCTCTCAGATCCAACCCTTCTCACTTGAAAAGCTTGTCCAAGCTTGGACAAGCTTTTCAAGTGAGAAGGGTTGGATCTGAGAGGGACATGATCTCTCAGTGGTCACATTCTCACTACTACTACTACTACTACTACTACTACTACTCTGCACCTCTCCTTCCGACAGTATTTAAGTCTCCGCACTGTCGCTTGATCTTCAGATAGTTCCTGACTATGGAACTGAACTTCTCCAGGCCGAGGGACTGACAACCTCAAATTCTACGACTACAAGGGTGATGGACTGATTACATCGTCTTCACATCTCTACTGTTCCTGCCTATTTTCTGTATTCGACTGAAGAAGCCTACTGTGTAGGCGAAACGTTTCGGAATAAAGTTGTCTAACTGTTGCATATGTGTCTTACCTAACAACCTGTCGGTATTGTATACCATTTTGATGTTCATCTTGTCAGACACTGCAACACATGGCATCTTGGTACAGAAAACACCTTGGACAAGCTTTTCAAGTGAGAAGGGTTGGATCTGAGAGGGACATGATCTCTCAGTGGTCACATTCTCACTACTACTACTACTACTACTACTACTACTCTGCACCTCTCCTTCCGACAGTATTTAAGTCTCCGCACTGTCGCTTGATCTTCAGATAGTTCCTGACTATGGAACTGAACTTCTCCAGGCCGAGAGACTGACAACCTCAAATTCTACGACTACAAGGGTGATGGACTGATTACATCGTCTTCACATCTCTACTGTTCCTGCCTATTTTCTGTATTCGACTGAAGAAGCCTACTGTGTAGGCGAAACGTTTCGGAATAAAGTTGTCTAACTGTTGCATATGTGTCTTACCTAACAACCTGTCGGTATTGTATACCATTTTGATGTTCATCTTGTCAGACACTGCAACACATGGCATCTTGGTACAGAAAACACCTTGGACAAGCTTTTCAAGTGAGAAGGGTTGGATCTGAGAGGGACATGATCTCTCAGTGGTCACATTCTCACTACTACTACTACTACTACTACTCTGCACCTCTCCTTCCGACAGTATTTAAGTCTCCGCACTGTCGCTTGATCTTCAGATAGTTCCTGACTATGGAACTGAACTTCTCCAGGCCGAGGGACTGACAACCTCAAATTCTACGACTACAAGGGTGATGGACTGATTACATCGTCTTCACATCTCTACTGTTCCTGCCTATTTTCTGTATTCGACTGAAGAAGCCTACTGTGTAGGCGAAACGTTTCGGAATAAAGTTGTCTAACTGTTGCATATGTGTCTTACCTGAGAAAATGTTATAGTGCCAGGAATGTCTGCATTATTTATTCTGGACACTATTTTGAAATTGGCATCTGTTGAAATTTGTGTGAAATTGGCCAAATTGCCAATTTCTGACCACTTTATTGGGTAGTTGAAATAAGTGAATGGGCGGTTTCTTGTACTCAATTGACAGACTAGAAGTAAATAAGTTTATTCAGGTATACAAAGATACAGTTACATAGATTATCATACATAGCAATGTATATATAGTTACATAGATTATCATACATAGCAGTGTATGTATAGAGAACCTAGGATAACCCACAAAAGTCAGACAAAGTGACTTATTTCCAGTACCTGGCTTGGGCTTGCCATATATGATTTTTGGTAAATATTTTTTTTTCTCGGTTGTTTGTTGGGCTATCTCATTGAAACTTGGGCAATGTATGATGGAAAGATGCTTCTTAATGTTCAACAAAAATAAAAAAGACAGACGATAAATAAGGGAGCTCACTTCTCAGCCATTAGCCGCCTCTTTGCAGTATGTTTTCGTATGGTTTTTATGGTTGTATTCTCGTTTTTTTGGACTCATTTGATAGAATGGGAGATATATCACAGAAATAGACATGATTTTGATTGCTTTCATGACCAAAAGTACCTTGAAATTGAGCTCAAAGTAGAGGAAATGTTCGATTTTTGCCGATGTTCAATGAACTTTGTGTAAGTCAAGTTGGATAATTTTATTAAGTGTATTCTAACCTAACCACTCTGTAATTCGGCAAACTCAGTAATCTGGCACACTACAGGTCCCAATGATGCCGGATTTGTGAGGGAGGAATGTATGTAAAAAAAACGTAGATCTACTTTCGGAGCACTACACATGTGAACGTAGATCTGCTTGGGCCGTTAACGGGTTAAGCAAAGGGTTTATATCGGAGTTTAAAGTTCTGTATATATAGTAGGCACAATAATATGAGTGTATGTCTCGTATATTTAGTAGATTCAGGCTTTCGTAAAGTGGTGGGGTGTGCTGTCTGGCACAGGAGCTGATTATCGTCCACACAGCAGCTTTTTGTTGGGCTATTAAAGATTGATCCCCAAGCACAAATACCATAGGTTAGGTAGGAATATATTAAAGAATGATACAGGGTAAGGAGTGTTGTTTGGGGTACTTAGTATTGTATCTTGGAAAGGATGCCTACTGATTTGGAAATTTTCTTGGATATATGCTGGATATAGGAATGAAATTTAAGATTATGGTCAAGGAGAAGACCTAGAAATTTACCCTCAGTGTGTTTTGTAATAGGGGAACCATTTATTGATATACAGTGGAACCTTGACTTACGAGTGTCTCAACTTACGAGTTTTTGAGAAACGAGCCGTCCCTGGGTCGATTTTTTGCTCTGAGTTACGAGCCAGCTCCCCCCTCCCTCTTCCCTCTCAACTCAAAACCTGGACACCTCGCTTGTTTATCTATGATTTCATGCTTTAATTCCATGGAAATCATTCTCTTTTTCTTCTCAGCAATAATAATAATAATAATATAATATTATTACAGTCAAGTCACTCAGTAAGTCAGTCAGGTCACTCAGTAAGTCAGTCAAGTCATTCAATAAGTCAGTCAGTCAAGTCATTCAGTAAGTCAGTCAGTCAAGTCACTCTCTTAGTAGTACCAGTAACCAGTTACCAGTAGATGACTCACTGACTGTTATTCACATTGCTGCTGACCATAGCATGTTTTTGAACACCGGTCACCCCTAGGCACTGGTGGGTCAGTCTGAGATAGAGAGCAAAGAGAGGCAGGGCGGCTGATGGTGCTTCCCGTACCTTCCATTATAATTATACGTACTAACCAGCCGAAGTGAGTGTTTTTACCCCATCCACGTTATTGAACCCACATGACAACTCAGTAAGTCAGTCAAGTCACTCAATAAGTCAGTCAAGTCATTCAGGTCACTCAGTAAGTCAGTCAAGTCATTCAGTAATTCAGTCAGTCAAGTCATTCAGTCAAGTCACTCAGTAAGTCAGCAAGTCATTCAGTAAATCAGTCAAGTCACTCAGTAAGTCAATCAAGTCACTCAACAAGTCAGTCCAGTCAAGTCATTCAGTAAGTCAGTCAGATCACTCAGTAAGTCAGTCAAGTCATTCAGTAAGTTAGTCAGTCAAGTCATTCACTCAAGTCACTCAGTAAGTCAATCATGTCACTCAGTAAGTCAGTCAAGTCACTCAATAAGTCAGTCAAGTCATTCAGTGAGACAGTCTAGTCATTCAGTCAGTCAAATCACTCAGAAAGTCACTCAGCAAGTCAGTCAGTCAGTCAGTTCAGTCAGTCAGTCAGTTCAGTCAGTCAGTCAGTCAGTCATTCAGTAAGTCAGTCATTCAGTCAGTCACACAAACTCATGTTAACCTCTTTTTCTGTGTACAAAGTAACACTTCATTTATGGCTACAGGTTATCTCTTGTTAATTCTAAAACTTAAGTGCTTATACCTCTTAACCCTTTGACTGTCGCGGCCGTATATATACGTTTGCGAGGTACCGTGTTTGACGTATATATACTCATAAATTCTAGCGGCTTCAAATCAGGCAGGAGAAAGCTAGTAGGCCCACATGTGAGAGAATGGGTCTGTGTGGTCAGTGTGCACCACATAAAAAAAATCCTGGAGCACGCAGTGCATAATGAGAAAAAAAAACTCCGACCGTTTTTTTTAATTAAAATGCCGACTTTGTGGTCTATTTTCGTATAGTATTTGTGGTTGTATTCTCGTTTTCTTGGTCTCATTTGATAGAATGGAAACTATAATATAGAAATGGAGGTGATTTTGATTAATTTTACTATAAAAAGAACCTGGAAATGGAGCACAAATTACAGGAAATGTTTGATTTTTGCCGATGTTCAAAAGTAAACAAATGATGTCATTGTCCAATAAATGTCCAAATAGCCATTCTAATACGCAGTCATGAATGGGTTGATGTAATTTTTACAATTATTACAGTATTGCAGCAGTCTGCATAACAGTAAATCTTCTATTTTTTGTTTGAATAAAATTTCAAAATAAAAAGCAAGAGTAATATCACAGGGACCTGGAGACATGACTGATGAACAAAGAAAATGTTATTTTAGAGCCAGGAATGTCTGCATTGTTCATTCTGGACCTTATTTTGAAATTGTCATATTTTTTAATTTTCGTGAAATTGGCCAAATTGCAAATTTCTGACCATGTTATTGGGTAGTTGAAATCGGTAAATGGGCAGTTTCTTGTACTCAATCGATAGAAAAAATAGAGTTCTGAAGAAATAGTTATGAGTTTGGTTTACTGGAATAACGGAATTAGCCGAAAATAGGGCTCAAAGTGGGCGAAATTGCCGATTTTTAAATATCGCCGAAGTCGCTAACTTCGCGAGAGCGTAATTCCGTCAGTTTTCCATCAAATTTCGTTTTTTTGGTGTCTTTACAATCGGGAAAAGATTCTCTATCATTTCATAAGAAAAAATAATTTTTTTTTTTTTTAAATTTTGCGACACCAGGGACACCTCAGGATTTGGGGTTGCGACAGTCAAAGGGTTAATACCACTTTCAGCAACAATAGTATGGCTACTGGGTGTCATAATTGCTTGGCAGATACAAGATATAGTACAGTGGTCCCTCGATAATCGTCGGGCTCGATAGTCATCCTTTCCGGAAATCGTCGTGTTATTTTCGTCCAAACATTGGCTCGCAAATGGTCGGTTGACTCGCTAATCGTCGTTTGTCCTGGATGCGTACTCACGGCTCTGAGCCACCTCGGCCTCCCTTCCCAGCCAGTGTTCTACTGTTTACCAGTGAGCGACGGTCCCCTCACTTATTCATACAAAATTATTTTTTATTATTAACACACTGGCCGATTCCCACCAAGGCAGGGTGGCCCGAAAAAGAAAAACTTTCACCATCATTCACTCCATCACTGTCGTGCCAGAAGGGTGCTTTACACTACAGTTCTTAAACTGCAACATTACACCCCTCCTTCAGAGTGCAGGCACTGTACTTCCCATTTCCAGGACTCTAGTCCGGCCTGCCGGTTTCCCCTGAATCCCTTCATAAATTGTTACTTTGCTCACACTCCAACAGCATGTCAAGTATTAAAAACCACTTATCTCCATTCACTCCCATCAAACACACTCATGCATGCCTGCTGGAAGTCCAAGCCCCTTGCACACAAAACCTCCTTTACCCCCTCCCTCCAACCTTTCCTAGGCCGACCCCTACCCCGCCTTCCTTCCACTACAGACTGATACACTCTTGAAGTCATTCTGTTTCGCTCCATTCTCTCTACATGTCCAGAACCACCCTCAACAAACCCTTTTCTCAGGCCCTCAGGACAACAGTTTTTGTAATCTCCGCACCTCCTCCTAATTCCAAACTTATCTACTGATTCTCTGCATTAATATTCGACACCACACATTGCCCTCAAAGACCTGACATCTCCACTGCGCCGACCAGCCTTCTCCTCGCTGTTAACATTCATCACCTATGATTCACACCCATAAAGAGGCGTGGTAAAACAATACTCTCATACAACCCTCTTGCCTCCAAGGACAAAGTTCTTTGTCTCCGCAGACTCTAAGTGCAACGCGCTCACGCCTTTATCCCCCTCAACAATTCTATGATTACACCGCATACAAATACAACATAATATTCCATTCATTTTAGTGCAGCAACTACAAAAAAAGCTAACCATGGCTCCCAAAGAAAGCTCCTATGCCAAGCCTATGGTAACAGAAGTGAGAAATCCAATTGAAATTAAGAAAGAACATCATTGAACAATATGAAAGTGGCATATGTAGGCGAACTAGCTGGCCAAGGATGTAATAACAAATCCTGACAACCATATCTTCCATCGGCCAAGATAAGGAAAGATCAGAGAAGCTGTTTGTGCAAAGGGGGTAAATATGCGACAAAAATGATATCACCAGTTACTTCGATGAGGTTGAGGGAAATTAATTATTGTGTGGATAAAGAGGGAAAACAAATAGCAGGAGATAGTCTTATGAAGTCATTTTTTGTGAAAATGCTAGGCAGTTGCATGACGTCTGGTAAAGAACTGCCTGCAACGAGTACTTGATATTTGTGAAATTTAAGGGCCAGCAAGAGTTTGGTTTGCGAGATTTTAAGACCTAATAGTGGCATACACAGAGTATAAGTCATGGTGAGGCTGCCAGTTTTGGATAAAAATGCAGCTCCAAAAAATCGTAAGTGAATTCATAGAGGCTGAAGATTGAAACCTGAACAAGTGATCAATTTTAACAAACAGTCCCTCTTTTGTGAAGAAAATGCCAAAGAGACCTACCTTACTCAGGAGGAAAAGGGACTTTGCCAGGACAAACGATCCTATAGAAATACAGGCTGAACGCTCATGTTTCAGTGCTAATGCTAGTGGGATTTCAAATTGAACCGTTACTATTGTAACCATTCTGAAAATCCCAGAGTTATCAGGAAAAACAGTGTATGAAGAGTAAAATTGTGTGTGTTTAGGAGATCAAATAATAAGGCATGGCATGAGGGAAATTTCGTCGAGTGGAGTTCAATGAAGTGTTTGGCCCCAAGTTTGAAGAATTACCTCCTGGAAAAGAAATTGGATCTTACGTACATTTGAACCTTCAAAAATCGAACTTCTCCCACACGACCAATTACGTAAGTGTATTTTTGTAAGTGCATTTATAATGTATTTTTTTGAGGGTCTGAATGGACAATCTAATTTACATTATTCTGATGGTAATAAATTTCATTCGGAAAAGGCACACGAACAGCCTTTCTGGACCGATAAGAAAGTTCGATATTTGAGGTTCACAGTACCTCTAGATAATGGGACAAAATGCAACCTTCGCATCTCCAACTTGGATGAACCTAATTCTGCAGGATCGGGTTCATCACAGGTAAATTCTTGCTCCCCTCAGAAAATACCACTCCTCTCCTCCACCCATGGACTCGCAGGTCATTTCAAACTTAAATAAACTCTACAACCAAAGCAATGTTTCAGAGGTGCTTTAAAGTGACCTCAGACACTCACTTGAACCATAAGAGAGTTTTTGAAAGAAAACTTTCGGCAAACCTCTACATTTCATAAGCCTATATAGGTAAAGGCTAAGAGGGAGTGACTACCAGGACTTTGAACTCTGCTTGGAGAAAACTGTGGCCAATTGTGTCTACAAGAAGGATTTTGAGGTATGGTGGCTGACCCTGATGAGCCTAGTCAGTTTGTGAACTCTATTTGTGGGCATTGGAAGATTTCCATGGGGTTGGAAGTTGAGTTTGGAGGATGTGGAAGGGAGTTGGTGGAGACCACAATGAAGGCTAACCACTGATGAGCTGCAAGAGCATGCAGCAAGAACAGCAACAGATATGCAGCTCAAGAATCTTGCTGAGCAGAGGAAGAGGAAGAGAGATGAAGAAGAGCCTTGCCTCAGCCATTAAGATTTTTTGAAATTGGTGGTAGGAAGTAACGATTTAAGGAGAAACACACCCTGAAAGGATTTGCAAGCCATATCATCAACTTGTACAGTGACAGAGTCTTGCCCATTAGGGAATTTTTAAAGTGAGACGCCAGAAAACAGAGCTACTCTGGACACTTTATTTGCGAGACAGGACTCCTAGTGACACTCAACTGGTCCAAGTGTGCATTAAGAAACAGAGAGAAGAGAATACCCCAGATAAAAGGACTTGTACTTGAGGTGTTGATATGAAGGTGTTATCCCCTACAAACAGTAACTAAATCCAAACTGTCACCTCAGGCTTCCATACACTAAGAAGAATCACCACTAAAGGTAATCTTATTGCTTTTTATAGTTTCATTCATCATCGTCCCATTGAATTGTTTATATACTACATTCTGTATTTCATGTAAAATTTGTTTTTTAGTTTTAATACTTCTGGGTGTCCGGGAATCGTGATTAATTTTTGGTATTTACAATTATTCTTATGGGGAAAATTGATTTGAAAATTGTCTATTCCGATATTCCGTCGCACTTCCAGTGAACGATTAACGACGAAAAACGAGGGACCACGAATTAAAATAACATAACACAATTGACAAACACAGCTGCCTTGTAGCAGAGAGAAGACAGGACACGTATGAATTAAGAATGCTGGATGGTGGGTGTAGTGACGGGGAGTGTAGTGGGATGGTGGCATGGTGTCGGTGGAGTGGTTGGGGATAGGCAAGGTGGTGTCAGGAGTTGGTTATGGGATGGTGGGGTGGAGTCATGTGAATGGTAAGGGATGGCTCCCCTGATGCTCCTACAACAAGGTGGCCGCTTAAGCAAAAAGAAGAATATTTTTTATTCTCCCACAAACTGAACCATTATTTTGAATTATTAACTGTGTCCGCAATTCTTCAATGCGGTCTAAACAGTATTATATAATAACGATAGAGCTTCATTTTCCCTAAATTAATATAATAATAATAGATAATCATAATAATAATAATAATAATAATATAAAAAAACAATAAATAATAATAATATAATAATATTATTATATTCCTTATTATAATTATGGAGCTTCAGTTCCCTAAATTAATAATAATAATAATAATAGTGATTATGAATAATGATAGAGTTTTCCAGTTCCCAATATTAATACAGGTGAACTTCTACTTGCTAGTTTAAAATCTGTTCCAAGGCCAGTTCGCAACTGGAAATTATGCTCATTTGCAGAGTCCCAATTATCCTCATTTTAAATTAATTGAAATACAATTCTACGTTCCAGTGGAATTTTGTACTTCAATAATTTTGCATAATATCCAACTCTAAGGCTTATTTAACTAGCTCATTTCATCTATATGAAAAACAAAACAATAAAAAAACATCAAACCTAATATATACTCTAAAATGAAATACAATATTTTCATCAAGTGGTGGTATGGGCGTGTCGGCGGTGGAAGAGTTTGTCGGTGGGGGGGGGTGGGAGGGGACGTTGTAATGGTTTTGGGTTGAGGAGGTATGGCAAAAATACTTCAATGAATAATTTTCGCACCAATCCAACAATACTGCTTATTTACTATCACAGTTTCATCTAATATGACATAACAAACAATATAACAAACATAAAACATGATACAGAGGAACCCCCGGTTTCGCGATGCCACGCAAACCGATAAAATCTGTGAATGTGATGCACTATATCCGCAAAAAAATTGCCTCGTTTCTCCCGTTACCAAACCCGGTATAGGCTATTCGATCTTTGGAAAGACAAGACCACGTGTGGCCTTAACTGGCCCCGTTGTGCCAGTGTTTACAAGCCATCGAGTGTGCTCGCATCTAAGAAACAATCGGTACATTCAATAGTTATCACAGTGGTTTTTGGTGCTTGTTTCTGCAAAATAAGTCACCATGGGCCCCAAAAAGCTTCAAGTGCCAAACATTTACGAGACCAAGGTGCTAATGACTATTGAATTGAAGAAAGATAATTGCAAAGTACAAAAGGAGGCGAGTGCTTGTGTTGGAGCAGGGCCAAGTTGTGTATACAAAACCCTAAACCAACCATCTCTACTACATTGACCATAAAACGGCAATCAGAAGCCTGTTGCTGCAAAAGTTGCAACAGTGATAAACGAATGGCGACGTCAAGTGTTAGAAAATTTGAGAGACTGTTTATTGGTGGGATTAAAGAAAAAACAGATACAGGAGGACAGCATCTTCAATCGATCATTTGTGAAAAAAGCTATGCAGTTTGCATGACTATTTGTGTAAAGAAAATGCCGTGAGCAACAGTCTAGAGGTGATGTGAGTAGAATTTAAAGGGCCCCAAAGGTTGGTTAAGCAAGATTTAATAATCGTAGTAGACAAAACATGAGTGTGATTAGGCATGGTGAGGTCTGCCACGTCAGACCAAACCCCGGAAAAGGACTTGCTACCTCAAGTCCTAATGAGGGGATTCCCCTTGCTAAACAATAGATCGAACACTCTCCCTACCCTCCCTCCGCATCCCATCACTCATCACCAATCTTCAGTTGAAATGCAAGTGTCATGTATTCTATTGTATAGTAGAGTTACATACAACAAACTGTGCATGTCTTGCTTCAGTATTGTATTAAACATAATATTTCATTTGTGTAAAAAGTTTTTTATCTTACTTTTTGGGTATCTTGCATGGATTAATTTGATTTCCATAATTTCTAAGGGGAAAACTGATTGCCTTTCCGATATTTTAGGTTTACTCTGAAACTCTCAGGAACATGATAATATCGGCGAACCGGGTTCCACTGTATATACTCTATAATACATAAAATATGTCCATTCATGTATTGTATGGGCGGTGACGGTGGTGATGAGAGTTTGCCTGGAGACCGGGCCATAATACTTCATGAATAATTCCGCTACTAGCCATCTATATTGCTTATTTATATATCACAGTTCATCTAATATGACAAAAGCAAAAAAATAACATATAAACATAATACATACTCTAGAATGATAAAATATGGTCATTATGTAAGCAGGTGGAGGCGGCACAGACCGCTCCTCTTTTATGTGGTAAACACTGCCATCAGTGATGGCCCTTTTGAAGGTTCCATCTATTATAACTGTTAATTATTAAATATTATTATTAGTATTATTATATAAATAATTTGTAATTTTTATTCACACAAAAAATATAAGATTTACTGTTAATCCTTATTGCAATACGTAATTTGTATAAAAAATGTCAACATCATTCATGACCGCATATTGAATGGAAATTGACATATGCTATTTACTCTGAAACAGCCAAGTAAACTGACCATTTGTCCTAGTTGAGCTCAATTTCAATACACTTTTTGTAGTGAAAGCAATCTAAATCATATCTATTTCTGTGTAATATATCTTTCCTCTTCTATCAAATGAGAACCAAAAAAAAAACGAGAATACAGCCTATAAAAACCATGCGCAAATACCGCTAGAGGGGTGCCTACTTGCTGAAAAGTGAACTCCAATATTTATGCTTAGATTTCCTTTCCATTTTTGGTGTACGTTAAGAAAGCATCTTAACCATCATACATTGCCCAAGTTTCAATCATATAGTCCAACAAACATATTGAGAAAACAATTCACCGAGATCAAAGAGCAAGGAGCATTCACCAGTGTCAAAAAAAACCTTGCCTAAGAGGTCATCTCGTTTGTGTAATTATATTGCTCACGTATGGAATCAAAAATCGTACACCATGCGACTGCTCATATTTGGAAAAACTCGCACATGGACACGCTCGCAAGTAGAAGGTTCCACTGTAATAATAATAAATAATAATAATGCATAAAACATAATTTAAAACAGTTGACCCCCGCCTATGAAACGCATCATGTTACGATAAAACCGCCATAAGTTAAGCATTTGAAAACGCAAAAAAATTTTGCCTTGCTCTCACGATTAAAAACACTCACCATACATGATTCGATGCAGACGCAACACACGTGTTGCCTCAGCGCCATGGTTTACAAGCCAGCTACTGAGGTCACATACTACACAAAAATTTGGTAAACAAACATTCACATTATTCCCTTGATTATAGTGCTTATAACTGCAAAATAAGTCACCATGGGCCCCAAGAAAGCTTCTAGTGCCATCCCTGTAGTAAAAAGGGAGAGAATTAGTATGGAATTGAAAAAAAAAGATTAAGGAAATGTGTGCAATGTGGGTTGAACTGCAAACCTTTACGGATGAAAATCACCCTGACACAGCTACTGCAAGCCGTGTTGGCAATCTGTATAATGACAATGTTATGGCCCATTTTAGGAAAGTCTTAAAGGAACGGGAGGTACAGAGCTCTATGGACAGACTTGTTGTGTGACAGAGGTCCAGTGACTCTCAAGCTGGTCCTAGTGGCATTAAAAGAAGAAGGGAAGTAACCCTGGAAAAGGACTTGCTACCTCAAGTCTTAATGGAAGGGGATTCCCCTTTTAAACAATAACTTCCACACTCTCCCCTCCTCCCATCCCATCAATCATCACCCGATCTTCAATAAAGGTAAGTGTCATGTATTCTATTCTTGCATGCCTTCTTCAGTTTGTGTGTATTAAAATTAATATTTCAAGTGGTAAAATTTTTTTTTTTTCATACTTTGGAGTTTCAGGAAAGGATTAATTTGATTTCCATTATTTCTTATGGGGTAAATTCTCTCGTGCTTGTTTGCATTTTTTTACAGTCATTTGGCCAAATTTCTTTTTTCTAACCATGGGTCCTAGTGATCTACTGCAGTTAGCCTCAAAAATACTCCATTTTCTCTTACAGTAAGAACATGGCAAGATACTAGAGTCAAATTGGGACAGAAATGGCAGATGCTTCTGCCTTTGCCACCATATTATGGCCTATTTTATTCATCCTGGAGTATATATTGTGTTTCTGTGCTAATTATGTTGTTTATTATGTCATATTAGATGAACTGTGATAGATAAATAAGTCGTACAGTTGATACTAGTGTCATATTCAAGTATTTTTTCTCGTCTCTCCAGAGTGCAGGAACGAATTAATGGCTTTTCAATTAATTTAACCTGTAAACGGTCCAAGCAGATCTATGTTCATGTGTGTAGTGCTACAAAAGTAGATCTACGTTTTTTTTTACATATTTTCAAATGTAACAAAAAAAAAGTAGATCAAAGTTTTTTACACATTTTCAAATGTAAAAAACAAAAAGAAGATCTACTTTTTTACATACTTTCAAATGCTGAAAAAATGTATACAGGAGGGCCCCGCTTTACGGCGTTTCACTTTATGGCATTCCGCTAATATGGTCATTTCAAATTATGACCAAAACTCGCTATACGGCTCCCCCCACCTGACTTTCTAATACGGTCACCGTGCCCCACCCTGTTTGTTTACATTCTCCATACCTGGAGGTTACCTGGAGGTTATTCTGGGGATCAACGCCCCCACGGCCCGGTCCATGACCAGGCCTCCCGATGGATCAGGGCCTGATCAACTAGGCTGTTACTGCTGGCCGCACGCAGTCCAACGTACGAGCCACAGCCCGGCTGATCCGGCACTGACTTTAGGTATCTGTCCAGCTCTCTCTTGAAGGCAGCCAGGGGTTTATTGGCAATTCCCCTAATGCTTGATGGGAGGCTGTTGAACAGTTTTGGGCCCCGGACACTTATGGTGTTTTCTCTTAGTGTACCAATGGCGCCCCTACTTTTTATTGGCGGCATTTTGCATCGCCTGCCCAGTCTTTTACTTTCATAGGGAGTGATTTCTGTGTGCAGATTTGGGACCATTCCTTCCAAGATTTTCCAAGTGTAGATTATGAGATTATAGATTATCCATGAGCTCAGTAAGCACTAAGTCTCTCCATTTTGTCTGGAAACTCCAAAATTTCAAATGTTTTTAAAAGTTATTTCATATTTTATATATACTCTGATAATTATACTTATGTATACCTGTACCTAAATAAACTTACATACTGTGCTGGCATGCAGGTACACATTAAAATAGGTAAGTGTCTTATGTCTCCAGACGTCATATTAGTAATGATAATAATAATAATCGAGTCATTTAAATGTCGTATATTACGTTAATATACACATTTTCATTAATCCAAACCATGATATTTTTTCAAAATTATATAATAAACACGATATATAACATAAAAAGAGATAAATACACCCCACAACAGAATAAATAAACATAAATAAAAATGTGGGAGCCAAAACTTGTACAATGACGGCAAAAATACTTTTTTTCTCTAATCTAAACAAAAGAAAAGGTTACTGGGGAACTGTAGAAAATTAAAATTCCTTCGTATGTAATTTATTCAGGTATACACAAATACAGTTACATAATTATAAATACATAACAACTATGTTAGAGAACCGGGGATAACCCAAAAAAGTCAGGTGCTTTTTTCCTTTCCCTTTCACTCAAGCTTCATTTCTTCTCAAAATGATTTTACATGAAAGGGAGTGTTCTTCTTTTTTAATTCTACCATGAAGTAGAGACAACCTTACAAAAGTAACTTGTACACAAACCAAGTGTACACTTCGTTTGTTTACAAAATTTAAACGTTCGCCGGTTTGTTTACATAACTCTGCGCCCTGTCCCCTTCAGTCTCATTTTTTCTCTCTCTCATTTTTCTTTTTTATCTCATTTACTTATCCGACCCTACTTAAACACAAAATTTTAAGGTAAGTTGATGAACTGTATAAAATTTTTTATCGCTCTGGATGCTTAAAACATAGAATTATTGGGGGGGGTTTGGCCTGGTATGGTAGCCCGGCTGACTACCAACATACCACACTTATTTTTTACAATAAAAACTACTCACCACCCATTTTAAAGGGAAAGTAAGAGTGAACTGTTTTAAAACATTTTATCGCTCGGGTTTCTTAAATATCATAGAATAGAATGTGTGGGGGGGGTGGCCGGGTAAGGTAGCCTGGTGATTACCTACATACCACACTTGATTTCTTACAATAAATACTACTTGTCTCACCCTAGATTAAGACAAAAAAAATTTTTTAAGGAAATAATGAGTGCACTATGTTGTAGTACTTTTTTATTGTTTTTTGGGGTTTTTTTTTAATTTTTTTTAGGCTTTTTATTTTTTTTTGCTTTTTAATAAAAAAAAATTTTTTCCCCTTTGGGGTTTTTTTTTGGGGTTTTGGGCCAAAAAAAATGGGGGCCTTTTTACTTTGGGTTTTGGGAAATGGGAAAAAAAGAAAGCGGAAAATTAAATTAAGTTCCCCATTTAAAGGTTTTAATTTTTTTTAATAAATTTTTTTCCAAACCATTTGTTTTTATGTTGAATAATTTTTAAAAAATAATCCCCAATTTTTTTAACAAAAATTTTTAACCCAAAACAGAAACATTTAAAAAAAAAAAATTTTTCTTCCCCCCCAAAATCCTTTTTTTTTTCCTCTTCTAAAATTTTTTTTTCTTTTTTTTAATTCTTCTTCTCTTTTTTTCTTTCCTTTTCTTTTTTTTTTTTTTTTATCTTTTTCCCCTTTTTTTTGGGGGGAATTTTTTTTCCCCTTTTTCTTTTTTCTAAAATTTTTTTTTTCTTTCTTTTCCTTTCTCTTTTCCCCCCCTTTCGTGCTAAATTTTCAGGCCCCCTGTTTTAATGACTTTCAAATTTAACACCCTTTGTAAAAAAAGGTAATTTGCGCCTCGTCCATCTCTAATTTTCTTTTATTTTTCATTCTTTTTCTCTTTTTCTGTTTTTCAGTCTTTTCCCCCAAAAAATCCCGCCCCTGGGTTTATTAAATAGAAAAAATCAACAACGGGGGTTTTCCCGCTTTATGGCGGTAGCCTGGAACCTAACCTGCCATATAAGTGGGGCCCTGCTGTATATACGTTTGGACCGTTTACGGGTTAAATGAGGAAAATTAATTTGATATGCGAGTAAATTGAGTTACGAGCTAGCTCCTGGAACATATTAAACTCGCAAGTCAAGGTTCTACTGTATTAAGTTGGATATGTAAGGCTCTGTTTCCAAATAGCATTAAGTATGTTTTGGCCATGTTGAGAGTGAATTTGTTGACCATCATCCAAGTACCACAGACTGTCATTTAACACCATAGTTACATCCCTGAAAATGCTGTTTTAGTTAAAACAGTGTTAGACAAACTGAAGAACTTACAGGAAAAAATAGGGTTACATTCCTGGGAACCCCCAAAAAGGTAAACAACTTGTTTTTAGATCAACAGATCTTACAAAAATAAAAGTGAATATGTAATTGTAGTTCATTGTCGTGATATATTACTGCTTAAGACAAGTGCAATAGAAATAATAGTATTTCTTACCTTACATTGTGGGTAATGGTGTTTGTGGATAATTGTGAAGAGAGTAGATATGCATGGTGTGGCCCTACTGGGCTGAGGTGAATGGTTGTTGGTTGTCAGCAGACGTGGATGGCAGAGGTTTTGGTACTAAAGTTGACAGTTGTATTGGAGTGTGCATAAATTCTGTAATGGATCTCTGGGCTCTTTTACCCTGCAGTACATTATACAAGTGACAGTAAGTCATCATCAGCTGGTCTAGACCCTGTTTCAATGTACTGCTTCAAGATTTATCAGGGTCCTCTTTAGTAGAAAAAGTCTGCTAATTTAGCAGCAACATAAAACTGCTCACATAACTGCTGCAATGTTAACTGTTATTCTTCAGGTTCTTCTTCATCTTCTTCTGTTATATGCATCGAGCTCTGCCAACATTTCCTCTGGACTCCCGCTCCAGTGGTTGTATTAGAGATATTGTATTTGGAGGTAAAAATACAACTTTTACATGTGGGGTCACATCCAGCAAAGCTTGTGGATGAGTACAGGAATTATCAAGAATGAAGAGAGCCTTGAATACAAGGGTCTTGCTGCGCAGGTAAAACTTGACTTCAGGAATAAAGTGATGCTTAACTCTTTGACTGTTTACGCCGTATAAATACATCTTATGCGCCACTGTTTCTGATGTATTTATACGCATAAATTCTAGGGGCTTCAAATCAAGCAGGAGAAAGCTGGTAGGCCCACATGTGAGAGAATGGGTCTCCATGGTCAGTGTGCACCATATAAAAAAAATCGGGGAGCCAGTGGTGTATTGTGGGAATGCCATTTCAGTCCTTTTTTTTCAGCATGCTTAGCGGTAAGAAATATGTGACTCCCCAGCAAATCTGGGACTCTTCTCTTCCCAGGTGATGCTCTAACACAGATGGAAGTGTCAGTGAAGATCAATTTCATGATTTCCAGGAGTTTGAGACCAAAAGCAATGGAGGAGGAGGGAGGAGGAAGAAGAGGAGGAGGAAGAGGAGGAAGAGGAAGAGGAGGAGCAGGAAGAGGAAGAGGACAAGGAGGAAGAGGAAGAGGAATAGGAAGAGGAAGAGGAGGAGGAGGAGGAGGAGGAGGAGGAGGAGGAGGAGGAGGAGGAGGAGGAGGAGGAGGAGGAGGAAGAGGAAGAGGAAGAGGATGAAGAGGAGGAAGAGGAAGAAGTGGAAGAGGAAGAGGAAGAGGAGGAGGAAGAGGAAGAGGAAAAGAGGAAGAGGAAGAAGAAGAAGAAGAAGAAGAAGAAGAAGAAGAAGAGGAAGAAGAAGAGGAAGAAGAAGAAGAAGAAGAAGAAGAAGAAGAAGAAGAAGAAGAAGAAGAAGAGGAAGAGGAAGAGGAAGAGGAAGAGGAAGAGGAAGAAGAAGAAGAAGAAGTAATAATAATATTGTTCCCTTGAAGCAAGAAAAAAAAAAGTCCACCCCATGACAGTGACAAGATAAGGGGAGATAACATCTGATAAGAGCTGACGTTTGATAAGCGTAAACGAGGGTGGGGGAGGGTATAGCTGAT
Source organism: Cherax quadricarinatus (assembly GCF_026875155.1). NCBI lineage: Eukaryota > Metazoa > Arthropoda > Malacostraca > Decapoda > Parastacidae > Cherax > Cherax quadricarinatus. Next base: position 14,123,246 of record NC_069413.1, on the reverse strand, counting down.
AAGAAAAGATTAGATGACCATTGCCCTCACTTTGTTTTTGCTGGTACACAAACATTTCTGTCTGTCTATTTGTCTGTCTGCCAAGCTCGCTGTATATCCGTTTAGCTCTCTGTCTCAGAGAGAGCCACAAGACTGTGTCATCACCTCCTTTACTCACATCTTCAAGCAGAGTATAGCACTTTGTCTGGATTTTTTGGGTTATCCTAGGTAATTTACACTATGTATACTTGTATTTATGTGTACCTGTGAGACAGAGATAGACAGACAGATAGAAAGAGAGAGACAGATTGAAAGAGATAGAATGAGGGAGAAAGATAATTAGATAGAATGGAGGGGAAGCAGCATCCGACCCCATTGTTTTGACAGGCGGTAGAGGGAGTGAGTAATGAGACAATATGTCATTTTGACAGCTGCCGACTCCTGACTCAAAACAATTATAAGCCACACACTCGCACACAAGACAAGCTTGCTGAATGAAGATAATAGCAGTTATATGAAAGTATCTAGTGACTATATATGTGTATATATATTATAGAAACCAGAAGGAAGGAAGAATGGAAGGCAGGAATGAAGGAAGGACGAGATGAAAGGAAGGAAAAAAGTAAGGAAAGATGAAGGAATGTAGGAAGGAAGGTAGGAAAGGAATGCAGGAAGGTAGGAAATGAATGCAAGAAGGAAGGAATGATGACACACGACCATTTACCAAGGATAACTACATAACACAACTACCTGCTAATACTTTGAAGAAAACTGCTCAGAGGAGGTGTTTTGTCTTTGCACATAAAAAAAAGTCCACAAAAATGCACACACACACTGGTTTTATGTGTGAGGAGTGTAAAACACCATTGTGTATAAAAACATGTTTCAAAGAGTTCCATGAGCTGCAGAACTTCTAAGAATATGTTTGGTGACTGTACATTGGTATATATATTATAGAACAATAGTAATAAAAAATTTTTTGTATTGTTTGTTTTTGTAAACAAGTTTTGTAAACAATATATTGATAATTATGTTTGTGTGCTTATTGTGTTGTATACAACGAGTGTATATATGTACATTGCACCTTACTTTGGTCTCACAGGCCACATAAGTTACGTGAAAAAATAAAATAGTGAAAAAAACAACAAACCTTCAAATACAAGTAAACCAAAGTTTACTGGGTGAATGGGAGTCACCGCTGTTGCCATACGTGGCTCATTTTCTGCAAACTTCACGCCTCTATATCTCGGTAAGTACTGATGGCAATTTTTGTTTTGGGACTAAAACACTCAGAAAAATAATCTTAACATTTTCATAAGAAAAAATAATTTTTTTTTTCGAATATTTTGCGACATAGAATGACAGAAAGGGGCCTGCGACAGTCAAAGGGTTAAACCAGTCAATAAATAATTCTTCTGTCACCCATGCTGACTGGTTTGACCTCCAAATTACTGGTAAAGTGTTTTAATCTACACCTTCTAAAGCACGAGGATTCTTAGAGCGGTAAATAACCATGAGCTTACACTTGAAGTCACCTGATGCATTACTGCATCAGCGATCCTTTGCTGTCTTGAAGCCCAGTGCACTTTTCTCTTGCTAGCTGATATAAGTTCGTGTTGGCATTTTCTTCCAAAAAAACATTCGTCTCATCAGCATTAAATGCTTGATATGGCTCATAACCACCCTCAGAAATAATTTCCCGCAATTCAGCAGAGAAATTACTTGCTGCTGTAAGATCAGCACTTTCACCAGAAAACTTAATACAGTGGACCCCCGCCTTATGATATTAATCCGTTCCTGAGAGCTCATCATAAGCCGAAATTATCGTTAGCCGAATTAATTTTCCCCATAAGAAATAATGGAAATCAAATTAATCCATTCCTGACACCCCAAAGTATGAAAAAAAAAATTTTACCACATGAAATATTAATTTTAACCCTTTCAGGGTTTCGGCTGTACTAGTACAGCTTACGCAACAGGGTCCTTGACGTGCTAGTACTCATAAATTCTAGCGCCTTCAAATCTATTGAGAGAAAGCTGGTAGGCCTACATATAAAAGAATGGGTCTATGTGGTCAGTGTGCACAGTATAAAAAAAATCCTGCAGCAAACAGTGCATAATGAGAAAAAAAAACTTTGACCATGTTTTTGGATTAAAACAGCGACTTTGCACTGTATTTTCGTATGGTATTTATTGTTGTATTCTAGCTTTCCTAGTCTCATTGTATAGAATGAAAGACATATTACAGAAATTGAGATGATTTTGACTGGTTTTACAAGGAAAAGTAACTTGAAATCGAGCTCAAATTAGCAGAAATCTTCGATTTTTACCAAAGTTCAAAAGTAAACAAATCATGCTAAGTGTCCAATACATGTCAACTGGTGAGTCTAATATTCTTTCACAAGTGCGCCGATATTATTTATACCATTTCTACACTAATGCAGTAGTCTGCATAACAGTAAATCTTCTATTTTTTTGTGAAAATAAAAATTCAAAATAGAAAGCAAAAAAATGTAAGAGGGGCATGGGGATGTGACTAACGAACAGAGAACTTGTTATTTTAGTGCCAGGAATGTCTTTCTTGTTTATTCTGGACCCTATTTGGAAAGTGGCATCTTTGGAAATTTGTGTGAAATTGGCAAAATTGCTAAATTCTGACCACTGTATTGGATAGTTGAAATCGGTAAATTGGTGGTTTCTTGTACTCATTCAACAGAAAAAATGGAGTTCTAGCGAAACAGTTATGATTTTTGTCGACTAGTACATTGGAATTGGCCCAAAATGGGGCTCAAAGTGGGCAAAATCGCTGATGCATAAACACTGTCGAGACCGCTAACTTCGCAAGAGCATAATTTCGTAAGTTTTCCATCAAATTTCATACTTTTGGTGTCATTATGATCGGGAAAAAATTCTCTATCTTTTCATAAGAAAAAATAATTTCTTTTTTTGAAATTTGGGGGACCCTGAGAACAAGTCTCTGAGAGGGCCTGTGGACCCTGAAAGGGTTAATACACACAAACTGAAGAAGACGTGCATAAATACTACTCTACTAAGAATAGAATACATGACACTTACCTTTATTGAAGATCTGGTGATGATTGATGGGATGGGAGGAGGGGAGAGTGTGGAAGTTATTGCTTAGAAGGGGAATCCCCTTCCATTAGGACTTGAGGTAGCAAGTCCTTTTCCGGGGTTACTTCCCTTCTTCTTTTAACGCCACTAGGACCAGCTTGAGAGTCACTGGACCTCTGTCGCACAACAAATCTGAGCTCTGTACCTCCCGTTCCTTTAAGACTTTCCTAAAATGGGCCATAACATTCATTGTACAGGTTGGCAACACGGCTTGCAGTAGCTGTGTCAGGGTGATTTTCATTCGTAAAGGTTTGCAGTTCTACCCACTTTGCACACATTTCCTTAATCTCTTTTTTCAATTCCATACTAATTCTTGCCCTGTTTACCACAGGGATGGCACTAGAAGCTTTCTTGGGGTCCATGGTGATTTATTTTGCAGTAACAAGCACTAAAAACACTGAAATGTACCGAATGTATGAGTAGATGCGACTGCACTGGCTGGCTTGTAAACACTGGTGCTGAGGCCACACGTGGGATGCGTCCCGGATGAATCATGTAAGGCAAGTTTTTTATCGTGAGTTGAGGCAAAATTTTTGTGTTCAAATGCTTCATATGGCGGATTTAACGTAACACGATGCATTCGTAAGGCAGGGGTCCACTGTATTATGTAACTTATTACACAACTTTAAGTTGTGGAACCAGTTTGTGCTAAACATACACTCTTTTTCAGGCCTTCCTTCCTTATCACATAGTGCTTCAAAAAACTGTAAGGCCTTTTCCCTAATTGACCCTTTAACTGTTTCGGCCGTATATATACATCTTACAAGCCAGTGTTTCGAACGTATATATAATCAATAACTCTAGCAGCTTCAGATCAAGCAGGAGAAAGCTGGTAGGCCCACATGTGAGAAAATGGGTCTGTGTGGTCAGTGTGCACTGCATAAAAAAAACCCTTGACCATGTTTTTGGATTAACCCTATAAGGGTTGGTACAGTACTAGTACGGCTTGCATGCCAGGGATGGCGCCGTACTAGTATGCGTAAATTCTAGCAGCTTCAAATTAAGGGGGAAACAGCTGGTAGGCCTAGATGTGAGAGAACGGTCTGTGTGGTCAGTGTGTGCGGTAGGAAAAAAATCGGGGACCCAGTGGTGCATTGTGGGAGCGCCATTTTAATACACCTTGTTCACCATGCCTGGTGGAAAGAAACTCCTCACTCCTTGGCGAATTGGGACACTTTTCTTCCCCAGTGACAGTTCTAATACAGATGGAAGTGTTAGTGAAGATGAGTTTCAAGGTTTTGATGAGGATGTGACCGAAACTAATGAACATAATACCAGTAATAGTCAGGAAAATCCAGACGGCCCTCAACCTTCCACCTTTGGTGCTGAGCCGTCTTGTTCGTGTTCAGTTGTACCAGAACGAAAGAGGAAACTCTTATTTTTCCATATCCAGGACTCAGATGTGAGCAAGCAATGGTGATGAAAATGATAGTGAATATGAACTCCAAGCTCTTGAGAACAGTTCCAGTAGTGAGAGTGAAGTAGAATATTCTCAAGTGAAGCATCAGTATATACGATGGTATATGCACTCTGGTAGTGTGCCATATGCTACTCCATCAAAAGGAGTACATCTCGGAGTACATCCCATGGCTGTACAACAGGAAGAGAGAGTGAAAATGAAGATGATAGTGTTGCAATTGGGATGGAAAATGTGCATGCATCTGTTGGTGGTAGTGGTGGTGCTAGCCGTGAGGCACCAGCAGTGGGCCATGCTGCCACCCATGCAGCTGACTCAGCAGAACTACAACAAAGGCCACCATCCCTCACTCACCCACCATGCCAACCTCCACAACCACAACCTACACAACCACAACCAACTGTCAGTATCCAGTACCCACCAGCAGACCGCACCTGGAATTGGCAGGAAGCTGCTAATTTTGTTCCCAATCCCCATCACTTTGATGAAAGCCAAAGTGGAATACGGCCATCTTGTACATTTGGGAACAATGCCACTGAACTGGAATGTTTCAAGTTATGCTTTGATGAACCCCCTGATGGAAATTATTGTCAAGAAAAGCAACAGATACTTCGATTACACTATGGCAAACACAATACTTTCACCAAACTCATGGCTACACCAGTGGAAGGAGACAACTGTGGCTGAGATGTATCTTTTGTTTGCCACAATAATGCTTATGCCACCTGTGTATAAGCACAGTGTCAAATCAAACTGGTCGACAGACCACCTGATTGCAACCCCAGGTTTCAGTGATATAATAGGAGTGAATAGATTTGTGCTACTATTATGTATGCTTCACTTCTCAGACAAAACCAGGACTGACAGAAACGACAGGTTATATAAGATTAGGAATGTGTTTGTGTATCTGAAACAGAAATTCAGTATGCATTTTTATCCCTTCAGGAAGTTTGTTACTGATGAGTCTTTGATTCTGTTCAAAGGAAGACTGTCATTCAAACAATACATACCAAGCAAGAGGAAATGCTTTGGTATAAAGTTATTTGTGCTTTGTGGTTGCTACAGTGGTCTTATACTGAATATAATTGTCTACACTGAAAGTAATACATTGCGAGATACCAGTAAGTTACTGGGTATCTCTGGTGATGTGAATTGAACAATGATGGAACCATGAGACTCTCTGATCGCGGGTTCTATCCTTGCCCGTGGTATGGTTTGATGGAACCATATCTTGGTAAAGGGCATATATTATACAGTGGCCCCCTCGCCTAACGAACGCATCGCATAACGTTAAATCCGCTTAGCGATACATTTTAATGCAAAAATTTTGCCTCCTCTAGCGCTAAAAAACTTGCTCAACGCGATTCGTTTGAGATGCGTCCACGTGCGGCCTGAGCCTGCCTCACTTGTTCTGTGGGTGCCAGTGTTTACAATACAGCCACCGCGGTCGCTTCCAAGCATACAATCAGAACATTTCATATTATCACAGCCTTTTTAGTGATTGCACCTGCAAAATAAGTAACCATGGGCCCCAAGAAAGTTCTAGTGCCAACCCTACAGGAAAAAGGGTGAGAATTACTATGGATATGAAGAAAGAGATCATTGCTAAGTATGAAAGTGGAGTGCGTGTCTCCGAGCTGGCCAGGTTGTACACAAAACCCCAATCAACCATCGCTACTATTGTGGCCAAGAAAACGGCAATCAAGGAAGCTGTTCTTGCTAAAGGTGCAACTTTGTTTTCGAAACAGAGATTGCAAGTGATAGAAGATGTTGAGAGACTGTTATTGGTGTGGATAAACGAAAAACAGATAGCAAGAGATAGCATCTCTCAAGTGATCATATGTGAAGAGGCTAGGAAGTTGCATGACGATTTAATTAGAAAAATGCCTGCAACTAGTGGTGATGTGAGTGAATTTATGGCCAGCAAAGGTTGGTTTGAGAGATTTAAGAATCGTAGTGGCATACATAGTGTGATAAGGCATGGCGAGGCTGCCAGTTCGGACCACAACGCGGCTGAAAAATATGTGCAGGAATTCAAGGAGTACATAGATAGTGAAGGACTGAAACCTGAACAAGTGTTTAATTGTGACGAAACAGGCCTGTTTTGGAAGAAAATGCCAAACAGGACCTACATTACTGAGGAGGAAAAGGCACTCCCAGGACATAAGCCTATGAAAGACAGGCTTACTCTGCTGATGTGTGCTAATGCTAGTGGTGATTGCAAAGTGAAGCCTTTATTGGTGTATCACTCTGAAACTCCCAGAGTGTTCAGGAAAAACAATGTTCTCAAGGCTAATTTGTATGTGCTGTGGAAGGCAAACAGTAAGGCATGGGTCACTAGGGACTTTTTCTATGACTGGTTACACCATGCATTTGGCCCCACTGTGAAAAATTACCTAACTGAAAAGAAATTAGACCTTAAGTGCCTCCTGGTATTAGATAATGCTCCTGGTCATCCTTCAGACGTGGCAGAGCGACTTTCTGTGGAAATGAGCTTCATTAAGGTCAAGTTTTTGCCTCCTAATACCACTCCTCTCCTGCAGCCCATGGACCAGCAGGTCATTTCCAACTTCAAGAAACTGTACACAAAAGCTATGTTTGAAAGGTGCTTTGTAGTGACCTCAGAAGCTCAATTGTCTCTAAGAGAGTTTTCGAGAGATCACTTTAGCATCCTCAATTGTGTAAACATTATAGGTAAGGCTTGGGAAGAAGTGACTAAGAGGACCTTGAACTCTGCTTGGAAGAAACTGTGGCCAGAATGTGTAGACAAAAGGGATTTTGAAGGGTTTGAGGCTAACCCTGGGAATCCTATGCCAGTTGAGGAATCCATTGTGGCATTGGGGAAGTCCTTGGGGTTGGAGGTTAGTGGGGAGGATGTAGAAGAGTTGGTGGAGAAGGACAATGACGAACTAACCACTGCTGAGCTGCTGGATCATCTTCAACAGCAAGAGGCCAGACCCGATGAATCTGCTCCGGAGGAGGGGATAGAGAAATTGAAGAAGTTGTCTACTTCAAAGATTAAGGAAATGTGTGCAATGTGGCTTAAAGTGCAAACCTTTTTTGATGAAAATCACCCTCAGACAGCTATTGCAAGCCGTGTTGGCAATCTGTACACTGACAATGTTGTGAAACACTTTAGGAATGTCATAAAGGAATGGGAGGTACAGGCCTCTATGAACAGATATGTTGTGCAACAGAGGTCCAGTGACTCTCAAGCTGGTCCTAGTGGCATTAAAAGAAAAAGGGAAGTAACCCTGGAAAAGGACTTGACACCTCAAGTCCTAATGGAAGGGGATTCCCCTTCTAAACATTAACACCATCCACAGTCTCCCCTCCTCCCATCCCATCAATCATCACCAGATCTTCAATAAAGGTAAGTGTCATGTAACTGTGCATGTCTTCTTCAGTTTGTGTATTAAAATTAATATTTCATGTGGTAAAAAATTTTTTTTTGTTCATACTTTGGGGTGTCAAGAACGGATTAATTTGATTTCCATTATTTCTTATGGGGAAAATTAATTCGGCTAACGATAATTTCGCCTAACGTTGAGCTCTCAGGAATGGATTAATAGCATTAGGCGAGGGCCCACTGTATACTGATAACTGGCACACAAGCCCCTTACTCAGTGATTTCTTGTGAGTGAACATGACAGATGTGTGTGGCACAGTGCGTGGAAATTGTAAACAATATGCCCAGGTCAACGCTGGCACTCGTAGAGGTGAGGTGCAGGTGTTTGCTGCCAATGACATCATTTCATTTTGGTGGCATGACAAACGAGATGTTACACTGTTGTCATCAGTTCACCATAACGAAATGGCAGACATTGGCAGGCAGCAAAGAGAAAGCAATGAACCCATTCTAAAACCTGCAGCTGTGATTGACTACACCCTCAATATGCATTCAGTGGACAAATGTGACAGGCAGACTGGGTTTGCTGATTGTGTTTGCAAGACTTATAAGTGGTACATAAAACTCTTTTTCCATATTCTGGACATTTCCATGCTCAATGCTTATAATATGTATAAGATGAGGACCAGAAACAAACCACCATATGGCAAATTTTGTTTGTGTGTCATCAGACAAATAATAATCAAGTACCAAGGAACAACACCTGTGATAGAAAACTGCCCACGAAATTATCAACAACTACCTTCTCTTCTGAAGCATGGTGATCACTTCCTAATGAAACTGCCTGCTACTGCTTTCAAAAAAAAGGCTCAGAAAAGGTGCTATGTCTGTGCACATACAAAAAAAAAAAAGGACCACAACAATGCAGAGACACTGGTTTTATGTGTGAAGAATGTAAAACACCATTGTGCATGACACCATGTTTCAAAGACTTCCACATGCTGCAGAACTTCTAAGCACATGTCTAGTGACTGTATATATGTACATATAATATAGAAAAATTGTAATAAACAACATTTTATTTTGTTTGTTTGTGTAAACATGTTAACAATATAATGACAACAGTGTTTGTGCAGTGATTGTGTAGTACAAAAGCAGTGAATATTTACAAAAAAGTCTTCATGTTGGTCTCACATACCATAAAAGTTACTTGAAAAAAAAAATATTAAAAAATAATAGAAAAAATAGAAAAAAAAAATAAATGATTACTGAGTGACCGGCAGTCGATGATCTTGTTGTATGCGGGTCAATTTCTGTCAACTTCATGCCTCCATATCTCAATAAGTATTGATGGCAAAAAAAATTTTTTTAGCCTATAAAATTTAGAAAAAAAACTCTATTTTTTTCATAAGAAAAAATTGTTTTTTTTTTTTTCTAATATTTTCCAACCCTCAGAACAGGTTTGGGAGAGGGCCTGCTGACACTGAAAGGGTTAAAACGCTGAATTTGAGGTTTATTTTCGTATAGTATTTATCGTTGTATTCTCGTTTTCTTTGTCGCATTTGACAGAATGGGAAACACATTACAGAAATAGAGATGATTTTGATTAGTTTCATGATGAAAACAACCTTGAAATTGAGGTCGAAGTAGCGGAAATGTTCGATTTTTACCAATGTTCAAGAGAAAGCAAATCACACCACACGTCCAATACACGTCAACTGGGGAGTCTAATATTCTTTCACTAGCGCACTGATATTATTTATACCATTTTTACAATAATGCAATTCTTTGCATAACAGTAAATCTTCTATTTTTTGTGTGAATAAAAAAATCAAAATATAAAGCAAGAGTAATATAAGAGGGGCCTGGAGACATGACTAATAAACAGAGGATATGTTATTTTAGTACCAAGAATGTCTGCATTGTTTATTCTGGACCCTATTTTGAAATTGGCATCTTTTTTAACCTGTAAACGGTCCAAACGTATATATACGTTTTTTCAACATTTGAAAGCATGTAAAAAAAGTAGATTTTGTTTTTTTTTACATTTGAAAATGTGTAAAAAAAACTTTGATCTACTTTTTTTTGTTATATTTGAAAATATGTAAAAAAAATGTAGATCTACTTTTGGAGCACTACACATGTGAACGTAGATCTGCTTGGACCGTTTACAGGTTAATGTGCGTGAAATTGGCCAAATCGCCAATTTCTGACCACTTTATTGGGTAGTTGAAATTGGTAAATGGGCAGTTTCTTGTACTCAGTTGATAGAAAAAATGGAGTTCTAAAGAAATAGCTACGAGTTTGGTAAACTGGAGCAATGGAATTGGCCGAAAATAGGGCTCAAAATCAGCAAATTTGCCAATGCATATAAATCGCTGAGATCGCTAACTTTGCAGGAGCGTAATTCCGTAAGTTTTCGATCAAATTTCGTACTTTTTGTGTCATTACCACCAGGAAAAGATTCTCTATTATTTCATATTTTTTTTTTTTTTTTCCAAAAATTTTTTGACACCAGGAGACACTTCAGAATTTTGGGTTGCGACAGTCAAAGTGTTAAGCTTGGAATTTTGCTTGCTAGCTTTGACCCTACAGTAGAGAAGAAGACATTAAGTTTGTTGGCTGTGTCTATAAGCTGTATGTGAGGTTCATCTGGTTTAGTTAAGGTTATCTCTCTATTTTTTTCACATTTTTCTAGAGCCCAAAATTTTGGATAGGGTTATTTATTTATTTATTTATTTAATGTCTTTGCAAACAGTACATTGAAATTTTGTATTTACAATAGTGGGTTGCAATGCAAAGAGAGCCTCCATTATGCCTAGGCATTATGGGCCAACTTAACATTATTGGCTTACAGTCTACTTAACACTAAGGAGTATATCATAGTTGTACAGTAGGATAGTAATTATTTCATAGTTGTACAGTAGAATATTAATTGTAAATGAATCAAAATTTGTATAATACAAAGATATATTTATGTTAGAAAATACTTTTTTTGAAAACAATGATTCAATTATATTCCTGTCAACAATGGATAAAAGGTTCAATGTGATTGTTTCAGTTATGATGTGGGAGTACATAGGTGAGTAAGTGTGTACTGAGTATTTAGCATTTAGTCTAGGGTGATTAAGTGGCTTTTGAGAAGAGTCTTAAATTGATTTTCAGACTGAGTTACTTTAATATCTTCTGGTAATGAATTCCATATTTTGGGGCCCTTTATGTGCATAGAGTTTTTACACAGTGTGATAGGGGACACGAGGTATACCCAAAAAGAATCTGATTCTTGTGTTGGGGGGTCATGTGTCCTTTTTTAGGGGGGGTGGGGGGGGAAAAGGGTTTGGGAGGGGGGGGGTTTTATTTTTGCGTGTATTTTTCTGTATTTTGTAGTGGGCACTTGAAAAGTTTGGATTTTCTTAATGGTGAGCAGTTTCAGACTTTTGAAAATTGGTGGGTTTGCGGGCCCGGGAGTGGGAATTTTTTAAATCTTTCTTACGGTGTTTTTTGTGGGTTATTGGGGGTTTTTTAGGTGATTGGATGTTGTTGACCCCCATAGGGAGTGAATGGTACAGTGCCGGAGAGGGGATTGTGGAACGTAGTACCCTTAAATCTTTGATAGTAGGGCCTACAGTTTTGGAGATTTTCTTGGTGATTTTTTTTGTGTGTGTGTGGGAAAACTTAAGGCTACTGTTAAGGTGGTCCCTTAGGTTTTTTCCTCTGTGAGTCTTGTGACTGATGTCCATTTAGCATTTGAAAAATTTGGGGATCTTTTTGCGGGCTTGTTTCCAAACTAAATTGAAATATGTTTTATCGTGTTCAGGATAGTTTGTTAGTCATCACCCAAAGGCGTTTTTTTCTGTAATTAAATTTTTGGGACTGTTTTTGCAAGTATGACTGTTTTTTGGGGGGGAAAAAGGGGACATATGAAAGTGTCATCTGCAAAAATTTTAAGGGGTTTGAGTAGTTTGGATGCTTTTTGGTAGATCATTGATGAAAAAGGGGAAAAGGGGTGGTCCAAGGAAAATTTTCCCCTTGGGGGGCCCCTACGGTGATTGGTTGGGTGGAAGGGATTTGCATTTTTGCTTCACAAAATTGGGGTTTGTTATAAGGTATGACTTTAGGTTAGTTGGGGGTGGCCTCTAAATTCCATGGGTGAAATTTTTAATTTTGGAGTACAGCAGTTCATGGTCGCCTCCCATCAAAAAGCTTTACTTTTAAAATCAATTAAAAATGCCCAGGGGACTTCTTTTTTTTTTCAGTGGGTCATGTGTATGATAGATCATTTGTGCTTTTATTATTCCGGGAATCCAAATGAAAAGGGGTTTTAAATTTTAATTTTTTTAGTGAAACGAGGTGGGGTTTTAGATCCGTCAATGAATTAAATTTTTAAAAAAGAATTTAGAGGCACCCCCAATCCCGGGGTTGATACTGGTCTATAGTTATTCAAGTCAGCTTGGTCCCCCCCTTTTTGGGGATTGGAGTGCCCCCTCGCTTTTTTGGGGTTGGTTGCGGGAAATGGGGGTTTCCGTGAATTTTTTTAAAAGGGGCTTTTTGCAAAAATTTGGGACAATACTTGAGAATTTTTTGTATTAAAAGCGGCAAGTTGGGTTTTGTCTCCTGCCTCGTTTTTTTAAACCCCTTTTAGGGTTTGACAGGCCCTCTCCGAAACTCGTTCTCAGGGTCGGCCAAATTTTAAAAAAAAAAAATTTTTTTTTCTTATGAAAAAAAAAAAAGTTTTTTTTTTTTAAACATTAAAAGGATAAACAAAAAAAAAATTTAAACCCTCAAAAACTTACGGAGATTGGATGCATGAAGGGTTTTAGAAAAAAGAGCCCCGGGTTTGGGCCCAAAAGCGGCGGGGGCTGCCGCCAAACCCCGGGAAAAATTTTTGTTTACTTGTATTTGAAGGTTTGGGGTTTTTTTCCCCTATTTTATTTTTTTACCTAACCCTTTTGTGGCCTATGGACCAAGTAAGGTGGGAATGTAATATTTTACAAATCAAATTTTTTACAAACAATAAACCCCCAAACATAATTCCAAAATTTTTTGTTTACAAAACTTGGGTTTCCCAAAAACAAACAATACAAAAAAATTATTTTTATTATTTTTTTATAATTTTATATACCAAAAAAAACAGTCACTGAACCTATTCCCATTAGTTTCTGCAGCTTGTGGGGAATCCTTTAAAAAAATGGTGGGCATACACAATGGTTTTTTTATCTTTCTCCCTCATTCTATTTTCTTTTAATTGGGCTCTTTCTTTTTTATTGTCTGTCTATCTCTGTTTTCACAGGTACAAAATAAAAACAAGTATACATAGTATTTAAAAAAACCTAGGTAACCAAAAAAATCCCCGGCAAAGTGCTATTTCTCTGTTGGGAAAATGTGAGTTTAAAATGATGACACAAAATCTTGTTTGGGTCGCTGAGACAGAGAGCCCAGAAGGATTGGGCAGATAGGGCAGGGAGCTTGACAGGGCAGCAAATAGGCAGCAGAAATTTTAGTTTTACCGTACCAGTGTTCTAGTGTTCCCCCTCCTCCTCCTCTTCTTCCTTTCCCCCCTTTCCCCCAAATCTTCCCCTCTTTCCCCTTTTTTTCTTCCTCTCCCTTCCTTTCCTTTTCCCCCTACTCTTCCTCTTTCCCCCTCCTCCTCTTCTTTCCTCTTCCCCCTACTCTTCCTCTTTCCCCCTACTCTTCCTCCTCCCCCTCCCCCTCTTCTTCCCCTTCCCCTCTTCCCCCAATCTTCCTCCCACTTTCCTCTTCCCCCCCTCTTCCTTTTTTTCCTCTTCCTCCTATTTCCTCCTCCTCCTCTTTTCCTCTTCCCACTTTTTTCCTCCCTTCTCCTTCTCCCCCTTCCCCCATAGTGTAAATTCCCGGAGTTGGGGAGCTGTCAAAAATGAAAAATTTTTGTCTCATTATCCTCCCCCCTCCCGCCTGTCAAAAAAAATGGGGGTCGGATGGGTGCTTCCCTTCCTCCATTTTTTATCTAATTATCTTTCTCCCTCATTTATCTGGCTTTTTATCTCTGTCCACAGGTACACATAAATAAAGTTTACCCCTAGTTTTAAAATTAACCCAGGATAACCCAAAAAAACCAGACAAAGTGCCCATACCCCTTTCTTGAAAAATTTGAGTTTAAAAAAGATGACACGTCTTGTGGCTCCTGGACAGATAGCTAGACGGAAGCAGGGGGCTTGACAGCAGGCAAATAGGGCGACCGCCCTGTTAGTATACCAGCAAAAAAAAAAGGGAGGGGATGTTTTTTAAATCATTTTTGGCATCAGTTACCCCCTTTACCCCCATCAAAATCAGCACTTTTTCAGATGTTATTTCCCCCTTTTCTTGTTACTTTTCTGGGTGGAACTTTTATTACCTTTAAAATTTTTATGTATTATTTTTTATGTATTTTTTATTATGTATTATTATTTTATGTATTATTGTTTTCATTTCTATCCCCTTTTTCCCCCTCCCCCCCTCCCCTTCCCCTTTTTCCCCCCCCTCTCCCCCCCCCCCCCCCCCCCCCCCTTTCCCCCTCCTCCTCCTCTTTCTTTCCCCCTCCCCCTCCCCCCCTTCCCCTCTTCTTCTTCCCCCTCCTCCTCCTCCCTCCCCCTTCCTCCTCTTGCCTCCTCCTCCCTTTGCCCTCCTTCCTCTTGCCTACTCCTCCTCTGCCCCCTCCTCCTTTGCCCCCTCCTCCTCCATTTTGGAAATTTTTAAAGAGCTTGTTTTCAAATACTATCCTTCATCACCAAGCTACATCGAGTCTGGGTTTTTGGGGAAAATGGATTTCCTTTTGATTCGGTACAACGAACGTGAACAAGATGGCCCAGCACCAGAGGTGGGGCTGTGGTTGTCTGGTTTTTCCTCACTATTCCCCATATCTTTGGTCATTAGTTTCGGTAAAAAACCCTCCCAAAACCCTTAAAAACTCTTTTCACTGTCTTTTCCATTGATTAGAACTTCAGGGGGAACAAAAGTGCCCCAATTCCCCGGGGATTTGGGGAATTTTTCCCACAGGGCACGGGGGAAATTTTGTGTACTAATGGCTTTCCCCACAATGCCACGGGGGCCCAGATTTTTTTCCTACGCGCACCCCCCACCACCCCGACCCATTTCTCACATCTAGCTTATCACCTTTTCCTGTGAATTTGAGGCGCTAGGGAATTTATCGTACTAGTACGAAAAAAACCCTAGGGAAGACGAACAGTACGCCCAAAACCCTAAAAGGTTAAGGGATTTTTATGAGGGTAACTTAAATGGGTTGGTTGGGCTAGAATAGCGTATTTGGGAAAGGTCCTATGAGGATTTTGATGGAGGGGTCTTGTCTTGGTATTTTTTTTTGCTAGATTTTTTCCATGGGGGGAGAAAAAACTTTAAAGTCTGTTTGCTGTTTCGGTTGGATAGGGTCATCTGATTTTTTAGTTTGATTGTTTTTTTTTTGGATAACTTTTTGTTCCAAATTTTTTTCAGATAGATTTTCCAGGTTTTTTTCATTCACCTTTGATTTATGTAACTATTTTCATAATACAATTTTTTTGCCCTTATCAGGCTGGTAAGTCTGACGAAAAACTTTTCGACTGTTCTCTAGTTATTTGCCCCCATCTTTTGTTTTCATATTTGTGCTTTGTGTTAATGGTTTGAGGATCCCGGTGTTAGCCAGGGATTATTCAGTCTCTTTTCGTGATCTGTTTAGTTTTTCGGGGAAAAGTCGTTATAGAGGTTTGCCAGGCCTTTTCATATGCCTTTTATTTTAAAAAATTTATTATGTAATCATTTTCATGTACTTTGATTTTCGTATTAGGTGGGAGTTTGTTTTGTATCGTTTGGCCATTCTTTGTAATCACCTAAACATTAACCATCTTTTTTTTTTGCTGTTCAATGACTTCCCCCATCTTGTACAGATCATCAACCATTTATGTACTTCCCTATGCTCCCTCCTTCCCAAACTAATATTAAACTTCTTTTCTTCACAGCTGAGGGGCTAACATGTTTCCTATACGGTTGTCCCTATTCACCCATCTTAAAAAGAGTACCTGGGTGTTTAAACGACTGGGTGGGTCGCATTTTGGGGGCAAAAATTACCAAAACTGCCCCAAAATGCCCTGCATAATAAGCGCTTTCTATTTAGTAGTCATGATGTCGCTAGGCCCGAATACTTTTTTTAAAAAAAAAAATTTTTACTTTTTAGAAAAAAAAGATATTATTATTGTTTAGATTTTTTATTACTCTCATCACCTAGCTCTCTCCTGTGTTCACTTTTAACCCTTTGAGGGTCTGTGCTGTAGATCTACGGCTATACGTTGAGGGTCTAAACCGTAGATCTATGCCAAAATTCTAGCTGCGTCAAATTAAGCGTGAGAAGGCTGGTAGACCTACATGTGAAAGAATGGGTCTGTGTGGTGTGTGTGCGCCGTGAAGAAAAATTCTAGGCACCCGTATAGCATTGTGGGAACACCGGCTCAGTTACCTTTGTTCAGTATGCCTCATTGCAAGGCAGCTCTCACTCCAAGGCGAATTGGGAGTCTCCTCTTCCTATCTGATAGTTCTGACTGATGGAAGTGGAAATGAAGACGAATTCTAAGACTTTGAACAGTTAGTGACCGAAAGGAATGACCAGGATATCGATAATAGTGCAGAAAATCCTGACGATTCTCAACCTTCTGCCTCTGGTGTGGGCATGTCTCAGTCACATTCAGTTGTACCTCATTACAAGAGAAAACTAATATTTTCGTGTGGCCAGGCCTCTGACTTCAGTAATGATGATGATAGTGATGTGGATTGTGATTTTATTGCTCTTGACAATCATTCGAGTAGTGATAGTGAGGAATCACATTCACCAGTGAAGCGTCGGCATATATGCTGCCGCATGCACTCGGGTAGTGTTCCCTATGCAGTGCCCAGGGGATGGAGTAAATCCTGTGGCCCTACACCAGGAATAGACAGTGAAAGTGAGGATGATGTGGCTACACTTGGCATGAATAGACCACAGGCATCAGTAGGTGGTAATAGTGGTGATGGTAGTGCCATGGCCATGCATGACTCACCAGCCCAGGCTGGGACCCATGCCGTTGACTCCTCAGTTCAAGGACAAAGCGGAGTGTCAGCCACCACCCCACCACAACCACAACTAACAGCACAACCAGCTTATGATGTCCAGTACCCACCAGCAAACCATATCTGTGATTGGCAGCAAAATCCCAATTTTGTTCCCAAGCCCCACCACTTTGATGACTCTCAAAGTGGAATTCTACCTACTTGTCCCCTTGGAAATGCTGCAAATGAACTGGAATTCTATAAACTATTCTTTGACCAGCCATTGATGGAAACCACAGTCAAGACTACACCGGTGGAAAGAGACAACTGTTGCAGAAATGTATTTGCTTTTTGCAACAATAATGCTTATGCCTCATGTCTATAAGCATAATATAAAAACATACTGGTCCACAGATCGGTTAATTTGTACCCCGGTCTTCAGTGAAATCATCCCAGTGAACAGGTTTATCCTACTGTTATGTATGTTGCACTTCTCTGACAAAACCAGGCCTGACAGAAGTGACAGGTTATACAAGATTAGAAATATTTTTATGTATCTGAAACAAAAGTTCAACATGTACTTTTATCCATTCAAGAATCTTGTAATTGAAGAGTCTGATTTTGTTCAAAGGTAGACTGTCATTCAAGCAGTATATACCAAGCAAGAGGAAACGCTTTGGTATAAAACTGTTTGTACTCTGTGACTGTGACAGTGGCCTGGTATTGGATATTATTGTATACATGGGAAGTAAAACACTGAAAGATATCAGGATGTTATTGGATATCTCAGGTGACATAGTAAGAAGCAAGATGGCACCTTATCTTGGTAAGGGGCATACATTATATACTGATAACTGGTACACAAGCTCTTTACTCAGTGATTTCTTACGAGTGAACATGACAGATGTGTGTGGCACTGTGCGCTCTAATTGTAAACATATGCCCAGGTTCAATGCAGGCACTCGTAGTGGTGAGGTGCAGGTGTTTACTCTCACTGACATCATGGCATTATGGTGGCATGACAAACGAGATGTCACATTGTTGACAACCATTCACCGTAATGAAATGCAAGTCAGTGGCAAAGTTGATAGTTGATTCGAAAACCAGTGACAGTGATTGATTATACAGAAAACATGTGTTTGGTTGACAAATGTGACATGCAGATTGGCTTTGTTGATTGTGTTCATAAGAGTTACAAGTGGTACATGAAACTTTTCTTCCATCTCGTGGACATTTCAATGCTCAATGCATATAATATGTGCCAAATGAAGACTGGCAACAGACCACTGTATGGTGAATTTTGTTTGTCTGTTGTCAGACAACTCATAATGAAGTATCAGTAACAACACCTGCTATACAAAACTGTCCTCAAACTCCTCAAGAAATACCCAAGCATTAGAGGAGGGAAGGTGATCACTTCATAATACAGCTTCCTGCAACTAAGAAGAAATTTGCTCAGAAGAGATGTGTTGTCTGTGCACAAACAAAACGATGGCAACAAAGACGCAAAGACATTTGGTTTATGTGCAAGGAATGTAAGGCACCTCTGTGCTTGATACCTTGTTTCAAGGAGTTCCACAAGCTGCAGCAGTTCTAAAACCATGTCCAGCGATTTTAAGTATGTAAATATATAATAGAGCATTAGTATTATACAAGATTTGTGCATGTTTATTGTAATAAACAAAAGTGGTAAACAATATTATAATAATAACTTTAGTGCGGTTATTGTGTTCAATACATTGAGTGTATATATATACATTATATACAGTATTGGTCTCACAGGCCACAAATGTTACTAGAAAAAGAAAAAATTAGAAAAGACAAGAAAAAAGTATAAAAAACGTAAAATAAAGAAATGCGAGTTTGTGGAAATCGCCGATGTTACCGCCACCCGGTCATTTTGGGTCAACTTCTCGCCTCTGTATCTCGGTAAGTACTGATCAGAATTTTTTGTTTTTGTTTTATTGTCTTCACAAAAATATAATCTTTAATTCTGCAAGAAAAAAAATTTTTTTTTTTTTTTCAAAATTTCTTGGACACTGGGACACCCCTTCAGATTTTGCCTTTGGACCCTGAAAGGGTTAATATTTTACTTATAAATACCCTCCCTAATTCCTCCACCAACCTTTGGCACAGTAACTCTGACTACTACTACTTTGTATTAAACTCATGATCTTCTAATCACACACCTTTCCCCAACACCCTAGAATTCATGTATTTTTCAACAACATCTATAGATATGTTAAAGGCCTACTTTTACGTGGAAAATAATCTGACCTCTTCCCTTCACACCCTAACAGGAGCCTCATTATCTGCATAAAAACTCTTACTGCTTTTAGTAACCTACTAATTATTCCACACATTTGCAAAACATGCTACATTACTCTCCAGTCCACCCTATCTGGCAAAATCTGTCAATGTTACAATAATATGAAGGATGGTCATGAGTGTTGCTGTCTAGATGATTATTTGAATGATAATGTCTGTGCACTTCCACCAAAGCAGCTAATGAGTGAATGGTGAATGTATTTCCTTCTTTGGGTCACCCAATTTCAGTAAGAAAATGTTGGCTTAGTTCAAAATATATACATGTACACTAATGTAACATTTAATCCATAAACAGAATTTTAAGTAAAATACCTGTCTAGTGTGTGAAGGAGTGATGATTCCATCAAGAAGAACACGTGAAGCCTGGTACAGTGAGCTACCCACAGGGAAGTTGAATGCTGATCGAGACTTAGATTGTTTATTTGCCTGTAGGATAATTCACTGCTAGAGCTATGGATGCAATAGGGTCATAAAAATCTTATGATATTCCTTCACACTGATTCTGTTCAGTATAAGCAGCAGACAACCACCCTAGTTCCCACCCTTAAAAACTACTTAAAATAAATAAATAAATAACACACATACCCATACAACCCACCCACCCACCCATCCACCCACCCACCCACCCACCACACACACACACACACACACACACACACACACACACACACACACACACACACACACACACACACAAAACCCTCCCTACATACATACCCACACAAATGACATGTACAGTATGTAAAGTCATGGAGAAGATTATCAGGAGAAGAGTGGTAAAGAGAGAGAGAGAGGGGGGGGGGTAGGTAGATTGCATTTGCTTGGACTGTAAGAAGGCTTTTGACACAGTTCCACACAAGAGATTAGTGTAAAAGCTAAAGGAGCAGGCAAGAATAACAGGAAAGGCACTGCAGTGGATCAGGGAACACTTGACAGGAAGGATACAATGAGTAATGGTATATAATGAGGTGTCAGAGTGGGCACAGGTGATGAGCAAGGGTCAGTTCTAGGGCTGGTGCTGTTTCACCCCTCAAGGGAAGTTCCTTGACCCTTCTGAGGGGCTCTTGATCTAGGGAATTGCTTCAGCGATTTGGTTCCCTGACTTGAGCCTGAATACCTTCCATTTCCCCCCCACATGCACTGTATAATCCTATGGGTTTAGCACTCCCCAATGATTATAATAATAATGGTGCTGTTTCTGGCAAATGTGAATAACATGACAGAAGGGATAGATTCAGAGGAGTCCCTGTTTGCAGACGATGTGAAGCTAATGCAGAGAATTCAAGCAGAACAAGGATCAGGTAGAACTACAAAGGGATCTAGACAAGCTGCAAGCCTTGTCCAACAAATGGTTCCCGGAGTTTAACCCCACCAAGTGCAAAGTCATGCAGCTTGGGGAAGGTCGAAGAATACAGCAGATGCAGTACATGCTAGGGGGGTCAAAGGCTTCAAACCTCACTCAAGGAAAAGGATCTTGGGACGAGCATCATACTGAGCACATCTCCTGAGATGCACATATACCAAATAACTGCTGCAGCAGATGGGTGCCTTACAAACCTAAGAAGTGTTTCAACATCCAAGTAAGAAGTCATTCATGACAGTGTACACAGTGTATGTCAGGCCCATGTTGGAGTATGCAACACCAGTATGGAATCCACACCCGGCCAAGTATGTCAAGAAATTGGAGAAAGTGCGAAGATTTGTAACAAGACTAGTCCCAGAGCTAAGGGATATGTTGTATGAGGAGAGGTAAAGGGAGGGGCGAGCAGAATCACCAACTTTTTTTTTATATCAGATTTCAATGGGATTGTGACAGTGGATTAAACAGCTTAAAAAAACATGTAGGCAGTGTTTGTTTTGACTGCTAGCCTTCAAGTTAGATAGAAAAAAATTATTTTTGCACAATTTTATGGGTCCTAGGACTTTCCACTTTCTACTAAATAGGGAAGATGTACAATGGTCTAGTTGACATCAGATGAAAGATAAAGGCTAGGTTAATAATGACCCAGAGCAGTTTAGCGATAATGTCAGTAGATTCCATAAAAAAAAATGCTGAAGTTAGTTTTTTTTTAGAGGAAAAATCATAAAAATAATCATAAAAATCATAATTTTGGAATAAAAAAAAATGCTAATTGCCAACATGTATTTTTGCTGACAGCAGAACAAAAAAAAAATACATTTAATGAAAAACATACTTAGAAATATGATAGAAATAGGCTGATCACATCAAAATGTTGCCAGAATTTTGCACTATTTTTCAGTAAAAAAACATTTTTCTCCATAATTTTTCAATTTTAATATCCTGATCACTGAAAAAAGGCTCGCCCCTCCCTTAATAGCCCAAAAAACCAAGTGTCAGAAAATTTGCAGTGATGTTGAACTTGGATGCAGCAGAGGTCAACCATGCTGGTTATGAATACTACCAGTGATCAACTGATTACAAGAGGAACATTTAAAACAGATTCAATAATAATCATGGTCTTGTGAGGTTGATATCAACTAATATAATATAATAGAGAGAAAACATTATTACAGACAGATAATGATACATCTACTTACCAACTTTTTACTTTCTTGAGTAGCACTGTCTGCTTGAATGTTCTGTGGCATCAGTGGGAGATTAAGTGTGTGTGTCACTGATGCTCCTGGCCATGAGAAGATGAAGTTTGGGGAAAATGATGGTCCACACTGTGAATGATATATGAAATATTCAGTATATAAATATTTTAGTACTGTATAATTAAAAGCAGATTGCAAAACAAGCAAACACTATCTCTGTCAGTAAAAGCAACAATTAATTTATATTTAACATTAAGTGTATACAATACTACTAATTGCTGATATATATATGTACAGTGGAACTCCGGTTTTCGTACTTAATCCGTTCCAGGTCGGTCGGTCTAAATCCGAAATGTATGAAAACCGAATTAATATTTCCCATATGAAATAATGTAAATCCAATTAATCTATTTCAGATACCCAAAAGTATTAACAAAAAATACATTTTATAGAAAATAACTATAGTTTTACATACAGAAAACAATGAGAAATAAATATAAAGGACTAATGAAATGGATAAATGAACATTTAAATCACTTTTACCTTTATTGAAAAGTCTTGTTGGCATATGGAAGACAGTGAGGAGGGGAGAGGGAGGAGAGTTTATTGCTTGGAGACAGGACAAAATACAGTGGAACCTCGGCTTACAAGTTTAATCCATTCCGTGACCTTGCTTGTATCCTGATCTGCTAGTATGCTGAGTCAATTTTCCTCGTTTAAATTAACTGAAATGCCATTAATCTGTTCCAGAGGAATTCCTTTTCTCAGGAGGCAGGACAAAATACTTGAATATAATGCTAATATCAACTCTACAGCTTATTTATCTATCACAATTCATCTAATATGACATAAACAATATAAATAAAACAGAAACCTGATATATACTCTAGAATGAATAAAATATGTCATTATGTGACAAGTGGTGGCGGCCATTCCTGCATACCTGCTTGTGTTTATCTATGATTTCATGTTTTACTTCCATGGACGTTATCCTCTTTTTCTTCTCAGCACTGTCCTTAGAACTTACTTTCTTAGGACACATGGTTAGAAAAAAGAAATTTGGCAAAATAACTGCACAAAACGTAAGCAAAATATGAGAGAAATCCTTCCATCGCGAGGTGCACTGCCCTCCCCCCCTCACACTCCCGACACCATCATCCCAGCTTTGGTGAATACTGTTCAGTTTCACTTCTCTCCTACAAGCTAGCTGTGTTTGTGAATTGTGTTTTAACTTACTGACTTACTGAATGACATATTGAGCGACTGAATGACTTACTGAATGAATTACTGACTTGACTGAATGGCTTACTGACTTGACTGACTGACTTACTGAATTGAGTGACTTACTGACTTAACCTTTTCAGGGCTTCTGGCGTACTAGTATGGCTTACCCACCAGGGTTTTTGACGTACTAGTACGCCTAAATACTAGCGCCCTCAAATCGAGTGAGAGAAAGCTGGTAGGCCTACATGTGAAAGAATGGGTCTATGTGGTCAGTGTACGCAGTATAAAAAAAATCCTGCAGCACACAGTGCGTAATGAGAAAAAAAACTTTTACAGTGTTTTTGGTTTAAAACAGCGACTTTGCACTGTATTTTTGTATGGTATTTATGATGGTATTCTAGTTTTCCTGGTCTCATTTTATAGAATGGAAGACATATTACAGAAATTGAGACGATTTTGATTGGTTTTACAATGAAAAGTACCTTGAAATTGAGCTCAAAGTAGCAGAAATCTTTGATTTTTGCCAAAGTTCAAAAGTAAACAAATCATGCTACGCGTCCAATACCCGTCAACTGGTGAGTCTAATATTCTTTCACAAGTGCACTGATATTATTTACACCATTTCTACACTAATGCAGTAGTCTGCATAACAGTAAATCTTCTATTTTTTGTGAGAATAAAAATTCAAAGTGGAAAGCAAAAGAATGTAAGAGGGGCGTGGGGACGTGACTAATGAACAGAGGAAATGTTATTTTAGTGCCAGGAATGTCTTTCTTGTTTATTCTGAACCCTATTTGGAAATTGGCATCATTTGAAATTTGTGTGAAATTGGCAAAATTGTTAAATTCTGACCACTTTATTAGATAGTTGAAATTGGGTACTCGCTGGAGAAGTATGAACGCCTGACGTGGGACATGGAAGATGCTATACACTTCAGGGCTGGTGGTGGCTCCTGTCATACCCGCTATCCCTGTCACATCATGCCCAGCCTCTAGCCATGCTGTTGACCTTTTCGTATTATTCACGAGGAAGAGCTAAACCTGTGAGGGTTATATGGCGCCTGGAGAATGAGAAGCATTCAGGTTCGATTCTGGGAAGAGAAGGTTAAGTCTTGTTCATTGGATCAAGGGTCCCTCTCGGGCATCTCCTGAGGGGTAGCTATGTTGTCACAACATGGGAACCCCTCAGGGAAGGTTCCTTGACACTGGTGAAGGATCTTGACATAGGGAATTGGAACTGTGATCCAGTTCCCTGACTTGAGTCTGAATACCTTCCACCTCCCCCCACAGGTGCTGTATAATCCCTATGGGTTTAACGCTCCCCCATGATTATAATAATAATAAATAATAACACCTGAAAGTGTGTGTGAGAGAGACTTTGTGTGTGTGCGTGCATTTCTGTATGTTAACATATTTGTTCATGTACAAGCACCTAAAGTCGGTTCCTGACCAGCCGGGCTGTGGCTCGTATGTTGGTTTGCATGCAGCCAGCAGTAACAGCCTGGTTGATCAGGCTCTGATCCACCAGGAGGCCTGGTCACAGACCGGGCCACGGGGGCGTTGACCCCCGGAACTCTCTCCAGGTAAACTCTCCAGGTAAATGGGTGGTTTCTTGTACTCATTCGATAGAAAAAATGGAGTTCTAGCAAAATAGTTATGATTTATGTCGACTAGTACAGTGGAATTGGCCGACAATAGGGCTCAAAGTGGGCAAAATCGCTGATGCAAATATCGTTGAGACCGCTAACTTCGCCAGAGCATAATTCCGTAAGTTTTCCATCAAATTTCATACTTTTGGTGTCATTATGATCGGAAAAAGATTCTCTATCATTACATAAGAATTTTTTTTTTTTTTTTTTTTTAAATTTGTCGACCCTGGGAGAGGGTCTGTCGACCCTGAAAGGGTTAACTGACTTGATTGACTGACTTATTGATTTGACTGACTGACTTACTGACTTTACTGACTGACTTAAATAACTGACTTAGTGACTTGATTGACTGACTTGACTTACTGACTTGACTGACTGACTTGACTTACTGACTTCACTGACTGACTTGACTGACTGACTGACTAACTGACTTGACTGATGGATTTGACTGAATTGATTGACTGACTTACTGACTTGACTGACTGATTTACTGATTTGACTCACTGCCTTACTGAATATTATAATGGGCAAGCACTAGACCTGTAGGACTATACAGCACCTGTGGGGGTAAGGGGATGGAAGGTATTCAGTCTTAATTTAGGGAACTGGAGCACAGATACAATTCCCTAGATCAAGAACCCCTCACCAGAATCAAGGAATCTCCCTTGAGGGGGAAGCTTGCATCCTAAATTTTTGCTCGAATCTAGAAACAAAAAATCGACCAAGCGACTGCTCGTATCCTAAAAAACTCGTATGGTGAGGCACTCGTAAGCCGAGGGTCCACTGTACAGTAGGGCCCGACTTATACGGTGGGTTAGGTTCCAGGCTGTCACTGGAAGCAGACATCGCCGGAAGGCAGAACGCCATTTTTTTTCATTTATAAATGCATATAAATGCCAGACAACAAGTTTACACTAAATTATATTAAGTTAGTAATAGAACCAGGCATTAAAAACACAAAGTAAAATACATTCACAGTAAATTCATTACCTATCTTAAAGTATTTATCATCTTAATGTAGGGAGAGAGGTGAGTAGTACTTATTTGTAGGAAGTCAGGTGCAGGTAGCCCAGGTGAAGGTAGCACTGGCTCCCCATCTCATACTTAATATACGATATTTAAAACATCCCAGAGAGGTAAAATACACATACAGTACACTCATTATTTACCTTAAAATATGTGTAGTCTTAATATAGGAAGAGAGGTGAGTAGTATTTATTTGTAGGAAGTCAGTGTAGGTAGCCGGTAGGAGTAGCCTGCCTGGGCTACACCTACCGGCT
The DNA here is from genome assembly GCF_026875155.1 of Cherax quadricarinatus. Lineage (NCBI taxonomy): Eukaryota > Metazoa > Arthropoda > Malacostraca > Decapoda > Parastacidae > Cherax > Cherax quadricarinatus. The sequence goes on along the minus strand of NC_069413.1, from coordinate 14,097,303 downwards.
ACATACACTGTGGCTCAGAGCCATATTATTAACCCTTTGACTGTTTCAGGCCCCTCTCTGAAACTGTCATTCTATGTCGCTCAATTTTTGAAAAAAAAAAAAATTATTTTTTCTTATGAAATGATAGAGAATCTTTTCCCGATGGTAATGACACCAAAAGTTCGAAATTTGGTCGAAAACTCGTGGAATTATGCTCCCGCGAAGTTAGTGGTCTCGGCGACATATGCGTATCGGCGATTTCGCCGACTTTGAGCCCAATTTTCAGCCAATTCCATTGTTCCAGTTGACCAAACTCATAGCTATTTCTTTAGAACTCCATTTTATCTATCAGCTGAGTACACGAAACCTCCCATTTACTAATTTGGACTACCCAATATGGTGGTCAGAAATTGGCAATTTCGCCAATTTCACGCAAAATAAAAAAGATGCCAATTTCAAAATAGGGTCCAGAATAAACAAGGTAGACATTCGTGGCACTAAAATAACATATGCTCTGTTCATTACTCACATCTCTAGGCCCCTCTTATATTATTATTGCTTTCTATTTTGATTTTTTATTCATACAAAAAAATACAAAAATTACTGTTATGCAGACGACTGCATTATTGTAAAAATGGTATAAATAATATCAGTGCACTAGTGAAAGAATATTAGACTCCCCAGTTGACGTGGTGTGATTTATGTACTCTTGAACATTGGTAAAAATCGAACATTTCCGCTACTTTGAGCTCAGTTTCAAGGTCGTTTTCATCGTAAAAGTAATGAAAATCATCTCTATTTCTGTAATATGTTTTCCATTTTATCACCTAAGACCATGAAAACGCGAATACAACGATAAATACTATACGAAAATACACCTCAAAGTCGGCGTTTTATTCCAAAAAAACGATCAGGTTTTTTTTTTTCTCATTACGCAATGTGTGCTGCAGGATTTTTTTTATGTGGTGCACACTGACCACACAGACCCATTCTCTCACATGTGGGCCTACCAGCTTTCTCACTCTTGATTTGAAGCCGCTAGAATTATTGAGTATATATACGTCAGAAACATTGGCTCGTAAGACGTATTTATACGTCGAAAACAGTCAAAGGGTTAACATCAACATGCCTTATTCACTGAATTTAATCATTTCTAACAACTACCTTTAGATGCCATCATAAACGAAGGTAGAAGTAATGAATAATTCATGCTGAAAATTGTAAACAAAAGCGGAGTGAGGGAGTGGCTGGGCCGAACGCAGATTCATACACGTTTTCTCTGATGGCTGAACAGAGAAAACGTAATGTTGTCCCTCCACCTGGCTACCACACAGCTCCACAAGTATTATTATCAGAGCACACATAAAATATGCAATAAATGCCAGACAAGTTTACACTAACTTATATTAAGTTAGCAATAGAAATCGGCATTAAAACCACAATAAAAGGTAAGATACACACAGAGTACACTTATTACTTACCTGAAAATATTAATATTAATGTGTGAGAGGTGAGTGGCAGGGTGTTTATTGAATAAAATCAGAATGGAACACCATCATCCTCTAACTTGGCACTTAAAGCAGGAGGCTTACGACTTCTCTTTTTATTACAGCTAACCTTAGATGCCATCATCAATGAGAGCCAACTAGTTAACAAAAGAGTAAACGAGAGAGAGAACAAGATACAGACTTGAGACAATGTAAGAACACAAACTGAACAGGTAGTGGACGATCACTTGGTCAGACGAAATAAATGTGTATTAATATTGTCTACTTTTATTCATTCACCCATTTGTAAAGTTTGAAAACTTTTCCTCAATATTTTTTATTTTAATAATAATTACCTCACAATACAAATCCTTTTACATTTTGACAAGTTGTACAAGTTAGTTAGAATAAACAAACAGCAACACACCAAATTTTTAGAGTAAATGAAATAATAATTTTAAAACCCTTTGCTGTCACGGTCGTAAATATACTCATGGAGAACCATTTTTTACTATCTATACGCTAAATTCTAGCGGCTTAAAATCAACGGGAGAGGGCGGGTAGGCCTACACGAGAGAGAATGGTCTCATGGTCGTGTGCACCCTGTGAAAAAAAATCTGGGACTCAGCGGGGCATTGGGGGAACGCCATCTTGGTAGTCCATTTTCCCTTTGCCTCGCGGTAAAAAGTTCCTCACCCTCGACGGATTGGGGGTTTTTTGTTTCAAGTGATAGCTCAGTGATGATAGTGTCATGAAAGTGAATTCCCCTGGTTTTAAGCGGGTTGACCAAAAAAATTTACCCAGGATAACAAATTAGTTATGAAAACCCGATGGCCCAAAACCCTTCCACCTCTGGTGCGGCTGACTCGTTCTGTTCACCTGTACCGGGATGAAAGGGGGAAACTATTTCCCCGTGTACAAGACTCAGATTGGCAGGCAGTGAAGTGATAGTGTTTTTAAAGGGTTTTGAAAGGATTTCTAGTTGTGACAGTGAGGGTAAATATTCCCCATGAAGTGGCGTATATACGAGTCGCATGCGGTCTGTAGGGGGCCATATCTTTTCCCAAAAGGGGAAGGATACATCTCGGAGCACATCCCTAGCCCTACCCACGTCCTGATAGTGAAAATGATGATTTTGTTAGGGGGGAAAAAAGATGTGAGTGAGGCAGCAGCAGTGGGGGTGAAGTGTGGGGCATGAGTCATGTGGAAACCACAGGGGCCCACGCACTACCCCGCTGCTGACTCTGCACACTAAAACCCCACCCCCCCAACCCCACATCCCCAACCACAACCAAAACCTGCACAACCACAACCACTTAAAAACCAGAACGCACCACTGACCGCATCTGGGTTTGGGCAGCAAGATAACATTTTTTTCCCCAAATCCCCATGACTTTGATGGGGACAAAGGGGAAACACCATAAATGACCTTGGAAAATCCCACTAAAACGGGAAAATGCTTTCATTTTTCTTCGATAAACCCCTGAGGCATTATTGTCAGGGAAAGCAATACATCTAGAGCACACCATGGCAAACACTATTCTGTCCCCAAGATAAACGCCTCACCAGGGGAAGGACAAAAACTGTGGCAGAGATGTATCTGTTTTTTGCCACAAAATGCTTATGCCACAGTGTAAAGCATAGTTCAACACAACTGGGCACGCCCCGCCTGATTTCAACACCTGCTTTCAGTGACATTAACCAGTGAATAGTTTTGGGTTACTGTTACGTAGTTACATTTTTCAGACAAAACCGGGCCGACAGAAGCACAGGTTAATAAGACCCAACGTGGTTTATGACCTGAAACAAAAGTGCTGAATGTATTTTTTCCCTTCAAAAAGCTTGTTATTGACGATCTTTTGATTTTTTTCAAAGGGAAACTCTCTTCCCAACTATATACCAACAAGGGGAAAAACACTTTGGGATAAATTATTTGTTCTGTTGATTGCAAAACTGGCTGGTTTTGGGTATACATTAATGGTGTACACTGGCGGAAAAAAAAAAATGGAAGATCCAGGGAAATTTTGGGGGATCTCTGGTGATGTGGTTAGAACAATATGGAGCCATTCTTGGGAAGGAGCATATTTTTTTTTACGAAACTTACACAACCCCCATACTCTGATTTTTTGCGAGTGAACATACAATGTGTGTGGGACAGGTGTAAAAACAAAAACATATGCCTAGGTTCGATGCGGCAGTCGTAGAGGGAAGTGCGGTGTTTGCGCCAATGACCATGGCATTTCGGTGGCATGACAAAAGTGATGAACTGCGCATCAGTTCACTGACACAAATGGAGAACACTGGCAAGCGAATAGAGAGACCAAAAACACATGAAAAAAAAAGCAGCTGTGATGGGTTACAACCTCAATTGCGCTAGGACAAATGTGACATCAGATTGGGTTTGCGACTGTGTTCGCAAGAGTTTTAAGGGAAAAATAAAAATGTTTTTTTCCCTCTTCTTGACATTTCCATGCTGAAGCTTATAATAGTAAATTGAAGACCCCGAAGAAAAAAAAAAATATGGGAATTTGTTTGTCAGTCATCAACAAATAATATTCAAGTACCAAGAACAACCTTTTTCAGTAACCAGCGCCCACGAAATTATCAACACATGTCCTCTCGTCTGAGGCCTGGTTATCACTACCCCATACCCCCCTGCTACTACTGCCAAAAAAATCTCCCGAAGAGGGGTTTTTTCTGTGGACATACCCCAAAACCCCACAAAAACCAGAGACACCGTTTATGTGGAGAGTGTAAGACACCATTTTGCTTTTACCCAGTTTCAAAGAATTCCACAAGCTGCAGCACTTCAGAAAAGTGTGGTGATTTTTACAATGTATATATATTATAAAAAAATTTAAAAAATTTTTTCATTGTTTGTGTAAACAAGTTTTTGCAACTTAAATGATACGAGTGTTTTTGCTATAATTTTTTTACATTCAACAGTGTTATTTGAACATTGCACAAAAATTTGGGCTCACAGGCCCAAAAATTATGTGAAAAAAAAAAAGTGAAAAAAAAACAAGAAAACCCTCGAATACAATAAACAAAGTTTACCGGGGAGCGCATCGCCGCTGTTGCTGCTCGCAGATCAATTTCAGCAAACTTCAGGACTCTATCTTGGGAAGTATGATGGGAAATTTTTTTTGGGGGGAACTAAAAAAACAAAAAATAATTTAACATTTTTAAAAAAAAAAATTTTTTTTTCAATATTTTTTCGACACCAGGAACACTTCAGGATTTGGGGCCCTTTTGCAGCCAAAGGGTAAAATAAAATAAAATAATAAAATAAAAAATAATAATATTAATTTTTATTTTTAAAAAAAATATTAATTTTTATTATTATTATTTATTTTTAAAAAAAAACACTAAAACCCCCAAGGGCTAAAATTTTTATATAGAGTAAAGGGATACGAAAAGAAATTTTTTCACATCATGCCCCCTTTGACTAAGAAAACTAATTTTTTCCGACCACCCACACACTGCTTTGTAAAAAAAATCTCATATTTCAAAAAATTTTTTTTCTGTAGTGTAGTTCATGTTTATATGCTATGTAATGGGGTTTTATATATAATTTTGAGAAAAAATCAAGATGGATTAAGAAAATGCTATATTATGTAAAATAAGAAAATTTATGGCCCAAGTGATTAATTTTTAAAGTGGTATTGGCATCATAGTTGTAATAGGGGGTATAAGACCCAACAGTATTTAAAGTAAAAGTTCTCTGGAATACCTAATTATAATGAATTTATGGGGACTCATTCAAATGTCATAAGGGCTGATCACCCTTAGGACAAGAGAGCGGGGGCGAGCCTTTTTTTCCCAATAAAAATTTTTTTTTTTTTTTTCACACTGGGCCCATTCCCACCAAGGCAGGTGGCCCCCAAAAAGAAAAAATTTTACATCACACTCCATCACGCTTTCCAGAAGGGTGCTTTACACTTCAGTTTTTAAAAATGCAACATTAACACCCCCCCTTCAGAGTCAGGCACTGACTTATC
>NC_069413.1:14065301-14091336 GCF_026875155.1 Cherax quadricarinatus | reverse complement strand
TGAAGTTGAGTAATTGGTGACCAAGTTGGTTGTTACTGGTGTGATGAAAGGCAGTGTGTTTGGCATCATGTCAGTAGTAGGTAAGTTGGTGTGTTGGTGTAGTTGAAGACTAAGGAGAGGTCGTGTATGTTGAGAGTAGTGTTTGGGCGAGCATAGGTGGTGAAAAAGATAAAGGGGCCAAGGTGGGTGTGTATTCTGACCGCAAGACAGTGTTGGTGAATAAAAGGGATTGGGAGAAATTCATGTTTTATGTTGGAATTGACAAGGATGGCAACCCCATCGTGGGGATCATAGGGGGACTGTAGTGCAGTATAACCATAATGGCGGATACATTGAGGGGCTTTGAGGCAGGTACTGTTTAGCAAAACAATATCTGGCCTCTCTGCTTCAAGGAGCTCGGCCAGTAGGTGTCTAATTGTAAAGTAAGAACGTACGTTGAACTGAATCACCTTAAACGTGATTTAATGGTTTCGTCTTAGCAAAGTTAATGTCGGGGGAGGAGTTTGGATTAAAGCCCGTGATAGTGGTGCCATCAGTGGATGTGTGTTTGTAGGTGCTACGGACCCGTTTCCTGGAGGGGGAGGAAGAGATGGATCTGTTTTTATGTTCTTTGGTCTGTCCGTTAGAAGTTGGGGTAGGTTTAGGTTTGAGTGGATTTTGTCTGGAGGAGGTGGAGTTGGACCTGGATGAGGTTTTGGTTGTGGTGGAGTGGGCGAAGGTGGATGCAGAGGAAGTGGAAGTTTTGGTAAGCTGTGAGGAAGTGGAAGCTTTGGAAGGGGATGAAGTGGGTAAGGAAGTGGGGGGAGGGGTGGTCGTAGCAGTAGCAGTAGGGGTGTTGGTGGGAGGTGTAGAAGTAGTGAAGAGAGGTAGTGGAGGAGGAGAGTGGTGGGAGTAGGAAGTGGGGGGGTGGGAGAGAGGAAGGAGGGAGAGGTTGTAGGAGGCTTGGAAGAGAAGCAGGAAGGAGGGATAATTAAAGAGGGAAGATTGTTAGCAGACAAGATTAGGTTAAGGACATGTGAGTAGTCTGATTGGTAAGCTTGTGAGATTACCATCGCAGAGTGGGCAGCAGTGGCAAGTTGACAGTTAGTTTTGTAGTCTAGTGTGGGTGTAGAAGGAGAAGTGCTTGTAGTCTGTGTGTTGGTGTTTGATGTGTGTAGAGTAGAAGAGGTAGACCAAGTGCGTGGGGAGGCCCAGGCATTGGGGGTAGGGGAGGGAGGTGTGGAAGGGGAGGGAGGTAAGGAAGGGGAGGGAGGAGCAGGGAAGGGTTGGGAGGGAGGGAGGTTGGTTTGCTCTGAGGAGGAAGAAAGTGCTTTTCAAAAGGGGCAGGAATTTGCAACTGCAGTGTGTGACCCGCCGCAGTTAGAACATTTTAAGGGGGAGGTGCAAGTATTCCAAAGTGGCCAGTTGCTGAACATCTGGAGCAGACTTGTGTAGATGGCATGTGTTTTTTCGTGGCCAAATTTTGTAGCATTTAAAAACATTGTGTGATTGGGTGGAAGTTCGGAGTGAAGAGAGCGTTTGGAGGAATGCGGATGGTCTTGGCAAAGATTCCTTGACAAAAGAGTGTAGAGGCGTCGCGGGAGTGAACAGCGTATTTTGAGAATGGTAGAGTTTTCTGGTCTGTAAATATCGTAAACCCGGGAACTTTGTTCTTAGAAACTGATATCTTTTATTAATCTTCTTTGTCTGTGTCATAGGCTGTCAGGAGAGAGTAGTTCTACGTGTTTACCCAATGACTGTGCTTTTGGCACGGTGCTCAGGAGTCCAAATAATGGTGAAGCCGCGTTGAGAAGTTTTTGTCTGGTATCGCTTGAGGTGTACGCTTCGTAGGAATGTTTGTCAAGAAGGAGTTTGAAGCCTGAGTTGGTTTTGAAGACTTTAAGTGAGGTGCCCCAGTGATCTGATATAAAAAATTTTCCGGACAGATAGTGGCATAGGATTAGAAAATTTGAGGTTTAGCGAGAAGGAATTGGATTTAGTAGAAGCAGAGGCAGGTGTGGGAGGTTGGGGGAGAGTGGAAGGGGGGTGGGAGGTGGAAGGCAACGAAGGCATCGTCTAATACGAAAAGATTTTATTGGAGGTGACAATGGGCCAAAAAGTGAGAGTACTCGCTAGGCAAGTACGTGTAAGTAGACACACGTACTTGCCTGGCGCAGGACACTGAGGAGGTGAACTGTAGCTTGATGGAGCACTGTATATCCTGAGTGGTGGCGAGACTGGCTGTATGGCGTGCAGTCAACAGGCGAAGAGAATTCAGGCAGCAAGAGGCTTCTGCCCTTCGGTCGGCAACCACCGACCGCACCAATCCTGATGGTGGAGAGGAAGACGAAGGTCCAGCAAGCACTACTCAAGCACTACTCAACGGGGTAATTTCGAGAGAGGCGAGATCGTCGATGTGTTAGGTAAGCACACGTCACCACTCGAGCTAAGTGCTTGATCGCTTCCAACTCCCAAAAACAAACACATACCCAACACCCACACATCTCAGACCCACAGATGCTCCAACTTCTTCAAACACATCTGGGAGAACATTTTCCACCCCCACCCACCTCCCCTAACGTTTATTCAACCATTCAGACATAAAAAACACTGGAACACTGCAAAACACACAAGAAACAACAAAGACAGAGCCACATACATCTAGACAAATCTTACCCCTCCCAAGAACTCGACACTCCTTTCCACCAACACAGGGACATTAAAACTCTCCTCAGACACCTTCCTCCAAAGGCTCCTGGTGCCTTTCTGGCCTAAACCATAATTATCCTGAAACACCTTCCCTGACCCCTATCATTACTGCCCACACAAACCTCCCAAGCCATCCCCTTGCCTCTGGATACTTCCCTTCCCTCTTCAAAGCTAGCTACTGGCTATCCTTTCCTTCCTAAACCCAAATAAAGACCACTCTGAAACCCAAGAAACTATCGCCCTATCAGCCTCCTCGAAACTTTAGGAAAACTCTTTGAAAAAAATCATTAATCATCGCCTTCGCAGATACCTGGAACATAATTCTCTACTTTCAGATGGCCAGTTTGGGTTCAGAAACACACAGATCCACACAGGATGCCATTAACATCATTTCAACTACATCCACATAAACACAAAACAAAGAAACAGGACAGCCCTGGTTGCAAAAGACGTTGAAAAAGCTTTTGACACTGTGTGGCACGAGGGGGTCAAGTAAAACTCTGCACTAACTTCAACCTGCCCCCTTTAATACTCGTAAACTCCTCTGCAACTTCCTAGACGGCCGTACCATGAGAATCAAATTCCAAGGCTGTTACTCTGACTACTTCACACTAAATGCTGGAGTACCCCAGGGATCTGTCCTTTCCCCTACCCTCTACATTTTATACACTAACGACATTCCAACACCTATATACCACAACTCCATCACACTAGCCTATGCAGACGACATTTCACAACTTATCACTCATGCCAATATAGATACACTCACACACAAAACACAAAATGAGGTTGACAGGATAGCCATCTGGGAAAAAAAAATGGAGGATCAAAACCAATGCAGCAAAATCCAGCATTACGTATTTTAAAATACAGGAAACGGATCCTCCATTACCTGTCGAACTCAGAACAGCTGACACCCGCACTTACTTCCTATCACACAATCTGTCACTGTCCCTTGGCGTTAATCTTGACTACCTTCTTCGTTTACACGGACACATTCACTCAAGGAATAGCTAGAAAGGCCCTTTCGGGCCCTAAAGCTGAAACATGCCTCTCAACGACCAAATACACCTTACAAAGGTATCGGGTTTAAAACGCCAAGGACATTTGACAGATTGTGGATAGGGAAGTAAGTGGGGTGTCACTGTTTGGGGTTCAAAGGGTAATGGAGGATCACTTTTCCCCTGTGGGTTAAAAAATACGAAAATGCTGGATTTTGTCCCTTGGTTTTGATCCTCCATTTTTTTCCCCAATGGCTACCCTTTTTCAACCTATTTTGTGTTTTGTGTGTGAGTGTATCTATTTGGAAATGAGTGTTTAAGTTGGGAAAGGCGTCCTGCATGGGCTAGTGGGGATGGAGTTGTGGTATATAGGTGTTGGGAAATGTCTTTTAGTTTTATAAAATGTAGAGGGTAGGGGAAAGGACAGACCCCCGGGGGGTACCCCCAAGCATTTAGTTTTGAAGTAGTCGGGTTTTAACACCCTTTGGGAAAAAAATTTTGATTTTCAGGGTGGGCCCGGGCCTTGGAAGTTGAAAGAGGAGTTTAGGGATTTTTGGGGGCAGGTTAAAGGGTTAGTGCAGAGTTTTTTTTTTAGCCCCTCTTTCCAAAAACAGTTTTCAAAACCCTTTTTCAAGTTTTTTGCAACCGGGGGCTGTCCTGTTTCTTTGTTTTGTGTTTATGTGGATGTATTTTGGAAAAAGATTTTAAATTTGGGCACCCTGTGGGGAAATTCTGTGGTTCTAAACCCCCAAACCCGGGCCACCCTAAAAGTAGAGAATTATTTTTCCGGGTTTAATCTGCAAGGCGATGATAATGTTTTTTAAAAGGGAGTTTTCCTAAGTTTCGGGGAAAGGTTTATGGGGCGATTTTTCCCTGGGGGGTAGGGTGGTCTTTTTTTGGGTTTGGGAAAGGGGATACATTTCAGTTTGAAAAAGGGAAGGGAATTTACCCCAAAGGAAAAGGGGGCATTGAGGAGGTTTGTGTAGGCGTAATGATAGATTTGGGAAGGTTTTTTCGGGGATAAAAGGGTTTTGGGCCAGAGGCCCCCAAGGACCCTTTTTGGAGGAAGGTTTTGAGGAGGTTTTAGTCTTGGGGTTTGAAAAGGAGTGCCCGAGTTTTTGGGGAGGGGGTTTAAGAGTGCCTAGATGAATGTGGCTGTCTGGTGTTTGTTTCTTTGTTTTGTGGCGTGTTCCATTTGTTCTAGGGTTCAAAAAATGTTTAAAATAAGTTAGGGTGAGGGGGTTTGAGCGTGGAAGATGTTCCCCCCAATGTGTTTAAAGGGATTTTGGTTTTGGCACCGGGGGTTCTGGGGATGTGTGGTTGTTTGGGTGATGTTTTTGAATTTGGGGGGTGGGAGTAGTCCCCTTGTTTTTTTTTGAAAAAATTTTCCAAAAGGCTTTAGTGTTTTTAACACGCTCCGTCCGGCTTGTTTATTAGTCGTGACCGTTTTTTGTTGTGGTTTTGGGTCTGGGCGGGTGAAAAAATGTTTTTTCTAAGGTAAGTGAATAAAAAATGGGATTTGTTTTAAATCTTGTGTGTTTTTGAGGAAGCGGTTGTGGTAGCAGATTTTTGTTTCCCTGTTCTGAGTGAGGGTTTTGGGAAGGAAAAAACGAGTGGTTTTAAATTTTTTTCTTTGGTTTTTTGGCGATGTTGGTTTTTGTGAAAAGGGTTCCCTGGATGAGTTTCAATTTTGGGGTATCGATGTCAGAGATGGGTTTGTTTTTTGTGGGCATAGGTGGGTTAATATTGTCTATGTGTTTTTTGGGAAAAGCTTCCCAGTAGCTTTTCCTTGTGGGAGAATGAAGGTGGGGTTTGGGAAATTGAGGAAAAGGGTTGGAGGAGATTTGTAAGATGAGGGGATGTAAATCAGAGCCTTTTATAGGGCCAGGGGATGTAATTTTTAAAATAGGAAAAACTGGCTCGGTTTGCCTGAATGAGGTTTGGGATTCCCTTTGGGCCCTTTGTGGTTGAAAAGGTATAAAAGTCTGGGGCCAAATAAATTAGGTGTTTAGGTTTTTGTAAAGGGGTTGAGAAATTGGGCCTGACAGCAGTGGTGGAGTCTCTGGATTGGCTATGGAGGACTGTAGTTCAGCCCTAGGGCCGCACAGATTAAGAATACATCCACCCACGGAACTGTAACACCAAAACAAAATGGTGCAAATACTATATTTGGGGCATCTGTAAACATGGAATATCAGGGAAACGAATGGGACATGCAACTTTGAGCATCCAAAAAATGCCGTGACCTCCTGTCTAAGGTAGTGTGTCGTTCTACCTCTTGCAATACTTCCACCCGGAGATGTGTCAGTCTTCAGTCCTTGAAAAACAATTTTTAAATACCAATTGCACTGGCATATCATCTAAAAGGACCGGAGGCACACACCCCATACAACACATCATAGTAACAGGGTAGCTATGACAACACCCCTGATTTTTTAGGGGTGGGAAAACGAAGAAAGAAAATGGAAAGAGAAAAACCAAAATAGTCCACAACCTTGGAGCCTTGTTGGAACTGGAGGCACAGCCGTGGCGCCCCCGGGGTCCAGCTACTGATGCCAACAACAAAATCTCCCCAACAAACATGCAACACAACCTCATTATTTTTGCTAATATACAGGGCCTTAAGCCATCCACAAACAATAAAATAACCTTCCATTAGTGACTTCTAGAGGAGTCAAATTCACTGTTTGCAGCCTTCACAGAGACCCACGCAAAAGATTACTTTGACAGTGAAATAGGATACCTGGATACAACCTTTTCAGATGTGACAGAAAGAACAGGCAACAAGGGGGGTTGGGCCTGTATGTCAAAGAGTCGCTCATTTCCCACAGAGTTTACTGAACACCACAAATGATGTAGTTTGAAGTTCTGACAATAAAAATCGAGAACCAAAAAACTTAGTTATTTTTACTCTATATAAGCCACCGGATCAACTTCCCAACAGTTCAAAGAACAACTTTCAAAATCAACTCCTGTCTAGACAACTTTCCAGCCCAAATCCCCAAACATCTTGCTGCTTGGTGACTTCAATCTAAGACACACAAAATGGAAGAATATAGCAAATAATGTCGTAGCAGAAATAATCCCTGGAGGTAGCTCAGATGAAAGGTCACACATGCAGGACTGCTGAATTTCTGCAAAAAACACACCCTAAGTCAGCAAATAGTGGAGCCAACAAGACTGGAGAACACATTGGACCTTATTTTCAAAAATAAAGAGGACCTGGTAAGGAATATAACAATATCAAAAACAAAAAATTCTGATCACAATCTAATCGAAGTCCAGACTTGCATGCACAGGGGTCCTGATCGGCACGATGCATTCAGTTTGTGAGGGTACCTTTACCAAATTCAACTTCAACAACAAGAACATCATCTGGGATCAGGTAAACTATTGCCCTAAATGAAACAATGCTGGGGGGATATCTTAAATTACATGGATTCCTAACCCAAAGCCTAGAAAAGATCACCCTCCTGGCAGCTGAAGTATGTTCAAGGTATATTCCATAATGACAAAAGAAAGAAGAAGTAAACTGGAGAGAGAGAGACGCCCCTCTACGGAGAAGACGAAGAAAACCCTTGAGCTCCTCAAGAATGCCAGATTATCTGATACACGGAAGGTAGTGCTAACCAGGAAGTTTGGGAAAATATTTAGCTGAAGTTAAAGGACTCAATACAGGATCCAGGAGAGACAAGAGGAGCTAAAAGCGATTAATGAATTGAAAGAAATTCGAAAAATTTCTTTTCATACGCCAAAAACAAGTCAAAAACCACTTCTAGTATAAGACCCCTGCTTAGACAAGATGGATCCTACACTGACGACAACAAAGAAATGAGCGAGTACTGAAATTGCAGTATGACTCAGTGTTCAGCGAGCCACTAATCAGTTTAAAGATAGACGATCCAAAAATTTTTTCATAAAATGAGCCTAAAAACCCCTGCCAATGTAGGCCAGATTTATGACATAACTTTAACTCCACTAGACTTTGAGAAAGCCATCGACGACATCCCCATGCACTCAGCCCCAGGCCCAGACTCGGGGAAACTCGGTGTCATTAAAAACTGCAAGAAAACCCCTCTCAGGGGCCCTAAGTATGCTTGGGAAGGAGCTTAGACACAGGCGAGAGTCCACAGCCACTAAAAACAACAGATACACCCCACTCCATAAAGGTGGCAGCAAAGCAGTAGCTAAGAACATAGACCAATAGTTTTAACTCCCACATCAAAAAAATCTTTGAAAAGAGTTCTAAAAGCAGGATAGCAAACCCACCTAGACCCCCAAAAATTCACAACCCAGGGAAACATGGTTTCAGAACAGGTCGTCCTGCCTTTCCCCAACTGCTTGACCACTATGATATGGTCCTGGATGCACGGGAAAAAGCAAAAGAATGCGGATGTAAGTATACATAGACTTTGTAAAAGCCTTTGACAAGTGCGCCCATGGTGTAACAGCACACAAAAATGCGTGCTAAAGGGATAACCGGCAAAGTAGGCAGATGGATCTTCAACTTTCTAACCAATCGCACACAAAGAGTAGTGGTAAACACAGTTAAATCAGATGCTGCCATAGTGAAAAGCTCTGTTCCCACAAGGAATGTTTCCTGGACACACCGAAAATGTGGTGCTACTAGGCCTAGGACCAGGTGGTATGCTAGACCCAGGAAGGGAGGTGCTCTTAGATCTAGGAGCAGGTCGGGTTCTTACACCTAGGAGCAGGTGGTGTTCCTCGACCTAGGAACAGGTAGTGCTCCTTAAAATAGGAGCAGGTGGTGCTCCTAAACCTAGCGCAGGTGGTTCTCCTAGACCTATGACCAGGTGGTGTTCCTAGACCTAACAGTTTGGTGGTGCTCCCAGACCTAGGAACAGGTAGTGCTCCTAGAAATAGAGCAGGGGGTTTCTCCTAGACCTAGCAGCAGGTGGTTCTCCTAAAACCTATGACCAGGTGGGCTCCTGACCTAACAGCAGGTGGGCTCCTAGACCTAGGAGCAGGTGGTGCTCCTAGACCTAGGAGCAGGGGGTGTCCTAGACCTAGGAGCAGGTGGTGCCCTAGACCTAGGAGCACGGTGGTGTTCTCAGAAACCCAGGAGCAGGTGGTGCTCCAAGACCTAGGAACAGGTTGTGTTCCTCGACCCAGGAACACGTGGTGCTCCTAGAAATAGTAGCAGATGGTGCTCCAAGAAACCCAGCAGCAGGTGGTGCTCCTAGACCTTTGACAAGGTGTGGTTCCTAGACCTAGGAGCATGTGGTGCTCCTAGACCTAACAGCAGGTGGTGCTCCTAGACCTAGGAGCAGGTGGTGCTCTTAGACCTAGGAGCAGGTGGTGCTCCTAGACCTAGGAGCAGGTGGTGTTCTTAGACCTAGGAGCAGGTGGTGCTCCTAGACCTAGGAGCAGGTGTGTTCTTAGAACTAGGAGCAGGTGGTGCTCCTATACCTAGGAGCAGGTGGTGCTCATAGACCTAGAAGTAGGTGGTGTTCCTTGACCTAGGAACAGGTGGTGCCCCTAGACCTAAGACCAGGTGGTGCTCTTTGACCTAGCAGCAGGTGGTGCTCCTAGAGCTAAGACCAGGAGGTGCGCCTAGACCTAGGAGCAGGCGGTGCTCCTAGACAAAGGAGCAGGTGGTGCTCCTAGACATAGGAACATGTGCTGCTCCTCGACCTAGGAACAGGTGGTGCTCCTAGAAATAGGAGGGTTGTGGTGCTACTAGACTTAGCAGCAGGTAGTGCTCCTAGACCTATGACCAGGTGGTGCTCCTAGACCTAGGAGCAGGTGGTGCTCCTACACCTAACACCAGGTGGTGCTCCTAGACCTAGGAGCAGGTGGTGCTCCTAGACCTAGAAGCAGGTTGTGCTCCTAGACCAAGGACGAGATGGTGCTCCTAAACCTAACAGCAGGTGATGCTCCTAGACGTAGCAGAAGGTGGTGCCCCTAGACCTAGGAGCAGGTGGTGCTCCTAGACCTAGGAGCAGGTGGTGCTCCTAGACCTAGGAGCAGGTGGTACTCCAAGACCTAGGAGCAGGTGGTGTTCCTCGACCTACGAACAGGTGGTGCTCCTAGACCTAAGACCAGGAGGTGCGCCTAGATCTAGGAGCAGGTGATGCTCCTAGACAAAGGAGCAGGTGGTGCTCCTAGACATAGGAACAGGTGGTGCTCAAAGACCTAGGAGCAGGTGGTGCTCCTTGACCTTGGACCAGGTGCTGCTCTTCGACCTAGGACCAGGAGGAACTTCTAGACCTAGGAACACGTGGAGCTCCTAGGCCAAGGACCTGGCCTTGCTCCTAGACCTAACAGCAAGTGGTGCTCATAGACCTAAGACCAGGTGGTGCGCCTAGACCTAGGAGCAGGTGGTGTTAATATACCTTGGAGCAAGTGGAGCTCATAGAGCTAACACCAGGTGGCACTCCTAGACCTAGGAGCAGGTGGAGCTCCTACACCTTGGATCAGGTGGCGCTGAAAGACCAAAGAACAGGAGGCGCTCCTTCACCTAGAAGCACGTGGTGCTCCTAGACCTAGGAGCAGGTGGTGTTCTTAGACCTAGGAGCAGGTGGTGCTCTTAGACCTAGGAGCAGGTGGTGTTCCTCGATCTAGGAACAGGTGGTGCTCCTTGAGCTAAGACCAGGAGGTGCGCCTAGGCCTAGGAGCAGGTGATGCTCCTAGACAAAGGAGCAGGTGGTGCTCCTAGAAATAGGAACAGGTGGTGCTCAAAGACCTACTAGCAGGTGGTGCTCCTAGACCTAGGACCAGGTGCTACTCCCCGACCTAGGACCAGGTGGAACTTCTAGACATAGGAACACGTAGTGCTCCTAGGCCAAGGACCTGGTCTTGCTCCTAGACCTAGCAGCAGGTGGTGCTCATAGGCCTAAGACCAGGAGGTGCACCTAGACCTAGGAGCAGGTGGTGTTAATAGACCTTGGATCAGGTGGTGCTCATAGACCTAAGAACAGGTGGTGCTCCTACACCTAGGAGCAGGTGGTGCTCCTGCACATTGGAACATGTGGTGCTCCTAGATCTAGGAGCAATTGGTGCTCCTCGACCTAGGACCAGGTGATACTCCTACACTTAGGAACAGGTGGTGCTCCTACACCTAGGAGCAGGTGGTGCTCCTAGACATAGGAACAGGTGGTGCTCCTAGTCCTAGAAGGAGGTGGTGCTCCTAGATCTAGGAGGAGGTGGTGTTCCTAGACCTTGGACCAGGTGGTACTACTAGACCTAGGAACAGGTGGTGCTCCCGGACATTGGGCTAGTTGGTGCTCGTAGACCTAGGACCAGGTGGTGCTCCTAGACCTAGGGACAGGTGGTGCTCCCAGAAATAGGAGCAGGTGGTGCTCCTAGACCTTGGAGCAGGTTGTGCTCGTATACCAATGAGCAGGTGTTGCTCCTAGACCTAGGAGCAGGTGGTGCTCCTAGACCTAAGACCATGTGGTGCTCCTAGACCTCGGAGCAGGTGGTGTTGCTATTCCTAGGAACAGGCAGTACACCGAGCCATAGGACCAAGTGCTTCTCCTAGATCTAGAAGCAAGTGGTGCTCCTAGAGCTAGAACCAGCTGGTGCTCCTAGACATATTAGGAGGAAGTGCTCCTAGCCCTAGGACCAGCTGGTGCTCCCAGACCTAGGAGCAGGAAGTGCTCCTAGACATAGGAGCAGGTAGTGCTCATATTCCTAGCACCAGCTAGTGCTCCTAGACCTAGGACCAAGTGGTTCTCTTAGACATAGGAGCAAGTCGTGCTCCTAGATCAAGGACCAGGTAGTGCTTCTAGACCTATAAGCAGGTGGTGCTCCTAGACCTAGCAGCAGGTAGTGCTCCTAGACATAGGAGCAGGCAGTGCTCCTACACCTAGGACAAGGCGGTGCTCCTAGTCCTAGCACCAGGTAGTGCTCCTACACCTAGGATCCAGGTGGAGCTCTTAGACCTAGGAGCAGGTTTTGCTCTTAGACCTAGCAGCAGGTGCTGCTCCTAGACCGAGGTCCAGGTGGTGCTCTTAGACCTAGGAGCAGGTGGTACTTCTAGACCTATGGCCAGCTGGTGCTCCTAGACCTAGGAGCAGGTGGTGCTCCAAGACCTATGGCCAGCTGGTGCTCCTAGACCTAGGAGCAGGTGGTGCTCCTAGACCCAAGACCAGCTTGTGCTCCCAGACCTAGGAGTAGGAGGTGCTCCAAGACCTAGGAGCAGGTGGTGCTCTTAGAACTAGGACCAGCTGGTGCTCTTAGAACTAGTAGCAGGTGGTGCTCCTAGATCTAAGACCAGGTGGTGCTCCTAGACCTAGGAGCAGGTGGTGCTCGTAGACCTAGCAGCAGGTGGTGCTACTAGACCTAGGAGGAAGTAGGGCTCATATTCCAAGGAGGAGGCAATGCTCCTAAACCTAGGAAGAGATGATGCTTGTTATATCTTCTAAATTGGTCATCCTGTGTTATTTAACTATTGTAAGAGAATATGTTCATCACTTAATATTTTTTTTTTTTATATTTTATTGATAAGACATACATAGTACATAAAAATAAACGACAAATTACATAGTGAAAACAGTGATGAAAAATTCTGCATAGTACATGTACTTTCCAATTAACATATTACATCTGAAAGACAAATCTGTACAGTAAACAATGACCGCTCCAATCCTTGAAGTAATGACATTATGTCTGGAACACTAAATCTAACCTAAAGACTCCTTGGCAAGTACATCTCATTCCTGATTGTACATCCTGCCACGGAATGTACACCTTACATTCTGAAAACACTACCCCTCCCCTTCTTGCATGTCAATCCACCTGACACGTAACACAATCTTTATATTAACTGTATATTGTATGAAATACTTTCATTATTCCATATTGAACAACATGATACGTTCAGTATCACTCAAGGTATTGAGATAATATAAAATTCAATTCTACATGATTCATGTACAACATATATCTACTAAACACCCAAACATATCACCTTCTCCAGGAAGGTATAAATATATACATATGTTACATACACTTTACAACACAACCAGTGAAAACACAAATACCTAATCCTATGTCATCCATCAATTACCCTATAATATATATCAATTCAATGGTAACCTAAACCTACGGGCTCTATAGAGCTCCCATGAAAAAACTATGTATTAAGAAAACAGGATAAGTCAAGCTTTCTAAAAATATTTCGCCCATATCATTAAAACCACTACTAAGATGTAAGTCTGTTAGCACAATACATAACAGTGCATGACCTTCACACGTCGATAAATACTGAAGCCTTCCTACCACACGCAATACTTCATGTGTATATATATATTTCGCATTCACACAGTGCACCCATTTTGTCATTTCATTACACACATACCAATAATTTCGTTGCAGATATATAATATTCCATCACATTACGACGTCTGTCGTCCTTTGTCATTAGCATAATTAATAATTAAATTGAAGAACTTGTATCGTTCACAACACACAACCCGCTCATCATACAGTCAAAGGCACTTATGTCTCAGTACTATATTCATTCTCTTCCACACTAAACCCTTTCACACTGTCCTTATCGGGAAGCCAGCCCGCCGTGACCCCTTACATTGCACGTAAATCCCATAAATCCCCCAACCTAAAACTCCGATAGCCCTCAGTAAAAGCATTCTCCCAACTCCCTCCATAAATTTCCCTATTACGACACTTAGTTCTGTAAAATGTCGCAGCTAACACCTTTATCCTCTCATCCACGCCCACCTCCTCATGGCCCATGACGTATATATAAAATCCGTGACCAAATACGCCACTGCATTCTCCACCATCTTACCCCACCTATATCCAAACTTAAAGCCCGCAACACCTGCAATCCTCCCCCACCCACTAACCTGAACACCTTTCCTAACCAGACCCACACAACTTTTATACAGTCACAAAAAATTACCGCATGAAAAATTGTCTCCATGCTTCCACACGCTCTACATTCCCCTCCCTCCCTTATCCTCCTATTGAATAGGACAACCCCAGACGGCAAAATCCCATGTAAAAAATCTAAACATTACCTCCCGAACACCGGTTTTACACGTAATTGTTTTAGACGCGTCCATATTTCGTTCCACGCATACATAGGGTATGCCCTTCAACAGCAGCCACCACTGACCTACCTTCCACTCCTTCGAGGACCCGCAATTTAACACACGACGGATCCCTCACTGTCATTAATAACCTCAACATGGCCTCACCAACTATTAAATCCCTACCCCCCCCACCACCGTTGCATATCCTTACGTAGTCGCACAAGTCCACCTCCCCTCCCGCACCCCTCCCTTATATAACTTCGTTTTAGGTACACTTCATCATCCTTTTTTCCAGAGGTAAAAGTCCCAGCCCTCCTCGACTGACCGGAAGTGTTAACACCGCTCTACTTAACCATTCGCAGCCCGATCCCCATATAAACCTAAAAAACCCCATGTTGTAAACGCTTCACCTCACGTCTCATCAGCGGGTACATGACAACGACATGCCATATCTTGCTGTACAATAGCACGTTCGTCACTATTACTCTTTGATGCAGCGTTAGTTGCGCCGCCCTCAAACCACCAAGTCTTTTCAATACTCCATTCACTATTCTCACCGAATTCACCTCTTGAGCCACCCGTGTATTTCTCACATAAATTATCCCACATATCATTAGTTGATCCACCACCTTCCACCCACCCCCAAACCACCTCATCCCCTTTTTGTACTATCCCTTAAGTCTAGAAACTTAGTCTTCTCAACATTAATTTTCATACCTGAAGCCTCCCCAAACACATCCACCACCTTACCCACCCTAAGCAAATCCCCATTACCTCTCACCAAAACAGTCGTGTCATCCACATAACCTACGATACAGCCCCCCTCCCCCCGGTCAGTACCCTCCCCACCTCCCGCAACACACCTCCGAATGGCCCTATAAAATGGATCCTGTATACACGCAAACATATTTGTGATAGTGGGCAGCCCTGGCGCAGTCCCCGTCGCATCTGTATTTTAACTCTAGCCCCATTAACCTGCACCCTCATCGACCCCCCCTGATACAATAATTTTGCCCAAGATATTATTTCTTCCCCAAAACCTTGCCAACGCAAAACCTCCATAACCCTTCCCTTTCTACACTATCATAACCCAGCCTTCCAATCTAACGCCAATACACCTCCATCACCCAACTCCCTGTTTCTCTATAAATTCTCGAATCATGCCATGCCCTTCATACATCGACCTTCCTGGCACCCCATATTGCCCCTTATCAATTACCTTGTCTATTACCCTCTTGATTCTGTTCCCTAATATTCTCGCAAACAACTTATAATCTCCCACACATAAGCGAAAGTGCCCGATAATCCATTACCGTTGGACTGCTTCCCTTTCGGCACCAACACCACAACGGCCGCCCGTTGCTGCTCTCCCATTACCTCAGCCGCCTTAAGTATGTTAAACAGCCTTACTAAAAAAAAACCTCAGAACCCCTCAATTCTTTATGTAGAAATCATTTGGCAGTCCGTCTATACCCCGGGGCTTTTCCCAAACTCACTCCTGACAACGCTGCCAAATCTCACACTCCGTAATCGGCCCACCTAATGTCACCCGATCTTGACCATCAAGCTCACACTGCACATACTCTCCCATTTCCCTCAATGCACCTCACGGAAAGCCCACACTTTGCGTATATGACTTAAACCAAGCGTCTACATATCCACTCATACCCTCTGTCGTTACCAATGCTTGACCCGCTCTATACCCTTCCATCCCTACATGTACGTTTAACCCCATCATCTCCATCGTCACTCTCCTCTTTCTCTGGCCCCTTAACACGCAAGCCGA
This sequence comes from Cherax quadricarinatus, assembly GCF_026875155.1. Taxonomy (NCBI): domain Eukaryota; kingdom Metazoa; phylum Arthropoda; class Malacostraca; order Decapoda; family Parastacidae; genus Cherax; species Cherax quadricarinatus. Next base: position 14,075,839 of record NC_069413.1, on the reverse strand, counting down.
CGGCCGGTCACCCCATAGCACTTCTTCCAATCCTCCCATAATTCGCACACCATCAAACGCTCGTTTTGCAATACCCTAATACTCTCCTTTAAACCCTCAATGTCCTGCACTGGATAGCTTGCTCCTCCTCTTGCATAACAGTCCCGCAGCTGCCCTTCAAGATATCTTTGAAACCCCTACTTTAACCGATTATCTTCCCTCCCACGACAAATATAATATTCTTGATACGATTTTTAGCCACCGAATCCCACCAATTTACCAGTTCATCATCCCCCGGCGCCTCATCCACCAACCGTTCCCCCAATTGCGCAAAAGACTGACGACATTCCTCACCCTGCAAAAGCTTCACATTTAACTTCCAATAACTTGACCCCTTCTAGGCAATCCCTCCCATTCTAGGTCCACCATTACTCCTCTGTGATCCGAAAAAACCGCGTCCACCACACGCACTCTGCTCACTATTACTGTTCGGGCACATACAATCGATCCAGTCTTGCCGCATATCCACGTCTAACAAAAGTATGTTCTACAACCCCACCCCGTAAAATCCATTAACCCCACTCCATTTAATAATTCCCCCAAATCCCCAATCAATACCCTGCCCCTCTAGGTTCCACATCCTTACGCCTTATCACACAATTCCAATCACCACCAATTACAGCTACACCCTGGCAAAGCACGCAAATAATATACTAAGACATCTTCACAAATTTATTCTTAATACGCAACATCTCCCTCTGCTGGACCATACACACACACCAAACTCTCTGTACCCTACCCCACCACCCATCTACACGAATCACCCTCCCCCCCCCCCTCACAATGCCTCACTACGAACGGGCTAGTTTCCCTTACCAGGATGGCAACTCCTCCTTTCAACCTTATCGCATGCTCCACATACACATTATACCCCATTTACCTTCAACTCATAACCTTTGGTCTGTAGTTGTGTTCCTGCACGGACACCACGTCAACACTATTACGCACCAAATATTCACTAAACCATACAACACTTTCTCTCTGATCTCAATCCATTAATGTTCAATGTCATGCACTTGAAGCTTACAGAGTGGTTTTCCTTCTTGACCCTGGTACTGTCTTGCCACCAGATCGTTTCGTGACACCTCGGTCCCTCTCCCCCCCTTTAGAAACGCTCTTAAACCAACCTGCCCCTTAGGGCCGCTGTTTCCTCTCTGCGTAACTCCGCCCAGGACTTTTTGCCAGTGCGCTGACAGGCGTGATCACGTCCTCGGATCAGATAGTGCAGCAGCGCGCTTCGTGATGCTCCCTCTGCTTCCATCATGGGCGTCTGATACATTGTCCCGGTGGACCTCCACCTCCACAGCTTGCATCAAATATTCTTATCACACTGCGCAGACCTCAGATCCTGTTCCACGCCCGGATCCACAACAGACCCAAGAACTAGATCTGGACTCCCAACCTTCCCCAAGACTCTTGTCAGCCAATAACACATTTAAAGCCATGGCTAATGAGTCTTCCACATCGCTAGCACTCGCAGTCGGGTGTCCTCTTCCAACACCTGAGCTGCGTTCAATGCAGGGGTGTCCCCCCCCTCGTCCACACTGCTGACTCCATCTCCTCCGCTCTCTCGACCTCCTCACTCCAGGACCCCCTTGTGTAGGCAGAGTCACATAAGGCAATCCTAAACTCTTCATCTATTGTGTATGTCGTTGCCTTTGTTCCATGTTGCCACGCCTCCTTCCACACAGAGCCGCTAGGTATCATATGACCCACATAACCGACAGGTCCGGCGTTGCCCAGCGTATGTCACAAACACCTGGGTACGAAATTCCCGGCAGCACTACGTACGACGGAATAGGGTAACGTAACGTCATCTTCACAGAATACGTTCCTTCGAGTTCCCTGCGTATGGCCCAGTGGCCCACTTCCAACAGTGGCCATATGTACTGTACCATATTTGCCATCGCAAGACGGATGTCAGAATCATCCGCCTCGAATGGCACATTTCTAATCTTAACCCATGTGTAATGGCGAGAAACGTCGTGAAGTCGCACGGTCACAGCGGAGTTAACTGTCAAAGTAACCTCCTGGTACTTGTCTACTACCGCCTCATAAATACTTGCCAAATTAAACTTGACAAAGATCCTCGTCGTGCCATTCAGCGCTACTCCATATATCTCCTCGTCAGCAATACCATATGTATCTCGTATGATTGCAGGTAGTATCAGGCCCATAGAAGTTCCTGTCACAGCCCCACGGATAAGCTCAACACAGACTGTGTTTATGCGTCTCCGGCTTGCCTGCGCCATGCTGTGAAAATATAACTGCCACTAATCAACACCAGGGGGTAGCAGCAGCGCACGTCCTCTCTACTCAAGGGCTGAGAGACGAATGACCCATTGCCACACAAAAATTTAATGGTGATTTAGTTACCACTATAGAGACTGTCCTCACAGATCAAGTGGGCAGGAATAGAAAACATAAACCTTCCACTATAAATGACAATAAAAACCAATGTAAATACTATAATGATCCAGAGCTACGCAATCTAACACATGCAGCAGCTAGGAGGATTGGTAAAGCATACCGTGAATGTAGAACCCCAGACCTGCTCAGAACGTTCCAAGCTGCACTAACAAATGCAAGGAATAGAAAGCAAGAACTTAGGCAACAGGAATAGGAACAATTTGTTAGTGGATTAAATAGGTTCACCCCTTTAAGTTTGGCTTGGAAAGGTATAAATAAAATAACCAGGAAAAAGACTGGCAATGTTGCTCATCCCTTTCCTCTTGAAAAAGCAAATGACCTCATAAATGACTGGTCCAAAACATCCAGGCATGAAAACCTTCCATCTCATATTAGAAAAAAATTAGAGAGTACTTCTGAAGAAATGTTGAAACTGATTAATTTTATTAGTCAAAATATTGATGAGAGTGATCACCTCTTCACCGAGTATGAATTAGATAATGTATTAACTAAAGGTCGATCAACTGCTCCTGGAGAGGATGGTATAACCTATGATATTCTCAGAACTCTAAGGCACGTGCCTGATAACTCTTTGTTGGCACTGTATAATCTCAGTTACATTGAGGGCGTTCTTCCTACTTCCTGGACCAATAGTCTCATTGTGCCTATCCCTAAGATCCAACAGCCTGATGCATTTAGACCGATCTCCTTAACTAGTTGTCTTTGTAAAACCTTTGAAAGAATGATACTTAACAGACTGTACTACAGAATCAGACACCAACTTTCCCCCTACCTCTATGGGTTCATGAAAGGTAAAAGTGTGCAGAACTGTATTTCCACCTTTCTCACTGCACACACCTCTACTAGTTTTACCACTTTTCTTGATCTAAAATCTGCATTTGATATTGCGAACAGAACCATTATGCTACATGAACTAGCCAAAATGAATATTGGTGGTAGCTTACATTGCTGGATAATAGAATAGCTGTCAAATAGAGTATCCTCTGTCCTTTATCAAGGCTTTAGAAGTGAGTCTAAAGAAATGTCTTTAGGTACACCACAGGGAGGAGTTCTTAGTCCCATGCTATTTAATATTCTGATTAATGCTCTCCTAAATGCTCTATCTGCCTCACCTAAACATATAGCTATAAGCTATGTTGATGACATCATGATACATACAACAGGGCATAAGAAGATGAGCACCATTCTTAATGAAGTTCAAGCAATTTATAATCGACTAGGCCTCATTATATCTTCCTCTAAAACAAGGATATTTACCTGGAGTTTACCTGGAGAGAGTTCCGGGGGTCAACGCTCCCGCGGCCCGGTCTGTGACCAGGCCTCCTGGTGGATCAGAGCCTGATCAACCAGGCTGTTACTGCTGGCTGCAGGCAATCCAAACGTACGAGTCACAGCCCGGCTGGTCAGGTACCGACTTGAGATGCTCGTCCAAAGCCTGCTTGAAGACAGCCAGGGGCCTATTGGCAATCCCCCTTATGTATGCTGGGAGGCAGTTGAACAGTCTCGGGCCCCTGACACTTACTGTATTGTTTCTTAACGTGTTAGTGACACCCCTGCTTTTCAATGGGGGGATGTTGCATCGTCTGCCGAGTTTACTGCTTTCGTTGTGAGTGATTTTCGTGTGCAAGTTCGGTACTATTCCATCTAGGATTTTCCAGGTGTATATAATCATGTATCTCTCCTGCCTGCGCTCCAGGGAATACAGGTTCAGGAACTTCAAGCGCTCCCAGTAATTGAGGTGTTTTATCTCCGTTATGCGCGCCCTGAAGGTTCTCTGTACATTTTCTAGGTCAGCAATTTCACCTGTCTTTAAAGGGGCTGTTAGTGTGCAGCAATATTCCAGCCTAGATAGAACGAGCGACCTGAAGAGTGTCATCATGGGCTTAGCACCCCTAGTTTCGAAGGTTCTCATTATCCATCCTGTCATTTTTCTAGCAGATGCGATTGATACAATGTTATGGTCCTTGAAGGCGAGATCCTCCGACATGATCACTCCCAGGTCTTTGACGTTGGTCTTTCGCTCTATTTTGTGGTCGGAATTTGTTTTGTACTCTGATGAAGTTTTAATTTCCTCATGTTTACCATATCGGAGTAATTGAAATTTCTCATCGTTGAACTTCATATTGTTTTCTGCAGCCCATTGAAAGATTTGGTTGATGCCCGCCTGAAGCCTTGCAGTGTCTGCAATGGAAGACACTGTCATGCAGATTCGGGTGTCATCTGCAAAGGAAGACACGGTGCTTTGGCTGACATCCTTGTCTATGTCAGATATGAGGATGAGAAACAAGATGGGAGCGAGTACTGTGCCTTGTGGAGCAGAGCTTTTCACCGTAGCCGCCTCAGACTTTACTCTGTTGACTACTACTCTTTGTGTTCTGTTTGTGAGGTAATTATAGATCCATCTACCAACTTTTCCTATTATTCCTTTACCATGCATTTTGTGCGCTATTACGCCATGGTCACACTTGTCGAAGGCTTTTTGTAAAGTCTGTATATATTACATCTGCATTCTTTTTGTCTTCTAGTGCATCTAGGACCTTGTCGTAGTGATCCATCTATTTGCAGGGTGAAATCATTAGCTACGTTAAAACCTACAGATATCTATACCACAACTAAATAAGAAATGCAATGATAGGCTAAATGCTCTCAAAGCTGTTGCTGGCTACATCCCCAACTATGGTGCTAATGTGAGAATCGTGAGAATGATGTACATAGCCCATGTTAGGTCCTTAATTGATTACGGTGCTCGCATGCTGATATTAGCTAGAGAAAGTTCTCTCCGACCCTTGGAGTTAATGCAGAATGAAGCTCTCAGAATTATTCTTGGGTGTCCCAAATCTACAAAGGTTCTTAATATGAGGAAGGAGCTTGGTATTTCTAGTATCAGTGTAGGATTGTTGAGATTAACACTGTACTCGGTATTAGAATGTTGAGAAATGAACCAGACTCTGTCACAATGAATCTTACCAAGTGTCTAGAGGTAAATACACAGAGATCTAAATGGATTGTGAAAACGTGCAATTGCATTAAGTTTTATAACCTGCATGAACTGTATCACTGTAGACAACAAGAGCATTTCACCCCTCATTGGAAGATGTGTTCATTTAATATCACATACCTGCAAGTCCCTCCTCCCAACAAGCTCATTACTAGTAATCCCTTCCTTAAATCACTTGTTAAAGCAACTGCTCAAGAAGAAATTTCTCGCCTAGCTGGTAGTAATAAGTTATCACATGTTATATACACTGATGGATCTAAACAGGAGTCTTCTGGCAGGGCTGCATCTGCTCTTGTTGCCACCTCCCTAGTTAAGAACGATAATAGATTTGTTGAGTTAGACATAAGAATTACAACTGGGCGTCTACACTGCAAACTGAATTGTTTGCAATTCTAATGGCACTAAAGCTAACCTATGACACTGAGCTTGGCTCTATCATCATTACTGATTCTATGTCATCATTGAAGGCTCTTGACTCATATAATGACTCTAATAACATGCTCATTGGAGAAACCAGGTATAGATACTCAAAAATCAGGGACAAAGAAATTAATGTACAGTTACTATGGATCCCATCACACATTGAATTACTCCTTTATGATAAAGTTGATAAGTTAGCCAAGAAGAGTACCCAGAAGGAGAATGTAGAATATAACTTTGGTATATCTGTGTCTAGCATTAGGAATAATATTAAGAGAGAAGTAAATAATGCAAATTATTGTTATAGCAATGCAGTTCGAAGCCTGAGTAGATCTATAACCCACTATGATAACATGAACATAGATAAATATGTTTATGGAGCAACTTGCAATGTGAACATACTGACTGATGTTGTAGTGGCCAAGCTTAGGCTTGGTTACAAGTACTTCTGGCAGTTTGGGAGACACAGATGATGATCAAACTAAATGTAAATTATGTGATCAGGCATATGGTCACTGTCTTGAACACTATGTGACACGTCAATATATCTTATTAATGTTGTTAGGTAAGACACATATGCAACAGTTAGGTATCTTTATTATGAAACGTTTCGCCTACACAGTAGGCTTCTTCAGTCAAGTACAGAAAAGTTGAGAGAAGCAGAAGATACTTGAAGACGATGTAATCAGTCCATCACCCTTAAAGTTTTGAGGTGGTCAGTCCCTCAGTCTGGAGAAGAGCATTGTTCCATAGTATGAAATAGTATCTTATTAATGAAAATAAGTATCTTATAATGAAATATAGTATCTTATTAATGAAAATAAGATACCATATATACTAAGCAAATTTCTTAAATTTGCTTGTAACAGATAAGTGAACTATAGATATGTAGATATAAATCCATATGTATTCCTGTTAACCCTTTGGGGTCTAATTCCTGGTCCTTTTGTGTATCCATATGCTCTTGCGCTACCGTCCACAGGATGGATATGGGGTGCACAATAAACTAGCCACTTCGGTGGCAAAATCTGAAATCAAATCAACCACTGAAACTGAAGCCCTCAGCTTAGGCCTCAAATTCGCAACAGGAATTACGAAACCAAAATAAGACCTCAATTTCGTCGCCAAAAACTACAGACACAATGACTCCGACTTCCAAAGAGGTTATCTTCAAGGCATCATCTCAGCGGCCATCTCAACACACAGCTCCAGTCATACCTCGTCGTTACGTCATTGCACTTAAAGCTTTAGCAGAAGACACGACCATCAGGGTCATCACCGCTGATAAAGGAGGTTGTGTTGTTATCATGAACACTGACGATTACAGGAACAAAATGCTCGATCTACTTAATGACCCAGATACCTACAAACCTCTCACAACTAACCAAGTGGACAACCTTACTATAACATTTCTTCTTCATCGCATTCTGAGAGACTCAGAACAAGGGAAGAAACTTCTGCACACCATACCCACAACCCCAGACCGGCCAGAATGTACAGCCTGCCAAAAACTCACAAGCCTGGTATCCCATTGAGGCCCATATCTTCGGGAATAGGCAGTGCTTCCCATCAACTCTCAAGAATTCTTGCAAAACACCTCTCTAAAATCTTGGGCACTATCAGTCCAGCACATCTCAAATGGAAATAAATGGTATAAAATACCGACACAATGGCAATATAAACACAAATGCAGTATAATGTGATCCTTTATTGACTATGTTTCGCCCACACAGTGGGCTTTTTCAAGTCACAAACAGAACTACCTGGGGTGAACGAACGACAGTTCAGGTAAGATCCCAAATGGGATGAGCGGGGAAGACGGGACAGACGAAGAATAGTGCTGGAGAGGAGTGTTCTTAGTCGTAGAAATAGAGCCAGGGCTTAACCCAGCAGCAAAGGCGATCGTGGGACAGATATTGAAAAGAGAAATTCCGGTTCTTCTGTTGGGACTCCGGTGGGGTGAGCTGGGAGTAAGGGACTTGCGACGTTTAGAGCTAGAGAGGAGTGCAGAACTGAGTCATGTCTTAACCCAAAAAAGCTAAGGCGAACGTGGGTCAGAGAATGGTACCTGTCTTAGAAGGTACCTGTCAGCGGATCCAAGGTTATTTGTAAGTAGGGTTAGGAGCAGGATCATGAAAGGAGTAGAAAAGGTTGTGTTGGTTTTTGGGTCTCAAATTGTCTTCGTAAAGGGAAGAGGTCCAGTAGTCTTTGTGTGTCTAAAGTTTGTTTTTTCTGTTGTCACTGCCCTTCCAGTACAGATTAGCCCCGGGACGTCTAACGGGGGATGGGAGACTTTTTTTGTGGCGAAGCCCCTCCCATCTAAACATCAAGCACCCAGCGCAGGGGCCTTTTTCGGGGAAAACGTTTGCGGGTTTTAAGTAATTTTGGGTTTTTGCGCAAGAGAGGGGGTTTGGGGAGAGTAAGTTTTCAGGGGGCGATTGGGGGTTTTTGGGTAGAGGTGTGTTTGGTGCTTTTGAGAGGAAAAATTTCAGCTTGTAGGGGCCCGAAAGGGCCCTTTACTAGCTATTCCCTGCCTTGAGTAAATTGTGCCGTGTAAACGAAAAAAGGGAAAGTCAAGGGATTAACCCCAAAAGGACGTGACAGATTGTGTGATAGGGAATTTAAGTGGGGGTTTGTCAGCTGTTTTTAGTTCGACAGGAAAAGGGGGAAACACTTTTCCTGTAAAAAAAAACGAAATGCGGGATTTTGTTGAATTGGTTTTGATCCTCCTTTTTTTGTTCCCAGATGGCTACCCTGTCAACCCCCCTTTTTGTGTTTTGTGGGTGAGTGTATCTTTTTTGGCATGTGGAAAAAAGTTGTGTAATGTCGTCTGAATAGGCAAGTGTAAATGGGTTGGGGTTTATATAGGTTTGGAAGGTCGTTAGTGTTTAAAATGTAGGGGTTTTGGGGAAAAAGGACAACCCCGGGGGGTACTCCAGAAATTTATGTAAAGTAGCAGAGTAAAAACCCCGGGGGAATTTGTTTCTCATGGTAGGGGCCGTCTGGGGAAAGTTGCAGGGTTTTACGAGTTTTGAGAGGCAGTTGAATTTTGTGCAGAGTTTGTACTTGAGCCCCCCGTCCCACACATTTGTAAAAACGCTTTTTCAACGTTTTTTGAAACCCAGGGCTGTCCTTTTTTCTTTGTTTTGTTTTATGTGGTGTATTGAGAATAAATTTTTAATGGAAACCGGGGGGGATCGTGTGTTCTGAAGCCAAATGGCCACCCGGGAAAGTAGAGAATTATTTTTCCAGGTATTGCAAAGGGGCGATGATTAATGAGTTTTTCAAAGATTTTTTCCTAAAGTTTCGAGGAGGCTAAAGGGGGCGTTATTTTTCTGGGCAGAGGGCCCTTTATTGGGTTTAGGAAGGGGATGGGGCAGGCACTTTGAAGGGGGAAAGGGGAAGACCCAAGGCAAGGGAGGCATTGAGGAGGTTTTTTGTGGGCCAAGTAATGTTAAAAGTCAAAAAAGGGTTTTTTCGGATAAAAGGGTTTTAGGCCAGGGGCCCAACCCGGGAAGCCTTTGGGGGAAAGGTTTGTCTGAGGGGGTTTTTAATGTTTGTTGGTGAAAGGAGTGTCAAAGTTTTTTTGGGAGGAGGTTTAAGAGTTTTAAAAGATGAAAATGGGGCGGGTTGGGGGTTTTTTCCCTTGTGTGTGTGCAGTGTTCCAGTTTTCCCATGTTTGAATGTTTTTGAAAAACTTTAGGGTGAGGTGGGTGAGGGGGAAGATTTTCCCAGATGTGTTTGAAAAAATTTTGGGGTACAGCCTGGGGGTTGAGATGTTTTGTGTTGTTGGGGGTTTGATGTTTTTTAATTTTTTGGGGGGATTTAGCCCCCTTTGTTTTTTTTGATAAAGTTCCGAAGGGCTTTAGTTTTTTTAAAACACCCCTTGCTGCCCGGGTTTTTGTATTAGTCGTGACCAGGGGATTGTTTTTGGTTTTGGGTTTCTGGGCTGTGTAAAATGTTGTTCAAAGGTAAGTGTTTCAAAATCGGCCCTTATTAAATCTTTGGTGTTGTAGGGGAAAGGGTTGGGTAGCGATAATTAGTCTTCTTGTTCTGAGTGAGGGTTTTGGGAAGGGAAAAAAACGAGGGGTGTGATTTTTCCCTTTGGGTTTTGCGATGTTGGCTGCTTGTGTATTGGTGTCCGGGATGAAAATCAAGTTGAGAAACGATTTTTCAGAGATGGGTTTTTGTTGTAGTCTTTGGTGAGGAAAAATATTGTCTATGTTTTTGTTTTGAAAGCATCCCGGGTCGCTTTCTTGTAGGAAAAATAAAGGGTGGGGTTGGAATGAGGATGGGGTTTGGGGGAAAGATGTGTAAGATGACTGGGATTATCGAGCCGAAAAGGGGGCCAGGTGAGTTGTAAATGTTGAAATAGAGAGCGGGCTCGGTTTGCCAAATGATTCGGGTTTTTCCCTTGGGCCCCCGTGGGGTTGAAAAAAGGTATTGAAAGTCGGGGCCAAGATGAAAAGGTTTTATGGTTTGTGAATTTGGATAATTGGTGACCAATTTGGGTTTGTTACGGTGGGGAAGAAAGGGGGTGTTTTTGGGAAATTCTTTGTCACTAGTGGTAATTTTGGTGTGTTGGGTATTTTGAAGACAAAGGAGAGGTCTTTGTAGGGTTAGAGTGGTTTGGGGTGGAGGCTAGGTGGTG
>NC_069413.1:14010688-14064801 GCF_026875155.1 Cherax quadricarinatus | reverse complement strand
TATGATTGACAACACTCTTATTGCTAAACATAATGAGGGCAAATTCCTGGGCCAGCACCTTGACAGCAACCTGAAATTCAGCACCCACATCCAACACATAACAAAAAAAAAAAAAAATATCCAAAACGGTTGGGATCCTCTCTAAGATACATTACTACATACGACAATCAGCCCTACTCACTCACGCTCTACAATTCACTCATCTATCCCTACCTCACCTATGCTATTTGTGCCTGGGGATCAACAGCAGCAACCCACCTAAAGCCAATAATAACCCAACAAAAAGCTGCAGTAAGAATTATCATGCAATCCAATACTAGGCAACCCCCCCCCACTCTACAGCCAAATGACTTCAAACAGGCGATAAATGACATACTCATGCACTCTGCTCCAGGGCCAGACTCATGGAACTCCATGTTCATCAAGAACTGCAAGAAGCCCCTATTACGAGCTTTTACCATCCATTGGAGAGGCAGCATGGACACGGGAGTTGTCCCACAGTTATTAAAACCAACAGACATAGCCCCACTCCACAAAGGGGGAAGTAAAGCAATAGCAAAGAACTACAGACTGACAGCACTAACATCCCATATCATAAAAATCTTTGAAAGGGTCCTAAGAAGCAAGATCACCACCCATCTAGATACCCATCAGTTACACAACCCAGGGCAACATGGTTTAGAGTAGGTCGCTCCTGTCTGTCTCAACTACTGGATCACTATGACAAGGTCCTAGAGTTTACCTGGAGTTTACCTGGAGAGAGTTCCAGGGGTCAACGCCCCCGTGGCCCGGTCTGTGACCAGGCCTCCTGGTGGATCAGAGCCTGATCAACCAGGCTGTTGCTGCTGGCTGCACGCAAACCAACGTACGAGCCACAGCCCGGCTGGTCAGGAACCGACTTTAGGTGCTTGTCCAGTGCCAGCTTGAAGACTGCCAGGGGTCTGTTGGTAATCCCCCTTATGTATGCTGGGAGGCAGTTGAACAGTCTCGGGCCCCTGACACTTATTGTATGGTCTCTTAACGTGCTAGTGACACCCCTGCTTTTCATTGGGGGGATGTTGCATCGTCTGCCAAGTCTTTTGGTTTCGTAGTGAGTGATTTTCGTGTGCAAGTTCGGTACTAGTCCCTCTAGGATTTTCCAGGTGTATATAATCATGTATCTCTCCTGCCTGCATTCCAGGGAATACAGGTTCAGGAACCTCAAGTGCTCCCAGTAATTGAGGTGTTTTATCTCCGTTATGCATGCCGTGAAGGTTCTCTGTACATTTTCTAGGTCAGCAATTTCACCTGCCATGAAAGGTGCTGTTAGTGTGCAGCAATATTCCAGCCTAGATAGAACAAGTGACCTGAAGAGTGTCATCATAGGCTTAGCCTCCCTAGTTTTGAAGGTTCTCATTATCCATCCTGTCATTTTTCTAGCAGATGCAATTGATACAATGTTATGGTCCTTGAAGGTGAGATCCTCCGACATGATCACTCCCAGGTCTTTGACGTTGGTGTTTCACTCTATTTTGTGGCCAGAATTTGTTTTGTACTCTGATGAAGATTTAATTTCCTCGTGTTTACCATATCTGAGTAATTGAAATTTCTCATCGTTGAACTTCATATTGTTTTCTGCAGCTCACTGAAAGATTCGGTTCATGTCCGCCTGGAGCCTTGCAGTGTCTGCAAAGGAAGACACGGTGCTGTGGCTGACATCCTTGTCTATGTCGGATATGAGGATGAGGAACAAGATGGGAGCGAGTACTGTGCCTTGTGGAACAGAGCTTTTCACCATAGCTGCCTTGGACTTTACTCTGTTGATGACTACTCTCTGTGTTCTGTTAGTGAGGAAATTATAGATCCATCGACCAACTTTTCCTGTTATCCCTTTAGCACGCATTTTGTGCGCTATTGCACCATGGTCACACTTGTCGAAGGCTTTTGCAAAGTCTGTATATATTACATCAGCATTCTTTTTATCTTCTAGTGCATTTAGGACCTTGTCGTAGTGATCCAATAGTTGAGACAGACAGGAGCGACCTGTTCTAAACCCATGTTGCCCTGGGTTGTGTAACTGATGGGTTTCTAGATGGGTGGTGATCTTGCTTCTTAGGACTCTTTCAAAGATTTTTATGATATGGGATGTTAGTGCTATTGGTCTGTAGTTCTTTGCTGTTGCTTTACTGCCCCCCTTTGTGGAGTGGGGCTATGTCTGTTGTTTTTAGTAACTGTGGGACGACCCCCGTGTCCATGCTCCCTCTCCATAGGATGGAAAAGGCTCGTGATAGGGGCTTCTTGCAGTTCTTGATGAACACGGAGTTCCATGAGTCTGGCCCTGGGGCAGAGTGCATGGGCATGTCATTTATCGCCTGTTTGAAGTCATTTGGCGTCAGGATAACATCAGATAGGCTTGTGTTAACCAAATTTTGTGGCTCTCTCATAAAAAATTTGTTTTGATCTTCGACTCTCAGTCTGGTTAGCAGCTTGCTAAAAACTGAGTCATATTGGGACTTGAGTAGCTCACTCATTTCCTTGCTGTCATCTGTGTAGGACCCATCTTGTTTAAGTAGGGGCCCAATACTGGATGTTGTTCTCGACTTTGATTTGGCATAGGAGAAGAAATACTTTGGGTTTCTTTCAATTTCATTTATGGCTTTTAGTTCTTCCCGCGATTCCTGACTCCTAAAGGATTTTTTTAGCTTAAGTTCGATGCTTGCTATTTCTCTGACCAGTGTCTCCCTACGCATTTCAGATATATTGACCTCTTTTAGCCGCTCTGTTATTCTTTTCCGTCGCCTGTAAAGGGAGCGCCTGTCTCTTTCTATTTTACATCTACTCCTCCTTTTTCTTAGAGGAATAAGCCTTGTGCATACATCGAGTGCCACCAAGTTAATCTGTTCTAGGCATACGTTGGGGTCTGTGTTGCTTAGTATATCTTCCCAGCTTATATCGGTTAGGACTTGGTTTACTTGGTCCCACTTTATGTTTTTGTCATTGAAGATGAATTTGGTGAATGCTCCCTCATGACTAGTCTCATTATGTCGGTCTGGGGCTCCACGCATACATGTCTGAACCTCAATTATGTTGTGATCTGAGATATTGTTTTTGATATGGTGACATTTCTTATCAATCATCATTGTTAGTGAAGATGAGGTCTAGTGTATTCTCCAGTCTAATAGGCTCTATTATTTGCTGGTTTAAATTGAATTTTGTGCAGAGATTTAAAAGCTCGTGTGAGTGTGAGTTTTCATCAGAGCTGCCTCCTGGTGTTATTACTGCAACAATATTATTTGCTATATTCCTCCATTTTAGTGCCTTAAGTTGAAATCCCCCAGGAGCAAGATGTTGGGTGCAGGAGCTGGAAGATTTTTCAGACAGTGGTCAATTTTTAACAGCTGTTCCTGGAATTGCTGGGATGTTGCATCCGGAGGCTTGTAGACTACCACAATGACTAGGTTTTGGTTCTCGACCTTTACTGCTAAAACTTCCACTACATCATTTGAGGCATTTAGCAGTTCTGTGCAAACAAGTGACTCTGCAATGTACAGGCCAACCCCCCCTTTTGCCTGTTCACTCTGTCACATCTGTATAGGTTGTAACCTGGGATCCATATTTCGTTGTCCAAGTGATCCTTTATGTGGGTCTCAGTGAAAGCCGTGAACATTGCCTTTGCCTCTGCAAGCAGTCCACGGATGAAAGGTATTTTGTTGTTTGTTGCTGGCTTTAGACCCTGTATATTTGCAAAGAAGAATGTAATCGGACTGGTGGTATTGTTGGTACTGGGGGGGGATTTTTTTCCGGCATTAGTATCTGTATCTGTTGGTTTGGAGTGGAGGCCATCGACTGTGGTTCCACTCCAGGAATGACTGGATTTGGTGTACGATTTTTGCCATTTCCTGCCAGTTTTTTTTTCCTTCCTGGCACTAAAAAACCTCTCCCTCTTGAGTGGCTGTGGCTACCCAGGTTTTCCCATGGCCTGGATGTTTTGTATCTTTTTGTACCCTTTAGATGGTGTGCCTGGCAATTTAAGTTATAGCACAGTCTTTCCTGTACTGAAAAGATACACATTTCAGGGTGAAAAAGCTTACACGAAGGGCATTTGCATTTTCCTGTTGTCATATGGGCATGGCATTTTCTAGGGTGGTCATAGTTGTACGTCCCATCTGTTTTTCCAGATTTCCCATGTCTGCAGATACCAAGTGCATAGTATGTGCACAGGCTTGGTTTCCGTTTGCCTTGGGTTTCTGTGACTGTATTTCCTGTTGGTGCATGTTTCCCTGTCTTATTCCTATCCTCCCTAGCACCAACAATGGAGCTCCCACCAGTTGTTTTTGGTAATATATCCTCACTATAGCTAGTGGAGTCCTCTTGTTTGCTATTTCCTGTGGTATTTCTAGTTTGCAATATTGGTTTTATCTTATCTTTGACTACACTTGTTTCCCCACTACGGCTCCTGTCCCCTATGAGGTCATTTATATGTATTCCTTCCTGCATATAATTTCCGACTACCTGGACAAAATCTCCAGCTTCACCATTACTGTCTCCCAGGACAGCACCTCCAGCTTCACCATTACTGTCTCCCAGGACAGCACCTCCAGCTTCACCATTACTGCCTCCCAGGACAGCACCTCCAGCTTCACCATTACGGGTCTCCCAGGACAGCACCTCCAGCTTCACACCATTACTGTCTCCCAGGACAGCACTATCAGCCCCACATTTACTGACTACCAGGACATTACCTCCATCCTTACAGTTTCTGACTACATGGCCAATATCAAGGGCAGTACCTTTCCCAGCCCAGACTTTTTATGTTCCCATCTGTTGTAGAAAGCTTCCAGGTTGTCTATGAAAGCAGCTTTGATGTTGTCCTCTTTTAATACCCTTGTGATTTTAGTCCACAGATTTTCCTCATTTGGGCATACCCAAAAACACTTCCCTGTTTTAATACTGCTTGTAGCTAGTTCTTGGATATCTGCACAAGGGGCGTGAGACCAATTTCCACAAAAATGACAATTTATCCATGTGGAAGCCCGTTTGTTTGATTGACTGCAGACTATACAGAGCTTCATAATGATTTGAGTGGTTGATTTACTGTAATTCTACTAGCAACCTCTTGAATACTCTATTAATAACCTCCTTAAATGAAGCTCTAGCTATTTGTATTTCTATTTCTAACTAATTGGACAGCTTACTGTGTACGTTCCTGATTTATATTTATTGTTTGTGTTTGGTAAGGGCGCCTACAACCCCATCCATTTACAGTCTGCTTTATTGTCCAACGAAACCATTTGAAACCAGTCAAGGGTTCGGACCATCAAGGGTTCGGACCAGTCAAGGGTTCGGACCATCAAGGGTTCGGATCAGTCGAGGGTTCGGACCAGTCGATCTGATCTGATCAGTGGGGTACTTATATAAAACATACTAGTCGGTGATTTGGGCTAACACATGATGGATCTACTTGAAATTATCTACCCGAGTAATATGTGATTTGATTGATACAAAAGTATAACTTGCGTGTTGAAGAGCCGGTGATTTCTGGCAGCTCCTACAGTGACGAACGGTCGAGCCTCAACCCTTGTTTATCAATCGTTGTATCTAGCTTTTCTAGTTTTTTTCGTCTCCACCACAATAAATGCTATATTATCACTATAGTTGACTGGTGGAAATTTTTGGAGAAAGGACGCTTTTTCTGTAGTAATAATTGCTTCTCGTTGTGTATACTGCGACCGCTGGTAACTACAGGTTATATGAAATTCACAGTATACGTCTGGTATTTCAAGAAAAAAGAAACTAATGAAAGTCACTCCACTCCACTAAGTACCATTATAATACTGGTTAGTTGCTACTACAACACTGTATTCTGCTATTCACTGGTATCACTAGATTATATGCGAGTACACTAGCAGGCCAGGAAGATTATTAAAACAGCTGACCTGTGGTAAGTTTCTGGCGACTTCTGGCACCTGCCTCTATAGGCTTATCACTTCATTTACATTATTATTATAATCAAAAAGAAGTGCTAAGCCACAAGGACTATACAGCCACTTCATTTACAAATTCACCTGTTTTCAAATGACACTTTAGCCTTTATCATCTATATACTAGGGAGCCACTGTAGTGTACACTATACACTATGTATACACAATGTTATCAGGGAGACTTTCTTTCCTCTGACAAAGAAAAGTTCTATTATTATTATTTTGCACAGAGAACACAGGCCTATGATTCCCCTCTGGCAGTAAACTCTGCTAGGTAGTGCACACTAATTCTCCTTTTTTGACTCAGTATATAATGTTTTCCGCCCAAGATTGGTTCCAGGCGCTAGAGGGATGTATCGTATAGGATTGATGGCACAAATTAAAGTTCTAGCACGTAAGAGCGACCATGAAAACACGAGAAAACCCGGAGCACAACGAGGCACGCGGCACTGCTCCACACGGATGTAATATATACAGACTTTGCAAAAGCCTTCGACAAGTGTGACCATGGCATAATAGTGCAGAAAATGCATGCTAAAGGAATAACAGGAAAAGTTGGTAGATGGATCTATAATTTCTTCACAAACAGAACACAAAGAGTAGTAGTCAACAGAGTAAAGTCTGAGGTGGCTACGGTGAAAAGCTCTGTTCCACAAGGCACAGTACTCGCTCCCATCTTGTTTCTCATCCTCATATCTGACATAGACAAGGATGTCAGCCACAGCACCGTGTCTTCCTTTGCAGATGACACCTGAATCTGCATGACAGTGTCTTCCATTGCAGACACTGCAAGGCTCCAGGCGGACACCAACCAAATCTTTCAGTGGGTTGCAGAAAACAATATGAAGTTCAACGATGAGAAATTTGAATTACTCCGATATGGTAAACATGAGGAAATCAAAACTTCATCAGATTACAAAACAAATCCCTTCCACAAAATAGAGTGAAAAACCAATGTCAAAGACCTGGGAGTGATCATGTCGGAGGATCTCACCTTCAAGAACCGTAACATTGTATCACTCGCATCTGCTAGAAAAATGACAGGATGGGTAATGAGAACCTTCAAAACTAGGGATGCCAAGCCCATGATGACACTCTTCAGGTTGCTTGTTCTATCTAGGCTGGAATATTGCTACACACTAACAGCACCTTTCAAGGCAGGTGAAATTGCTGACCTAGAAAATGTACAGAGAACCTTCACAGCACGCATAACGGAGATAAAACACCACAATTACTGGGAGCGCTTGAAGTTCCTGAACCTGTACTCCATGGAACGCAGGCGGGAGAGATACATGATTATATACACCTGGAAAATCCTAAGGGGACTAGTACCGAACTTGCACACGAAAATCACTCACAACGAAAGCAAAAGACTCGGCAGATGATGCAACATTCCCCCAATGAAAAGCAGGGGTGTCACTAGCACGTTAAGAGACAATACATTAAGTGTCAGGGGCCTGAGACTGTTCAACTGCCTCCCAGCATACATAAGGGGGATTACCAATAGACCCCTGGCTGTCTTCAAGCAGGCACTGGACAAGCACCTAAAGTCGGTACCTGACCAGCCGGGCTGTAGCTCGTATGTTGGATTGCGTGCAGCCAGCAGTAACAGCCTGGTTGATCAGGCTCTGATCCACCAAGAGGTCTGGTCACAGACCGGCCCGCGGGGGTGTTGACCCCCGGAACTCTCTCCAGGTAAACTCCAGGTAAACTCTTCAAAGACCTTGAGTTACTCACTGTACAGAACATCCACACCTACTACTGTCCAACCTACATTTATAGACACATAAATTCAAATATTAAACCTGACTAAAACATTTTTTCTGATACTAACAATACCAAACAAAAATCTATGACTTTCCCGGGTGTTCAGCTAAACCTTTTAAAAAAATTTTGTGTACAAAAAGGGTCTACAATCTGGAACCCCCCTCCCCTAAAATCTAGAACTGCAGACTGAGCCACCATTTCAAAACTACTGTTTTAAAAAACATCTTTCTCCCAAACACACCCATCATTAGCTACCCAAATGAAAACCCCCTATTTACAAAACTTGTTTTGGGTTTTTAATTATAATCGATCATGACTCTGCATATTTAAATAATATACCATCATTTCTCAAGACTCAAAACGTCAATTTTTATCACATCTCCAGAAATTTCAAAAGCTAAATACAGGGGAAACCTTAATTCAACCCAGAACACATAGATAACTTTATTAACCACTTGGATTAATTATAAGAATACGAGCCCAATGCACACAAAAAATTTAATGATATTTAATTGCCACTATTGGACTGTCCTCACAGATCAAGTGGGCGGGAAAAGAAAACATGGACCTTTCCACTATAAATGACAATAAAACCAATGTAAATACATAATGAATCGAGCATTACGCAAAATCCAACACATGCAGCCGGGAGGATGGTAAAGCATACCGTAGAATGTAGAACCCCAGACCTGCTCAGAACATTCCAACCTGCACTAAAAAATTCAAGGAATAGAAGCAAGAACTTAGGCAACAGAAAGGTAACAATTGTTAGTGGATAAATAGGCCACCCCTTTAAGTTTGGCTGGAAAGGTTAAAATAAAATAACCAGGAAAAAGACTGCAATTTTGCTCAACCTTTTCCTCTCAAAAAGCAATGACCTCATAAATACTGGTTCCAAAACATCCAGGCAGAAAACTTCCATCTCTATTTAAAAAAAATTGAGAGAGTGCTTCTGAAGAAAATTTTTAAACAATTAACTTTATGAGCCAAAATTATTGATGAGAGTGATTGCCTTTTCACCGAGTATGAATTAGATCATACATTAACTAAAGGTCGATCAACTGCTCCTGGGGAGGAAGGTAAACCTATGGATATACTCAAAAACTTAAGGGCCTGCTTGAAAACCTTTGCACTACAGGAAGGCCCGCTTTACGGCGTTTCACTAACGGCTTCCGCTAATACGGACATTTCAAATTTGACCAAACTCACTAAAACTGTTTTCCCCCACCTTGACTTTCAAATTAACGGTCACCCATGCCACCGTTTGTTTTAAAATTCTCCCAACTTCAGTAAGCACTAAAGCTCTCCATTTGTCTGGACAACTCCAAAATTTCAAATGTTTTTAAAAGTTATTCATATTTATATAACTCGATAATTACTTACTTACTCCTGACCCTACATTAAGACTACAAATATTTTAAGGTAAAGTAATGAGTGAAACGGGTATATACATTTTTTTCGCCTGGGATGTTAAATACCCATAAATAGTATGTGTGGGTGGGTGGCCTGTAAAGGTAGCCTGGCTATTCAATAAAATACCACCCCTTGATTTCTTACAATAAATACTACTTGTCTCACACCTAGATTAAGACTATAAATATTTTAAGGTAAGTAATGAGTGCACTATGTGTGTATTGTACTTTTTTATTGTTTTTTGATGCCTGGTTCTATTGCTAACTTAATATATGTTAGTGTAAACTTGTTATCTAGTGTTTGTATGCATTTGTAAGTGGAAAAAAAGGGTGTTCCACTTTACGGCGGTTTCCGCTTTACGGCGGTAGCCTGGAACCTAACCCGCCGTATAAGTGGGGCCTTCCTGTATATAATACCAGCTACATTAAGGGAGTTCTTCCTACTTCCTGGGCCAATAGTCTCATTGTGCCTATCCCTAAGCCTGATACATTTAGACCTATCTCCTTAACTAGTTGTCTTTGTAAAACCTTTGAAAGAATGATACTTAACAGACTGTACTACAGAATCAGACACCAACTTTTCCCCTACCTCTATGGGTTCATGAAAGGTAAAAGTGTGCAGAACTGTATTTCCACATTTCTCACTGCACACACCTCTACTAGTTTTACCACTTTTCTTGATCAAAAATCTGCATTTGATATTTGTGGAAAATACTGTATATATTTTCCAGAAATACGGTAATTTATAGGTAAATAGATGCCCTATATTGTATTTTTAAAAGAAGTATGTTATCGAAAATGGGAAACCTGCGGCTGGGGGAGTCAGTCGCCATTTTGTTTGAATTTGTAATAGAACGTTGGTGAAATGGGAAGAATTTTTCGTGCTCTAGAGGTTAAAATTGGGCTGACACCTCTCAAATAGGAGGCGAAATTGGTGGATATGCATTCCTGCATAACTTGAGATATCAGGCGACTGGACAAGACCTCTCCAGGAAACTCAGATAAGCTCTCTAGATTTGGGGTTAAATTCTGGCCAGCATTATTTTCATAGATTTAGTTAGAGTGAGGTTTTCTGAGTATGATACACATTAATCTCCAGTCAAATTGGTGAGTGATATTAAGATATATTTTCCTTCTGTTATGCAATTGTGTATATATATATAACCATTTATTATTTTTAATATACAGTCCACAAATTTATATATTTACCAGAATTCCTGGTGATGTATCTTTTATTGGTATTTAATAGGTCCAGAGCAACTTGTGGATATGACAGTGGTAGGTATCGAAGGGGGACATTTTTTGCGACCTAGGTGTCCCAAATTCCTACTTGTCTAACAGATAAATAATAATTATCTATGTTCATTTACTGTTATGTATATAATGATACATTCAAATAAATGTAATTTTCCACAATTAAATTGCCCGTTGGTCCTTCTTGAACTGGAGGTAATTAGTCAAGTCATCAATTAGTTAATTACTTAATAATTATATGTGAAATAACAGTAGGAGGTGGATGTTAAGTTCACAAATTTACTTAATGTGTAGTGGATTATAATTATTACAATATTAATTTGGTAAGTCAAGTGTAACTAATTATATTAATGTGTATAATATTAATTTTGCAATGCCAAAGTGGCTAGGATTTATATTAATGTATTTGTATAATTAATTTGATAAGACAATTCTGGCCAAGATTTATATCAGTGTATGTGTAATTGATAAGCCAAGTGTAACTAATTATATTAATGTGTATGATATTAATTTGCTATGCCAAATTCTGGCAAGGATTTATATTAATTTGTATAATAATTTTGATAAGCCAAGTCTGGCTAAAGGTTTGTTGTATTAATGTACATTTGAAGTTTATATTATTTTCTTACATGTAATTGCTAAGCTCAAGTAGCTAGGATTTATACAAAGGTAAGTTGTAATCAGTGTTATTAATAAAGTTGAATTTAATACATTACATCAAGGCTGAAAATGAGGAAATTAATATAGAAGACAAACATATGGAATATAGAGCAAAGAAAGCATTAATACAGGCTAGAAAAGTTCATGTAACAAAGGCATATAATAAGTGCTTGGAATTAATGAATCAAGAAACTGTGAATACTGATGATTTAAAATTGTATTTAGACACTGCAAGGCTCCAGGCGGACATCAACCAAATCTTTCAGTGGGCTGCGGAAAACAATATGAAGTTCAACGATGAGAAATTTCAATTACTCAGATATGGTAAACATGAGGAAATTAAATCTTCATCAGAGTACAAAACAAATTCTGGCCACAAAATAGAGCAAAACACCAACGTCAAAGACCTGGGAGTGATTATGTCGGAGGATCTCACCTTCAAGGACCATAACATTGTATCAATCGCATCTGCTAGAAAAATGACAGGATGGATAATGAGAACCTTCAAAACTAGGGAGGCCAAGCCCATGATGCCCACTCTTCAGGTCACTTTTTCTATCTAGGCTGGAATATTGCTGCACTCTAACAGCACCTTTCAAGGCAGGTGAAATTGCTGACCTAGAAAATGTACAGAGAACTTTCACGGCGCGCATACCGGAGATAAAACACCTCAATTACTGGAGCGCTTAAAGGTTTTCAAAACCTGTATTCCTTGGAACGCAGGAGGGAGAAGGATACATATTATATACACCTGAAAATCCTATAGGGACTAGTACTGAACTTGCACACGAAAATCACTCCCCTACGAAAGCAAAAGACTTGGCAGACGATGCACCATCCCCCCAATGAAAAGCAGGGGTGTCACTAGCACGTTAAGAGACCATACAATAAGTGTCAGGGGCCCGAGACTGTTCAACTGCCTCCCAGCACACATAAGGGGGATTACCAACAGACCCCTGGCAGTCTTCAAGCTGGCACTGGACAAGCACCTAAAGTCAGTTCCTGATCAGCCGGGCTGTGGCTTGTACGTTGGTTTGCGTGCAGCCAGCAGCAACAGCCTGGTTGATCAGGGGCTGATCCACCAGGAGGCCTGGTCACAGACCGGGCCGCGGGGGCGTTGACCCCTGGAACTCTCTCCAGGTAAACTCCAGGTTAGATGCTTTAGGTAATAGATGTGATTCATACAAATTATATTAAAACAAATATGAAGGAGATTTGTTAGTAAACTGTGTAGATGAGACTGAAGTAGATCTCATGATTAATCAGTATTATGACTTAGAGGAAAAGATTCTTTCTTGTAAAAGTCAGGCCTTGAATAAATTAAAATGTGTAAACCAGGCAGTTAATCAGTCTGCTCCAACAAATAAGATGTCTTTGCCAAAACTCCAAAAATTGTGTTTGCCTGTATTTAATCCTGGTGAAAATTGGGAGGAATTTTGGTCAATTTTTAAAGCAGCTGTGCATGACAGGAGTGACCTAGCCTGTGTAACTAAATTATTTTACCTCAAAGGACAGGTAAGAGGAGATACTCACATACTGATACAAGCCTTTCCCAATGTAGATGACTCTTACAAGGAAGCAGTTGACTTGTTGAAGGTCACTTATGGTAATATAAAACAAAGTAGGTTGGATCTAGTGAATATCATTGTTAATTTAAAATCTCCAGATCACACTTACAAAGGTTTACAGCAGTTTAGAGTTAAACTGGAGAGCACTCTCAAAACTTTAAGTAATAAATATAATCTGAAGGAATCAGACTGGTTATTGAGTGCCATGGTACAGAATAAATTAAGCTGTAAAACACTTGAATGGATCACGAACAAGTATCACAAGAGTTATTTTGGACTGGAGGATTATTATTATTATAATCAAGGGGGAAGCGCTAAACCCGGAGGATTATACAGCGCCTGGGGGGGGGATGTGGAAGGCATTCAGGCTTAATTCGGGGAACTGGAGCACAGATCCAATTCCCTAAATCAAGAGCCCCTCACCAACATCAAGGAACCTTCCTTTAGGGGACTTGGACTGGAGGAAATAAGACTAGGTCTACAAGAATTAATTGTGCAGTTGCAGACCAGCCACCTAACCATTTTTAAAAATCAACACATTAACTCTGAGGGATCTTCAATTTCACAAAGGGAAAAATTACCCAATGTAATAATCAAAACATTTCCTAAAAGAGTTGCATGGTGCATATCAATAGCAGGAACAGAAATAATGATTTCCACAAGGTAAGAAAAATAATACCCCCCTAAAGTACCCCTTTAATAAGAAACCGTCAAAGAAAAGAGAGATTTTCCTTTGGCCAAAGGGGACCATTTTTCAAGAATTGCGTGCATCAATCGGGGAAGATAAAGTTTAAAGATTGGGGGAACTTGACAGATGTATCGGTGTTTGGGGGAATCACAATGTAAAGGATTTTTTATGCCCAAAATTAAACTTCTGTTATCAAATTTACAAAGGAAGACACCATATAGCATGTGTAAAGCTATTTGAAAGTTGATAATAATGATAATGTTGACAATCCTGACACAAGGGGGTAATGTAAAAAAATTTTTGAAAAGTTAATAATGATGGTTTTGCGAAGTAGCCTTACCTGTTTACGGTAAAAATTGATGTAAAAGGCATAAATTAAAAAATGTAAATGCATTATTTAACCCCGGGGTCCCAGGTCTTTCATAAACGTAAAAGCTTGAGGAAAGAAAGTAAAGATTGGGGGAAACCCACAACTTAAAATTATCTGTTTTCTCCGGATAAAAGGGCTCAATTTTATGACAGTTTATGTAATGTCGGTTTGGGGAAAAAGAAAAAAAAGTGTTAAGGGAGTAATTGTAGATAACTTCCCGAAAAAATATCTACATAGGGTTGTAAAGCACAGAAAGATCCACTAAAGTAAATTTAGCACCTTCTGGGTAAGGATGATTTTGTAGGCCCCAAAAATATTTTGAAGGGGGGTGACTTTATGCCTCCCTTTTTAAAGGGAAAGGGAAAAAAATGTGGTGTCACCCTTTTTTAAGACTGCAGGAGGCCATGTAATGTATGGTAGGATTCCTCAAAAATAATTCATGACTTGGGAAACTACAAATACCATAACTGTGTTCTTACTCATGAAATCGTACCCCATAAATTTTCCAAGAGGGGGTGTTGAGCCAGTGATAAAATTTTGGGAAATTTAAAAGCATTGGAAAAATGTAAATGAAGAAAGCCAGCGATTCTTTACTCAGGAAAACAATACCTGAGAGATTAAAATTTGAAACTGGAAATCCGGGTGCGACTTCCGTGGGGCTGAACCCTTTCCCGAATTTCCCATAATTACAGAATGGCATATGGACAAATTTAAAAGGGCCAGCTCCCCGAACTAATAAACACCAGAATTTAACTCCATAAATTTAAAATTGCTGACAGTTAATTAAAAAATTGATAGAAGAGATATTTATGAGCAACCAAAAATTTATGGCACAATTTTCCCCCATCACGGGGGAAGAAGGATTCTAAGACCACTCCTTTGAGGTTGGTTTAAAATTTTAGCCCGGATTAACAAAAAATTTCCTAGTTTAAATTCTTTGATGACAGGTCGTTTTTTGACGAAAAAATTTTGGAGTACCTTTTTAAATTTCAAGTTTAAGATTATGCCCTTTACGGCTGACATAAGTAAAAACTTTTTTAAAGGGGTTTACAAAAGGGGGACGGGGGTTGTACCCCCTCCTTATGGCCCCAGAATCCCAGTGACCCACTTAGCCCCTGGAAAACTTTCGCTTTAGGAGCGATTTTTGGGGGTAATCCAGTCCGTCCACTTCAAGCGACGATAAAAGCAACCAAACTACGGAAATCCTTGAGTAAATAATGAGCAAACAATTTTATGTGGGCAATTTTCCCGGTGTGGACGTCACTGAAGAGGAAAGTTTAAAGACTTATGGAAGGCAATGAAATAAACAAAGTCAAATATCCTCTGAGGGAAAGGAAAAAGTAATTGTCCCAAAATTTAAAAGGGTAAAAAAGAAAGATTACCTGGGGATGAAGTACCAAATGTAGTAAAGTTTTGGGGTTTAATTGGATACTGAGAGAGATTTGTTATGTTTAAAACTTAATAATTACATTCCCAATAAATTAACTAAGAGGTCTTGCTTGCTGAAGTTTCCAAAAATTTTGATCCCCTAGGTTTAGTGTCACCCCCTTTCATAAAGGGAAATTATTAGTTCAGGAAGCATGGAAACTTAAAAGTCTGGATGAAATTCTACCCGAGGAATTATTAACAGGTGGGGTGAAATTTAATTGGGGTTATGAAAAAATTTCCCAAAGTTTTGGGGTTTTCCCCCGCCCGTGGCCCAAACCCGATGGGGGAAAAAAGTACTCCACATTTTTTTTGATGCTTCAAAATTGGCATAGGGGCTTGCTTACCCTTTAATGTAATAGTGTTTTTTTCTCTTGTTTGTCTAAGGCTAAATGTCTCCAATAAATATGTACCTTACCTCATTGGAATTAACAGCCATTTATGTAGGGGTCAAATTACTAATTTTAAAAAAGAAATAAGTTGAGGAATAAAATATTTGCGACACTGTAATTTTGGCTGAAATGAGGGATCCTTGCAAAGGGGGTTGTAATGTAAACAGTAAAATTTTTACGTACAAAAAAAGAGTCGTGAAGTTAATCAAGCAAAAGAATATAAAAGTTTTGGGTCGCTGTGTTTAAAATTTAAACATATACCTGGTGGGGGGAAAAACCCGCGATTTCTTGTCTCGGGTTTACCCTTTTGCTAAATTTGTAAATGCTGTATCTGGTTTAAAGGACCGAGCTGGGTTTGGGAAATAAAACTAATTTGGGCCCGTACAAAAGGTGTATATTTTCCCGTTGAAATTTCGGACCCCCCACTCCAATAATTTGTCCTCCCTACCTTGAATAAAAGGTATTCTTCTTTTCCCAACTAATCAATGTAACAAAATTGGTGTTTAAATTTCTAAACAAGATGAATATATCATATAAGTTTTCACATCCTCTTGAATATTGGATAAAGAGGGTACAGGAGGAAATCTATGGAAATGAGATTAAATTGATGATGGAAAGAAAAACTGTGAAAGGTTCTGTAATAGAGAAATTGGGGCTGTATTTAGAGAACAATGTAATTAGGTGCAGAGGTAGGTTACAAAATGCTGAATTGGATGATTATGCTAAACACCCTATCTCACTGACCAAAACTCATCATCTAACAAATTTAATTGTTCTAAATGCCCATAAAAATGTAATGCATGGTGGGGTACAAGATACCTTAAATTGTATTAGGGAAACTTTCTGGATTCCACAAGGATGGCAAAGTGTAAAAAGGGTGATTAAATCTTGTGTAATATGTCACCATGTGGATGCCAGATCCTATATGTACCCAGGTCCTCCACCATTGTCAAATGAGCAATTTGAGTCGTTTAGCAACGAACTCCAGCCGGCCGCAGTGTGGAAAATACTGTATATATTTTCCGGAAATATGGTAATTTATAGGTAAATAGATGCCCTATATTGTATTTTTAAAAGAAGTATGTTATCGAAAATGGGAAACCTGCGGCTGGGGGAGTCAGTCGCCATTTTGTTTGAATTTGTATTAGAATGTTGGTGAAATGGGAAGAATTTTTCATGCTCTAGAGGTTAAAATTGGGCTGACACCTCTCAAATAGGAGGCAAAATTGGTGGATATGCATTCCTGCATAACTTGAGATATCAGGCGACTGGACAAGGCCTCTCCAGGAACGTCAGATAAGCTCTCTAGATTTGTGTGTAATTCTGGCCAGCATTATTTTCATAGATTTAGTTAGAGTGAGGTTTTCTGAGTATGATACACATTAATCTCCAGTCAAATTGGTGAGTGATATTAAGATATATTTTCCTTCTGTTATGTAATTGTGTATATATATAACCATTTATTATTTTTAATATACAGTCCACAAATTTATATATTTACCAGAATTCCTGGTGATGTATCTTTTATTGGTAATTAATAGGTCCAGAGCAACTTGTGGATATGACAGTGGTAGGTATCGAAGGGGGACATTTTTTGCGACCTATGTGTCCCAGATTCCTACTTGTCTAACAGATAAATAATAATTATCTATGTTCATTTACTGTTATGTATATAATGATACATTCAGATAAATGTAATTTTCCACAATATTGCGAGCAAAACCGTTATACATGAACTAGCCAAAATGAATATTGGTGTTAACTTACTCTGCTGGATAATAGGATACCTGTCAAATAGAGTATCCTCTGTCCTCTACCAAAGCTTTAGAAGTGAGTCTAAAGAAATGTCTTTAGGTACACCGCAGGGAGGAGTTCTCAGTCCCATGCTATTTAATATTCTGACTAATGCTCTCCTAAATGCTCGACCTGCCTCATCTAAACATATAGTTATAAGTTATGCTGATGATATCATGATCCATACAACAGAGCATAATAAGATGAGTACCATTCTTAATGAATTTCAATTAATCTGTAACCGACTAGGCCTCATAATATCCTCCTCTAAAACAAAGATATTAACAAGCAAACGAAACCCCCACCCATCTATTCGCAGGGTGAAAAACATTAGCTACCTTAAAACTTACAGATATCTTGGCATAGATGTACCCTTTAAAAAATCAACTATACCATAACTAAATAAGAAATGCAAATATAGGCTAAATGCTCTCAAAGCTGTTGCTGGTTACAACCGCAACTATGGTGCTAATGTGAGAATCGTGAGAATGATGTACACAGTCCATGTTAGGTCCTTAATTGATTATGCTGTTCCCGTGTTGATATTAGCTAGAGAAAGTTCTCTCCGATCCTTGGAGTTAATGCAAAATGAAGCTTTCAGAATTATTCTTGGCTCTCCCAAATCTACAAAGGTTCTTGATATGAGGAAGGAGCTTGGTATTTCTAGTATCAGTGATAGGATTGTTGAGATTAACACTGTACTCGGTATTAGAATGCTAAGAAATGAACCAGACAATGTCACAATGAACCTTACTAAGTGTCTAGAAGTAAATACACACAGATCTAAATGGATTGTAAAAACGTGTAATTGCATTAAGTTTTATAACCTGCATGAACTGTATCACTGTAGGCAACAAGAGCACTTCACCCCTCCATGGAAAATGTGTTCATTTAATATCACATATCTGCAAGTCCCTCCCAAGAAGCTCATTGCTAGTAATCCCCTTAAATCACTTGCTAAAGCAACTGCTCAAGAAGAAATTTCTCGCTTAGCTGGTAGTAATAAGTTATCACAAGTTATATACACTGATGGATCTAAACAGGAGTCTTCTGGCAGGGCTGCATCTGCTCTTGTTGCCACCTCCCTAGTTAAGAACGAAAATAAACTTGTTGAGTTAGGCATAAGAATTAACAACTGGGCATCTACACTGCAAACTGAATTGCTTGCAATCCTAATGGTGCTTCACTCTATCATCATTACTGATTCTATGTCATGACTGAAGGCTCTTGACTCATAAAATTACTCCAACAACATGCTCATTGGAGAAGCCAGGTATAACAAATTTCAAACACATATACAGCAAATTTCCAAAAAAAATTCCAAGACAATAGGCATACTATCGAAGATACGGTCAGCCCTCCTGGCCCTATATCACTCACTTATTTACCCCTATCTCACCTATGGAATTTGTGCATGGGGCTCAACAACAATAAACCATCTCAGACCACTAATCACGCAACAAAAGGCTGCAGTCAGAATGATAACAAATTCCCACTACAGACAGCACACTCCACCAATATTCAAAACTCTAAACCTACTCACAATACAAAACATCCATACTTATTACTGCACCTACTACATACAAAGAACACTTAACTCTGACATAAACCCTCCCCTCAAACATCTCCTTACCAACCTCAACAGAACACATGACCATAACACAAGGCACAGATCACTCTTTGATGTTCCTCGTCTCCATCTCACGCTATGCAAAAACTCAATGCACATAAAAGGCCCTAAAATCTGGAATTCATTACCTGTGAATGTCTGTTTATAAATTCAAGTCTCTTCTCAAAAATCACTTACTCACCCACAACTAAATAAATACTGAATAACTGTATCTCATAAATTGTATCTCATATATGTATATCATTATTGTATCTCATAAATGTCAACCTGTGACCCAATCAAACTTTGTTACTATTTAACTTCATTACCTAACAGAATACTCCATTCTACTGATTACACAGCAACACAGTAAATGACCATATGACCTGTCTTTGTAAAACAGTGGACCCCCGCTTAACGATCACCTCCAAATGTGACCAATTATGTAAGTGTATTTATGTAAGTGCGTTTGTACGTGTATGTTTGGGGGTCTGAAATGGACTAATCTACTTCACAATATTCCTTATGGGAAAAAATTCGGTCAGTACTGGCACCTGAACATACTACTGGAATGAAAAAAGTTCGTTAACCGGGGGTCCACTGTACTCATTTGTACTAAATTGTTATCTGTTTTACAATAATTTTTGTACCACTGCTTAGTTAATCTTAAGTTAATTTTAAGCCTGCCCATAATGCTCTGCATACAAGGGGCTTTGGTATGCTGCACTTTAAAAATTGTATTCCTTGTACTTCTCTGTATCATGTTCAAATTAATAAATATATAAATAGATACTCAAAAATCAGTGACAAAGGAATTAATGTACAACTGCTATGGATCCCATCACACATTGGATTACTCCATCATGATAAAGTTGATATGTTAGCCAAGAAGAGTATCCAGAAGAAGAATATAGAATATAACTTTGGTATATACACAAATAACCCGCACATAGAAGTGAGGAGCTTACAACGACGTTTCGGTCCGACTTGGACCATTTATAAAGGAGAGCAGGATGGGTATATATAGGCAGGAGGTTGGGTTGTCTTTCATCTGCCGTGTATTTGTTCCTTCTTTATTTATTTATTTGTTTTCCCCCCCTAGGTGCTCTTCCTCTTACCCTCTGTGAGCACCTAGCTCACTTGCAGTGCTCCTCTTTCTTATTATTTGACTGGTCCCTCCTACTCTTACTACCTCCCCACTACTACTTCCTTCCCTCCACTACTACTACTACTACCACCACCTCCTGCCTATATATACCCATCCTGCTCTCCTTCTCGTTAGTATGACTTTGTAAATGGTCCAAGTCGGACCGAAACGTCGTTGTAAGCTCCTCTCTTCTATGTGCGGGTTATTTGTGTATTGTTCCAGTCATGGTATTGTGCCTCTTTTGTTAGTTATAACTTGGGTATATCTGTGTCTAGCATTAGGAATAATATTAAAAGTAAATAACGAAAATGATTGTTAGAGGAATGCAGTTAGAAGCCTGAGTAGATCTATATATGATAACTTAAATGAAGATAAGTATGTTTATGGAGCAACTTGCAATGTGAACAAACTGACTGATGTTGTAGTGGCCAGGCTTAGGCTTGGTTACAAGTACTTCTGGCAGTTTGGGAGACACACAGATGATGATCAAACTAACTGTAAATTATCTGATCAGGCATATGGTCACTGTCTTGAACAATATGTGCTTAATTGTCCAATTATTAAGGAATACAGAGATAGACAGTATAATAACCTATATTACATGTCAAGATATCTTATTAATGAAAATAAGATACCAGATATACTAAGCAAATTTCCTAAATTTGCTTGTAACAGATAAATGAACTGTAGATATATAGATATAAACCCATATGTACACCTGTTAACCCTTTTGGGGCCTAATTCCTAGGCCTTTTGTGTATCCATATGCTTTTGCGCTACCGTCCACAGGATGGATATGGGGTGCACAATAAACTAGCCATGTCGGTGGCAAAATCTAATCTAAAAACAACTGTAATCATAAAATTCCTAATACATGTATAGCTGCATCTAATTTACCCCTAATTTACACTTACACCCACCCAAATGAGTGTAAACATAAAATTCCTAATATAGCTACTGCCTATTAAATCTTAAGTTAGTCCTAAGTTTGCCTAAGATACTCTTCCAACATATGAGCTTTAATAGAATCAGTGTATCATGCCAAGACAAATCTAATCTCATTACTAAATTTACTATTTGTAATACAGTGGACCCCCGGATTAAGGCGTCATCAGATTAATTAATAATCGGATTAAGTAACATTTTTGCATCAAAATATTGGCTCAGTTAACGACACTGAACTCGGTTCAAGTCATTCGTCCCAAACGTGTCCGCGTACCATGAGCGGCCCAGACACTCCATGTACAGCCAGTGTGCCATTATTTACCAGCCAGTAAGGATGATTCCACACGTACATGCGATACATTTTGTATTATTCCATTGTTTACAGTGCTTGTAACTGCTAAATAAGCCACCATGGGCCCAAAGAAAGCTTCTAGTGCTAGGGTAAGAAACACTATAGAATTCAAGAAAAAGAATGTAGAAAGATACGAAAGTGGTGGTGGTAGAGAGTGGTAGTGATGGTGGTACACCAGCCAGGGTACTTTCCCACACACCAGCCAGAGTACTTCCCCACATACCAGCGAGGGTACTTCCCCACACACCAGCCAGGGTACTTCCCCACACACCAACCAGGGAACTTCCCCACACACCAGCCAGGGTACTTCCCCACACACCAGCCAGGGTACTTCCCCACATACCAGCAAGGGTACTTCCCCACACACCAGCCAGGGTACTTCCCCACACACCAACCAGGGAACTTCCCCACACACCAGCCAGGGTACTTCCCCACACACCAGCCAAGGTACTGCCCCACATGGTATAAATGGTATAAGCCTTGGTAATAAATACCGACAAGTTGGTTTAGAAAGACACGTAATCAAATACTATGACATATTTATTAGAAAATGGAAGTAGTGGTGCAGCATAAGCAACCAATGATCTAATATAAGTAAGATACATCATTTTCACAATTTTAACATTAGCTCCATACCTGGGATGAAAACCTGCCACAACTCTAAGTGCTCTCAGCCTTTATTTGTATTGGTGACAAAGTCTTGTTATAACAGGTCCAAGTAGTGGGACCTCAAAGCCTAGATACCTGTATCTGGTTACATATTCTAGAAGAGACCCATCATGCAACTGGATCTGACGAACTGTGCCTGTCTGTCGAGGAGGATGCCTATTGAGCATCTTTGTTTTATCAGTAGAGATAATTAACCCCAGGTCCTGACATGAGGCTAGTACATGGTTAAGGATGTTTTGGGTGTTGGAGAATACGGTGGTGTGAATCATTATATCAGCAAAACTAATCAAATAAGGATGGGGCTGGCTAGGCATAGCATTAAGTAAAGCATTAATTTAAATACTGAATAGTGGGACTGAGCACACCTCCCTGTGGGGTTCCACTTCTATGTCCCAGTCTGTTGGACAGGTAGCCTTCAATCCAGCAGAGAAGCCATCCTCCAACATCCATTCTGGCAAGTTCAGTAATGATTACATGTTGACTGGCTACACCAAAAGCAGATTTAAGGTCAAGGAAGTTAGTGTATGAGCTGTCAGTGTGCAGGATGAGAAAGGTGGTTATGCAGTGATGCACGCTCCTTCCATGCACGAAACCATGCAACTGGGGAGACAAAATTTTTGTTTTAATTCTGTGTATGAAACGATTAATAATCATCATCTCGAATGTTTGACACAAGCAGCTAGTAAGAGATATTGGGCAAAATGAGTTTTGTATATTGGGCTTTGGAATGGGAATGATAAGGCTGTTGGTGCAAGATTTAGAGAGATCCCCAGTTACATAGCTCATGTTATATAATTCAAGTAAAGGATTACCAGGTACTCAACACAGCAATCTGAGCATGTTGTAAATAATAACATCCTCCTCAGGTGAGGTGGAGTTGCCCTTAGTGCTGCATCAAGTTCAAAGTTAGTGAAAGGAATGTTACAGTCATCTTCCTTGCTGAGCATAAAACAGAAGGCAAGACACTCTTTGTTTGTGAATGTATGGCAGGTGACACTATCCCTCACACTCACCTCTCCACTATCATAATATTCATTACTCTCATTACAGGTACCCCTTCCCTCATCATTAGGACTAAAATTATGAACACCAGTATTACATAGACAATTACACTGGCCAAAATTTTTGAAAAGTTGCATGCTTCTTAAATGAGATTAGTTAATTC
This sequence comes from Cherax quadricarinatus, assembly GCF_026875155.1. Taxonomy (NCBI): domain Eukaryota; kingdom Metazoa; phylum Arthropoda; class Malacostraca; order Decapoda; family Parastacidae; genus Cherax; species Cherax quadricarinatus. The sequence continues at coordinate 14,041,624 of NC_069413.1, read as the reverse complement.
TTATGTATTTTCATATCCTGAATCCAAATATCACCTTGAAAAATGCTTATTGGTTATAGGTTTAAAGATACACGACATGTAATATTTGATGACTTTATTATTATGTACAATATGTGTATGTTTTAAACTCTAATCCATACCTACTCTCTGCCTTTTCGCTTGATTCTTATAGTAAGCTGAAGAATCATCTCTTGCAAATGTCCTGCAATAGTCTGCAAGCATTCTTGTGCCCCATTTGCCCTGGTACCATTTTTCTATGGTTGAAATATCTTGGTGAAACCTTTCACCATGTTTGTCATTAACTGCTTCACAGTTCACTGGAAAAAGTCCAAATGTGAGTCCAAAAAGTGGATTTTAAGTGACATGTTACATCATATGTTCTTGTAAGCCTTGATGAGGTTTTCCATCAATTCTTCGTAGCTGCCTTCCCTTCTGTTTCCGAGAAATCCCTTTGCCACTAACTTGAATGCTTCGCAAGCAGATTTCTCCACCCCATGGAGGTCTGATTCAAAGTCACCATCTTGAAGAATTATTATTATTATAATCAAAAAGAAGCGCTAAGCCACAAGGGCTATACAGCGCTGCAGGGTAGGGAAGGAAGCAAGGGAATTGGATGGCAGAAGGGAGGGGGGATGATCAGCAGGTTACAGAAAACAGCGGGGCAGGGGATAGTACGGGGGTAGAAGGTAGCAAGAGATTGAAGTAGAAAGGGCTGAAGGTATCAGAATTTGTGAAGTCAGTCAGTCGTTGTCAAAAAGTCAATGAGAGAGTCCGGATGAAAGGTGGGTCCATCAGCGAGAAGGGAAGGTAAAGAGAGAGCAGTGGAGCGAAGACGACGACAGAGGTAAATTCTGCGTGCTCGTTGATAAAGTGGGCAGTCCAACAGAATGTGGCTGACTGATAATGGAGCTTGGCAATTCTCACAGAGAGGGGCAAGACGCCTCTCCATGAGATATCCATGAGTAAGACGAGTATGGCCAATGCAAAGACGGGAGAGAGTAGTCTCCCAACCTCGACACTGGTGATAAGAAGACGGCCAGTAACCTATACTCGATTTAATAGACTGGGAAATTTGTTGCCGAGCATAGTAGACCAATGTTGTTGCCAACGGGTGTGAAGGTGGGAAGATATTGCAGCAAAATAGTCCGTAAATGGAATACCTCTATAAGAAACTGGTAGGTCATGTACTGCTGACCGCGCAGCAGTGTCTGCCTGTTCATTGCCCTCTACGTCAACATGACCAGGGACCCAACAAAAAACAATATCTTTATGCTTGGTAAAGATGCGGTGTAGCCAAAGTTGGATACGGAGGACTAAGGGGTGAGGTGTATCAAATTTTTGTATAGCCTGTAAAGCACTAAGGGAGTCTGAGACAACCACAAATGATGACACAGGCATAGATGCAATACGGATAAGTGCTGTAAGGATGGCATATAATTCAGCAGTAAAAATACTAGCCGAAGATGGTAAATGCCCTTGTACGACGCTGTCCGGAAACACTGCTGCGAATCCTACGCCGTCAGAAGACTTAGAGCCATCTGTGTACACAGCAATGGCATGAGAATGAGAGTGAAAGTGGTCAAGAAAAAGAGAGCGGGAAGCGACCGTAGACAGTTGGGCTTTCGAGCAAGGGAGGGAGAAAGAACAGACTCGAACAGCTGGAACTTCCCAGGGGGGGTAGGAAAAGTGAGATGCTACATGTACATAGAAAGGTGGTAGTTGAAGAGAAGACAAGAGCGAATGAAGGCGAAGAGAGAAGGGACGGAGTAAACAAGGGCGGCGAACAAATAAAGAATGTCTACTAATATCAGTGACCATTCTATAAATGGAAGGATTGCGGAGATCATGAGAGCGTACATAGTAGCGCAGGCAATGGGCATCACGGCGATCGGATAAGGATGGAACGTTCGCTTCTGCATAGAGGCTCTCGACAGGGGGAAAAGCGGAAAGCACCAAGGCATAAACGTAATCCTTGGTGATGAATGGGGTTAAGGCTAGAGAGAGTAGCAGGAGATGCCGCTGAATAGATCTGGTCACCATAATCAAGTTTCGATAAAATAAGGTGAATGTAGGCGAAGGAGGGTTCGCATCAGCTCCCCACGAAAATACAAGGTTTTTAAAAGGTTCAGCCGCTGTACAATTTTGCCTTCAAAGGGGTAATTAGGTTTCCGGGGATAACCTACGTAAAAGAGGGGGCCCAGAAACTTGACTTATCACTTTCCCGGGGATACGGGACCATAGGGAAAAAAGAGACGGAGACGACAGAGCGTTAGAAAGTGTTTTGGGTGGGTTTTAGTGCTGAAAATTTAACCCACGTGTGGTGGCCCAATTGGAAACACGGTCACTGCATTTTGGAAAAAAACTGAAGGGGGTGAAGTCACACCTGCACGGGCAAAAGCAAAGTCATCAACTAGAGTGGACCAAAAATTGTGGAAACTAGGGGCCAAAATCATTAAAGCAAGGGAAAAAGTGTTGTGCTAAAAAACAACCCCTGGGGGCCCCCTTTCATTTGGGAAAAATCCAGGGAGAGCACATATTAACCCAACAGGAAATGCCTGTCATTTTTAAAAATTCTAAGGGAAAGGGATGGAATTGCCCAAAGGCCCAAGATGGCTTGGGCTAAAAATATCCCCCAAATTTTGTGTCCAATCCTTCTAAAGGGCAAAAAATATGCAATAACTGAGGGGTTTTATTCGAAAAGGGCTTACGAAAATACCAAAGGTAAAGGGGGTCTATGGTAGAACGCCCTTACGAAACCCCATATTGCGATGGAAAAACTGTTTGTGTCTCTAAAACCACACAAAACTCATTTACTAGGCGTTCCTACTTTGCAAACTGCACTGGTAAGACAAGGGGACATTGGGAGTTTTTTTCCCGTAGTGCCGGGTTTTTGCGGAAAGGGGAACAAGGGCGGATTTCCACGCTGTGGAAGAACTCCGGGGACCAAAAATTGAAAAGGGCGAAAGGACGCAAGGCTGACTGTGAAATGTTGTAGCATACGAATATAAATTTTCGGGGGCCCAGCCCCGTGATCAACAAGCTGAGAGTGTTCCTCCAGTTTCTTGAAGGAAAAAAGCACATTATACTGTTTCTTCTCTGAAAAAAGAAAAGCCCAAGGGGTGTAACTCTCTGGCAACTTTGGGAAAAAAAAAAGAGGGGCAAGAGGAGCCCCTGAGAAATAGACCAATGATTGCCAATTCTTGGAAACATCTAGGGGTTTGCTATATCAACCCCCGGAAACCCCCGAAACAGGAGCCGGGTCGGGAAAATTTTTACCACTCATTTTTTCCGTATTTTTTTTCCAACTCCCCTCTTTTGGGGAACAGAGGTAGGGGGAGACATAATCCCCGCCACAAGTGCGTTTAGCGTCACGGATGACAGCGAGCGCGCACGCTCTGTTTAAAATCAAGGATCCCTGTGGTTCTTTTGTACCGAAAACCTGCCCCAGCACGCGTTTCAAACTACTGCACACACAAGCGGGAGACCACCAAGGCACGCATTTTAAAATGCCGCCCGAATTTGGGGGTTAAGAATAAATTGGTGAAAAGGGAGGACGAGAAAGGGAAAAGCTCATCGAGGGAGGACGAAAAGGAACCCTTTCAAAAAACAGTTGGGTGTGAGTAAAGGTTAAAATTTTGCCCGTTAAAATTTGCCAGCGGGGGTGTGAAGGGTGGCAATATGAAGGGAATAAGAATTTTTGGGAAATGATCACTGCCCAGTAAGTCCGGAGAACAGACCAAGTGAAGTCAAATGCGGCGGGGGAAGAGCAAACGAGAGATCGATCAAAAAGGAGAAGAGTCCGAGGATCAAATGGGTGTATACCTGTTTTAAAACAGGGAGGGGGGTGGCAAGAAAAGCCTCAAACTAAAATTCCCCGGGGAATCACAGTGAGACCCCCCCCAGAGGAAATGGGGGGCTTTTAAAACCCAAGTAACAGAATGGGTGGGGGAAAATGACAAAAACAAGGAAGGCAAAACCCGGGAAATAGAAAACCCCGGGAAAAGGAGAGAGATATAAAGAACAAGCGTATACCACCTATAAGGGGGAAATAGGGGCTGCTGGTAATGCAGCGAAGTATCAACAAAATCAGGGAAGGGAATATCATGCGGAAAGAAGGGCACTTTCATTAAAGGCCCCATCAGGAAAAGGATCTGAAGAATCAATAAATTATACCGAGATTGAGAAAATAACAGCAATGTAATTTTGGGTTCCTGTAAGCAAACCCCAAACAGGGAAAACAGGGAGATAACATCTGAACTCCCCCCCGTTTCCCCCGGGGCCGCTATATTCCACTGTAAATGGGCCAGAGGGCTGAAAAAGTACTTGAAACCCCGAAAAGGGTTCCTCGGACTAGGGGGTTAGAAAAGTCCCATGCGGAGGAGTGAAAATGTTCAAGCAGCGAAGGAAGGGTCGCTGTGAAAAAGGGAGTTGCGCAGAGGACAGGGGGAAGAGAAAGACGGAAGGTGGATCAGTCCATTGAGGGTTTTGGGGTCTCTGCAATATATTCAGATTGCTTCAAGGTTTCAGAATTCAGAATGTCGTAGGGGAGACAATTTTGGGAAGGTAGGGGGGAAGAAGTAAAAATTTGGAACGTAAGGACAGTACCAAGTTGGGGGGGGGGGCAAAAGGGTGGAGGAACTGGAAAAGCTGGCAGGGACGAAGGGGCGGGAACCTGGGAGGGGGGCAAAAAGGGGAAGAAATTTGGGGGGAAAGGGGAGGAAGGTCCCTTTTACGGGGAGGGGTAACCTCTGCACTTGAAACTGAGCCAGTGGAGGGAAGAACTAGGGACAGAGAAGGGGGTAAAATGAGGAGTGGGAAATGGGGAGGAGGTGTTCCGGACCTTTTTTTTACTTTTGAGAATAGAGGGATGAAAAGGGAGGAGGTTCGTACAGGCCATGATACTGAGCTTGTGAGAGAGAACTCGAAAAAGCAGATTTAAATGAGGGGTTGAAGTAGGGGGGCGTCTGACCGAGGGCAGCAAAAGGATTAGATCAGGATTTTTTATGGGAGGTAACCACAGAGGTGGGTGTAAAGATGGAACTAGAATGGGGGGAAAGTTTTGAAACACGGGGAATAAAAACACTGGGAGCCCTTGGAGGGGAGATGAAAAAATGCCTGGCTAAGGGAGACCTCTGTCTCTTTGATAAAGGGGTTTCCCGCTCTTTTAAATAACCACAACGGCGAAAGGGACGAAGGGTGACCCATGCAGTTAAGGGAAGAGGGGATCGATTCAAACGATTTAAAAGGTCATTGGCACCACAACTGGGCATTCGGGGATAATCGCAATATTTCGCTGGGTGGCCCAAAACGCCACAATTTCTAACCCGTTGTGGGGTAGGATCACCCTTTTTAACTTGAACTGAATTTCCCGCTATAAAACGAGATGGGAGTTCTCGCTGTCAAAATTTAAAAGAGCCCCTTGCTAGGTATCGCTCCCCCCCCCACGGGCAGGAAAACGAAGGTCTACCCGAGGATTGGGAATCTTGGGTTCCACTTTTTAGAATTCGGGGCCCCAAATTGGGAAAATTTTTTAAACAGATGGGCAGAAAAAAGGTACCACACAAGAATTAGGGAATTTAGTTTTTCAAGAGTAAGGAACATTCGATAGGGAAGCGAAGAGCTCTGAGCCTGGGGACATTCTGTACGTAATATGCGCGTAAAACCCCCTTTTTAACGAAAAGGGAAAAATCTTACCAACATGGGGAGGGGGCCTTGCCAAAACAGTCAAAAGATAGCATAAGGAATTGGTCTAAAGTGAAAAATTTAGTCCACTGTTCATCTAAACTGACGTGGAAAGGTAAGGGAAGACTGCAATCGTTTCGAGAAGAAGGAAAAGGGGAAAGTATCATCACGGTATTGTCGTGACGTTTAGGCGGGGACCAGAGTTGGCCAACGGGAATGGGGCGGGGGTTTGAAAATTTTTCCGCACCGAAGGGAAGGCGGGAACATAGTCAGAGGAGAGCGAAGGGCCGATAAATCGAAGGAGTCATCGAGGCCTCATACCTGAAGCGGGTGAGGGAAAAAGCACCGGGAAAGGACAGAGGGATGAGGAATGCTAAAATGGCCAAAGACAGCGGGGTCAGAAAGGGGTGCGGTATCAAGAAAGGGGCCCCGGGGGGGCCAGGTTTTATGGACTAGGGGTGCCCTGGTTAGGTTATTTTTTCTTTTTGTTTTTAAAAAAAAAGAAAGAAAAGAAAATAAAAAAAAAAAAAAAAAAAAAAGGGGGGGCCGGGGGGGGATAGGGCCTAGGGGGAAGAAAGGCCCGAAAATTCCCCCGCGCCCAAGAACCTCAGCACCGGGAATAGCAGAGCACTTAACCCGTGCCCCCCACCCTACTCTCATGCAGAAACAACAATCCGGGGGGCAACCCCACATCTGCCATACCCCGTGGACAAAAAGAGGGCGGCCGGTTCCCCCCAAAAGATCCTCCTTCGGGCCCCCACCCCCGAATCCGAAAGGCTTTCCAGAGATAAAACTCGTCGCCCAAAACAAACCCCAAAGCAAACCCGGGGTAACCGGAGAGGGGTCGGGGCACCCAGGCGATCCAATTCCACGGCAAAACGCCACCGCTAAGAACCTCAACGGAATGGGATGGACCCCGGTATCCTTTCTCCTACCTAGGAACTAGTGCGCCTGTGGGAGAAATCCCAAAGGACAAAAAGAGGAAGGGCAAAAGGGAGGAGTGGGGAGGAGGAGGAGGAAAGGAAAAAGGGGAGGATGGGGAGGATGGGATAGGGGAGGGGAGATTGGGGGGTAATTAGGTTCGGTCTGAGGAAGAAGACTGATAGGTCTAATTCCTCAGACCAAGAGCCTCTTCACCACGCCAAGGAGCCCCCCTTGAAGAGGCCATCTTGAAGAAGCTCTTGAATCTGAGGATCAGTGAAAACTCCCTCTCTTATCTTAGCGTCACTCAGTGAGGGTAATTTTGATGTTAAATATTTGAATCCCTGACTAGATTTGTCCATAACTTTTACAAAGTTCTTCATGAGCCCCAGTTTTTTTGAGTAGTGGTGGTAGCAAAATTTTGTTTGGTTCAATGAGAGGTGGGTTTACCTGGAGTTTACCTGGAGAGGGTTTCAGAGGTCACTGCCCTAGTGGCCCGATCTGAGACCAGACCTCATTGTGGATCAGGGTCTGATTAACCAGGCTGTTACTGCTGGCCACACACAAGCTGACGTACGAACCACAGCCCAGTTGGTCAGGTACTGACTTTAGGTGCCTGTCCAATGCCTTCTTGAAGACAGCCAGTGGTCTATTGGTAATCCCCCTTATGTATGCTGGGAGGCAACTGAACACTTATTGTGTTGTCTCTCAGTGTACTCATGGCGCCCCTGCTTTTCATCAGGGGAATGTTGCATCTCCTGCTGAGTCTTTTGCTTTCATAGGAAGTGATTTTTGTGTGCAGGTTTGGTACCAATCCCTCCAGGACCTTCAAAGTGCATATTATCATGTATCTTTCTCACCTGCATTCGAGGAAATACAGATCAAGGACCTTCAACCGTTCCCAGTAGTGTAGGTGCCTTAAAATACTTACATGTGCCGTGAAAGTTCTTTGTACACCCTCCATGTCTGCAGTGTTTGTGTACAGCACAAGCAATTTGAAGAGAACCATCATGGGCTTGGTGTCCCTAGTTTTGAAGGTTCTCATTATCCATCCTATCACTTTCCTAGCAGATGAGGTAGATCCATTGTTGTGGTCTTTGAAGGCGAGATCCTCTGACATTATCACTCCCAGGTCCTTCACATTACTTTTCTGCTCTATTGTATGGTTAGAATTTGTTGTATATCCTGACACATTTTTAATTTCAAGTTTCCCATATCTGAGTAGTTGATATTTCTCCTCACTGAACTTCTTATTGTTCTGAGTGGCCCATTCGAAGATTTGGCTTATGTCCGCTTGGAGTCTCGCAGTGTCTTCGATGGAGGTCACTGCCATGGTGATCCGGGTGTCATCTGCAAAGGAAGACATGGAGCTATGGCTTACATATCTATGTAAGAAATGAGGATGAGGAATAGAATGGGGGCAAGTACTGTGCCTTGTGGAACAGAGCTTTTTACCGTGGCTGCCTGGGACTTTACTCTGTTCTACTTGTCAAGAAGTTGTAGATCCATCTACAACTTTTCCTGTTATTCCTTTATCCGGCATTTTGTGTATTATTACACCATGGTCACACTTGTCGAAAGCTTTTGTAAAGTCTGTGTATTCTACATCTGTATTTCGTTTATCCTCTACAGCATCCAGGACCTTGTCATAGTGGTCCAGGAGCTGGGACAGGCAGGAGCGACCTGCTCTAAACCCGTGTTGTCCTGGGTTGTGTAACTGATGGGTATCTAGGTGGTTGGCTATCTTGCTTCTTAGAATCCTCTCAAAGATTTTTATGATGTGGGATGTTAGTGAAGTAGGTCTGTAGTTCTTTGCAATTGCTTTACTGCCACTTTTGTGAAATAGGGCTATGTCTGTTGTTTTTAGTGTGTGTGGGATGACCCGTGTCCATGCTCCCTCTCCATGAAATGCTGAAGGCACGTGATAGAGGCTTCTTGCAATTCTTGATAAACATGGACTTTCATGAGTCTAGGCCTGGGGCAGAGTGCATGGGCATGCCATTATGCTTCTTCAAAGTCTTGTAGAGTTAGAATAATATCTGAGATTTTTGGGATGACCAAATTTTGGGTTTCGTTCATAAAGAATGCATTTGGATTGTCGACCCTTAGTCTGGGTGCTGAACATTTTTCATCCCAGGCTCCAATGATTAACAAGGTGGCCTGACATGTATATCAATAGCTAACATGCCTCACAAGCATATCAATAGCTTGCTCAATGAATATTATAAGTTTAAAAAGTATTTGATTAAGAAAATCACCTACCTTTCACCTCAAAATATAAACTTGCACAGCACAACCACCTTTATGACTGCTGGAACAATAATGAAGGACAGTGAGACTGTGAGTGTGGTAAGAAACACACTGCAGCAAGCATATTGAAACTTGTTTTGAGACGTAGGTAAATATAGGGCAGTGGAATCCCTTGACCAATCCACTCAGCCAATATTAGATCATTAGGAAGTCGACGGGGGTTTGCAACTTGATCTGACACCAGGAATTTAGGATCCAATAACTTACTGATATTGTGGATGACAAAAAGCACTTTAACCCTTAAACTGTTCAAATGTAGACCTACATTTTCACTGCCAGTGCTGCGGATATTTCGAAAAGAAAATTGAATTAAAGAGGGCAATTTTCTGTGTGTAATAAGGCCAAAAAAAAAAAAAAAAAAACAATAGGATCAGTTCTTACTCAGATATAAGACTAGGAAGTTGGTGCTGGATGCTTGCCTGATGGCAACATCAAGTCTTGCCACTTGCAGAAGTGTTGCCAATATACCTTTCTCATTTTTACTTTAATTTATATAATTTTTATGTTCTGATAATTACAATTTATAGTAGATCTTGTGATTTCATAGCCAATCTTTGTTCTGACACTAATACTATTAGAAATGTACTCAAATAGTCACTGACAGGTGAACATTTTCACTTGCCTTGGTCAATTACTATTAGCTAGAAATACAGTGGACCCCCGATTCGCGATGCCATCGCTATCTGATAAATCTGGTATTTGACGCATTTTAACGCAAAAATTTTGCCGCGGTTCCGTTAAGAAACCCGGTATACGAATCGTCCGAGACGTGTCCACATGTGTGCCAGTGTTTACAAGCCAGCCAGTGTGCTCGCATCTAAGGATACATTCGGTACATTCCATATTATCACAGTGTTTTTGGTGCTTGTTTCTGCAAAATAAGTCACCATGGGCCCCAAGAAAGCTTCTAGTGCCAACCCTTCGAGAAAAAGGGTGCTAATGACTATTGAAATGAAGAAAGAGATAATTGCAAAGTATGAAAGTGGAGTGCGTGTATCGGAGCTGGCCAGGTTGTATACAAAACCCCAATCAACCATCTCTACTATAGTGACCAGGAAAACGGCAATCAAGGAAGCTGTTGTTGCAAAAGGTGCAACTGTGATTACAAAACAGCGACAGCAAGTGTTAAAAGATGTTGAGAGACTGTTATTGGTGTGGATAAATGAAAAACAGATAGCAGGAGATAGCATCTCTCAAGTGATCATTTGTGAAAAGCCTAGGCAGTTGGATGACGATTTGGTAAAGAAATTGCCTGCAACTAGTGGCGATGTGAGTGAATTTAAGGCCAGCAAAGGTTGGTTTGAAAGATTTATGAATCATAGTGGCATACATAGTGTGATTAGGCATGTTGAGGCTGCCAGTGACTCTCAAGCTGGTCCTAGTGGCATTAGAAGAAGAAGGGAAGTAACCCCGGAAAAGGACTTGCTACCTCAAGTCCTATTGGAAGGGGATTCCCCTTCTAAACAATAAGTTTGACACTCTCCCCTCCTCCCATCCCATGAATCATCACCAGATCTTCATTAACCCCTTCAGGGTCCAAGGCCAAAATCCGAAGTGGTGCTCCAGTGTCAAAGAAATTTTGAAAAAAGAAAAAAAATTATTTTTTCTTACAGAATTAAAGAGTATACTTTTGTGAAGGTAATAAGACAAAAAAAAATTCTGATCAGTAATTACCGAGATACAGTGCCAAGAAGTTGACCCAAAATGACTGTAATTTACGGCATTTTTAAATTTTTTTTTTTTTTTTTCCTTTTTAATTTTTTTTTTTCCTCAACATTTGGGGTAAAGACCCATCTGTTTTAAGTAATCGTCCCCCCCAAAACAAACGTTTGCCCCGCATAGCAACCTTTTGCCCCAAAATTTTGCCCCCTTGGGAAAAAAAGTCAGGACCCTTTAGAGGAAATTTTTCCCCAAAGTTGGGGGAAATTTCGTTTACCCGGAAATTTTTTTTTTAAAATTTTCCTTTTCTAAAATAAGGAAGGGCCCCAAAAAAAGCTTTTGAAAATTGTTTTTAAAAAGGGGGAGAATTGTTTAAATTTTGGGGAAAGTTTTAATTTGGGAAAATGAAACCATGCAGGTAAAAACCCAGTGTATTAAAAAAATAAAAAAATTGGTGACAGGGGGTTAATAAAAAAATGGTGCCCTGAAAAGTTTGTTGAAAGGGCGGGGATATTTTTTAAAAAATTTAGGGCCCTTTTTAAAAAAAATTTTGTAAGGAAGGGAGGGTCAGGCTCTAGGGGGAAATTTTTTTGGGAAGAGGAGAAACCGAAGGGTTTTTGTCTTAAAAAAAAGGGGATTCCCCAAAAAAGGGGTTGCTACCCTCCATAAGGGGGATCCCCTTCTCATAACACCCTTTTCCCCCCCTTTCCACCCAAACCCAAAAAATTTTTTCAATAAAAGAATTTGAAAAAAAATTTTTTCTTTTGGGGAAAAAATTTAACTTTTTTTTTGGGAAAAAAAAAAAATTTTTTTTCATATTTGGGGTCTTGCAGTTTAAAGTTTTTTCCATTATTTCAAATGGGGGGAAATTTATTTAACGTTTGATCCCCCCCTTAAATTTTTTTCCTATGGGGGGTGGGCCAATTTTTAAAAAATATTATTAAACACAAAAAAGCCCCAAAGAAAATTATTATTTTTATTTTTTTTTAACTTTTAAATAAATTACCTGACATACCCCACTTTAGGCCCCTTAAATTACGCGCCAAAAAGCGACTTTTCCCGGGAAGGGCAGAACTCCTTTTTTTTTCCCATTTTAAATGCATATAAATGCCGACAAAAAGTTTACACAAAATTAATTTAGAAATAGAACTAGGCATTAAAAAACACACAAAGTAAAATACAGTCACAAAAATTCTTTACTTATCTTAAAAGTATTTGAAATTTAAAGAGGGAGAGGGTGAGTAGTACTTATTTGAGGAAGGGGGGGGCCCCCGGTGTAGGTAGCACTGGTTCCCCCCCTCTACTTTAAAATACAATATTTTAAAAACCCAAAAGGTAAAATGCACATACAATACCTCATTATTTTCCTTAAAAAATTTGGGTTTGTCTTAATATAGGAAGAGAGGTGAGTGATTTATTTGTATAAAGTCATGTGGGGAGCCTTAGGTGAGCCCGGGCTGCACCTACCGGTACCTACACTGTGGCCCAGAGCCCTTTATTTAAAATCGACATCCTTTTTCACTAATTTAATCATTTTTAACAACTACCTTTAGATGCCATCAAAACGAAGGGAGAATAATGAATAATTTATGCCGAAATGTAAAAAAAGCGGAGTGGGGGAGTGGCTGGGCCAAACGCAGTTTTATACCGTTTTCCTGATGGCTGAACAGAGAAAAATAATGTTGTCCCCCCACCGGCTCCACAAGTATTTTTACAGGCATATAAAATATGCAATAAAACCCCAAAAGTTTACACTAATTAAATTTTTGTTAGCAAAGAAAATAGGGATTAAAAACACAATAAAAGGTAAGATACAACAGAGTTTCTAACTTATTACTTACCTTAAAAAATTAATATTAAAGGTGAAGGTGAGTGGCAGGGGGTTTATTTAATAAAATCAGAATGGCACACCCTCATCCTCTAACTTGCACTTAAAACAAGAGGCTTACGACTTCCTTTTTTTTACAGAACCCCTTTGCGCCATCGTCAATGAGAGCCCAAATGTTAACGAAAGAGTAAACGAGGGGGGAGAACGAGATACAGAATTTAGGGGAAGTAAAAACTCAAACTGAACAGGTATGGGCATCACTTGGGTCAGGCAAATAAAGGTTTAATATGTTCTACTTTTTTTGTTCCTTCACGTCCTTGTAAGAGTTTGAAAAAAATTTACCTCAATTTTTTTTTATTTGTGGCCCGGTGGCCCCGGTGGCAAAACTCCCGCTTTACACAGGAGGCCCGGGTTCGATTCCCCTGGGTGGAAACATTTCGAACGTTTTCCCACCCCATTGTCCCGTTACCTAGAGCAAATAGGTACCGGGTGTGTCGACTGGGTGGGGCGCACCTGGGGGACAAGATTGAGGACCCCTGGAAATAAGTTAGACTTCCTCGATGAGCCTGATTTCTTGGGTTACCCTGGGTGGCTAACCCCCCGGGGGTTAAAAATCGAACAAAAATTTTTTAATTTATTTATTTTTTTTTTTTTAATAATAATTACCCCAATAAAATATTTACATTGTGTCTTTGTTCAGAATAACAAACAGCAAAAACCCATTTTTGGGTAAATGAAGAAAATAATATTAATATTAAAATTTTTTTTATTTTTATTTAGTAGTATTAATTTAAATAATATAATTAAAAAAATAATATTTTTTTTATTATTTATTATAAAAGCAATAAACCCCCCAAGGGGGTGAATTGCTTCTGGTAAAGGCATATGAAAAGAATTTTTTTCTAAGTTACCCCCCAGTGTTTGACTAGAGAAAAAGTATTCTTTCGAATCCTACACAGTGCTTCGTAAACAAACTCATATTTACTAAATTTTTTTCTGAGTGATGTATCTGTTTATATGCTAGTAATGGGTTTCATATTAATTTTTTAGGAAAAAAACATAGATGGATTATGAAAAAGCCTTATGTGTAAAATAAGACATTTGTGTGCCCAAAATTTATTTTTATTATGCTTTTTTGGCATTTATGAGTGGAGGACTTAGGATTTTAACCCCTTTGGGGCTTTCAGGCCCCTCCTATGTGCCAAATATTAAAAAAAAAAAAATAATTTTTCTTATAAATGTTAGGTATTTTTAGTAGTTTTTAGCCTAAAAAAAATTTTTTTTCCTCAGACTTACCGAGATATGACCGCAAAGTTTTTTCAGAAAATGCGTGCGTACGGCAAAAAGCGGCGACCGCGCCCCCCCGGTATTCTTTTTTTTTCCCAAATTTAAGGGTTTCTTGCATTTTTCAATATTTTTCTGTTCCAGGGTTTAACTTATGTGGCCTGTAAACCCAAATGAAAGGGCATTGTTAAATATCATCAGTTTACAACACAATCGAACAAACTTTATATTTAGTTTGTGTATAACTTTGTTTACAAAAACAAACAATACTTTTCTATTGTTCCAAATTTATACATATGTACAGTCATAAACCGTTCCTGAACTGCTGCAGCTTGTGGAACTTTTTTGAAAACAGGGTTATGCAGAGGGGAAATTCACACTCCCAACATAAAACGAGTGTTCTCTGTTTGGGGCGTTTTGTGGTATCTACATACATAACCCCTTTTGGTTTTTTCTTGGCGTAGTAGGAGGCGTTGTTGGATGTGATACCAGGCCTCAAACGAGATGATGTCTGGGGCGTGGTCTATTGCGGGGTTTGCCCCTTGGTACTTTGCAATTTTTTGTCTGTTATGCAGGCAAAATTCACCATTTTTTTGGTGTTTTGTTGGTCTTAAACTTGTTTTTGTTAAAAACTTTTAGCATAGAGATATCAACAAGAGGGAAAAAAAAAGTTTTATATCCCACTTATAATTTGCGTAACAGTCTGAAAACCCAATCTGCATGTCAATTTGTCCACTAAGTGCAGCTTTAGAAGGGGGTTCATTGGTCTCCTTTTTTCCTGCCACTGGGTCCATTTCGTTTCGTGAATGATGTCAAAATGTGACTCACTTTTGCATGCCACGAAATCCCATATGTCATTGGCAGAAAAGGCTTGCACCTCCCTTGCGAGTGCCAGGTTAAACCCTTTGGCATATGTTTCGATTCCCACCACTGTGCCACAACGTCTGTCAATTCACTGCAAAAAATCCTGATTAAGGGGCTTGTGTCCCAGTTATCAGTAATAACTATCCCCCTTCCAAGAATGGTTCCATCATTGTTCGAACCACTTCACCAGAGATCCCCAATAATTCTGGTATCTCCAAAGTATTACTGCCAGTGTACACAATTTACCCAAAAAACCACTTCTGCAACACACAGTAAAATGTTTTTTAAACCAAAGTTTTCTCTTGTTGGTATTATTGCTTGAATGAGATTTCCTTTGAATAAAATAAAGGGGATCATCAATAACAAGCTTCCAAAGGGATAAAAAACATGAGCATTTTTGTTGCAGGTACAAAAAAACCATTTTGATCTTATAAAAACTTTTCATTTCTGTGGCCCCGTTTTGTTAAAAAGTGTAACATCGAAACAGTTCGGGAAAACGTTGAACATATGTCACAAAAACCCGGGAGTTGAAACCAGGGGTTTTTTTGCCCGTTGTGGGCAGTGTGCTTATACACTGGGAAAATTATTGGCAAAAAACAGGTAATCTCTCCCACAGTTGTCCCCTTCCCCTTTGTGTGCCGTGTTTTTTTGGTGAGAGAATTGTTTTTGCCATGGTGTAATCACAGTTGTGTTTGTTTCCCTGAAAATGTTGTCCTCAGGGGTTCATCGAAGAAAAATTCAAAAAGTCCAGTTCACTGGATTGTTCCCAAAGGGACTGATGGCTTTATTTTACTTTCTGTTTATCAAAGTCATGGGGGCTGGGAAAAACTGTCACCGTCCTGCCAAACCCCGAAGCGGTTGTGGTGGGGTTGGATATTGTACCCTGGTTGTGGTTGTGCAGGTTTTTGGGTTTTGCAGGGTTTTGGTGGTGCAGGTTGTGGAGTGGGGTAGGTGGGCTGGTTGTTGTGCTGCGTCAGCAGCGTGGGTAGTAGGGGCCCGTGATGGTGCCCAAAGGGCCATGCCACCCCCCTACACCACCATGCCCCCCCCTCACTGTCACCTTTTATACCCATCGTTACAATATCGTCATTTCACTATCAGGTCGTGGGGTTTGGGGGCCCCGGGATGTGCTCCCCGAGTTTCTCCTTTCCCCCTTGGGAACAAATTGAAACACTACCAGACCGCATGCACGTCGTACATACTGCCACTTCATGGGGAATATTCATCTCACTGTACTAAATGCTTTTAAGACCTTGAAAACACATCACTATCACTATCACGATATTGGGGGTTGTACCGACCAAATGTTTCCTCTTTGTCCCGGTACAGGGGAAGTGAACTAACAAGCCGGCGCAGCACCGAGGTGGAAGGGTTTTGGGGCATTGGGTTTTTTATCACCAATTACGTTTTTCTGGGCACTTTTTCCCGGGAACACTCACTTCAAAACCTGGAAATTTACTGTCACTGCATTTTCATCGCTGTTAGAGCTTCCTTTGGGGAAAAAAGACCCCCAATCCCGCCGAGGGGTGAGGGAAATTTTTACCGGGCTGGGGAAAAAGGACAACAACATGGCGTTCCCACAAAGCACCCCGGGGTCCCGTATTTTTCAAGGGGGCACACCGACCCTGGACCCCTTTTCTCCGTGAGCCACCCGGCCCTTTTGGGGCTTGTTTGAAGCCCCTAGAATTTGTGCATATAAAATACTCAAAACATTTGGGTCGTAAGACGTTTATACGTGGAAACAGTCAAAGGGTTAATGGCCGCACACCAACAATGTGTAAGTAATTTAGGGACAGGTACACAAAGTATAATTACAGAGTACATATAAAAATTAATGCAGTAACTTTAACAACACTTGAAATTTTGGAAAGTTTTCCTGACGCGTAATAGATGTGGTCCACGGAAACAGTAAACAAACCGGGTGGGGCGCCGTATTTAAAAGACCGATGCCGTGTCAAGCATAGTTGCTGATCCTGTATATCCTGTAATGAATATAGGATAGCATAGTAGTATCATCCATATGCCTTTATGACACGAGACCACCTTGTAGTCCTGTGGCTTGTGTGAGGTCACGGGAATACACATGTGCAGCTCATCCCTCTGTCCCTGCCTCACGTCGGCGGCAGACCATCCAGGCATAGACAGGCAAGGCCCAAAAAAAAAAAAAAAAACAAAAAAAAAAAAAACCATTGGGGGGCACCATTCCTCATCTAAGTTTCTGACAAATATAGCTACCATCCTACAAGTGTCTGTCTACCCTATAACCTACGATGATCTCCATTAAGAACCGCCTTAACGACAAATGGTGCCAGCGGAGGCCTGTACTTCATGAACGATTACAGCGATTTCTGGAGATAAAATTTCGACCAGCAAGACGGCCCATTTTCGTGTCACCAGTAGGCCTACCGACTACCAGATCACCCAGCCACTACCTCAAGCCAGCTACTCTACCAGCTCTACATTATCACTGTCAGTCTCTTTTGTATTAGGGTTTCCTGCCTTTTTGGCATCACTCTCCCGAGGGGTGACCCGAGTTTGCAAATTAAGCCAGTTTCCAGTCTGTGGTGGGGAGTCAGAAACAACCGAGTTCCAGTCGAGCCAAGTCTACACCAACCAATTATTTTGCCTGCCAACCAGCTTCCACCCTGCTGTGCTCATCTTTGAAGTTGTCAAGCTATTCTGTGTGAAGGGTTAAATAAGCCAGCTAGCAACTAACGCCAGGTGTCCATTTACCCCAGTACTCAGCAAGCCACGTGCGTAGTCTTCATCCGCTTGTGATTCAAGCTTCTCCAAAGCATTCCTGGTAGTCTCTTTTTTCATCCTTTTGGTGTTTGTAGTATTTCGTGGTTTATTAAGGCCAGCCGGCTTAGAATTATCTCGGCGGCAGTGTGGGTGTTTCTCAGAGAGGCTTTTACGACTTCAAACATAAAGCCCAACCACTCACGATCACGTGTCTCACCGTGCCGGTCTCAGACCCTCGTTCAGGTGCCATTAACCCACAAACCCAACTCCAGTCAGCCATTACAAAACTCGCCTACCTCAATCAGTGTTTTGGTGTCACTGCTTAGGGTTGTAGGCACCATATTTTAAGGACCAAATAGGGGGTCAAGAGCTAGAGTGTGTCGCGCCACCTTTATAAAGCCTCCTGTGTGTGTCTTCGCCGATTTAAGCGCAATTCTACGATCAACTGTGCAGAGGACAGCAGTCAAGACGATATAAACAATCTCAATTCTCATTCTCCAATTGTTACAGCGATAATATTTTTTTATTAGAGACAATTGCGAGTGTTTGAACATACTTTTGGGTTCCCATGAGAATTTTTTCTCTTCGTGACATCAGTGACTCTTGATCAGAACTCAGTTTTTATCATGTACTGATTGCATTAATTTTCTTTAATCTCCTTAATTCAGTGTTAACATTCGTGGCATTAATTTATATCTGTTGTGTTGTGTAACTTTTTATAACACTGAGTAAGTACTGAGTGTTTTGTTCCTTGTTGTGTGTGCAACATATGGCAAATATAGAAACTTGTGTTTTTAACTTCAGTATCATGAATTAATTCTGTATTTTTCACCTCATATTCCAGGCATAAACAACCATTGTTTCTGTTTAATTTTTTTTCTTCCTAGCATTTGTGTATTTTTGTTTTGTTCCCTGTGTGTTGACATTCTTTTTCATATTCTTTTATTCAGCAGTGTTTAATTTTGTCTTATTTCCCACAGACAATAGTGTCCTTATTTTGTGCAAGCAAGAAATCACTTTTTACAAAATTTTTTTCACACATTCAAGTTTTCATAGCAAAAAATTCTAGACTGTGTTTAAATTGATGTGTAGTGGTTTCTGCATCACTGTAAGTTTGTTTCAACCCCTGTTTTATGTAATTTTTTGCACCTATTATTTTTTCATGTTTTATATGAACAATTCACTCTTTAGTGCAATTTTTTAAGTTTTCCTTTTAAAAGTAAATTGTTCTTTTGCTGTTAAGTGTTTGTATAATGCAGTTAAGAGTTAAGTGTTCATTCTTGATATATTTCTTTTCTTGTGTGTTATAATTTGTATTATTGTCACACATTGATTCATTTTGCAATATTTCTTGTGCAAAAATTGTGTGCTATTAAAGTTATTCTTGCAGAAAATTTTATTCCAGTGTTGTGCAATACTTTTTTTGATTAGAAAGCTGTTTGATATATTACTACAGTTTATTACAGTGCAGTTCTTATTATGCACTTTCTGAGGCATAGTATTTTAATTCCTTTTCTGTGTCATTTTATTTTTTTATTTCAGTGAATTGTGTGTCTGATTTAATTTTTGCACAAGTTTATTGAGTCCATTTTATCAATTTTATTGTGTATTTCCTTGTTGCAATTGAAAGTAAAGACAACTCACAGGCCATTATCAATTTAAAGAAAATTGAGCATATTAAGAATTGAGCAAAGTACAAGTTCTCTTGATTTTCAGTGTTTTGTTTAAGATGCATATTTTTTCTTGTTGAGTTCTTAGCTTACTGTGTAACTTGTCAATTTTTATTACTTATGCAGAATAGTTAAGCATTTTCTTCCCATTAAGCTTATGTGTCATTCTCTCCATTTTTTCTTGTCTTTATTGTCCTTCAGTAAGTCACTGAGATGGTCCCAGTCCACTTTTGAACGTCAATTAAGTGTTTCATGCCAGTCAAAGTCAATATGAATCAGTCTACAGTACCAACATTTCCTAACCGACTGAAAGACAATACCTAGCCCTTGAGCAATGTGCTTTTTGTTCTCACAGCTTGTTATCTGAGATTATGTTAAAGTGCTGCGAAATGTGAAGTTCAGATTAAGTTCCTATAGATCCATGAATTACTTTTAACGTACCGAGCGGTCAGGCACTAGTAATTCAGTCACTCCATCTGGTGTTCCACCTATACCTTCAGACTTGGCAAGGATAGTGTTCCGTTGCCTCAAGTGTGCCGGGGACACTCAGACCTAGTCCTTGAGTGTCACAGCCTACCCTGCAGTGACCGCTTACTGTCGATTAGAGTTTCTCCCACAAGGGGATGCCTTGTTCAGAAAATCGATTACTGCAACTATAATGCCATCTCTTGTTGATGAGACATGCTGTCTGCAGAAAGGACGTCACTGTTACAGCTAGTGGTTTCTCACTAGAGGTGTCTGTTGTTGTTCCTAATGTTCCAGATGGTGCCCATCCTAGTGACAGTAATCAGTGCTTTAAAGAGTTATTTCTCGAAGTAACTTTCACATGTTACGTTGTAATGTAGTTTCTCTTTTATAGATGATACCTCGGTCACGTGTGCGACTCGAGATTGAATGTCAGCATTGTCACCGTTTGCAATCTTTTCTCCGTGTTTGCAGTTTGAGATAGTAATTTCGTTCTCTCTCGCCCTTGCTCATATTGGTGTGTAAAGCGTTAATTTTTTCAATCGGAGGGGAGTCATCCACTCCACCGAGTTTGTAGTTCTTTCCCTTCCAGTAAGAAGAACTGTTACCATTTATTCATAACAAACAAGCGCCTCACTGGAAGGTTTAGCCAGATGGACTTGACTATCCAAGAGTTTTCAATCCCACTTTTGAAAATTTACCTTGCAAGTCAAATGTAGTCGCAGATGCATTTATCGCGACACGATAAGTGTATTTACTGCAGATCCTCCATTTACTGTCGAGGATGTCAAAAATATGCCCAAAGAACCGATCCTTGTCTGGTGTTATTCGATTCCTGCTCCAGAAGATATTATTCTTACTGTGAAGCCACCACACCCATTGTGAACTTTGTAATGATCCAAGAAATTACTGTATCGAATAGTCGAGTTGAGTAACTCCTATCAGACGAATAGTAATTCCACAGCACATAGTGATTGGTAGTAGTAACTATTCGTAATACTACCCTTCAGATCTCTCTCAAGTCAAGGCATGTGTTAGCCATTGGCAGAGAATTCGATCCTCCCAGAGATGATAACCATTCTGCCAATGTAAACCATACCCCTCGCAGAATTGGGTTTAAATGACATAGAGGGGGGGGGTGGCGTGGAGTTGGGGGGGATAATTAGATGTCCGAGATGAAATGAAAATTATTATCTGTGTGTTTTGTGTATTAGCTGATCAGTTTTGTCAAAATTTTCGTTGTCACGGTCCCTCCGTATTCTGAGAAATTAACAGTCTAGATTGAGTGCACCGAATTCTGTCTTTCTGTTAACACACTTCTTTGGTGATGAATGTTGCAGCGAGGAGAAGGCTGGAGGCAGGGAGATGTCATGTCTGAGGGCAATGTGTGGTGGTGAATAAAAGCATAGAATTTCGTAGTTTGGAAGTTAGTAGGAGTGCGGGATACCAAAACTGGTTTGTCCAGCAGGGCTGAGGAAGGTTGTTTGATGTGGTTCGGACATGTAGAGAGAATGAGCGAAACAGAATAACTCAAGAGTGTCTCAGTCCTGTAGTGGGAAGGAAGGCGGGTAGGGGTTCAGCCCTAGAAGGGTTGGAGGAGGGGTAAAGGAGTTTTGTGTGCGAGGGGCTTGGACTTCCAGCAGGCAATGCGTGACGCGTGTTTGATAGGAGTGAATGGGAGACAAATGGTTTTAATACTTGACGGCTGTTGGAGTGTGAGCAAAGTACATTTAATGAAGGGATACAGGGAAACCGGCAGGGGCCGGACTTGAGTCCTGGAGATGAAGTACAGTGCCTGCACTCACCTGAAGGAGTGGGTGTTAATGTTGCAGTTTAAAAACTGTAGTGTAAAGCACCCGTCCTGGCAAGACAGTGGAATGGAGTGAATGTGGAGAAAGTTTTTCTTTTTTTCTCGTGCCACCCAGCCTTGGTGGGAATCGCCAGTGATGATAATAAAAAAAAATAAATAACTATCTTTGGTATATATTTATTCTTCTCAGAAATCTGTAGAGTGCATGACATACAGACCAGATCGATCAATTATCCATCCATATTGTATAATGATTTGTTCTTTATAGTTGTAATGATTACGTTTTTACACCCTTAAGTCAAAATCATGTGTAATCATCCATAGTTCTAAGTTATATATGAATTGTTATGTATAGAATCAAGCCCAGATCCGCCTGCCTGTTCAGCCTATAGTAAAGTAGTGTACTGTCGGGATGACATACAAACAGACCGAGCTGTCAGCATAGTTCTGATCGCCTGTATTCCCTGTATGATAATAGATAGCATAGTAGTATCATACCATATGCTTTAGACAAAACGAGACCCCTTGTAGTGCCTGTGCTTGTGTGACGTCACGGAAACACATGTGCAGGCTCATCCTCTGTCCCGCCTCACTCGCAGCAGACATCCAGCGTAGACAGGCAAGGCACTGAGGCTCCATTCCTCATCTCAGTCTGAAATATAGCTAAACCATCCTACAAGTGTGTCTACCATAACCTACGATATCTCCATTAGAACCCCTTAACGATAGCCGTATAGCAAATTTGGGTCATAATCTGTGACATCGCCAATAGCGGAACGCCGAAAAAGCAGAGCCTAATACTTGAAAATACTACTGCTCTATCATATATTTTACATATTTAAAAATCGCTGGACCTGGTTTAGAACTGCGAGCTTATGAAGTCCTTGAAACAAGGCACATGCACAGAGGTACCTACAAACCTCGCACGATAAACCGATGTCCTTTGCGTTTGTTGGCAATCGTTTTGTTGTGCACCAGACAACACATCTCTACCGGAGTAAATACTCTTCTTAGTTGAAGGAAGCTGTATTATGAAATTATCACCTTCCATCCATCAAAATGCTTGGGTATATTCTCAGGAATTCGAGGACATTGTTGTATAGCAGGTGTTGTTACCTGGTACTACATTATGAGTTGTCCTGACAGCAACAAACAAAATTCACCATACGGTGGTCGTTGCCAGTCTTCTTTTTGGGTACATATTATATGCATTGAGCATTGAAATGTCCATGAGATGGAAGAAAAGTTTCATGTACCACTTAACTCTTACGAACCAATCAACAAAGCCAATCTGCATGTCACATTTGTCAACCAAGCGCATGTTTTGTGTATAATCAATCACTCTCACTGGTTTTCGAATATGTTCATTAGTCACTCGACAACTTGGCCACTGTCTTGCATTTCGTTACGGTGAATGGTTGTCAACAATGTAAACCCTCGTTTGTCATGCATGATGTCATTGGCAGTAAACACCTGCAAGTCATCACCACGAGCACCTGTGCTGAGCCTGGGCATAATTTTAAATGATTAGAATGCACGTGCCACACAAATCTCCCTTTTTTCAATCGCAAGAAATCACTGAGTAAAGGGCTTTTTTGTACCAGTTATCGGTATATAATATATGCCCCTTACCAAGTTTAAGGTGCCATTAGCTTCTCACAAAGTCATCTGAGATACCCAATAACATCCTGGTATCTTTCAATGTTTTACTTCCTGTGTATGCAACAATATCCAATACCAGGCCACTGTCACAGTCACAGAGTACAAACATTTTATACCAAAGCATTCCTCTTGCTGGGAAATATACTGCTTGAATGACATTTTTCCCTTTGGAGTGAGAGCTGCCTTGAGACGAGGCATGGTGAACAAGGGTAACTGAGCCGGCGTTCCCATAATGCTATGAGGGCGCCTAGATTTTTTGTTTATGGCGCACACCCACCATGCAGACCCGTTCTCTCACATGTAGGCCTATGAGCATTTTCGCGCTAAATTTGACAGCGCTAAAATTTTTGGGTTGTAGATCTATGGTTTGGACACTGATCGTGAAGCTGTAGATCTACGGGATGGACCCTGAAAGGGTTAAAGGTAAGTGTCATGCATTCTATTGTTAGTAGAGTACTACAAACTGTGCATGTCTTCTTCAGTTTGTGTGCATTAAACTTAATATTTCATGTGGTAAAATTTTTTTTTTCATACTTTTTGGGTGTCTTGCACGGATTAATTTGATTTCCTTTATTTCTTATGGAAAATTGATTCGCTTTTCGATAATTTGGTTTTCGATGAGCTCTCAGGAAAGGATTAATATCGCAAAACCGGGGTCCACTGTATATAGAAAGTATTTTTTAGGTCTCAGCAATGTTAGACATGCTGAGTAGTATACAGAAACTCCTTGAGCATGGTTTTAGATGAGTAACACTAAACTGCTGACAGTTTCATCAGTGGAGTGACACTTGATAATGTGCACTGCTCTAGGGAACCCTGGCTTTATTTGTTTTCACTGTTACAAAACAAAAATGCCTGTCTGTCTGTCTGTCTCTGTCTGTCTGTCTAGCTATGCATATCTGTCTGTCTAGCTCTGCTTGTCTGTCTGTTTAGCTCTGCTTATCTGTCTTTCTGTCTGCCTGTGTGTGTGTCTGTCTTTCTGTCTGCTTGTCTCTCTCAGGGAGTGGCTCATAATCCAACAGGTATTACACACGATGCAGTTGTCACGTCTGATTCCTGATCAAGTAAAAATGCATATTACTTGCCACTCATGTTTATTATGCCTTATATCTACAAGCACTGTATAGCACTTTCCCTGGATTTTTTGGGTTTCCTAGGTAATTTACACTATGTATAATAACTGTACTTATGTGTACCTGTGAGAGACAGAGACAGAGATGGAGATTTAGACAGAGAGACAACTTCAGCCAGTCAGCCAGCTGGCCAGCCAGCCTGCCGAATACGTATTACACATGTTTCAGAATCGTTTCTCTTTACGTAGGGCATAGGTTATAGGACATTTTGGCAGGATGATACTACCAGTGGTATCAGAAATGAAAGAATGTTGCACAAATGTTGCACATGGGTTATTATCAAGGTTTTTGATATTTCCTCGACCACTTGTGGCTATATCCATCTTAAAGCCACTAAACTTTGGGTCAACATCACTTCCTCTTAAAAGGGGAGTGTTAATACGACATGACATCAGTGAATCCCTGGTGTTTGCCACGCTATTTGCTCTAGCTGGTGCTCAATTGAACTGGTGCTCTCACAAGGCACTAAGTGGTCCCAGATTTTTTTAATACTGTGGACACCAAGTGTTAAGACCCATTTTATACTGACCAGGCATCTCAGGCCAATTGTGTCATATTTGGAGGCAGGAAAAAATAAAACATAGATCTACATTTGGAGCACTAGCGATACAAACTTAGATCTATGTTTGTACAGTATAAGGGTTAAGTGCCCTTGGTGGGACAGTTTGAAGTTTGATGTTAGCATATCTGTGAGTAAGAAGTTTTTCTGTGAGTGCTTGATCGTTAGTAACAAAAACATAATTGTCCTTGTCATGATGAATCTCAAGGTTTTTCTCTGGGTTGTCTATTTAGCCTCACAGGGAAATCAAGCGATAACAATTCATCATTCCACCAATTGCTCCTCTTCCCTCCCACACCCACCCTGCTCTATCCACAAGCTTATGCTAAACACTCTTAACACTGCATTCTTAAATCCACCCCATAGTTCTTCAACTTCCTCATTTCCTATACCCTCACTAGCCCATCTTTCTAAAAATAGTTGCTGATATTATTATATACAGGTATTTTTTATTATTTTCAAACAAGGTTAAACAATTAATGTCTTAGTGAAATTTATATCCATAGCATTTCATAAGGTATTTGTTGAGGAAAGACATTAAGTATGGATGCAACCATCCTGCCAGGGAAACCCAGAGCATGTCAGTCTTCCTTTTCAAAGGCTTCGTAGTCACCAGTGAATTATTTGCTAGATTCTACATCGCATAATATGAAGCATACATCACCAACAGTGTGATGTATGCTTCATGTAGGAGATTTAGCAATTTTAGAGCCTAAAAACAGGAAAATCCTTGGGGTTACTGCTCATGCTTTCTTGCTGCTGGCAAATTTGTAAACATTTGGCCACTATCTGAAAATAAAGAAAAATAAACCTATAATGTACATGACAAGAATTTAATTTAATTTCTAGAAAACATAAAATCTTGCTAAATCTTTAGGTTACTTATCATAATCATTTTAATGGGTAAGCAATCTAAAGGAAATAAATAAATTACAGTCATCCCTGCAAATTCGAGGTCTTCAGTATTTGTGGATTCAATAATCCATAATTTTTCTGACTCAAATAGTTTTCCCATGCCCAAATCTTTATTTAATCTGGTCACTATTTTTTATGAATAGTAATAGCAATCATATTAGTGATATACAGTGGACCCTCCCTTTTCGTGATTAATCCATTCCACAGAGTCTGATAAAATGTGAAATTCACGAAAACTGAAACCGTTTTCCCAATAAGAAATAATGAAAATCCAATTAATCTGTTTCTGACACCCAAAAGTATTAACAAAAAATACATTTTATAGAGAATAACTATATTCCATGGCTTATTTATCTATCAGAATTCATCTAATATGACATAATAAACAATATTAATAACACTGAAACATGATATATACTCTAAAATGAATAAAATATCTCATACACATGTGAGGAGTAAGTGGTGGTAATGTTGTTGTTGGGTTTATAAGGGCCATTGAGAGCATAAGACATACATATTAGTGGTAGTGGAGGCGGCAGCAGAAGCCATCAACACTACTCACACAAACAATGTATGTAATTTATAAATAAGAAATATTTACACTTTAATTTATAAATAAGAAATATTTACACTTTATAAATAAGAAATATTTACACTTACTGTACCTTGGAGATGCTGGCATTTGCTTAGGGTGTTGGAAGATAGGCAGGGCGGTGTATGTTTGTCAGTGGCCTTATATACCTCCAACAACATTGAAGGAGTCAGTTTCATGTCATCCTTTTTCCATCGCTTAACTTACTTGCTACACTGTTAATGCTACATTTTATCGCTGGCTGGTGCTATAGCCTCTACTGACTCCTGCTGCTTTAGTATCATACATATCGCAGGATCACTGAATCACTGAAGAAGGCACATTCTCCCTTCTCTCTTCTTCCTCCACTTTGGTACTTTGCTGTGAGTTTTTTCTTGAATTCTATCATGTTTCTCACCTTCTTTATCAACAGGCTGGGACTATCAGCGTTCTTTGGGCCCATGGTGGCTTATTTAGCAGTCACACAGAATAAACAAGTGCAAAAAACAATGAATTATTATGAAATGTTTAATATGACCTTGCACTATAATGTTCACTCACTGAGAAACAAAGTGACACTGCCTCAGAATTCGTGTGTGCGAGGCTTTGTGTGCGCGCAGCACTCAGACAGGTACCGTACCACCAACAAGAACAGAGGAAAGTAACGAAAACTGAGCCAATAAAACCATACCACGGGCGGGGATAGAACCCACGATGAGAGAGTCTCAAAACTCCAGACCATTGCATTAGCCACTGGACCAGCTAGCCACAATAAGATTCATCCAACTAGGTATATTTCTACACCATTGGAAGGTTAGCATAGGCACCACTGTGACCACAAATGCAAGGTTTTACAGACGAATCTCAAGCTAGCGTGGCCATGACGAACTCTAGCTCAAGTCCCCTCAAAGCCGTCAACATGTTTGCAATTGTGTCATTACGATTTCGTGAATCATGTCTGACTGAGCCAATATTTTTACGAAAAAAGTTGACGATAACTGAAATTCAGGGAAACAGAGCCCAATGAAATGGGAGGGTCCACTGTATTAATGAGTTTTTTTGTTTAACAAACTGGCCATATCCCATCAAGGCAAGGTGTCTTAAACAGAAAAATTAATGTTGTTCTTTTTAAATTTAGTAATTTACACAGGAAAAGGGATTACTAGCCCCTTGCTCCCAGCATTTTAGTTGCCCCCTTATGACATGCATGGCTTACAGAGGAAGAATTCTTTTCCACTTCCCCATGATATATGGTCTCTAAAACACAAAATAAACCCCCAATCTGATTTCTTTTTAAACACACTGGCTGTCTCCTCCTCCCCCCCCCCCACCACACACACACACACACACCCCACACACACACACAAGACCCCCCCCCAAAAAAAAAAAAACTGGAAGCACATTTACCATCGTTTATTCAATAGCTGTCCTGCTAGAAGTGGGCTGACATCACAATTCATATGACCCTCCAAACTGCAACATCCCCACCACTCACTCGGAGTGCAGACACAATACCTCCTACCTCGAAGACTCAAGTCTGGTTAACTGAATGCCTTTGAATCCCTTCATAAATGTTACCTTGTTCACACTCCAACAACACAGTGAGCCATTAAAACCACTTGTTTCCATTCAGTCCAATTTAACATGCTCACACAAGCCTTCTGGATACTTGAGCCCCCACCTAGTACTCAAAACCATTTTTACCCCCTCCCCAGCCAATCATGGGATGACCCTACCCCTTTTCCCAGCCAATCATGGGATGACCCTACCCCTTCTTAATCCATCCCTGATTTATACATTCTCTTGGTCATTCTATGCTTCTCTATCTTCTCTAAATGCCCAAACTGTTTCAAGAACCCATCCTGCCTTCTAAATAATACCTTTCATAACCCCACCTAATTCTCTGTATAATATTTAACCACACACACACACACACTGCCTTAAAACATGACATCTCCACTGTCTCCAGTCTTCTCCTCACTATCATGTTTAAAACACATAATTCACACTTGTATAAAATTGTTGGCACCATAAAACTGGTACAAGTTCCTTCATTTTTGCCCCTATGGACAACAACATCTCTACAGATAAAGATAAAGATTTTATTTCTTTGCAAGGTTACAATGTGTATTTACAATTTTGATTAGTTAAGTACAAAGAAAACCATTATCATGCTGGGGCATTTCAGGCAGACTTATCCTAATACATAATAACTACTTTAGTCTAGATAAGGTAAGAGTGGCTAACTTTTTTAATAAATCTTTATTTTATCTTAATACTAATGTGAAATAGTCAAGGTGGAGGTTTATAAGAATAATAATCTTGAAGTTGCACATAATAAAAAAAATATTAAAACTAATGGTTTAAACATCAATATTTCATGGACTGGCAGATGTTTTAATAGACTCAAGGTCATATAATATAATATTTGGGAGTTGCTTCAAACTGGTTAGTTGTTTTTGGTTATATTGAGATATGATATGATTTTTAAGCATAGCCCTAAATTTGTATGTTGTCAGGGGATCCTTTACTGGTTCAGGTAGTGAATACCAGATCATTGGGCCCTTAATGTGCATTGAATTTTTGCATAGTGTAAGACTGACATGAGGGATATCAAAGAGTGCCTTGTGATTTGTATTGTGACTGTGCATTCTGTTGTAGCTACCAAGAAGAAGTTTAACCCGTAAACGGTCCAAACGTATATATACGTTTTTTCAACATTTGAAAGTATGTTAAAAAAGTAGATCTTCTTTTTGTTTTTTTACATTTGAAAATGTGTAAAAAAACTTTGATCTACTTTTTTTTATTGTTATATTTGAAAATACAGTCCTCCCTCACAAATCCGGCAATCAGTTATTCGGTCCCTTCAGTTATTCGGCACTAATTTTGGCTAGCATAATTTCAAATTTCCAGGGTCGCCACACCAACCTGCTGGTACTGTTTGGTGGTGCTACTTGCTGCATAAGTTATTCCAATTTCTTTTTCTCCGTTTATTGTTTTAACCTGCTTACTTTTAGCCCTAGCCATGGTTCCAATGAATAAAAGAAATGCTTCTCATTATGTAAAGCACCTACACAGTATATTATCCATTAAAGATAAGGTGGCTTTGAAGCCACTGTCGGTTGTCATGAACTCAGTCTCATGAAGCAGGAGAATATGCTTTATTATTACGGTAATATCAACACTACAGCTTATCTGCCTATCACAATTGATCTAATATGACATAATAAACAATATAAATAACATAAAACATATTAAATACTCCAGAATAAATAATATTTGGCATAATACTAAGCAGTTCGACAGAGTTATGAAGAGGATATGGTAAACAAATACCATTCTCCTATCCTTGTCTTGGGGGCTTATATTAGAGAAAACGGAGTATAGCACAGGACTTATATTAGAGAAAACAGAGTATAGCACAGGGCTAACTATGATATACACTCATACTCCACCATAAACATGAAACAAAAAAGTTATTTTCTCTCTATAGTTTATCACACACAGCAACATATGTGTAGAGAACCTAGGATAAACCAAAAAAAAGTCAACATGGCTTATTTCTAGTACCTGGCTTGGGTTAGCCTTATATGATTTTTGGTAAATATTCGATTCCCAGCCTGGGTAGAAACATTAGGCATGTTTCTTTACACCTGTTGTCTATGTTTACCCATCAGTAAATGGGTACCTGGGTGTTAGTCAACTAGTGTGGGTGTTATCCTGGGACACTGACCTAATTTTCTTGAAATACTCTGCATAACAAGCGGCTTTCTATACAGTAGTATGTCACTGATGTCAGCTAGGCCTGTATACCTTGTATGTGTAGTAAATATATTATTATTATTATTATCATTATTATTATTATTATTATTATTATTATTATTATTATTTTCTCAGTTGTTTGTTGGGTTATCTTATTCAAACTTGGGCAATGTATGATGGAAAGATACTTCTTCACGTACACCAAAAATGAAAGAAATCAGACCATAAATAGCGGAGTTCATTTCTCAGCCATTAGCGGCCGCTTAGCGGTATATTTTTGTATGGTTGTTGTGGTTACATTCTCATTTTTCGCTCTCATTTGATAGAATGAAAGATATATTACAGAAATAGATATGATTTTGATTGCTTTCATGAAGAAAAGTACCTTGAAATTGTGCTCACTGTAGCGAAAATGTTCTATTCTTTAGTGAAGCTCAAGAGTAAACAAATGACGTCACCGTCCAATACCTGTCCGCCTGCCAGTCTAAATTCCAGTACGGAGTCAAGAATGGACTGACATTATTTATACAATTATTACAATAATGCAATAGGCAATGGGGTCGAAGAGGTATGGGGTAGGTTTAAAAATGTAGTGTTAGAGTGTTCAGCAGAAGTTTGTGGTTACAGGAAAGTGGGTGCAGGAGGGAAGAGGAGCGATTGGTGGAATGATGATGTAAAGAGAGTAGTAAGGGAGAAAAAATTAGCATATGAGAAGTTTTTACAAAGTAGAAGTGATGCAAGGGGGGAAGAGTATATGGAGAAAAAGAGAGAGGTTAAGAGAGTGGTGAAGCAATGTAAAAAGAGAGCAAATGAGAGAGTGGGTGAGATGTTATCAACAAATTTTGTTGAAAATAAGAAAAAGTTTTGGAGTGAGATTAACAAGTTAAGGAAGCCTAGAGAACAAATGGATTTGTCAGTTAAAAATAGGAGAGGAGAGTTATTAAATGGAGAGTTAGAGGTATTGGGAAGATGGAGGGAATATTTTGAGGAATTGTTAAATGTTGATGAAGATAGGGAAGCTGTGATTTCGTGTATAGGGCAAGGAGGAATAACATCTTGTAGGAGTGAGGAAGAGCCCGTTGTGAGTGTGGGGGAAGTT
>NC_069413.1:13968364-14010188 GCF_026875155.1 Cherax quadricarinatus | reverse complement strand
AGTCCAAAAAGAAAGGGGTCCAAAAAGTGGATTTTAATTTAACATGTTACATCAATTTTCTTGTAACCTTGAGGGGTTTTCCATCATTCTTCGTAGCTCCCTTCCCTTCTTTTTCCGAAAATCCTTTGCCACTAATTTGAATGTTTCGCAAGCAGATTTCCCCACCCCTGGAGGTCTGATTCAAAGTCACCATTTTAAAGAATTATTATTATTAAAATCAAAAGAAGCGCTAAGCCAAAGGGCTATACAGCGTTGCAGGGTGGGGAAGGAAGAAAGGGGTTTTTGGATGGCGAAGGGAGGGGGGATATCAGCAGGTTACAGAAAAAAGGGGGGGGGGGATAGTACGGGGGTAAAAGGGTAAAAGATTAAGTAGAAAGGGCTAAAGGTAAGAATTTGTGAATCAGTCAGTCGTTGTCAAAAAGTCAATGAGGAGCCGGATAAAAGGTGGGCCCCATCAGCGAAAGGGGGGGAAGGTAAAGAAGAGCAGGGGAGCGAAGAGATGACAGAGGTAATTCTCGTGCTCTTTGAAAGTGGGCACCCAACAGAATGTTGACTGTAATGGAGTTTGGGATTCTCACAGAAGGAGCAAGAGCCTCCCCATGAGTACCATGAGTAAGACGAGAGGCCCAATGCAAAGAGGGGAGAGAGTATCTCCCAACCTCGACACGGGTTTGATAAGAAGACGGCCAGTAACCATACTCGTTTAATAGATAAAATTTTGTTGCCGAGCTAGTAGACCAATGTTGTTCCCAAGGGGTGTGAAGGTGGGAAGATTTGCAGCAAAATGTCCGTAAATGGAATACCTTTTAAAAGAAACTGGTGGTCTGTCTGCTGACCGCGCACGGTCGCCTGTTCATGCCCTTACGTCAACATGACCGGGACCCAACAAAAAAAAATATCTTTTGCTTGGTAAAAAAGCGGTGTACCCAAATTTGGGTCGGAGACAAAGGGGTGAGGTTTATCAAATTTTTGTTACCCTTAAAAGCACTAAGGGAGTTGGCAACCACAAATGATGAACGGGCATAGATAAAATTTACGGATAAGTGCTGTAAGGATGGCTATAATTCGCAGAAAAAAATACTGCCAAAGATGGAAATCCCCTTGTACGCGCTGTCCGGAAACACTGCGCAATCCTACGCCGTCAAAAAGACTTAGACCCCTCTTTACACAGCAATGGCTGAGAAGAGGTAAAAAGTGGTCAAAAAAAAGAGAGGGGAAGCGACCGTAGACGTTGGGCTTTCAGGAAGGGAGGGGAAGAAAACAGACCGAACAGCGGGAACTTCCCGGGGGGTGGGGAAAAAGTGAGATGAAATGTACTAGAAAGGGGGTAGTTGAAGAGAAGACAGAGCGAATGAAGGGAAGAGAAAAGGGGACGGAGAAAAAGGGCGGCGAACAAAAAAAGAATTCACAAATTCGTGACCATTCTATAAAGGGAAAAGGTTTGCGGGATCATGAGAGCAAATAGTCGCAGGCAAGGGGCATCAGGCGATCGGATAAGGAGGGAAAGTTCCTTCTGCATAGGGCTTCGACGGGGGAAAGCGGAAAGCCCAAGGCAAAAGAAATCCTTGGTGATGAAGGGGGTTAAGGCGGAGAGTGCAGGAATGCCATGAATAGATTGGTCACCATAATCAATTTTCGATAAAAAAGGGTGGAATGTAGGGAAGGGGGTTCGACGATCAGCTCCCACGAAAGATGAGAAAAGGGTTTTTAAAAAGGGTTTCAGCCGGTGTGACAAGTTCCTCAGAGAGGTAATGTGGGGTTTTCCCAGGAAACTACGTAAAGAGGGCCCCCGAAACTTGACTGTATCACATTCAGGATACGGGGCCATAGAGGTACAAAGGATGATGGGAGAGACAGAGCTCTATGAAAGTGATTTGGGGGGTTTTAGTGCTGGAAAAATTTTTTTCCCCCGTGTGGTGGCCCAATTGGAAAAACCCGGTTGACTGCATGTTGAGAAAACGTAAGGAGGTGAAGTCAGCACCCCCAGGGAATAGCAAAGTCATCACATAGAGTGTGACCAAAATTTGATGGAAAACTAGAGGCCCAAAACATTAATAGAAGGAGAAAAAGTGTTTTGTCAGAACCATCCCGGGGGACCCTTTAGCTTTGGATAAAGTCCGGGGAGAGCACATTATTAACCCTAAACGGAAAAGCCTGTAGTTTAAAAAGTTCTTAAGGAAGGATGGTAGATTGCCTCGAAGGCCCAAGGGGGGCTGGGCTAAAATATTTCCCAATTTGTCTATGCCTTTCAAGGGCCCAAAAAAATTGGCAATAACTGAGTGGTTATTCGCAAAAGGGATTACAAATACGTATCCAAAGGTAAAGGGGGCTTGGTGAACTCCCCTTTCGAAAGCCATTTTGCGGTGGGAGACGTTGTGTGTCTCTAAAAAACCCCACTAAACGTCTTTTACAGGGGTTCCATTTTCTTTTCAAAATGCACTGGAAAAGCAATGGGACGATAGTGGGGGGTTTTTATGTCCCGTAGGCCGGTTTTCGAAAGGGGGAAAAGGCGGATTTTCCCCGCTGTGGAAGAAATCCCTTTTGACCAAAAAAGATTGTAAAGGCTAATGGACTGCAAGGGTGATGTGTAAAGTTTAGATACGAATTGAATGTCGTCGGCCCAGCGCGTGATGACAAACTGAGAGTGTTGCCTCCCGTTCTTTTAAGTTAAAAGGCCATTATACTGTTCTTCTCTGAGAGAAGGGAAAAACCAGGGCTAACTCTCTGGGAGACTTTTAGGAAAGAAATGAGGGGGGATGATGGAGTCCCTGAGAAATACGGGCCCGATGATTGCCAATTTCATTTCAAATCTAGTGGGGTTTTCATATCAACACCGGGAACCCCCCAGAAAGGACCGGGTCGGAGAATTTTACCACTCAGTTTTCGTACTTTTTTTCCCGATGCACTCATGAGGAGCAGAGGTATGGTGGAGACATAATCTCCCACAAGTGCGTTTTTCGCACGGATGACCGGCGAGCGATCGCACGCTTCTGTTTAAAATCAAGGAAGGGGCGTCTGTGGTTCTAAAGTACCGGTTTCCCGCCCCATGCAGCGCGTTTCAAATACTCACGGCCAAGAGGGGGAAACCCCCAAAGGGACCATTTCTGAGAAAGCCTGCCCCAAGTTTGGGTTGAAAGAGAAGTGCGGTAAAACGGGGGGACAGAAGAGGGTAAAACTCATCGATGGAGGGCGAAAAAAGGAACCTTTAAAAACAGTTAGGTGTGATAAAGGTTCCAATTTGCCCGATTAAATTGCCAGCGTGGGGTGTGAAAGAGGTGGGGAATATGAAGGGGGAAAATAAGAATGTTGGAAATGACACTGTCATGAAGTCCGGGAGAACAGACCAAGTGAAGTCTAATGCGGGGGAAAGAGCAAACTGAGAGTCAATGCAAGAAAGAGTATGAGCCCGAGGAAAAAAAGGGGTGTGAGCCCTGTTTTTTAAAACATGGGGGGGTGGTGGCAGAAAAAGCCTCAAACTAAATTCCCGGGAATCACAGTAAACCCCCCCCAAGGGGAAATGGTGGGCAAAAAAAACCCCAAAGAAACAGTCGGTGGCGGAAATTTACAAACAAGGAAGGCAAAATCCGGAATAGAAAATCCCGAGAAGGAGAGAGATATAAAGAACAGAGGTATACCCCCCTATGTAAGTGGTACGGGTTTGCTGTGTAATGCAGCAAAGTATGAACAAATAGTGATGGTAGGAAATCAGGCAGAGAAAAAGGGGGCATTTCATTAAAGGGCCCCCATCGGGAAAAAGGATTGAAGAATACAAAAAATTTAGCCTGAGAGTGAGAAATAACAGCAGAGTGAAATTTTGGGTTTCCCCTGTAAGCAAACCCCAAAACAGGGGCAAACGGGGAGAGTAACATCTGAAGTACCCCGATTACCCCCCGAGGGCCCCGTATATTCCACTGTAAATAGGCCCTGTTGGGAATGAAAAAAATTCTTGAAATCCGCAGGAAGGGGTTCCTAGGGAAAAAGGGGGTTTAAAAAATCCCCTGCGGAGGCAGTGGAAAAATTTTTAAACAGCGAAGGATGGTGCGCTGTGAAGAAAGGGGTTGCGAGATGGGCAGAGGGGAGAGAAAGAGCGGGAAAGGGGGTAGTGTCCATTGATGGTTTGGTTTTGCAAAATATTCAGAGATTGCTTCAAGTGTTTGGAATTAGAGATGTCGTATGGGAGCAATTTGGGAATGGTAGGGGGAGGATGATAAAATTGGACTGATTGGACTGTACCCAAAGGGTTGGGGGGGGGGAAAGGGGGGGGGGGAAAAGGGAAGGCGTGGGAGGGGACAGAAAGGCAGGAACCTGGGGGGTGGCAGAAAGGGGAAAAAACTTGGGAGGGAACAGGGGAGGAAAGGGACTTAGGGAGGGGGGTGAACCCCTGCACTTGTAACTGAGCCAGTGAGAGGGGGGGAAGGGTAGGGACAGAGACAGGGGGGGTAAAAAGGGGGAGGTGGAAGTTTGGGTAGGAGGTGTTACCGGACCTTTTTT
Source organism: Cherax quadricarinatus (assembly GCF_026875155.1). Lineage (NCBI taxonomy): Eukaryota > Metazoa > Arthropoda > Malacostraca > Decapoda > Parastacidae > Cherax > Cherax quadricarinatus. Next base: position 14,005,697 of record NC_069413.1, on the reverse strand, counting down.
TGACTTTTGAGAAGTAGAGGGACGATTGGGAGGAGGTGTCGTATGAGGCCCTCGTCGATACTGAGGCTTGTGAGAGAGAACTCGAAGAAGCGAGATTAGACTGAGGCATTGAAGTAGGGACGTCTTGACCCAAGGACAGAAAAAGGATTGATACAGGAGTGATTATGGGAGAGGTAACCACAGGGTGGGCGTAGAAGAGGGATACTAGAAGTGGGGGACGTTTTGAAACACGGGAATAAGAAACACGTGGGGGGTCTCCCTTGGAGGCGGAGATGAGAAACTGCCATGGCATAAGGGAGCCCTTCTGTCTCTTTGAGGTAATGGATTTCCCGCTCGTTTAAATAGACCTTTACAACGGCGGGGAAATACGAAGGGTGAGCCTCATGACAGTTAAGGCAAGAGGGAGATCGATTGCAAGACGTATTAGAATGGTCATTGGCACCACAGACTGGGCATTCGGCGATAGATCTGCAATATTTCGCTGGATGGCCAAATCGCCAGCAATTTCTACCTGTTGTGGTGTAAAGGGAAAACTTTTCGAACTTGTAACTGATGTCCCCGCTATATAAACTGAGGATGGGAGTTTCGGCTGTCAAAAGTTAAACGAGCCACATTGCTAGGGGGATCGTCTCCGCCACGGGCAGGAAAAAACGTAAGTGTCTACCTTGAGGATTGGGAGATCTTGGAGTTCCAGCTGTTCTAGAATGTCTGCCGCATGTCTGGAAATTTTGTTAAACTATGGTATGGGGCAGAAAAGGGTACACTAAAAAAATTGGGGAAATATTTTTTTCAAAGTGACAGGAACAGTATCGATAGGGGAAAAAGAGAGAGCTCTGACCCTGGGTACATTCTGTACGGTAATGATGCGCGTACCGCTCTTAAAGAGCTAAAAGAAATATCTTTCCCAACAGGGTGGGGTGCCTTGCCAATATATGGGGTCGAAAGATGGGGCCGAAAGGGAAGTTGGTCGTAAAGTGAAGATTTTAGTACTGTTCGTCTGAAACTGAGCGGGGGAAGGGGTAGTGAAGGGTGTCAATCTTTTTGAGAAGAACGGAAGGTGGAAAAAGTTAAGCGGGTAATTGTCATTGACATTTAGGCGTGGGACCGAGGCCGGGAACGGGCGGGAGAAAATTGCCGAAAAGGGAAGGGGAAGCTATAGAGGAGACAAAGGTGAAAACAAGGAGCATAGGCCCTCAGACCTAAGGGGTGAGGAAAAGCCCCAAAGACAGAGGCGGGGTCGAAGGGGGTGGTCAAAAGGGGCGGGGGGGGGGGGCGGGCGAGGGGCCCCGGGGGGTTACCGGGTTCAGGGGACTAGGGCTGCCATGGTTTTGGTTACTTTTTTTTTTTGTTTTTAAAAAAAAAAGGAAAAAAAAATAAAAATAAAAAAAAGAAAAAAAAAGGGGGGCCGGAGGGGTAGGTCCTAGGAGGAAAGAAAGGGGCCCGAAATCTCCTCCCCACCCCAAAAGGACCTCAGCACCCAAGTTTGGCGATGCAGATGGAACCCTGCCATACCCTCTCATCATGTTAAACTAACAATCCCGGGGTAGAACCTCATATTTTCCCCAGCTACTCGGGGACAAAAGAGAGGGGGGCCCGGGAAACCGCCACAAAAGATACCTCCCTTTGGCCACACCCCCCGGGAAACCCAAAGGTGGCTTCCAGAGTAACTCGGGCACCCAAAGACACCCCAAAACTTTCTCCGGGATACCGGAGAGGGATCGGGGCAACCCCCGGCGTCCAGATTCCACGGGGAAAATAGCCACCGCTAAGAAACCTCAATGAAAGGGATGGACCCCGGTATCCTTTTCCTACCTAGGAACAGTGCGCCTTGGGAGAAATCCAAAGGACAAAAGAGGGAAAGGGGAAAAGGGAGGAGTGGGGAGGAGGGGGAGGAAAGGAAAAAAAGGGGGATGGGGAGGTGGGAAGGGGGGGGGGAGATTGGGGGGTAATTAGGGTTTGGTCTGAGGGGAAAAAGCCAAAGGTTAATTCCTCAGACCAAGAGCCTCTTCACCCCGCAAGGAGCCCCCCTTTAAGAGGCCATCTTGAAGAAGCTCTTGAATCTGAGGATCAGTGAAAACTCCCTCTCTTATCTTAGCGTCACTCAGTGAGGGTAATTTTGATGTTAAATATTTGAATCCCTGACTAGATTTGTCCATAACTTTTACAAAGTTCTTCATGAGCCCCAGTTTTTTTGAGTAGTGGTGGTAGCAAAATTTTGTTTGGTTCAATGAGAGGTGGGTTTACCTGGAGTTTACCTGGAGAGGGTTTCAGAGGTCACTGCCCTAGTGGCCCGATCTGAGACCCAGACTCATTGTGGGATCAGGGTCTGATTAACCAGGCTGTTACTGCTGGCCACACACAAGCTGACGTACGAACCACAGCCCAGTTGGTCAGGTACTGACTTTAGGTGCCTGTCCAATGCCTTCTTGAAGACAGCCAGTGGTCTATTGGTAATCCCCCTTATGTATGCTGGGAGGCAACTGAACACTTATTGTGTGTCTCTCAGTGTACTCATGGCGCCCCTGCTTTTCATCAGGGGAATGTTGCATCTCCTGCTGAGTCTTTTGCTTTCATAGGAAGTGATTTTTGTGTGCAGGTTTGGTACCAATCCCTCCAGGACCTTCAAAGTGCATATTATCATGTATCTTTCTCACCTGCATTCGAGGGAAATACAGATCAAGGACCTTCAACCGTTCCCAGTAGTGTAGGTGGCCTTAAAATACTTACATGTGCCGTGAAAGTTCTTTGTACACCCTCCATGTCTGCAGTGTTTGTGTACAGCACAAGCAATTTGAAGAGAACCATCATGGGCTTGGTGTCCCTAGTTTTGAAGGTTCTCATTATCCATCCTATCACTTTCCTAGCAGATGAGGTAGATCCATTGTTGTGGTCTTTGAAGGCGAGATCCTCTGACATTATCACTCCCAGGTCCTTCACATTACTTTTCTGCTCTATTGTATGGTTAGAATTTGTTGTATATCCTGACACATTTTTAATTTCAAGTTTCCCATATCTGAGTAGTTGATATTTCTCCTCACTGAACTTCTTATTGTTCTGAGTGGCCCATTCGAAGATTTGGCTTATGTCCGCTTGGAGTCTCGCAGTGTCTTCGATGGGGGGTCACTGCCATGGTGATCCGGGTGTCATCTGCAAAAGGAAGACATGGAGCTATGGCTTACATATCTATGTAAGAAATGAGGATGAGGAATAGAATGGGGGCAAGTACTGTGCCTTGTGGAACAGAGCTTTTTACCGTGGCTGCCTGGGACTTTACTCTGTTCTACTTGTCAAGAAGTTGTAGATCCATCTACAACTTTTCCTGTTATTCCTTTATCCGGCATTTTGTGTATTATTACACCATGGTCACACTTGTCGAAAGCTTTTGTAAAGTCTGTGTATTCTACATCTGTATTTCGTTTATCCTCTACAGCATCCAGGACCTTGTCATAGTGGTCCAGGAGCTGGGACAGGCAGGAGCGACCTGCTCTAAACCCGTGTTGTCCTGGGTTGTGTAACTGATGGGTATCTAGGTGGTTGGCTATCTTGCTTCTTAGAATCCTCTCAAAGATTTTTATGATGTGGGATGTTAGTGCTGTAGGTCTGTAGTTCTTTGCAATTGCTTTACTGCCACTTTTGTGAAATAGGGCTATGTCTGTTGTTTTTAGTGTGTGTGGGATGACCCATGTCCATGCTCCCTCTCCATGAAATGCTGAAGGCACGTGATAGAGGCTTCTTGCAATTCTTGATAAACATGGACTTTCATGAGTCTAGGCCTGGGGCAGAGTGCATGGGCATGCCATTATGCTTCTTCAAAGTCTTGTGGAGTTAGAATAATATCTGAGATTTTTGGGATGACCAAATTTTGGGTTTCGTTCATAAAGAATGCATTTGGATTGTCGACCCTTAGTCTGGGTGCTGAACATTTTTCATCCCAGGCTCCAATGATTAACAAGGTGGCCTGACATGTATATCAATAGCTAACATGCCTCACAAGCATATCAATAGCTTGCTCAATGAATATTATAAGTTTAAAAAGTATTTGATTAAGAAAATCACCTACCTTTCACCTCAAAATATAAACTTGCACAGCACAACCACCTTTATGACTGCTGGAACAATAATGAAGGACAGTGAGACTGTGAGTGTGGTAAGAAACACACTGCAGCAAGCATATTGAAACTTGTTTTGAGACGTAGGTAAAATATAGGGCAGTGGGAATCCCTTGACCAATCCACTCAGCCAATATTAGATCATTAGGAAGTCGACGGGGGTTTGCAACTTGATCTGACACCAGGAATTTAGGATCCAATAACTTACTGATATTGTGGATGACAAAAAGCACTTTAACCCTTAAACTGTTCAAATGTAGACCTACATTTTCACTGCCAGTGCTGCGGATATTTCGAAAAGAAAATTGAATTAAAGAGGGCAATTTTCTGTGTGTAATAAGGCCAAAAAAAAAAAAAAAAAATAGGATCAGTTCTTACTCAGATATAAGACTAGGAAGTTGGTGCTGGATGCTTGCTGATGGCAACATCAAGTCTTGCCACTTGCAGAAGTGTTGCCAATATACCTTTCTCATTTTTTACTTTAATTTATATAATTTTTATGTTCTGATAATTACAATTTATAGTAGATCTTGTGATTTCATAGCCAATCTTTGTTCTGACACTAATACTATTAGAAATGTACTCAAATAGTCACTGACAGGTGAACATTTTCACTTGCCTTGGTCAATTACTATTAGCTAGAAATACAGTGGACCCCCGATTCGCGATGCCATCGCTATCTGATAAATCTGGTATTTGACGCATTTTAACGCAAAAATTTTGCCGCAGTTCCCATTAAGAAACCCGGTATACGAATCGTCCGAGACGTGTCCACATGTGTGCCAGTGTTTACAAGCCAGCCAGTGTGCTCGCATCTAAGGATACATTCGGTACATTCCATATTATCACAGTGTTTTTGGTGCTTGTTTCTGCAAAATAAGTCACCATGGGCCCCAAGAAAGCTTCTAGTGCCAACCCTTCGAGAAAAAGGGTGCTAATGACTATTGAAATGAAGAAAGAGATAATTGCAAAGTATGAAAGTGGAGTGCGTGTATCGGAGCTGGCCAGGTTGTATACAAAACCCCAATCAACCATCTCTTTTTTTACTATAGTGACCAGGGAAAACGGCAATCAAGGAAGCTGTTGTTGCAAAAGGTGAACTGTGATTAACAAAACAGCGACAGCAAGTGTGAAAAGTTGTTGAGAGAATGTTTTGGTGGGATAAATAATAACAGATAGCAGGAGATAGCATCTCTCAAGGATCTTTTGGAAAAGGCTAGGCAGTTGGATGACGTTTGGTTTTAAGAAATTTGCCTGACAACTTGTGGCGATGTGAGTGATTTAGGATAGCAAAGGGTTGGTTTGAAGTTTTATGTATCATAGTGGATACATAGTGTGATTAAGGCATGTGAGGCTGACAGTGACTCTAGCTGGTCCTAGTGGCATTAGAAGAAGAAGGGAAGTAACCCCGGAAGGAAAAGGACTTGCTACCTCTAAGTTCCTTTGGAAGGGGATTCCCCTTCTAAACAATAAGTTTGACACTCTCCCCTCCTCCCATCCCATGAATCATCACCAGATCTTCATTAACCCCTTCAGGGTCCAAGGCCAAAATCTGAAGTGGTGCTCCAGTGTCAAAGAAATTTTGAAAAAAAAAAAAAAATTATTTTTTCTTACAGAATTAAAGAGTATACTTTTGTGAACGGTAATAAGACAAAAAAAATTCTGATCAGTAATTACCGAGATACAGTGCCAAGAAGTTGACCCAAAATGACCTGGTGGCAGCAACATCGACGATTTCCACATACGAGCATTACTTTATTTAACGTTTTTTGTATTTTTTTCTTTTCTTTTCTAATTTTTTTCTTTTCCTACTAACATTTGGGGCTCTGAAAGACCAATACTGTAAATAATGTATATATATATATAAACCCTAGTATTGAAACCACATAGAACCGCAATTAAAGTTATTATTCATATTATTGTTTGCCACGTTTGTTTATTACAATTAACATTGCACATATCCTGTACAGTAGGGCCCACATATATGGCGGGTTAGTCGTTAAATTCCAGGCTGTTCGCAGGAGGGAAAAAAAGCAGTCATTTCCGGGAAGGCAGAACTCCATTTTTTTTTCCATTTATAATTGCATATAACATGCCAGACAACAAGTTTACAATAAATTTTATTTAGTAATAGAAAACTAGGCTTTAAAAACACATAATGTAAAATACAGTCACAGTAAATTACTTTATCTTATTTTAAGTATTTGTAATCTTAATGTAGGGAGAGAGGTTGAGTAGTACTTATTTGTAGGAAGTCAGGTGTAGGTAGCACTGGTTCCCGTCTCATAACTTATATACAATATTTAAATATCCCACATGAGGTAAAATGTCACATTATCAATACACTCATTATTTACCTTAATAATATGTGTAGTCTTATTACTAGGGAAGAGAGGTGAGGTAGTATTTTATTTGTATAAATTCAGTGTAGTTGCCGTTAGGTGTAGCTGGGCTGACACCTACGGCCTTACTCACTGTGGCCCAGAGCCATTATTATTTACATCGACTTGCCTTGTTCACTGAATTTTCTATTTCTTAACAACTACCTTAGATGCCCTTCATAACGAAGGTAGAAGTTAATGAATAATTCATGCCGAAAATTGTAAACAAAAGCGGAGTAAGTGGGGGTAGTGGTGGGACAAAACGCAGTTTTATACACGTATTTCTCTGATGGCTGAACAGAGAAAACATAATGTTGTCCCTCCCACCCGGGCTCCACAAGTATTTTTATCAGAGCATATAAAAATATGCAATAAATGCAGCAGGCACAAGTTTACACTAACTTATATCGAAGTTAGAAATGAGAAATAGGCATTTAAAAACACAATAAAAGGTAAGATACACACAGAGTACTACACTTATTACTTACTTTGAAAACTATTAATATTAATGTGTGAGAGGTGGTGTGGCAGGGTGTTTATTGAATAAATTTCAGAATATGGCACACCATATCCTATGAACTTGGCACTTAAAGCAAGAGGGCTGTTTACGACTTTTCTCTTTTTATTACTGATAACCTTAGACGCCATCGTTCAATGAGAGCAACTAGTTAACGATAAGTAGTTGTAGAGTTTCGAGAGAGAGAACGAGAATACAGAATTGCAGAAATGTAAGAACTCAAACTGAACAGGTATGTGGACTGGTCACTTGGATCAGGCGAATTATAATGCGTTATTAATATTGTCTCTTTTAGTTCCTTCCACTGTCCATTTTGTATAGAGTTTGTAAAACATTTACCTCAATATTTTTTTTATTGTGGCTCCGGTGGCCTGTGGCTAAACTCCCGCTTCCACACCACGGAGGCCCGGGTTCGATCGCCCCGGTGGGTGGTGGATCATTTCGGACTCGTTTACTTACACCTTTTGTTCTGTTCCACTAGCAGCAATGGTACCTGGGTGTTAGTCGACCTCGGGTGTGGGTTCGCCATGTGGGGGACAAGATTGTGGACCCAATGGAAATAAGTTAGACAGTCTCGATGACGCACTGGACTTTCTTGGGTTATCTGGGTGGCCAACCCTACGGGGGTTTTAAAATCCGGAACGAAATATTATATTTTCTTATCTTATCTTATCTTATTTTATATAATAATTACTTCACAAATACAAAATACTCTTACATTGTGTACAAGTTAGTCAGAAATAAACAAACAGCAACACAACCATTTTTAGAGTGAATGAAGGAAAAGAATTTTTAATAATAATATTTTTCTTTATTATTATTAGTTTGTAGTAGTATTAATATTATAATAATAATAATATAATAATAATAATAATAATTATTGTTTTGTTATTATTATTATAAAAGCAATAATCCCACATGGGTCGTGAATTGCTATACATAGAGTAAAGGCATATGGAAAGGTATATTTTTCTACAGCTTACCCCCAGTGCTTTGACTAGAGAAAACGAATTCTTTCGACAATTACCTACACAGTGCTTCGTAAAACCATATCTCTTATTTTCATAAATTTTTATTCTGAGTGTTTGTATTCCATGTTTATGATGCTATGTAATGGTTTCATATTTAATTCTTGAGGAAAATATACAAGAGAGTCTGGAGAGAGTTTGAGCATAGGAAGGAGTAGCAGTAATGTTAAATGATCAGTTATGAAGGAGAAAAGAGAATTTTGAATGTGTAAATTCAAGAATTATGTGGATTAAAGTAAATAGGTTGGATGCTCGAGAAGTGGGTCTTCAATCAGCGTGTATGCAAATGGAGTGAAGAGAGGAGTTGCAGAGGACGGAGAGAGAGATTTTGGGGAGGTTGTTAACGTGAATGTATAGGTGCCTTTGAACCAAGTGAGTGGAGTAATTGTGGTAGGGGACCTGCTATGCTAAAGTAGGAGGAAAGAAACCTTTTAGACGAGGGTGTGGTAGGTATGTTTGGGGTGCCAGGTGTAAATGATAATGGGAGCCCTTTGATTGAAATTTGTATAGAAAGGGGTTTAGTTATAGGGTAATACATATTTTAAGAATAAGAGGATAAATAAGTATACACGATATGATGTAGGGCGATAATGACAGTAGTTTGTTGGATTTATGTATTGGTATGATAAAAGACTGTGATAGGAATTCAGGACTGTACATGTTTCGAATTGAGGCGGCCAACAGATATATCAGATCACTTTATAGTTGTAGCTACATGAGTGTAAAAGGTAGATGTGGATAAAGTGAGAATAGAAGCATCAGAATGAGAGAGGTGAAGGTTATAAAACTAAAAGAGGAGGCTTGTTAGGGTAGATATAAAACAGCTTACTGGAGGATAGATGGGCTAATGAGAGCATAGGCTAAGGGGGTCGAAGAGGTATGGGGTAGTTTTAAAAATGTAGTGTTAGAGTGTTCAGCAGAAGTTTGTGGTTACAGGAAAGTGGGTTGCAGGAGGGAGGAGGAGAGATTGGTGGAAATGATGATGTAAGAGAGTTAGTAAGGGAGCAAAAAGTTAGCATATGAAGAAGTTTTTACAAAGTAGAAAGTGATGCAAGGTGGAAGAGTATAGGGGCAGAAAAATAGAGAGGTTAACGAGAGTGGTTGAAGCAATGTAAAAAGAGAGCAAATGAGAGAGTGGGTTGAGATGTTATCAACAAAATTTTGTTGAAAATAAGAAAAAGTTTTGGAGTGAGATTAACAGTTAAGAAAGCCTAGAGAACAAATGGGATTAGTCATTAAAATTAGGAAGGAGAGTTAGTAAATGGAGAGTTAGAGGTATGGGAGGATGGAGGAATATTTTGAGGAATTGTTTCTAATATGTTAAGTGTGAAGAAATGGAAGCTGTGATTTCGTTGTATAGGGCAGGAGGAATAACATCTTGTAGGTGTGGGAAGGCCAGTTGTGAGTGTGGGGGAAGTTCGAGTGGCAGTAGGTAATGATAAGGGGGTAAGGCAGCCGGGATTGAGGGATAAGATAGAAATGTTAAAGCTGGTCGGGGATATAGATTTGGAGTGGTTGGTGCAATATTTAAATAAATATATGGAAGAGGGTAAGGTACCTAGGGATTGGCAGAGAGCATGCATAGTTCCTTTGTATAAAGGCAAAGGGGATAAAAGTGAGTTGCAAAAATTATTGGGGATAAGTCTGTGAGTGTACCTGGTAAAGTGTATGGTAGAGGTATAATGATAGAATTAGGAGTAAGACGGAGAATAGTGATAGCAGATATGAACATAGGAGGGCTTTAGGAAAGGTAGGGGGGTGTGTGGACCAGGTGTTTAACAGTGAACATTATTAACGTGAACAGTTATTTAGAATAAGGCTAAGGAGGTCTGTGTGGCATTTATGGATTTGGAAAAAGGCGGTAATGACAGGGTGGGATAGGGGGGCAATGTGGCAGATGTTGCAAGTGTATGGTGTAGGAGGTAGGTTCTACTGAAAGCAGTGAAGAGATTTATACGAGGGATAGGTGAGGCTCAAGTTAGAGTATGTAGGAAAGAGGAAATTTTTTTTCCAGTAAAAGTAGGCCTTAGACAAGGATGTGTGATGTCAGACCGTGGTTGTTTTAATATATTTATAGATGGGGTTGTAAGAGAAGTAAATGCGTGGGTCTTGCAAGAGGCGTGGGTTAACAGATAAAGAATCACACACAAAGTGGGTGTTGTCCAGCTGCTCTTTGCCTGTTGACACTGGTGCTCTTGGGGAGATTCGAAGAGGAAGCTTGCAGAGTTGGTGGATGAATTTGGTAGGGGTGTGCTAAGATGGAAAGAAAATTAAAGGTGATTACAGGGAAAGAGTAGGGTTATGCAGGATAAGACAGAAAAGATTAGGTGAAGAATGATTGTAATATCAAGATTGGAGTGGAGAGAGCATGGAGGGAGGTGAAAGTATTCAGATATTTGGGGATGGGTCGTGTTCAGCGGTTGGGTCTATGAAAGTTGAGGTGGAATCATAGAGTGTTGATGAGGGAAAAAAGTTAAGTGAGTGGCTGCACTAGGAGTCATGTGGAGACAAAGGAACTTTTGTCCTTGAGGCAAAGAGGGGAATGTATTGAGAGTATAGTTTTACCATCGCTCTTATATGGGTCTGTGAGCGTGGGTGATGAATGTTGGCAGCGAGGAGAAGCGCTGGAGGCAGTGGAGATGTCATGTCTGAGGGGCAATGTGTGGAGTGAATATAATGCAGAGATGTATTCGTTAGTTTGTGAAGTTAGGAGGTAGTGTGCGGGATTACCAAAACTGTTGTTACATGAGGGGCTCTGAGGAAGGGTGTTGAGAGGTGGTTCGGACATGTAGAGAGAATAGAGCGAAACAGAAGACTTCAAGAGTGTATCAGTCTGTAGTGGAAGGAAGGGCGGGGTAGGTGGTCGGCCTAGGAAGGGTTGAGGGAGAGTGGGGTAAAGTGATGGTTTTGTATGTGCTGAGGGGCTTGGACTGCCAGCAGGCATGCTGTGAGCGTGTTTTGATAGGAGTGAATGGAGGGACAAATGGTTTTTATACTGACGTGCTGTTGGCAGTTGTGACCCCCGCAAAGTAAATTTATGAAGGGATTCAGGGGAAACCGGCAGGCCGGACATGAGTCCTGAGATGGGAAGTTATGTGCTGCACTCTGAAGGAGGGTGGTGTTTATGTTGCAGTTTAAAAACTGTTGTGTTAAAAGCACCCCTTATGGCTAGACAGTGATGGTGTGAATGATGGTGAAAGTTTTTCTTTTTTCGGGGCCACCTGCATGTGTGTGGGAACTCGCGCCAGTGTGATATTAATTAAAAAAAAATATAGATGGATTAATGGAATTGCCTATATTGATGTAAAATAAGACATTTAGTGTGCCCCAAGAGTGATTATTATTAGTTAGTATTGGCATCATGAGTAGAGATGGACTTGCGATTTTAACCCTTTGACTGTTTCAGGACCTCTCTATGTCGCACAAATATTATGAAAAATAAATAAATTTTCATATGAATATGTTAGGAATATTTTTAGTAGTCTGTTTTGAGCTAAAAAAATTTTTTTGCCATCAGTACTACCAGTGATATAGTTATGCAGCAGCCAAAGTTTCCAGAAAAAGTGACGTGCGTTACGGCAACAGCTGGCGACCCGCCGACCCACACATGTGTTTATTCTTTTTTTTTTACTCTAATTCAAAAGGTTTCTTGCATTTTTCAATATTTTGTTCCAGTTGTGTTAACTTATGTGGCCTGTGAGAAAAAAAATGTAAGGTGAATTGTTCAAATAATACAACTCATTATTTCAACACAATAACAGAACAAACTTTATGTCCTATTAGTGTTGTGTATACACTTTGTTTAACACAAAAACTAACAATACTATTACTATTGTTCCATAATATATATACATAATAGTTCCATGTCACTAAACACGTTCCTAGAAATGCTGCAGCTTGTGGAACTTCTTGAAACATGGGTATATGCAGAGGGAGCCTTCCTACACTCCTCACACATATAAACGAGGATGTCTCTGATGTTTGTGGGCGTTTTGTTGGTATGGCTTACATACATAAAACATCTTCTGAGCATTTTTCCTTGGCAGTGGTAGGAGGCAGTTGTAGGAGTAGTGATCACAGGCTCAAACGAGATGATGTCTGAGGGCGATGGTCTATTGTGGAGTTGCTAATTGGTACTTTGCAATTATTTTGTATGATTACTGGACAGGCAAAATTCACCATATTTTGGTGTTTTGTTGGTCTTCTATTGTATATGTTTATATGCATTTAGCATAGAGATATCAACAAGATGGAAAAAAAGTTTTATATACACTTATAACTCTTGCGTACACAGATTTCAAACCCAACTGCATGTCACATTTGTCACACTAAGCGCGTATTGAGGTTGTAGTCCATGAACAGCTGCAGGCTTTTAGATGGGTTCATTGCGTCTCTCTGTTGTCCCTGCCACTGGGTCTTTACGTTTCTGTGAACTGTTGTCAATAATGTGACATCACGTACGTAATGCCACCCGGAAATGCCATGATGTCATGGCAGCAAAGGCTTGCACCTCACCTCTGCGAGTGCCAGCGTTGAACATTGGCATAGTTTACGTTACCACGCCCTGTTGCCACACACGTCTGTCAAGTTCACTCGCATGGAAATCACTGTTTAAGGGGTTGTGTACAGTTATCAGTTAATAAAATATGCCCCTTACCAAGATATGGTTCCATCATTGTTCGACACCACACACCAGAGATACCCATAACTTCAATTTGGTAATCTATCAAAGTATTACTGCCTGTGTAACAATTTATCCAAAACAGACCACTTCTGCAATCACAACTGTACAAATAGCTTTATACAAATGCAATTTCCTCTTCGTTGGTAATATATTGCTTGAATGAGAGGTCTTCCTTTGAATAAAATCAAGGATCTCATCAATAAACAAGCTTACTGAAGGGATTAAATACATGCAGCACTTTTGTTGCAGGTACATAAACAAATTTCTGATATTATATAACTTGTCGATTTCTGTCAGGCCTGGTTTTGTCTGAAAAGTGTAACATACGTAACTGTATCAGGATACAATTGACACCTATTAATGTCTACTAAAACCTGAGGTTGAATGACCAGGCGTTCTGTTGCCCTGTGTTATGTGGTGATCAGTGTGGCTTATACTCTGTGGCTATAAGCATTATTGTGGCAAAAAACAGGTTACATCTCTGCACAGTTGTCTCCTTCCACTTGTGTAGCGTGATTTTGGTGTGAGAGAATTGTTTTTTGCCTTGGTTGTAATCCAGTATGTGTTAGTGTTTTCCCTGACTGTGTGTGTGCATTTCCATCAGGGGTTCATCGAAGATAACTTCAAAGGAAGTCAGTTCACTGGCATTGTTCCAAATGGTGGAAATGATGGCTTTATTCCACTTTTCTGTTTCAGTCAATAGTTCATCGAGGGGATGGGAACAAAACTCGTCACCGTCCTGGCGCCAATCCCAGTAAGCGGTCTGGCTGGTGGGGGTATGGATATTGTACCTTTGGTTGTGTGTTTGTTGCAGGGTTGTGTTGTGGCACGGTTGTGGTGGTGCAGGTTGGGGAGTGTGGGGTAGGGTTGTGTTGGATGGTTGTTGTTGCTGAGTCAGCAGCTTGTGGGTCAGTAGCGTTGGCCCGCTGATGAGTGCCACATGGGCCTATGCCACCTCACTATCACCACCACTGCCTCCTCCCTCACTGTCTCCATTCATACCCATGCGTTACATATCGTCTTCTTCACTATCTGGTCGTGGGGTAGGGCCACGGATGTGCTCCAAGAGTTTTCTCCTTGTTCCCCTTGGAACAACTTATGTAAACACTACCAGACCGCGCTACGTCGTACATTACTGTGCCATGTTTCACTGGGGAATATTCACTCTCACTGTCACTGAACTGCGTTCAATGACCTTGAAATCACTATGCACTATCATATCACTGCTATCATGACTGGGTGTTGTTGACACGACCAAATAGTTTCTCTTTGAGTCCTGGTAAAGAGCGAAGTGAACGTGAAACAAGCCGGCGCAGGACCTGAGGTGGAAGGTGTGGTGTCATGTCTGGGTTTTCATCACCAATTAAGTTATCGGGCACTTTTTCCGGTACCACTCACTTCAAAACCCTAGAATTCACTGTCACTGACCATTTTCATCGCTGTTAGAGAGCTATCACTTGTGGGAACAAAATGAACTCCTATCCGCCGAGGAGTGGAGGAACTTCTTCCGGAGGCATGGTGAAAGGGACTAACACCATGGTCGTTCCCACATTTGCACCGCTGGGTCACAGGGATATTTTTTATTATTTTTTGTTTTCACAGGGTGCCACACCGAAAACACTGAGACCATTCACTCTCCATACGTGTAGACCTTCCAGGCCTTAGGCGTTGATTGAAGCCGCTAGAATTTGTGCGTGTTAAATACATCAGAACATTGGCTAGGTTTAAGACGTTATTTATACGTCGCGAAACAGTCAATGGGTTAATGTGTACCTGCACACCAGCACAATGGTGTAAGTATATTGTTAGGTACAGGTACACAGTAAAGTATAATATCAAGAGTACAAATATAAATATGCAGTAACTTTAAAAAACTCTTGAAATAGTTTGGGAATGTTTCCTGAGCGTATATAGATGTGGTCACGGAATTATGTAAACAAACGGGTGGGGATCCGTGTATTTATAAAGGAAGCCGCTCTTGCAGTGTAGCATAGTTGTGATCCATGTATTCTCCTAGTATGATATAGGATATGCATAGTAGTATCTTCCTATGCTTTAGACACGAGACCCCTCCTTGTAGGCCTGTGGCTTGTGTGACTGTCACGGGGATACACTTGTGCAGGCTCCATCCGCATGTCCCGGACTCTCAACTCGGCGCAGTACCATCCAGGCGTAGAAAGGCAGGCACTGGGCTCCATTCCTCATCTAAGTCTGACAATTAGCACCATCCTACAAGTGTGTCTACCTGAACCTACGTTATCTCCATTAAGATCACCTTACGTAAATGGTGCCAGCGGGCGGGCCTGTAATTCTGAAGTATTACAGCGATTTCTGGAGATAAAATTTCGACGTCAGCAAGGGCGGCCATGTTTCGTGTCAACTGTAGGCTACCGTGTCTACCGAGATTCCACCCCAGCCAGCTACCTCAATGCCAGCTACTCTACCAGCTTCTTACTTTATTCAGGTTCATTCTCTTTGGTATTAGTGTTCATGCCTTTTTGCATCACTCCAGGGGTGTTGAACCCGATGTTTGCCAAAATAGCCAGTTCCAGTCTGTGGTTGTAGGGAGACAGAACAAGAGGTCCAGTCGAGCTCTAGTCTACTCCAATCCAATTTTTTTTGCCTGCAAGCCAGCTTCCACCCCTGCTTGTGTCTTCATCGTGTGTGTGTGTTGTCAAAGCTATGTCTGTGTGTGGGTTAAGATAAGCCAGCTAGACAACTAACCCAGGTGTCTTACCCCAGTTACTAAGCAAGCCACTGTGGATGTAGTCTTAATCGCGTGTGAATTCAGCTCAGCATTCTGAGTGCTCTTTTTCATTCCTTGTGGTGTTGTAGTATTTAGTGGGTGGGTTTATTTTAAGCCCAGCGGCTTTGAATTATCTTCGGCGGCAGTGTGGGTGTTCTACCAGTGTGCTTACGACGTATCAAACCATATGCCAACCTCTCACGATCACGTGGTCTCACAGTTGAAGGTCATCTGGTCGGCCTCGTTCATGCACTTTATCCCACAAACCCAACTACAGTCAGCCATTCTATACTCACAATACCGATTCCTGTGTTTTAGGTGATCTGCTAGGGTTGTTATAAGCAACATATTTTTTAAGAACATAGTGGGTCAAGAGCTAGAGGTGTCGTGCATACTTTATGTATGACTAATGGTGTGTTGTGATTCGATCTTTTAGCATGCGACTATTCTTCGTTCATATGTGCTGTGGGTACAGACATGCTTATGACGATTTTTATCATTCATTCTAATCTCTTTCTCAACAATGGGTTTCTGCGATTATATTTTTTTTTTAGTGAATTGTGCGTGTGTTGAGAACATTTCTTTTGTGTTCCCTGTGAATTTTTATAGTAGTGTATTTCGTGTCTCGTGATATGAAGCAGGGGTTATCATGTACTGATTGCAATTAAATTCTTTAAATCTCCTTAATTCAGTGTTTATTTTCGCTGAATTATTTTATATATGTTTGTGTTGTGTATTCTTTTTATAAACTTGAAGTTGTACTGAGTGTTTTTTCTTTGTTGTTGTGGTTGCACATATGAGCAATATAGTACTTTGTGTTTAATCTTCAGTATTCCAGTGAATTAATTCAGTAATTTTTCACCTCATATTCTGCATCACAACTCAGTGTTGTCTGTTAATTTTTTTCTTCCTAGCATTTGTGTATTTTTGTTTTGTTCCCTGTGTGTTGAACATTCTTGTGTTCATATTCTTTTATTCAGCCAGTGTTTAATTTGTCTTATTTCCACAGACAATAGTGTCATTATTTTGTGCAAGCAAGAAATCACTTTTACAAAATTTTTCACACATCAAGTTTCATTGCAAGAAAATTCTAGTACTGTGTTTATATTGATGTGTTGTGTTCTGCATCACTGTAAGTGTTCAACCCTCTGTTTTATGTAATTTTTGCACCTATTATTTTTCATGTTTTATTGAACAAATTCACTCTTAGTGCAATTTTTAAGTTTTCCTTTTAAAGTAAATTGTTCTTTTGCTTGTTAAGTGTTGTTTAAGTGCAGTTAAGAGTTAAAGTGTTCATTCCTTGATATATTTCTTTTCTTGTGTGTTATAATTTTTATTATTGCACATTGATTCATTTTGCAATAATTCTTGTGTAAATATTGTGTTGCTATTAAAGTTTTTCTTGCAGAAAATTTTATGCAGTGTTGTGCAATACTTTTTTTGATTAGAAAGTGTTTGATATATTGCTACAGTTTATTACAGTGCAGTTTCTTATGCTCTGTTCTGTGCATAGTATTTTATTCTGTCTGTGTCATTTTATTTTTTTATTTCAGTGAATTGTGTGTCTGTTTTAATTTTTGCACAAGTTTATTGAGTCCATTTTATCATTTTATTGTGTATTTCCTTGTTGCATTGAAAGTAAAGACAACTCACTGTGCCATTTATTCAATTTAAAGTAAAAGTTGAGCATATTAGATTTGAGCAAAGTACAAGTTCTCTTGATTTTCAGTGTTTGTTAAGTTGCATATTTTTTCTTGTGTGAGTTCTTTGCTTACTGTGTAACTTGTCAATTTTTAATTACTTATGCAGAATAGTTAAGCATTTTCTTCCATTTAAGCTTATTGTGTCATTCTCTCCATTTTTCTTGTCTTTATGTCCTTCAGTAAGTTCACTGAGATGTCCCAGTCACTTTTGAACGTTCAATTAGTGTATCATGCCAGTCAAAGTCAATATGAATCAGTCTACAGTACCAACATTTCCTTACCGACTGAAAGACAATACCTAGCCCTTGAGCAATGTGTTTGTTCTCACAGCTTGTATCTGAGATTGTTAAAGTGCTGCGAAATGTGAAGTTCAGATTAAGTTCCTATAGATCCATGAATTACTTATTAACGTAGCCGAGCGGTCAGGCACTAGTAATTCTGTCACTCCCATCTGTGTTCCACCTATACCTTCAGACTTGCAGGATAGTGTTCCGTTGCCTCAAGTGTCCGGGGACACTCAGACTGCCTTGAGTGCACAGCCTATCCCTGCAATGACTGCTAGTTCGAGTAGTAGTTTCTCCACAGGGGATGCCTTGTCAGAAAACGATTACTTGCAACTAGTAATGCCATCTCTTGTTGATGTGACATGCTGTCTGCAGAAAGACGTCTCTGTTACAGCTAGTGTTTTCACTAGAGTGTCTGTTGTTGTTCCTAATGTTCCAGATGGTGATCCATCCTAGTTGACAGTAATCAGTGCATTGTAAGAAGTTATTTCTCGAGTAACTTTCACATGTTAACGTTTGTAAGTGTAGTTTCTTTATAGCTGATACCTCGTGTCACTGTGTGCGACTCAGATTGAATATCAGCATTGTTCACCGTGTTCATTCTTTTCTCCTGTGTTGCAGTTTGAGATAGTAGAATTCGTTCTCCCTTGCTCATATTGTGTGTTAAAGCGTTAATTTTTTCACCGGGGGGAGTCATCCACTCACCGAGTTTGTTCTTTCCTCCCAGTAAGAAGAACTGTTACCTTTATTCAGAACAAACAGCCTACTGGAAGGTTAGCCAGATGGACCTTGACTATCCAAGAGTTCAATCCCACTTTTGAAATTTACCTGGCAAGTCAAATGTAGTCGCAGATGCTTTATCGCGACACGTTAAGTGTAGTTACTGCAGATCCTCCATTTACTGTCGAGGATGTCAAAAAGCCCAAAGAACCGATCCTTGTGTTCTGGTGTGATTCGATTCCTGCTCCAGGAAGATCTTATTCTTACTGTGAAGCCACCAGCACCCATTAGTGACTTTGTAATGAGCCAAGAATTACTGTATCGAATAGTCGAGTTGAGTACTCCTAGCAGACGAATTAGTAATTCCACAGTCACTAGTGATTGTAGTTGTTCTTTCGTAGATACTCTTCAGATCTCTCTCAGTCAAGGCATGTGTTAGCCATTGCAGAGGAATTCGATCCTCCCAGAGATGATAACCATTCTGCATATGTAAACCTTACCCTCGCAGAATTGGGTTTAAATGTACATAGTCTGTATAATTAGATGTCCGAGATGAATGAAATTATTAACTGTGTGTTTTGTTATTAGCTGATCAGTTTGTCAGAAATTTTCGTGTTCACGTTCCCTCCGTATTCTGAGAATTAACAGTCTAGATTTGAGTGCACCGAATCTGTCTTTCTGTTAAACACTTCTTTGGGTGATGAATGTTGCAGCGAGGAGAAGGCTGGAGGCAGTGGAGATGTCATGTCTGAGGGCAATGTGTGGTGTGAATATAATGCAGAGAATTCGTAGTTTGGAAGTTAGGAGGAGGTGCGGGATTACCAAAACTGTTGTCCAGAGGGCTGAGGAAGGGTTGTTGAGGTGGTTCGGACATGTAGAGAGAATGGAGCGAAACAGAATAACTTCAAGAGTGTATCAGTCTGTAGTGGAAGGAAGGCGGGTGTAGGGGTCGCCCTAGGAAGGGTTGGAGGGAGGGGGTAAAGGAGGTTTTGTGTGCGAGGGGCTTGGACTTCCAGCAGGCATGCGTGAGCGTGTTTGATAGGAGTGAATGGAGACAAATGGTTTTTAATACTTGACGTGCTGTTGGAGTGTGAGCAAAGTAACATTTATGAAGGGATTCAGGGAAACCGGCAGGCCGGACTTGAGTCCTGGAGATGGGAAGTACAGTGCCTGCACTCTGAAGGAGGGGTGTTAATGTTGCAGTTTAAAAACTGTAGTGTAAAGCACCCTTCTGGCAAGACAGTGATGGAGTGAATGATGGTGAAAGTTTTTCTTTTTCGGGCCACCCTGCCTTGGTGGGAATCGGCCAGTGTGATAATAAAAAAAAATAAATAACTTCTTTGTATATATTTATTCTTCCTCAGAATCCGTAGAGTGCATGAATACAGATCGATCGATCAATTCCATCCATATTGTATAATGATTTGTTCTTATAGTTTGTAATGATTACGTTAACACCCATTACGTCAAAATCATGTTGTATCATCCATTAGTTCTAAGTTATATATGAATTTGTTATTGTATAGAATCAGCCCAGATCCGCCTGCCTGTTCAGCCTATAGTATAGTAGTGTATGTCGGGATGACATACGTAACATGACCGAGCTGTCAGCATAGTTGCTGATCCCTGTATTCCCTGTATGATATAGGATAGCATAGTAGTATCATCCATATGCTTTAGACACGAGACCCCTTGTAGGCCTGTGGCTTGTGTGACGTCACGGGATACACATGTGCAGGCTCATCCCTCTGTCCCGGCCTCACTCGGCAGCAGACCATCCAGGCGTAGACAGGCAAGGCACTGGGCTCCATTCCTCATCTCAGTCTGACAATATAGCTACCATCCTACAAGTGTGTCTACCTTAACCTACGATATCTCCATTAAGAACCCCTTACGATAGCCGTATAGCAAATTTTGGTCATAATCTGACATCGCCATATTAGCGGAACGCCGTAAAGCAGAGCCTTACTGTATAATACTAATGCTCTATCATATATTTACATATTTAAAATCGCTGGACATGGTTTTAGAACTGCTGGAGCTTATGGAAGTCCTTGAAACAAGGCACCATGCACAGAGGTACCTTACATTCCTCGCACATAAACCGAGTGTCTTTGCGTCTTTGTTGCAATCGTTTTGTTTGTGCACAGACAACACATCTCTTCTGAGTAAATTTCTTCTTAGTTGAAGGAAGCTGTATTATGAAATTATCACCTTCCCTCCTCAAACGCTTGGGTATATTCTCAGGAATTCGAGGACCTTGTTGTATAGCAGGTGTTGTTACCTGGTACTTCATTATGAGTTGTCTGACAGCAGACAAACAAAATTCACCATACGGTGGTCTGTTGCCAGTCTTCAGTTGGTACATATTATATGCATTGAGCATTGAAATGTCCATGAGATGGAAGAAAAGTTTCATGTACCACTTGTAACTCTTACGAACACAATCAACAAAGCCAATCTGCATGTCACATTTGTCAACCAAGCGCATGTTTTGTGTATAATCAATCACTCTCACTGGTTTTCGAATATGTTCATTAGTCACTCGATCAACTTTGCCACTGTCTTGCATTTCGTTACGGTGAATGGTTGTCAACAATGTGAAATCTCGTTTGTCATGCCATGATGTCATTGGCAGTAAACACCTGCAAGTCATCACCACGAGCACCTGCGCTGAGCCTGGGCATATGTTTATGATTAGAATGCACTGTGCCACACAAATCTGCCTTGTTCACTCGCAAGAAATCACTGAGTAAAGGGCTTGTGTACCAGTTATCGGTATATAATATATGCCCCTTACCAAGATAAGGTGCCATTATGCTTCTCACTATGTCATCTGAGATACCCAATAACATCCTGGTATCTTTCAATGTTTTACTTCCTGTGTATGCAACAATATCCAATACCAGGCCACTGTCACAGTCAC
Organism: Cherax quadricarinatus; assembly: GCF_026875155.1. Classification (NCBI taxonomy): domain Eukaryota; kingdom Metazoa; phylum Arthropoda; class Malacostraca; order Decapoda; family Parastacidae; genus Cherax; species Cherax quadricarinatus. The sequence goes on along the minus strand of NC_069413.1, from coordinate 13,984,599 downwards.
AGAGTACAAACAGTTTTATACCAAAGCATTTCCTCTTGCTCGGTATATACTGCTTGAATGACAGTTTTCCTTGGAGTGAGAGCTGCCTTCCGACGAGGCATGGTGAACAAGGGTAACTGAGCCTGCGTTCCCACAATGCTATGCGGGCGCCTAGATTTTTTGTTTATGGCGCACACCCACCATGCAGACCCGTTCTCTCACATGTAGGCCTATGAGCATTTTCGCGCTAAATTTGACAGCGCTAGAATTTTGGTGTAGATCTATGGTTTGGACACTGATCGTGAAGCTGTAGATCTACGGGATGGACCCTGAAAGGGTTAAAGGTAAGTGTCATGCATTCTATTGTTAGTAGAGTACTACAAACTGTGCATGTCTTCTTCAGTTTGTGTGCATTAAACTTAATATTTCATGTGGTAAAATTTTTTTTTTTCATACTTTTGGGTGTCTTGCACGGATTAATTTGATTTCCATTATTTCTTATGGGGAAAATTGATTCGCTTTTCGATAATTTTGGTTTACGATGAGCTCTCAGGAATGGATTAATATCGCAAACCGGGGGTCCACTGTATATAGAAAGTATTTATAGGTCTCAGCAATGTTTTAGACATGCTGGAGTAGTATACATGAAACTCCTTGAAGCATGGTGTTTAGATGAGTATCACTAAACTGCTGACAGTGCATCAGTGGAGTGACACTTGATGAATGTGCACTGCTCTAGGGAACCCTGGCTTTATTTGTTTTCACTGTTACACACAAACATGCCTGTCTGTCTGTCTGTCTCTGTCTGTCTGTCTAGCTATGCATATCTGTCTGTCTAGCTCTGCTTGTCTGTCTGTTTAGCTCTGCTTATCTGTCTTTCTGTCTGCCTGTGTGTGTGTCTGTCTTTCTGTCTGCTTGTCTCTCTCAGGGAGTGGCTCATAATCCAACAGGTATTACACACGATGCAGTTGTCACGTCTGATTCCTGATCAAGTAAAAATGCATATTACTTGCCACTCATGTTTATTATGCCTTATATCTACTGTTATGGGGCTATAGGACCCAACATGTATTTATAAGTAACAGTTACTCTGGAATACCTAATTATATTGAATTGATGGGGACTTTGCTCTAAATGTCAGAAGGACTGATCAACCTTATGACTGAGAAGCAGCTGGGTCAAGCCTATTTTTCTCAATATAATAGGTTATACTATAGACACATAAACACACAAATTTAAATAAGTAGTTTATAAAGTTGTATTTCCTTTTGTAAAAGTAAAATTAAAGGTGTGGGTAGAATTGTGGTAACTGGAGAATTGTGCTTGGCAAAAAATGTAGTTTAAAAAGTTGTATTTCCTTTTGAAAAAGTAAAATTAAGGTGTGGTAGAATTGTGGTAACTGGAGAATTGTGCTTGGCAACAGTCTTTTGTTTTGGTGGGAGGAGCTTAGCCTCTTTCTCTCTCTCCCTCGCATGACTCGGGTCTCTGTGGCTGGCCTTCAACCTGGCAGGATCTCTGGGTCCTTCTTCTATCTTTTGGGGCATTATGTGTGCTCCAGGGGTGAGTTTTTATAATTTAAGTTGTGACCACCATACCCAGGGTGACTAAAGTGTGTCAAAACACGGGTTACCCCAGAGTTTATGTCAAGGAGAGAGGACCTAAAGTTGTTGAGATATACCATGTGGGAGAACAGCTATGCAGTGTGTAGATCGTTGTTTTGAAAATGTGAGGCTGTAATTGTATATTCTGTACATATCTATTGAGAATAACGTTATATTTTTTATAGTATAGTTTACATAACCTGTGAAGAGGGCTGGTAAAAGGGGTATCAGAGACACTCAGGATGATCAGCCATGTTTGTAAGTATTACCCCTAGACAAATAAGCCCATTAAGTAAAGCTCCCCCACACTGAACATGTAGTGAGAACCTTACTATCAAAGTAATAAGGGACAACCAAGTAACATGGGAGCTTGACCGGGAGAGTTATTTGACTGCAAAAATAACTCAAAACATTCTTGAACTATATGTGTGGTATGGGGTAATAACAGTTGCATGTTTCTGGTAGAAGATTTACCAAGGTGGGTCAGGGGAAAAGTGTTGTTTTCATATATTATTTTTACAGGTTGTTTTTTCCTAAGGTGGAGAAAGGTTAAGTAACACATTTCTGTTGTGGTTATGGTAAGTGCTTTTGTGCATAGTTTACATTCAATTTGTGTTAATTTATGTGCCTGTGGGAAAACTTTGTCCACTGATACTGTAAGAGGGAAGCAAGTGTTTAAAGATAAAACTATGTCAAAAGATGAGTCTTCAGATTTTTTAGGCTTCAGGGAAGAAGGTAATAATTCATCAGTAAACATGCCTGTTAATAGTGAAATGAGGAATCACCTACTCCAGGTGATATGGAAATGGAGAGAATGAGACTGAAATTAGCTGTACTAGAGGTTTGAAATGAAATAATGAAAGCTAAGGGAAAGAACGTCAAAGGTAGGAGGTTCAAAACAAGAGCCTGAGCAGTACTTTAACATAACTAAAGCTGAAAATTTTTTGTCCCAAAGGGTTTACAGAGAGTGACCCGATGGTATTTTTTTTTTTTTGGGGAAGACTGCTTTGGAGCAAGGAGGGCCCAAACAGAGTGGGGCTACCCTAGTTCGCACACACTTGTAGGTAAAGGATTCCAGAGAGTAGAGACTCTGGAGGGGCAAGATTTTTCTGATTATGATAAGATTAAAGAGGAATATTGCTTGCATACCAAAATGATACCTGAAAAATATAGGCAAAAGTTCAGGAATCAAAAATTTCAGGATGGGCAGCCTTAACTGAGTTTGGGAATGAGAAACTGTTCTTTTTAAGAAAGGGGTTTTGTTCTAAAGGAGTTAAAAAAGGGACTATAACAAATTAGTAGATCTGATGGTTCATGAGGAATTGTACAATACAATCCCTGTTGACCTCAGAGAATATTTGGAGGACAAAAACCCCAGATAATCTTTCAGAAGCACTGGATCTAGGTGCCCGATTTTTGACTCGCGGGGAATTGGTAAGTAAAAACAGTCATGTGTTTCTGAAAATTTCCCCATCATTCTAAACCTTATTCCAAGTCTTATGGTCATAAAGGTAAGGGGGACAAGAATTTTCAGGACAAATGAAGGCTGAGGTGCCCTATAAAATAGAAGGAAAAGGTAAGTCAGCTGGAGTTCAAAGTTTACCTAGACAATCAGATAATGTTTCAGGTCCTCGAGTAAACAGTACCAGTCCTACACCAAATGGTAAAAATCCCTTTAAGAGTTATGCCTGTTACTACTGTAACAAAACTGGACACACTCAAAAGTTTTGCTGGTCAAGGCGGAAAAGATCAGGAAAGGGGAGGAACCCCCCAGAGGACTCTAAACTGCAGGATACATCCAGTTGCCTGCATTAGGTCTTCAAGGCAAGGTGAGGGGGAAACCCTTTGGATCTAGCCCCCAGGATGTGTATATTTTCTAGTAGGTCCACATTTGGGTTTGCAAAAGGATGTAGGCAGAGTTGAGACTTATTGTCCTTGAGAGATGGATGTAGCACCTACTCTTTGCTACGTGCTGGAGGCTACGTGTCTAAGGATCCCCTATACTGGGGTAGATATATTGTTGAAGGGTATTACGGGTTCAACCCATAAGGACACCTGTACACAAATTATGGGTAGAATCTGCATACCAATTTGGGCTATCTCCCTGTAGGTATTCAGATGAAATTCCCTTCAAAGGGGTCGACTCTTATTAGGGAAAAATGTTATGGGTCTGTTAGACAGTGAGGAACAACTAGTTTGGGGGGGAAACCAACCCCAAATTTTGGGGAGGAAAGGGCTAGGAAAACCCTGCCAGACCTTCCCCCTGTTTGGTTCCACCATGAGAAGTATGGCTCATGATCATGCTCCCAACAGTCTTCTGATATTTCTCATGAGGTTGGTGTGGGCTTAAGTTTGGTAACTCTGCTTTCTGATGTTGACTGCAGTCAACTGAAGAAAAGGATGATCCAGCCAGAGCTGAGCATGATTGGAGAATGGATCAGTTAAATAGTGTGAGAGAGGCTGCACCTGCTAGGGTGCAATTAATTTCTGTGCAGGAAAATGTCGCTGTTGCTGAGGAAGAGTTTTTTACAGTTAAATAAGTTTTTTTCATTTCAGGAGGAAACTCTTATAAAGAATTCACCTCTTTTTGCAGTATCGATGGAAGGAGAACAGGGCTTTGTCCCGGGTTTGGTGATGTCCAAGGTTTCCAGGCATTTCTTCTGGTCTCAGCTGTGGGAGACTGTCAGAGAGCATATTGAGACCTATCATGCCTTTCCAATTATAGGGAACTAGTCGAAGTATTAAACCCTGTTCCCCTTCAGTCGATTTCAGCACCAGGTGAACCCTTCAGCAAGCTGGTAGTGGATGTCGTTGGCCCACTCCCAAGGACCAGAATGGGAAATGATTATTTATCACAAATATTTGCTCCACTACCAGGTACCTGGAAGCAGTCCCTCTGCATAAGATAACAGCTCATGTAGTCTTAAGGGCTTTGATGAAGTTCTTTTTTTTATGTTGGTTTTCCACAAGCAGTGCAAAAAAACCAAGGGCCTAACCTTACCTCAAAGTCTTTTAGAAATGTTTTGAAAGGGAATTAAAAGTAGAGCCTAACTTTGCAATGGCTATTTACCCTCCATCTCAAGGGAAATAGAGAAATTACATCAAGCCCTCAAGCAATGATGCAAGCCCATGGTATAGACAATACTAACAAACTGGGATGAGAGGATCCCCTTTTTTTGTATTTGCTGAGTGGGGAAGCACTCTGGAATTTCTGAGCTATTGGCTTGGGGAGGATGGTGATTGCTCCCCCTCGGAGCTTTTCTCAGTTTCAGATACTGTTTGGCTCGATGAGGTGGATGGTACCAGTGAAAAGTGCCCTTTAACCCAAACCCGGATGATGATGTGGACCCTAATATGGACCATGAATACTCTGGAGGCTGGAGAGGAAGTGCTGATACTGGAGCCAATTCAAGTGAAAATCTGTATGTCAAGTTGCTGTGAGCTGAACATGTTGTGGGGGAAGTTCCCAGGGGTTAGATATAAAACCCACACCCCTGAGCAGAAAAAGAATGAGTATAATGTACACAGTAACCGGTCAAAGGGTTTGAAGTTGTGTCAAAAATTCAGAGAGACCAATGTTTTAATGGAATGTAAAGGGCTGCAAAACAATCTGTTGAAATACCAAAAAACGTATTTTAAGAAATAACGTGTGTGTTAAAAGATTTTGGAAATGCATGCTTGGGTTTAATGAGAAAAATGTTGAGAGGGTTTGGGTCAGCCACTTGGAACTACGTATTAAAAGTTGGGATGTCAGTAATGGGGAAAAATTGAAACTCCGTGAGGAAATTGTTAAGGAAACTGGCCAATTCAACAATTTTTGTGTGGGAAAATCTGTATGAAAAATTGGAGATGGAGGGGAAAAAGTGAAATTCTTCAACACCCGTTTGTAGTGCTTAGTGGAGTCGTGGGCATTCCCCTGCTTCATGGTTCCCAAATTAGATGGCACCCTGGGCATAAAAACTGACTACCACAGAGTCGGGGGTTAACAACTAAGGTTTACGAATTAGAAAGATTGATACTTATGCACTAAAAGATGCAAAATTTAAATAAGCTAAAACATGGAAGATGTGATTTCCATGGCCTGTGTTCCAGTACCTTTTAATGTGTGTAATGCAAATTGTGTTCATTGTGTGCTTTAAAATTTGTGTGTGAGATGGAACGTGATGGTGTTTGTGTAAACTTGATGTATCCAACCTGGGTGCAAAGAGAAATCTTTGGTGTTTGTTGTTGCACTGCGAGAGGTTGCAGAACTGTTATTGTCTATGAAAACCTTCTAAGTTTAAATGTCAACATTTTACCACAGGAAAGAAAATTTTCATTTTGGGGCTGGCTATTTAGCATTTGTACATGTCTCAGGATCTCTTCATCCTGTTCCCGTGTATAGTGACTAAAATCAGACTCTTAAAATGGGCTTTGTTCCCACAGCCTTTTAATTTGAAAGTTAAAAAATATAAAAGGCTCAGAGAATGTGGTTGCTGATGCTTCTCTAGATGTTTCATTTTAGATGCATGGTTGCATACTTTGTACATAGTGTTTTTCATGTCTGACCTTGTTGTTTTTGCAGTGGTGAACTCTCGGCGAGCCTGAGTACTCTCTACCAGCCGTCTGACTGTAAAGGAGTTGAGTCGGAGCCAAAAGTGTGACGAGGGTCAGGGTGTACGTGAATGTGAGTTGAGGCAGTGGTTGACAACCTTCGGTAACATGAGACGTTCAGGAAGGTATGTGATGTGGTGTCTTGGTGTGCTCTATGTACAAAACGGCCCGACGGTTTGCCTTTGTGGTCCCCTGGACCCCTCCATGTTCTATGACAGCCTCCTCTTCATAAGTTTGGAGGATCTGTGTGGAGTGGGACCTCGGAAGATGGGCTTAAGTGCCCCGACCATGTTAAGGATCGTGAGTGTTGACTGGAAATCTCACTGTTTGGTTCGGCCACCCAAATGAGAGACACCTTGACTTTTTTTGTGAAGTTTCCTGCCTGGGGTCACCTGACTGCTCTGGGTTTGGCTCTACTCTCGTCTCCTGATCAGGAAGATGCCACCCTGGAAGTACCAGTTGCTTGCTGGATTACCATAGCAAGAGGCACAGGCCTGTTGGTGGGGCTTTCACAGTGGGCATTGTGTGAAAAAATTTTGCATTGTAATGTGTATTGTTTAAAGTCACTAAAATTGTAAATAGTTACACACTTGAGTATATGGGTATGGTTAAATTGCTTTTCTAAAAAAATTCTGCAATCTCTTGTAAATAACAGTAAAGTGGGAAAAGTAGTTATGGGGGCTGGGAAAATGTAGCATTTCTAGTAGTCTTGTTTACGCCTTCAGACTTAAGCAATATACTTTTTACTAGCCGTATCCTGAGGGACACAAACTAGCTTTTGTTTAGACTTCGTCTGGAGGTGGGGGTGTTATGGGGCTATAGGACCCAACATGTATTTATAAGTAACAGTTACTCTGGAATACCTAATTATATTGAATTGATGGGGACTTTGCTCTAAATGTCAGAAGGACTGATCAACCTTATGACTGAGAAGCAGCTGGGTCAAGCCTATTTTTCTCAATATAATAGGTTATACTATAGACACAATAAACACACAAATTTAAATAAGTAGTTTATAAAGTTGTATTTCCTTTTGTAAAAGTAAAATTAAGGTGTGGTAGAATTGTGGTAACTGGAGAATTGTGCTTTGGGAAAAAAGTAGTTTATAAAGTTGTATTTCCTTTTGTAAAAGTAAAATTAAGGTGTGGTAGAATTGTGGTAACTGGAGAATTGTGCTTGGCAACAGTTTTTGTTTTGGTGGGAGGAGCTTAGCCTCTTTCTTTTCTCTCCCTGCACTGACTCGGGCTCTCTGTGGCTGGCCTTAAAACCCGGCAGGATCTCTGGGTCCTTCTTCTATCTTTTGGGGCATTATGTGGCTCCAGGGGTGAGTTTTTATAATTTAAGTTGTGACCACCATACCCAGGGTGACTAAAGTGTGTCAAAACATGGTTAGCCCAGAGTTATGTCAAGGAGAGAGGACTAAAGTTGTTGAGATATACCATGTGGGAGAACAGTAGCAGTGTGTAGATCGTTGTTTTGAAAATGTGAGGCTGTAATTGTTATTCTGTACATATCTATTGAGAATCCCGTTAATTTTTATGTAGAGTTTACATAACCTGTGAAGAGGGCCGGTGAAAGGGTATCAGAGACACTCAGGATGATCAGCCATGATGTAAGTATTACCCCTAGACAAATAAGACCATTAAGTAAAAGCTACCCCACACTAGAACATGTAGTGAGAACCTTACTATCAAAGTAATAAGGGACAACCAACGTAACATCTACAAGCACTGTATAGCACTTTCCCTGGATTTTTTGGGTTTCCTAGGTAATTTACACTATGTATAATAACTGTACTTATGTGTACCTGTGAGAGACAGAGACAGAGATGGAGATTTAGACAGAGAGACAACTTCAGCCAGTCAGCCAGCTGGCCAGCCAGCCTGCCGAATACGTATTACACATGTTTCAGAATCGTTTCTCTTTACGTAGGGCATAGGTTATAGGACATTTTGGCAGGATGATACTACCAGTGGTATCAGAAATGAAAGGATGTTGCACAAATGTTGCACATGGGTTATTATCAAGGTTTTTGATATTTCCTCGACCACTTGTGGCTATATCCATCTTAAAGCCACTAAACTTTGGGTCAACATCACTTTCCTCTTAAAAGGGGAGTGTTAATACGACATGACATCAGTGAATCCCTGGTGTTTGCCACGCTATTTGCTCTAGCTGGTGCTCAATTGAACTGGTGCTCTCACAAGGCACTAAGTGGTCCCAGATTTTTTTAATACTGTGGACACCAAGTGTTAAGACCCATTTTATACTGACCAGGCATCTCAGGCCAATTGTGTCATATTTGGAGGCAGGAAAAATAAAACATAGATCTACATTTGGAGCACTAGCGATACAAACTTAGATCTATGTTTGTACAGTATAAGGGTTAAGTGCCCTTGGTGGGACAGTTTGAAGTTTGATGTTAGCATATCTGTGAGTAAGAAGTTTTTCTGTGAGTGCTTGATCGTTAGTAACAAAAACATAATTGTCCTTGTCATGATGAATCTCAAGGTTTTTCTCTGGGTTGTCTATTTAGCCTCACAGGGAAATCAAGCGATAACAATTCATCATTCCACCAATTGCTCCTCTTCCCTCCCACACCCCACCTGCTCTATCCACAAGCTTATGCTAAAACACTTAACACTGCATTCTTAAATCCACCCCATAGTTCTTCAACTTCCTCATTTCCTATACCCTCACTAGCCCATCTTTCTAAAAATAGTTGCTGATATTATTATATACAGGTATTTTTTATTATTTTCAAACAAGGTTAAACAATTAATGTCTTAGTGAAATTTATATCCATAGCATTTCATAAGGTATTTGTTGAGGAAAGACATTAAGTATGGATGCAACCATCCTGGCCAGGAAGCCCAGAGCATGTCAGTCTTCCTTTTCAAAGGCTTCGTAGTCACCAGTGAATTATTTGCTAGATTCTACATCGCATAATATGAAGCATACATCACCAACAGTGTGATGTATGCTTCATGTAGGAGATTTAGCAATTTTAGAGCCTAAAAACAGGAAAATCCTTGGGGTTACTGCTCATGCTTTCTTGCTGCTGGCAAATTTGTAAACATTTGGCCACTATCTGAAAATAAAGAAAAATAAACCTATAATGTACATGACAAGAATTTAATTTAATTTCTAGAAAACATAAAATCTTGCTAAATCTTTAGGTGACTTATCATAATCATTTTAATGGGTAAGCAATCTAAAGGAAATAAATAAATTACAGTCATCCTGCAAATTCGAGGTCTTCAGTATTTGTGGATTCAATAATCCATAATTTTTCTGACTCAAATAGTTTTCCCCATGCCCAAATCTTTATTTAATCTGGTCACTATTTTTTATGAATAGTAATAGCAATCATATTAGTGATATACAGTGGACCCTCCCTTTTCGTGATTAATCCATTCCACAGAGTCTGATAAAATGTGAAATTCACGAAAACTGAAACCGTTTTCCCAATAAGAAATAATGAAAATCCAATTAATCTGTTTCTGACACCCAAAAGTATTAACAAAAAATACATTTTATAGAGAATAACTATATTCCATGGCTTATTTATCTATCACAATTTATCTAATATGACATAAAAACAATATTAATAACACTGAAACATGATATATACTCTAAAATGAATAAAATATCTCATACACATGTGAGGAGTAAGTGGTGGTAATGTTGTTGTTGGGTTTATAAGGGCCATTGAGAGCATAAGACATACATATTAGTGGTAGTGGAGGCGGCAGCAGAAGCCATCAACACTACTCACACAAACAATGTATGTAATTTATAAATAAGAAATATTTACACTTTAATTTATAAATAAGAAATATTTGCACTTTATAAATAAGAAATATTTACACTTACTGTACCTTGGAGATGCTGGCATTTGCTTAGGGTGTTGGAAGATAGGCAGGGCGGCGTATGTTTGTCAGTGGCCTTATATACCTCCAACAACATTGAAGGAGTCAGTTTCATGTCATCCTTTTTCCATCGCTTAACTTACTTGCTACACTGTTAATGCTACATTTTATCGCTGGCTGGTGCTATAGCCTCTACTGACTCCTGCTGCTTTAGTATCATACATATCGCAGGATCACTGAATCACTGAAGAAGGCACATTCTCCCTTCTCTCTTCTTCCTCCACTTTGGTACTTTGCTGTGAGTTTTTTCTTGAATTCTATCATGTTTCTCACCTTCTTTATCAACAGGCTGGGACTATCAGCGTTCTTTGGGCCCATGGTGGCTTATTTAGCAGTCACACAGAATAAACAAGTGCAAAAAACAATGAATTATTATGAAATGTTTAATATGACCTTGCACTATAATGTTCACTCACTGAGAAACAAAGTGACACTGCCTCAGAATTCGTGTGTGGGAGGCTTTGTGTGCGCGCAGCACTCGGACAGGTACCGTACCACCAACAAGAACAGAGGAAAGTAACGAAAACTGAGCCAATAAAACCATACCACGGGCGGGGATAGAACCCACGATGAGAGAGTCTCAAAACTCCAGGGCCATTGCATTAGCCACTGGACCAGCTAGCCACAATAAGATTCATCCAACTAGGTATATTTCTACACCATTGGAAAGGTTAGCATAGGCACCACTGTGACCACAAATGCAAGGGTTTTACAGACGAATCTCAAGCTAGCGTGGCCATGACGAACTCTAGCTCAAGTCCCCTCAAAGCCGTCAACATGTTTGCAATTGTGTCATTACGATTTCGTGAATCATGTCTGACTGAGCCAATATTTTTACGAAAAAAGTTGACGATAACTGAAATTCAGGGAAACAGAGCCCAATGAAATGGGAGGGTCCCATTGTATTAATGAGTTTTTTTGTTTAACAAACTGGCCATATCCCATCAAGGCAAGGTGTCTTAAACAGAAAAAAATTTAAAGTTGTTCTTTTTAAATTTAGTAATTTACACAGGAAAAGGGATTACTAGCCCCTTGCTCCCAGCATTTTAGTTGCCCCCTTATGACATGCATGGCTTACAGAGGAAGAATTCTTTTCCACTTCCCCAGTATATGGTCTCTAAAACACAAAATAAACCCCCAATCTGTTTTCTTTTTAAACACATTTCTGTCTCCTCCTCCCCCCACCACACACACACCACACACACACACACAGACCCCCCCCCAAAAAAAAAAAAACGGAAGCACATTTACCATCGTTTATTAAATACTGTCCCAAAGGGGGCTACATCAAAATTTAAATAGCCCCTTTCCAAACTGCAAACCCCACCACTCACTCGGAGTGCGACACAAACCTCCTACCCGAAGACCAAGTTGGTTAACTGAATCCCTTGAACCCCTTCAAAATGTTACCTTGTTCACACTCCAACAACACAGTGACCATTAAAACCACTGTTTCCTTTCAGTCCAATTTAACTGCTCACAAAAGCCTTCGGGATACTTGACCCCCCCTAGTACTAAAAAACCATTTTTACCCCCCCCCCCAAACCAATCAGGGGGTGACCCACCCCTTTTCCCCCGCCAAAACATGGGGTGCCCTCCCTTCTTAATCCATCCCTGATTTATACATTTTCCTTGGGCATTCTTGCTTCTCATCTTCTCTAAATGCCCAAACTGTTTCAAAAACCCATCCTGCCCTTTTAAATATACCTTTCATAACCCCACCTAATTCTCTTTTATAATTTTAACCACACACACACACACACCCTTAAAAAAATACATCTCCACTGTCTCCCTCTTCTCCTCACTATCATGTTTAAAACACATAATTCCACTTGTATAAAATTGTTTGGCACCAAAAACTGGTAAAGTTTTTTCATTTTTGCCCCCATGGGCAACAATCTCTACAGATAAAGATAAAGATTTTTTTTTCTTTGCAAAGGTTTCAATGTTTATTTACAATTTTTATTAGTTAAGTACAAAGAAAAAAATTTTCATGCTGGGGCATTTCGGGCAGACTTATCCTAATACATAATAACTACTTTAGTCTAGATAAGGTAAGAGTGGCTAACTTTTTTAATAATCTTTATTTATCTTAATACTAATGTGAAATAGTCAAGGTGGAGGTTTTATAAGATAATAATCTTGAAGTTGCACATAATAAAAAAAATATTAAAACTAATGTTTAAAACATCAATATTTCATGACTGCAGATGTTTTAATAGACTCAAGGTCATATAATATAATATTTGGGAGTTGCTTCAAACTGGTTAGTTGTTTTTGGTTATATTGAGATATGATATGATTTTTAAGCATAGCCCTAAATTTGTATGTTGTCAGGGGATCCTTTACTGGTTCAGGTAGTGAATACCAGATCATTGGGCCCTTAATGTGCATTGAATTTTTTGCATAGTGTAAGACTGACATGAGGGATATCAAAGAGTGCCTTGTGATTTGTATTTGTGACTGTGCATTCTGTTGTAGCTACCAAGAAGAAGTTTAACCCGTAAACGGTCCAAACGTATATATACGTTTTTTCAACATTTGAAAGTATGTTAAAAAAGTAGATCTTCTTTTTGTTTTTTACATTGAAAATGTGTAAAAAAAACTTTGATCTACTTTTTTTTATTGTTTATTTGAAAATACAGTCCTCCCTCACAAATCCGGCAATCAGTTATTCGGTCCCTTCAGTTATTCGGCACTAATTTTTGGCTAGCATAATTTCAAATTTCCAGGGTCGCCACACCAACCTGCTGGTACTGTTTGGTGGTGCTAACTTGCTGCATAAGTTATTCCAATTTCTTTTTCTCCGTTTATTGTTTTAACCTGCTTACTTTTAGCCCTAGCCATGGTTCCAATGAATAAAGAAATGCTTCTCATTATGTAAAGCACCTACACAGTATATTATCCATTAAAGATAAGGGCTTTGAAGCCACTGTCGGTTGTCATGAACTCAGTCTCATGAAGCAGGAGTAATATGCTTTATTATTACGGTAATATCAACACTACAGCTATCTGCCTATCACAATTGATCTAATATGACATAATAAACAATATAAATAACATAAAACATATTAAATACTCCAGAATAAATAATATTTGGCATAATACTAAGCAGTTCGACAGAGTTATGAAGAGGATATGGTAAAACAAATACCATTCTCCTATCCTTGTCTTGGGCTTATATTAGAGAAAACGGAGTATAGCACAGGACTTATATTAGAGAAAACAGAGTATAGCACAGGGCTAACTATGATATACACTCATACTCCACCATAAACATGAAACAAAAAAGTTATTTTCTCTCTATAGTTTATCACACACAGCAACATATGTGTAGAGAACCTAGGATAAACCAAAAAAAAGTCAACATGGCTTATTTCTAGTACCTGGCTTGGGTTAGCCTTATATGATTTTTGGTAAATATTCGATTCCCAGCCTGGGTAGAAACATTAGGCATGTTTCTTTACACCTGTTGTCTATGTTTACCCATCAGTAAATGGTACCTGGGTGTTAGTCAACTAGTGTGGGTGTTATCCTGGGACACTGACCTAATTTTCTTGAAATACTCTGCATAACAAGCGGCTTTCTATACAGTAGTATGTCACTGATGTCAGCTAGGCCTGTATACCTTGTATGTGTAGTAAATATATTATTATTATTATTATTATCATTATTATTATTATTATTATTATTATTATTATTTTCTCAGTTGTTTGTTGGGTTATCTTATTCAAACTTGGGCAATGTATGATGGAAAGATACTTCTTCACGTACACCAAAAATGAAAGAAATCAGACCAAAATAGCGGAGTTTCATTTCTCAGCCATTAGCGGCCGCTTAGCAGTATATTTTTGTATGGTTGTTGTGGTTACATTCTCATTTTTTTGCTCTCATTTGATAGAATGAAAGATATATTACAGAAATAGATATGATTTTGATTGCTTTCATGAAGAAAAGTACCTTGAAATTGCGCTCACTGTAGCGAAAATGTTCTATTCTTTAGTGAAGCTCAAGAGTAAACAAATGACGTCACCGTCCATACCTGTCCGCCTGCCAGTCTAAATTCCAGTACGGAGTCAAGAATGGACTGACATTATTTATACAATTATTACAATAATGCAATAGGCAATGGGGTCGAAGAGGTATGGGGTAGGTTTAAAAATGTAGTTAGAGTGTTCAGCAGAAGTTTGTGGTTACAGGAAAGTGGGTGCAGGAGGGAAGAGGAGCGATTGTGGAATGATGATGTAAAGAGAGTAGTAAGGGAGAAAAAATTAGCAATGAGAAGTTTTTACAAAGTAGAAGTGATGCAAGGGGGAAGAGTATATGGAGAAAAAGAGAGAGGTTAAGAGAGTGGTGAAGCAATGTAAAAAGAGAGCAAATGAGAGAGTGGGTGAGATGTTATCAACAAATTTTTTGAAAATAAGAAAAAGTTTTGGAGTGAGATTAACAAGTTAAGGAAGCCTAGAGAACAAATGGATTTGTCAGTTAAAAATAGGAGAGGAGAGTTATTAAATGGAGAGTTAGAGGTATTGGGAAGATGGAGGGAATATTTTGAGGAATTGTTAAATGTTGATGAAGAAGGGAAGCTGTGATTTCGTGTATAGGGCAAGGAGGAATAACATCTTGTAGGAGTGAGGAAGAGCCAGTTGTGAGTGTGGGGGAAGTTTGTGAGGCAATAGGTAAAATGAAAGGGGGTAAGGCAGCCGGGATTGATGGGATAAAGATAGAAATGTTAAAAGCAGGTGGGATAAGTTTTGGAGTGGTTGGTGCAATTATTTAATAAATGTATGGAAGAGGGTAAGGTACCTAGGGACTGGCAGAGAGCATGCATAGTTCCTTTGTATAAAGGCAAAGGTAACAAAAGAGAGCGCAAAAATTATAGGGGATAAGTCTGTTGAGTATACCTGGTAAAGTGTATGGTAGAGTTATTATTGAAAGAATTAAGAGTAAGACAGAGAATAGGATAGCAGATGAACAAGGAGGCTTTAGGAAAGGTAGGGGGTGTGTGGACCAGGTGTTTACAGTAAAAAAATAAGTGAACAGTAATTTAGATAAGGCTAAAGAGGTCTTTGTGGCATTTATGGATTTGAAAAGGCGTATGACAGGGTGGATAGGGGGCAATGTGGCAGATGTTGCAGGTGTAATGGTGTAGGAGGTCAGTTACTGAAAGCAGTGAAGAGTTTTTACGAGGATAGTGAGGCTCAAGTAAGAGTATGTAGGAAAGAGGGAAATTATTTCCCAGTAAAATTAGGCCTTAGACAAGGATGTGTGATGTCACCGTGGTTGCTTAATATATTTATAGATGGGGTGGTAAGAGAAGTAAATGCGAGGGTCTTGGCAAGAGGCGTGGAGTTAAAAGATAAAGAATCACACATAAAGTGGGAGTTGTCACAGTTGCTCTTTGCTGATGACACTGTGCTCTTGGGAGATTCTGAAGAGAAGTTGCAGAGATTGGTGGATGAATTTGGTAGGGTGTGCAAAAGAAGAAAATTAAAAGTGAATACAGGAAAGAGTAAGGTAATGAGGATAAAAAGATTAGGTGATGAAAGATTGGATATCAGATTGGAGGGAGAAGAGTATGGAGGAGGTGAATGTATTCAGATATTTGGAGTTGACGTGTCAGCGGATGGTCCTATGAAAGATGAGGTGAATCATAGAATTGATGAGGGGAAAAGGTGAATGGTGCACTTAGGAGTCTGTGGAGGCAAAGAACTTTGTCCTTGGAGGCAAAGAGGGGAATGTATGAGAGTATAGTTTTACCAACGCTCTTATATGGGTGTAAAGCATGGTGGATGAATGTTGCAGCAAGGAGAAGGCTGAGGCAGTGGAGATGTCTGTCTGAGGGCAATGTGTGGTGTGAATATAATGCAGAGAATTCGTAGTTTGGAAGTTAGGAGGAGGTGCGGGATTACCAAAACTGTTGTCCAGAGGGCTGAGGAAGGGTTTGAGGTGGTTCAGACATGTAGAGAGAATGGAGTGAAACAGAGTGACTTCAAAAGTGTATCAGTCTGTATGGAAGGAAGGCGGGGTATGGGGTCGGCCTAAAGGGAAAGTTGGGGGGGGGGGTAAAGGAGGTTTTGTGTGCGAGGGGGGTTGACTTTTGAGACTGCATGAGCGTGTTTTGGGGGTA
>NC_069413.1:13949736-13967864 GCF_026875155.1 Cherax quadricarinatus | reverse complement strand
AATTTACTAAAGAAGCTACAGTGGGTAAAAACTTTAACAAAAAAAACCCCCAAACTTTTGCACATGTTCATTTTCAACTTGTGGGTATTTTATACCATTATCAACAATACTTTAGAGTAAAAAACCCACACGACGGCATTATTAAACCCTAAATAAACTCCTCAACCAGGATCGTTGAACCGACCACCCGGGGGAAACCCCTAAAACCATATTTCCCAACACTGGGACTGGTCCGGACCTAGCGTGTATACAACCCAACAATCGGGGGTTCGACCACCTGCACGGGGCCGTACGAGAAAGAACATAAAGGGCGAATTCAACAGATTTATTTTTTCAAAAAAAAGCAAAAAATTTGGGACCAAAAAATCGGACCTTGACAAGATCACGGGGAAGTTTAATATCAAAAAACCAGGTCCTCGTGGAGGATCTCACTGGCTCTTGAAGTATGCTCCCACACAGTCACGTTGGAAACATAGACAATAGAGAGAGAGGAATGAGGGGTGGCCCCAGGCGGTAATCTTGTCATTCCAGAAGAGCCTTCAACAAAAGGATGTGGGTGATTTTACTGTTATGTAAAAGGGCCAACATTGTCAAATTTCCACACTTGGCCCCACCCCCAGGACAGCGAGAAGGAGCTTCTAAATAAAAGACGGGCAGCAACAGCAACTACACTTTGATTGCTCTTTTCAGAACCTCACTTTTTATGAGATCTTTTATTCCTGGGACACTCGATGGGAAGTGTTCCACAGAAATGACGAAATAAGTTACCCAAAATGAAATCGCGGGCTCACGGGGCTCCAACTTCTCTGTTTCCTACCGTATTCTCTTATCAAAAAAAAAGCTTACAAATGAACTATGTAGAAGAGTTTTTAGCAGTTGAAAATAAAATTAAAACCCTTAACCAAACTTTGAAAAACACACACACACACACACCAACACCCCAACACACACACACAAAAGAGAGGAGAGGGGAGGAGAGGGAGAGAGAAGAAGAAGAGAGAAGAGAGAGAGAGAAGAGAGAGAAGAAGAACCTTCTAAAAAGGGAAAAAACGTAAAAGGCAACGTACCTCTAAAATCGAAAGAAAAATAAAAATGGAGAACACTGAGTCAAACCGGGTTTACGCAGAGCCCGGAAGCAATTGGAGGAACAAAAATCAAAGAAATCTAAATACGCCTTTTATATAAACAACCCCGGGGCAAAAAACATCATCCAGTAAAGTTTTCCTTTAAGTAAAAGGGTAGGGAAACTCACCGTGACAAAAGGGAAAATTTAAAATATTGAAGTCACAACTGACTCGGCCAGTGAACAACTCAAAATTTTACACATAAATTTAACCCAAAACGAGTTTTCCCCTGAATGAGATAAAAAAAAACATAAATACATTTCCAAAACCTGGCGTAGTCCTTCCCATTGATTTTGAGGCAGTCATGGAACCACACTCCAGTCCCCCCAAACAAAATCACGACCTCCACTTTACCAAATTGAAGAAAACGATCCCTCCCCTCATATTCTTTGAAGGGAGTCTGGACAGGGTATCATCCCATAGTCTTTAAAAAGACACGGCTTTTCCCAATTTTCCCAAAAAGTGGCGAAAGGGGAAACTGGGAAAACTCTAGACTATCAGCACAATTTTTCCCATTATCAAAGTCTGAAGGGTCCTAAGAAGCAAGACTGTAAATCACATGGAATAAAAAAAACTGCACAATCCGGGAAAACTTGGGTTAAGGGTGGTCGCCCTGCCATTCCCCCAGCTAGACCAATACCTGGCCCCTGGGGCGTGAAGAAAAGCAAAATGCTGAGTTTCAAAATCTTAGAAAATGCGCCCAGAGTGTGAGTGCGTATAAAATTTTTCGAGGGAATAAGGGGAAAAAGTGGGGCAGATGGTTTTTAATTTTTTTTTAAAAACAAAACCAGTAATGAAAACAGAGTTAATTCAGGGTGAACAATGAAAAGCTTTGTGCCTCAAGGCAGAGCATTCACCCCCTTTTTTGTTTCTCCCCCTTTGTACCAAAAATAGACAAGGACATATACAAAACCCCCAAAGGGTTCTTTGATGACTCAAACTTAAGGAGGGTCTGTCGAAGACACAGCTAATTCTTAAGAGGAGTAAAGTTTCCCCGTGGCCCTCAACAACAATAAATTTAAAAATGAGGACAATTTTTCAGTTGCTCAATTAGGGAAAATGAAGAAATAAAAACTGTAATGGTGCACGGGGATAAACCTGTATTCAATAAGCGACATTTTCCATTTTCGAGATCTGGAAGTGATGATTCAGAAGATTCAATTCAAAGATCACAACAATTTTTTATTGCTACCACAAGGAAATATAGTGTGGAAACTAAAACTTTCAAAACAACAAAATGCCAAGACAGTGATGATAATCTTCAGTCACTTGTTTTCTCCGGCGGGAATACTGTTGATAGACCCCCACTTGAAAGAAAATAAATTGCTGACTTGTAAAGACCGAAAATTTCCTGCTCGATACACTCGTCTAAAAAACTGAACTACGGAAAATGCTTCAAATCCCCTCAACGTATCCTAAAACACAGGCAAAAAGGGTACACAAAATTTACCCTGGAAAATCCAGAGGGATGCCCCCAACGCACTTTTGAAATTAACGTTTAATAAGAGATTGGCAACGGGCAAAATACCCCCAAAAAAAACCCTGGCCATAAGAGTACATCTAAACTCGATAAATGTCAGGGGTTTCCCCGACTCTTCAAGCCCTCCTTTTCCTTGCCGGGGGAAAATTACAAAAAACCCTCGGGCTGTTTTTGGGAGAAGTGAAATTTCCTCGAATCATTCCCTTTGGACCACCAGGCTGTAAACCGATATGGACTCATGCGTGGTAAAGTTTGGGTTGATCAGGTCTGATCCACTGGAAGACCGGGTTTGGGACCGGGCCCCGCGGGGGAGGGAGGGGGTGCTGAACCTCAAGTATCCTTAGGTTATACATAAAATACAACATATAAAACCCAAAATTATACTTATAAAAACTAACAACTAAACACTATACATGATATACACACTATACATAATATATTACAAATTAACACTATACATTTATATACAAATACATGATATACACGATTTAATAATACATACAAAACATGAGTTACAGGCACAAATTATGGGTGTGATGGCTGGCGGGGACCCCAGAGAAAACCCTCTCACTCCCTGACAAAATATTGCTGCCCGACACTACCACCCTCCCCTTCACCATACCCCGGGGGACACGTCGATTAACATCTGGCTGGCCCCGGGGACCTTACCTATTTGGCTGGCCCCTTGGCCCTATCGGGCTATCCCTCTGGACCGATCTGGCTGGTACCCTGGACCTGATGGGGCTGGTACCTGGACCTGTTGGGGTACCTTGGACCTGATCTGGCGGGTCCCCGGACCTGATCTGGCTGGTACCCGGACCGATCGGTGGTACCTTCGGACCGTTTTTGGGCTGGACCTCTGTACTGATCGGCAATACCTTGGGCCTATCTGCCGGGTCCCCTTGGACCTGATCGGGCGGGTCCCTCTGGACCTGTTTTGGCTGGTACCTCTGGACCGACTGGCGGTCTCTGGACCTGACTGGCTTTAAAATCGGGCCCTAATCGGGCTGGAAACCTGACCTGATCGGGCTGGTCCTCTGGCCCTGATCGGGCCGTCCCTGGGGACCTGATTTGGCTAAACCTCGGGGCCTGATCTGGCTGGTCCCTCTGGACCTTCTGGTAGTCCCTTTGGCCCGATCGTTGACCCGGGATGACTGGCTGGTCCTCTGACCGTTTGGCTAGCCCTTTGGACCTGATTGGCTGGCACCTCCGCCCCCTGACCTTTTCGGCACCTCCAGACCTGCCCGGGCTTGCACCTCGGCCCTGTACCTGACCTTTGGTATTTTTGCCCTGTATCGACCTGACTGGAAAAATTTTTGGAGCTGTATCGACCTTTTGGTTATCTGGCCCTGATCTACCTGTCTGGCATACTGGTCCTCACTGACCTGTCTGGTTCCCTGGCACCTCTGGACCGTACATGACCGGGCGACACTTGAACCCTATATGACCTGGCTGGTATCTCTTATTTTCAAGTTACCGAAAGAAACCACTGCCACTTTTCCCTGCTCCCCATCCCACTGAGGTCCTGAAAACCCCATGTGCGTGCTAGCAGCCCATTCACCCCCTATCCACCACACCCCGCGACAGCTGTCCAATCTGGGGCCAATCTCTTCAATTTTTTAATTTTTTAACTTATAATTAGTTACCTATCGCCAGCGTTCCAGGGAAATAAACGGGGCACCCATAATACCAGAAAACCCTTGAAAAACCAGACAGCTTCCTGAAGCCAAAGCTCCTTCAAATACCGACAGCTCCTTCAAAACCAACAGCTCCTTCAAATACCAACAGCCCTTCAAATACCAGAAGCCCCTGAATACCAGAAAACCCTTCAAATCCCAGACAGCCCCTGAAGTACCAGACAGCCCTTCAAATCCCAACAGCCCGCAAAAACAGAAGCCCCTTTCAAAAACCAGACAGCCCCTTTAAATACCAGACAGCTCTTCAATTCCAGCGCCCCCTGAAATCCAGACAGCTCCTTCAAATCCCAGACAGCTCCTTCAAATACCAACGCCCCTTCAAAAAACTAGACAGCCCCCAAAATACCAGCAGCTCCCTGAAGTACCAGACAGCTCCTTCAAATACCAACAGCCCTTAAAATACCAGACACTTCCTTCAAAAACCAACAGCTTTTCAAATACCAAACAGCTCCTTAAAATCCCAAACACCCCTTCAAATACCAGACGCTCCTTCAAAACTAAAGCTCCTTCAATACCAGACGCTCCCTAAAGTACCAGACAGCTCCTTAAAATACCAGCCAGCCCTTCAAAAAAGACAGCTCCCAAATACCATGTCAGCTAGTTGCTGATCCCTGTATTCCCTTAAAATTTATAGGATAGCATAGTATATATCCAATGTTTAAACAGGGAACCCCTTGTAGGCCCTGGGGCTTTGTGTGACGTCACGGATACCATTCAGGTATCCTTGCCCCCGGTCTCATCGCGGCGACCATCCAGGCGTAGACAGGCAAGGCACGGGGCTCCTTCCCTCACTCCTGACAATAAGCTACATCCTACAAGTGTGTCTCCCTTTAACCTACGATATCTCCTTTAAAAACCTTTTTACGATAAATGGTGCCGCGAGGCCTGAAATTTCTGACGATTACAGCGATTTTGGAGATAAAATTTTCGACCAGCAAGCGGCCTTTGTGTCACCAGTACCCTCCCGATACCGAATTCCCCCACCCAGCTACCTCAAGCCAGTACTACCAGTTTCTACATTATTCAGTTAGTCTTTTTTTTTATGTTTCCTGCTTTTTGACACTCCGGGGGTTTTTGACCCGATTTGCAAAATAACCATTTCCCCATCTGTGGGGGGGGATCAACCCCCCGAGTCCACCCAAACCTAGTCTACTCCATCCAATTTTTTTTGCTCCCAAAGCCACTTCCCCCCTCTGTGCTCATCGTGTAAGTTGCAAGCTTTTCTGTGTGAAGGGGTTAAGATAGGCCAGCTAAAACAACCCGGGGTGTCTTCCCCCAGTACCAAGCAAGCCACGTGAGTAGTTTCACCCTGGTGATTCAAGCCCAGCATTCTGAGTCTCCTTGCATCCTTGTGGTGTTGTAGTTTTCGTGGGTTTTATTTTAAGCCCCCGGCTTAGAATTATCTTCGCGGCAGTGTGGGTGTTCTCAGTGAGGCTTACGCGTTAAAACCATAAGCCCACCACCACATCACGGCCACCATTGCCGGTCTCGACGCCCGTTCACCCCATTAACCCACAAACCCAACTACATCACCCATTCAAACCACCTACCCATCATTTTTTTGGTGCACTGCTAAGGGTTGTAGCACCAATTTTAAACCACATAGGGGGTAAAGAGAAGTGTGTCCGCCATCTTTAAAGCCCCCTTGTTGAATCTATCCCGATTTAAGGCAATTCTACGATATTGTGCAGAGACATTTGGAGTTTTGAGACATTTTTTTGTTTCCCAGTGATTTTTCTCTTAGTGACTTTCAGTGACTTTTGATCAGTGTTTACAGTACTGATTGCATTAATTTTTTTTAAATCCCTTAATTCATTGTTTTTTTTCGGCATTATTTTTTATCTGTTGTGTTTTTTTATTTTTTTTTTTACACTTGAAGTAAGTATTAGTTTTTCCTTTGTTGTGTTGCAAATATGAGCAATTAGAACTTTTTTTTAAATTTTCAAAACACCTTGTGTTCTCAGTTTTCCCGTGAATTAATTCAGTAATTTTTCCCCTAATTCTGCATCACCTCTGTTGTCTGTTATTTTTTTTTCCTAGCATTTGTGTTTTTTTGTTTTGTTCCCTTTTTGGTTGAACTTTTTGTGTTCTATTCTTTTTTTCCCAGCCAGTTTTTTAATTTGTCTTATTCCACAGACAATAGTGCCATTATAAAGTCCAAGCAAAAATCACTTTTACAAAATTTTTTCCACATCAAGTTTTTATTGCAATAAAATCCAGTACTGTGTTTATGTTTATGTGGTGTTCTCATCACTGTAAGTGTTTTAACCCCCTGTTTTTTGTATTTTTTGCACCTATTATTTTTAGTTTTTTGAACAAAATTTACTCTTTAGGCAATTTTTTAAATTTCCCTTTTAAAGTAAATTTTTCTTTTTCTGTTAAGTTTGTTTTGTGCAGTTAAGAGTTAAAGTGTTTTTTTCCTATATATTTCTTTTCTTGTGTGTTTAATTTTTATTTGGCACATTATTCATTTTGCAATAAACTTGTGTAAATATTTGGTATATTTTAAAATTTTCTTGCAGAAAATTTTAAGCAGTTTGTGCAATACTTTTTGATTTGCAATTTTTTTTGATATATTCTAAAGTTTTAAACAGTGCATTTCTTACTCCCCGTTCTGTGCATAATTTTTTCTGTCTGTGTCATTTTATTTTTTTTTTTTTTCAGTGAATTGTGTGTCTGTTTTTAATTTTTGCACAAATTTTTTGAGTCCTTTTTATATTTTTTTTGTATTTTTCCTTGTTGATTTAAAGAAAAAACAACTCACTGTGCCATTTTTTCAATTTAAAGTAAAGTTAGCAAAAAATTTTAGCAAAATACAAGTTCTCTTGTTTTCATGTTTTTTAATTGATATTTTTTTTTTGTGAGTTTTTTGCTTTTCTGTGTAACTTTTCAATTTTTTAAATTTCTTTTGCAAATATTAAGCTTTTTTTTCCATTTAAGTTATTTGTCATTCCTCCATTTTTCTTGTCTTTAGTCCTTCTTAAGTTACTGAGATGTCCCAGTCACTTTTTAACATTCACTTAGTGTATCATTCCAGTCAAAGTCAATATGAAAATCCACGTACCAACATTTCCCCTTTCTGCTGAAAAACAAACCTAGGGCCCCTTTACAAGTTTTGTTTTTTCACAGCTTGTATTTGAGATTTGTTAAAAATGCTGCGAAAAGGAAGTTAGATTAAGTTCCATAGATCCGTGAATTTCTTATTAAATAGCCAGCGGACACTATAATACTGCACTCCTTCGGAACCATCCCCAAAATCTGCACGCAGTGTCTGAACTACATCCTTTCGAGGGGACTTGTTTTAAGTACTCGTTCCTTTCCCCGGGGACCTTATGCCAGGGGGCGAGTTAGCCATCTCTTTGATGCCACAACCTTTTTAGAAAGACTTTCTGTGGCTAGTTGCTCATTTATGTTGTTGTTGCCCCCTTTTGTTTTTAGTTGTGATCCCTCCCAGTTGATGTAACAGTGCATTGTAAAATTTTTCTCGAGTAACTTTTATATGTTAAGTTTGTAAAGGGAGTTTTTCTTTTTAGCGAACCTCGTTCACTGTGTGCGACTCAGTTGAATATCACATGTTCACCGTGTTCATTTTTTTCTCCGTCTTGCTTTTTAGATAGTGATTCGTTCTCCCTTTCTCAATTGCGGTTATATGTTAATTTTTTCAACCGGGGGGGGTCTTCCATTTTCCCCCGATTTTTTTTCTTTCCCCCAGTAAGGAAGAACTGATCCTTTATTCCAGAACAAACGCCTATGGGAAAGGGGCCAAAGGGGCCTTGACTTCCAAGAGTTTTAATCCCCCTTTTTAAAAAATTTTCTGGGAAGTCAAATGTAGTCAGATGCTTTACGGACAGTTAGTGAATTACTGCAGATCCTCCATTTTCTGTCGAGGATTTAAAACTGCCCAAAGAACCGATCCCTTTTGGTTTTGTTTATTCATTCCCGCTCCAGGAAGATCTTTTTTCTTACTGTAAACCCCCACACCCCTTTGTACTTTTAGACCCAAAAATTACTGGATCAATATCAGTTGATACCCCCACAAAATTAGAATTCCCCAGTCACTAGTGATTGTAGTTGTATCTTTGTAGATACTTCAGACTCTCTCATCAAGGCAATTTTTAGCCATTGCAGAGGAATTCGATCCTCCCAAAGAATAACCATTTGCAATTAAACCTTCCCTCGCAGAATTGGGGGTTTTAAAAGACCAAAATCTGTATAATTAAATGCCGGATGATGAAGTTTCAACGTGTGTTTTGTTATTAAATGATCAGTTTTTTCAGAAATTTTTTGTTTCACTTCCCTCCGAATTTTGAGAATTAACTCTAGATTTGAGTGCACCGAAATTTCCTTTGTTAAACCTTTTTGTATTAATTTTCTCCTCAAATCCGTAAGTGCAAGAATACAATCGTCGTCATTCCATCCAAATTTTTATAATATTTTTTCTTATAGTTTGTAATGATTACGTTAACACCCATTACGTCAAAAACATTTTTTACCATCCATTAGTTCTAAGTTATATATGAATTTGTTATTTTAAGAATCAGCCCAATCCGCCGCCTGTTCAGCCTATAGTAAGTTGTATTCGGGACGACATACTACAGACCGAGCTGTCGCAAGTTTTCTGATCCCTGTATTCCCTGAGATATAGGATAGCAAGTAGTATCTCCATATGCTTTAGACCGAGACCCCTTGTAGGGCCCGTCTTTGGTGATGTCCGGGTACACATGTGCAGGGTACCCCGTCCCGTCCACCCCCGCGGCAACCCCAGCGTAGCAGGCAAGGCACTGGCTCCATTCCTCATCTCGTCTGACAAAATAGCTACCATCCTACAAAGGGGTTTTACCTTAACCAAGATTTCCTTAAGAACCCTTCGATAACCAACAGCTCCCTGAAGTACCAGCACTCTTCAATACCAACAGCTCCTTCAAAAACAGACACCCTTCAAATACCAGAAGTTCCTTCAAAACCAGACAGCTCCTTCAAAAACCAACAGCTCTTCAATACCAGAAGCTCCTTCAAATACCAAAAACTCCTTTAAATACCAGCAACCCTTCAAAACCCGACAAAACCTTCAAATACCAGACAATCCTTAAACCAGACAACTCCTTTAAATACCAAAAAAAAAGACACTCCCTTAAATACCCGACAGCTCCTTCAAATACAGCACTCCCATGTGGGGGTTTCTATCTTCAGGAAAACTACTTGGATATACTTTTGGGGGGGTTTTCCGGGGGCAAAGCCCCCCGGCCCGGGGCCAGACCAGGCCTCGCGGGGAATCAAGCCCGATTAAGCAGTCTTTGAAGCAAGACAAGTGTTTCCTGAGGCAGGGAAGGCGCACCCTGACTCCTCACCCATTGAGTGCATGGTAAGCATTACCCCTGTGTGCAGGAACATACCACTGGGTTCTGGTAAACAGTTACCACTGGGTGCATGGTAAGCAGTTACCACTGTGTGCATGGGAAACGTTACCACTTTGCTGGGAAGCATTACCACTAGCGCATGGTAAGCATTACCACCTTTGCATGGTAAGCAGTTACCACCCGGGGGAAAAAGAAATTGTGTACTGTTCAGGACGTTTTTTTTGACAAACTTTTGCCACGGTGGCTTCATTATTGAATAATTCTTACTTGTACAGTGGGCTCCCCTCTGTCCTGGGGTCAAATCATCTGCCCTCACTCTAACAGAACAATCCCATACTGTTGTTTCAGCTTCACATTGTTCCAGACATGGGGCAAAACTTTCTCCGCTGAGGGGCTGACCACCCAAAACACGTCTTCAGGTTAATGAACTAAATTTCACGTCTTTTTTCACTCTCTGCTTCTGCTGCCTCCCGTGTTAACTGATGAAATCTATGAGTAAACCCCAAAAGCAGGATTGCGAAACAGACTGTTCAACGTGGAAAGCTAATTACAGGGCTAGACCACGATAAAAAAGCCAAAAAGTGTTCAACAATGGGCGATTCTACACCAGAGCTTATGCAATGCTTATAAAGCAAATGAAGCATACTCTTTTAAACCCAAATTTTGTCATATTTTGCTGTGTATTTTTCCCAAAAATTCATTTTTTCAAGTAAATATATTTTACCATGTTCCAATTAACTGCACCTACCCTAAATCATGTTTTTTTGTACAATTTGTAACAAAGTGACAGGCTCACTGCGCTGAAGTCACAATCAACAAGGCTATCTTGCCAATATGCCCAAAAGCTGTTCAAAGGATTTACATTCTTAGTAACCCGGGGTCTTAGTGCTGATTTGGGGGCTCGACCCGCGCGGGTCACAGACCATTCAGTTGAAGCAAAACCCACGTAACACCACAACTTGATATCTCACCATTTGCAAGAGCCCTCCTTGAACACAAAGGCTGGAATGTCCCCTTTTATTCAAAGGTGTAAATTCTTTGTTCTTTACATTATTGGAATACGACAAAAGTCGTTCCAATATTGGAATATAAAACAAGTGGGGGACAATTAACTAGCAGCTGAAAACTTTGGGGAGCAAGGGAAGGAGAAGATAAAAGGAAAAGGGGGTGAAGCACCTTGAGAAGTTGAAAAAAATAAGACACTTTTGTAATATTCAGGTTTTTTATTCTGGAAACATTCACTGGTATGGCTTCTTCAGTTAATGCAGGAAAGGTGGAAGATGAAGAGTTTTAGTAATCAGTCCCCCTTTGCCTGGATTTTATGTGTTTTATCCACAATCTTGATAAAGTGCAGATATTCCATTTATTTTACGTGATAACGGCAAAGGGTCTGTAAGACAGGATTTAGACAGTACCTTTAACTTATAATATAATTAAAGAGCCTCTGACTGCTGCTTTGTGGAACATGACACAGTATTCCATTTAAAAAAGGCTTTTTGCTAAAAAGAACCATCCCAGTTGATCGAAAATCAGGGTTAAGAGACACGTAAGTTTCCTCCGTTTCTTAACGTTCATTTTCCCCCTATATCTACCTTGTCCATAAATTTCTATCACATTTTTTTTTTGTTTTTGTCAGGGAATCCCGGGTCTTTACTTAATTCATGGGATAACTTAAAAAACTTGAATGACAGTTATTTGGGGGGTTGACAAACTCACACCCCCAACATTGTTTAAATTAAAAACCATGAATTTTGGAAATATCTCCTTATCCATAATTACATCCAAAGCAGTAGTAATTATGGACAAGGGAGATTATAGTGGAAAAAAAACTGTTATTAGAAGACGGGGAAATTTTACGTACCCCTTAAAGCCCCCATTTCCCCCCTCTGTGCCCCCCTGCCTAGGGGAAATACAAAGGAGAGCAAGGAGAACTGCAGTGTTGATAGAGGGCAGTAAGATGGACCAGCTCAGAAGGGAACTCGACAAACACGGGGCATCATCATGACGGAGCCCCATCAATACTGCAGGCCGAGCACCCCCAACAACCCAGGAAAACAGCAGAAGGGAAAACGAAGGAGAGCGTGGAGGAAAAGGAGAGAGGAGGAGGTAAAGCAGCAACAAAAGTTAACAACACAGCAGTTTCAAAGAGATGAAAACTTGGGGACAACATCAAAATAACAGGGGGTTTGAGGTATAAAACAGAAGAGAGGTGTATATTTAAAGTAAATTTACCCCTTTTTCGCAGAACACAAAACACCAAAGAGAAACACACAAGAGTAAAGCATAAAGTGGAAACAGTAGACGCCAGCAGTGAAAACAGAAGACGACAAAAAGTGGGAAACAAAGTAAGAGCAGCAAAAGACACCTGCACTGGGAAAACAAACAAAAAAGGTCTAGCAATGTACACAGACATTGCAAAAGCCATCAGCAAGTGCGACCAATGTGTGCGCGCACAAAATGCGTGCAAAAAAAATTAACTGGAAAGTGGTAGATGGGCTTTTAATTTTTTAAAACACCGATAAAAGAATAACAGAACAAAGTAAATGCAGAGGGTGCCAGAGATAAAAGCGCTTTGTTTAAAGCACAGAGGCAATTATCTTTCTCTTCGCACCTGAGGTAGACAGAGACGTATCATAATTTGCAGACGATGATAGAATTTGTATGAGAGTGGTATCCACTCAGGACACAAAATACAGGAATAGAGAACATTGCGGCAGGCCTACTGGCCCATACAAGGCAAGTTCCTCTCAAAATCAACCATTCCCACGCACCTGAACCTCCAAGTTGACAGTCTTTCAGTGGGCCACTGACAACAATGTAATGTTCAATGAGGACAAATTTCAGTTACTCAGCTAGGAAACAATTGAAATAAAAACTGGAACCGAGTAAGAACTGACAGGCTGGAAAACTAGAACTTTCAAAACAAGATTGATGGACTGACCACATCGACTATAGGCTGAGGGACTGATTACCTCAAACTCCTGTTCATCACCATTCTCCTTTGTATGGACTGATAAAGCCACTGTGTGGCGAAACGTGTTGCACACATTGTGTCTAATTTATCAATATCCACAATATGAAGAATTAGACAAATGTGCAACATCGAAGTATCTTTATTTATAGACGTTTCGCCATCCAGTGGCTTTATCAATACAAATTCAAGGACATAAATGGAAGACAGTAGAACTATATACAAAAGATGAGGTAATCAGTCCCTCAGCCTTGGTGCTCTTCACACCAGCTCTAAGACTGAGGGACTGATTATCTTGTCTTTTCCTTGTATATGTTTCTACAGTCTTCACATTATGTCCTTGTATTGATAAAGTCACTGGATGGCGAAACGTCTACAATAAAGAAACCCAGATGTTGTACATGTGTCTAATACTTGATCTTGTCTATATTGTATACCATTCATGTACACACACAGATCTGTTTGTAACGTGAAGCCCACTGTGTGGGCGAAACGTATTCAATAAAAGATGGCACTATACTACATTTGTCTGTATTTCTTTGCAAGTCTCTGGTATGAGCAAGTTTGTGTCTGGTCCTCACTGAAGACTTAGAAACAGTCTTTTGTTTCTCTGTCCTTGTTAAAGAATACGTCATGTTTGTTCTTTGTATCTTAATGCAGGAATGTTAAAAATGGATGATACTTTTATTATGTTTGTTTGGAATGGAAGGTTTTAAAATCCTCTGATATTTTG
The DNA here is from genome assembly GCF_026875155.1 of Cherax quadricarinatus. NCBI lineage: Eukaryota > Metazoa > Arthropoda > Malacostraca > Decapoda > Parastacidae > Cherax > Cherax quadricarinatus. The sequence continues at coordinate 13,954,502 of NC_069413.1, read as the reverse complement.
ACGGGTTTCTATAGTTTTGGTCCTCTGGTACCCCGGCCGGGGCCGGCTTGTCTGGTTTTTGATGTGAACTCCCTATATGTGGCTGCAGCGATCGAGACAGCTACTGGCCGTGTGTGTGCGTGCGCTACTCACCTAGTTGTGGTTGCGGGAGTCGGTTATTTCCCGGCCCCCCTCTTCGCGGTCGTTACCAGGGCCCTTTTTCCCCTACTCAAGAATTTTCTGTATCTCTTCTTGAAGCTAGTAGGATCTCCCTTACTGCATCAGTTGTCAGTGGTCAGTGTCAGTTGTCAGGCAGTCGTCATTTTGTCAGGGGTCAGTCGTCACATTGTCAGGGTCAGTCGTCATGAGGTCACAGCCCCCGAGTGGGGGGTTAGTGGGAGGGTTTACAAAGCGCTTGCTTCTCATTTTTAAAAAATTTGAGGTTGGAGGTTTAAAGGAGAGGTCTTGTTTCTCCGGGAGGAATTAGGAGGCGAAGGTCCACCTCAAGGGGTCTGGGAGAATGTGGGTGGCTGGAGTTGGGGGGAATGGGGCTTCAAGTGGGGTGCAGTCTGTCCTCGCGTGGGGAGGCTGTAGTGGGGGGGGGAGAACGGCTACCAGCATGAGGTTGCAGTCCCCCAGCACCTGCTACAAGTGGCGAGGGGTTCACAGAAAGGGAACGCATCAGAGTAAGGAAATTAAAGTGAAGTCGAAGGTGGGAAATCGTTTCTTTCTTAGATGAATTACTTCGTGGCCAGTGAAGGTAAGGGTCTACTGCCCCTGCAATGGAGGTAAGCGATTTTTGTGGTTGGGACTCTCAGGTAAGATATAGGACCGTGTTTTTTTGTAATAGGAATAAGAAGATGAGAGATAGGTGGTTTCCCCCGGAGCTGGGTTGGGGACTTGTCAACGGGCGGGATAATATATGTCAGGTAATGGAAAAAGCCCATTATCTGTCTCAGGCTGGGGGAAATGTTTTGGGAAGGGGAAAAGAAGAGCTGCTAGAAAGTACAGGTCGCTTAGATTTCATTAGTTAAGGGAGGGGTCCCAACAATGTAGCATCTTGCCTGAAAGGGGGGTAGGAAATAAGGTTTTTCAGGCAATTGGGGTAAATTGCTGGGTAGACAGAACTGCAAGGAAATTGCAATCCCATTTTTATTGACAACGGAACAAATTTTTTGGGAAAAATATATGTATCAAGGGATGGGGTCACTCTCTGGGGGTGGGGTGGGAGCACTTGCAACTCATTGAAAGGCCATTGGTGAAATGCCCATGAATTTAAAATGATGGGAAGATAGAGTATGGTGTGTGTGGAAAAAAGCGGTTGAACACTTTGGGGTTAAAAAGTAAAAGTAAAAAGGCATTCAGAGAAGTTTAAATAAAGACAATAATCATCAGCAACAAAAGGGGGGCAGAGAGGCAGCAAGGGGCTACTCCCTTAAGGTTTACTTACTAAAAGCAGGAGTGTAAAAATAAGATAGTGAGCTAAGATTAATTGCAAGTGCAGGAAACTAGATATTTTGCTTTAAAAAAGAGCCGGCTCAATCTGAAAGATAGAGAGATGCCCCCGAATGTCACTAAAGGCAAAATTATTCCACACTGACAGGGGCAACAGGAAAAGGGGGGGGGGGGGGGGTAGCGTGTTGTCAGGACTTTAAATTTTTGCGTTAGACAAGATATAAATTAGAAGCGTCAGCCCCTGAACTGTTTTGGTTTCAGCTTCTCGAGGGCCAGAAAAACTAATTTTTGGGGGTGATTTACAGGGCCCCAAATCTTGATAGGGGGTGCAGTAAACTTTTATGGGACAAATTCGAAGGCATCACAACGAAAAAGTTGTGTAATGGAGATTTAAAATAGAAGATTGACGGAGCAATTTGACAGGAAATTTTGATCAGGGGACTTCTTGATCATCCAGGGTTGTTTTTTTAAAAAAATTTTTGACAGAGCCCCAAATAGGGGGAAAAACCTCCTTTACTTGGGGTTTTTGCCAGTAGGGAAAAAAATTAAAAATTTGAGGTTAAAGATGACTTGGGGAAAGTGACACAAAACACTCAGTTTTAATTATATGGAATTCCCCCCAAAAATGGGAATCAATCTCCGTCCCTGACTTTCGCTTGGGTGATTTCATAGGACTAAAAAAATTTTTAGGTGGGCTGAACTGGAATGACCTGATAAGGGGGGAGGGAGTGGGATGGTTGCCGATATGAGCTTTCCAGGGCATTTTCATGCTCAGTCAAATTATGTTCCAAATAGGGAATCGATCAAACAAAAATGTCCCCAAAGGGTGAACAATAGATTAAAATATCGATTGGTCAAAAAAGAGGCATATTAGGCAAATCAAAAAAAGGGGAGGGGCAATTGAGAAAACGATATTTCAGTTAAAGAGAGAAAAAAAAAGGGAATTAGAAAAACAAAAAGAGATTATGAGTTTTAAAGTTGCAAGGAGAATCAAAGGGACAAACCCCCAAAAGGATTCTTTCAGGTATAAGAAGAAAGTCAGGGAAAAGATAGGCCCACTCAAAAGTTCCTCGGGCCCAGTAAATGACATTTGAAAAGGGGAAATGGGGAGAATTTTTAACACTTTACTTTCTTTTTTTTTAAACAAGGGGATCCCAAAGGGGATATTCCAAAATGATAAATTATGTAGAACAGGACGATAATTTAAACTGTGCACTATTGGGGTTTCACAATGACATGGTCCTTAGGCAAATAGAAAAATTTAAAAAACCTAACAAATCCCCGGGCCCCTGATGAACTGTATGCAAGGGTTCAAAAAGGAATGTAAAGAGGGGGCCTTAGCACCCCTTTGGTTTAATCTTTTAAACTTACCCACAAACAAACGGCATGGTGCCAGATAAGTGGAAAATGGCAAATGTGATCCCTTTTTCAAACAGGGACGGGTCCTTAGCATGAACTATAGACCAATAACCCTTCCCCCATAGGGGAAAATTTATGGAATCAATAATTGCCGAGGCAGTTCGGCCACCTTAAAAAACATAAATTAATCAACAAATTCACCCTGGTTTTAAAAAAGGGGCCCGTTCCGGGCCCTTACGAATTTATTATTTTTTTTTCCTTTGGTATTTGAGGAGTGGGATCATGGTTTAATATGATATTTGTATATGGTTTTCATTAAGGGCTTTTGACGGGTCCCACATCAGGAAATTGGGGAAAAAAAAGCACATGGAATTAGGGGGAAATTTTTTTCCTGGTAGAGGCATGGTTGACAAAAAAGGCAGCAGGGGAGTTTGCATAAATGGGGAAAAATTTCAAGTGGGGAAGTTTTCACGGCGGTGTTCCCGGGGTTTAGGGGGTTTGGGGCCCCCCGGTTCACAATCTACATAAACGACATTGATTGGGGGAAAAAAGAGCGAAAAATCCCCCCCCCCCCAAGGTTTGCCGATGGCACCCAAAAAAAGGGCCCTCGAATTCATTTTGCGAGGAACCCCCCCCTTTTGAGCATCCAGGAAGATTTGAAAACTGATGCAGTGGTCGGGGGAAGTGGCAGATGCATTTAATAAGCAAATCAAAGTTTTTAAATGTTGGACAGGACAATAACCGGGCCCCAATAAATAAATAATGTAGATCTTAAAAATTTCGGTTGCGAAAAAGATTTAGGAGTTTTTGGGTTTGCGTAATTTTGGGAAAACCCAAAAAAACCCGTGCATAAGTGTTTGCAATAAAGCTAATAGAATCCTTTGGGTTCATATCAAGAAGCAAAAAAAATAATAGGAGTCCTCAGGTTGTTCTTTTAAACTCCCATACATCCTTTGGGATAGGCCCTCAATTTCGAATTATGCTCCAGTTTTTTGGTCACCGATTACGAATGGGATTTTAAATTCCTCCGGAAAATTACAAAGGAGGATGACAAAGTTGATTCCCATGTATCAGAAACCTTCCCCATAGGATTTGATAAGGGGCCCCAAAATGCAATCTCTTGAAAGAGTAGAATTTTGGGGGCTATGATTGGGGGTGTAAAAATGGGAAAACAGGAAAAAATAAAGGGGATGTTAAAAAAGTGTGAGAAAATATCAGCCTAGACGGAAATCGCAGCAATGGTTTTTTTTTTGGAAAAAAAATTTAGATTCAGGAAGGATATAGGAAAGTACGGGGTTTGGGAATAGAGTTTTGGATGAGTGGGAAAAAACTCCCCAAATACCCTTTATAAAGGCCAAAACGTTGGGGTAGCTTTAAAAAAAAGGTTGGATAAAAACATGAGGGGGTGTGGGTGGGTTTTGAAATTAGACCTATAGCTTGGGGTACCAGGGCGGTTGCCGTGGGTTTCCCCCCTTAAGTTTAATGTACCTGACCTACCCAGGTTGGGTGGGATTGGCTTTTAAACCTGTGGAGGGCTTGGGCCTGCCTCGGGTTTGGGCCAGTAGGGGCCCTTTTGCAGTGTTTTCCCTTTGTTCTTTGTTCTTATGTTCTTATGTTTCTTTCCCGATTTTTCAACTTTTCTCTCTCTGATGTTAAAGCTTTCCTAATTGCCTAATTGTGGTTGCAAGGGGGCGACCAAAGCTCCTGGCCTCACCCCCTTCACTGGTCGTTGGGAAAGGGCACTCTTCCTGCCCCCTTTAAACTTTATCATAAAATCATCTTAAAAAAAATGTAAGGGGTTCCCGCCTCCACTCAAACAAATTTCCCGACAATTCCCCCCCGTCCTGACAACTCTGTGGGTGAAGAAATTTCTTCCCCCAAAAACCTTTTGATTTATCTTTTAGTCTTCAAATTCCAGTTTGGACACCTTTTTTTCTGTCTTCTATCTCAAAAACAAATTTTTCAGGGAAACA
>NC_069413.1:13853575-13949236 GCF_026875155.1 Cherax quadricarinatus | reverse complement strand
AAATTTTAAAAGAGTTGTGGATGAGTGGAACAAACTCAAAAGTAAGTCATAGAGGCCAGAACTTTTGTGTAGTTTTAAAAAATAGGTTGGATAAATACATGAGTGGGTGGGGGGGGGTGATTTGGCCCTATTACTTGTGCTCCGGCGGTTGCCTTTTCCCCCCCTTAAGTAAGGTGCCCCTGCCTGACTAAACCATACCCCGGCCGGGATTGAACCCGCGGTCATAGATCTAAAAAACCCACCCCGTCATGCCCGTTTTAAGTCATGCTGACCTGATAGGTTGGGTGCATGGCTTAAGCCGGTAGGAGTTTGGACCTGCCTCGCATGGCCAGTAGGCCGCTGCAGTGTTCCTTCTTATGTTCTTAACATAAACGCTGCTTAAAGGAGAGTTTAGGGATTAACGAGAACAAGAAGGAAAAAATGGACTGTATCTTAGAAAGAATAGTTGAACCTGGCACAAGAGTGGTTTGTGAGGAGTAATCAGCACCCTTCCCCTCCCTCCTCCCTCCCCTCCACTCTCCATCACCCCTCCTTTTTCCCTACCCCCGGTTCCCTGGCGGCAGACCTCATGACCATTTGGGTAAAGGGTCAGACAACCTGGTCAAATATCGGTATAAATATCCCGTCCCTCCCAGACCCAGCCCCCAATCCACCGCCATTCTGCCTGGCGATTTGTGGTAAAGTATGCCCACCAAGGTACTTCTTAGCGCAGCGAACACCACTGCAGCCCACCCCCCCAGCCCATCCCCAGCCCCAACCCCCGCCACTGCCGCACCATCCCCAGCACCACTGCAGCACCACCCAGCACCACTGCCAGCACCCCCCAGCCCCCACTGCCAGCACCACCCCCAGCACCACTGCCAGCACCACCCCCAGCACCACTGCCAGCACCACCCCCAGCACCACTGCCAGCACCACCCCCAGCACCACCCCCAGCACCACCCCAGCACCAGCACAAGCTGCTGCTGTCGGCGGAGGCGGTAGCTGCAGCAGCATGGTTGCTGATAATGATACTGCTGGTAGTAATAGTGGTTGGACGATGGCCCGGGAGCTGCATCTCTCTCTTCTCTCTCTCTCTTCTTTTCTCCTTCTTCTCTTCCTACTCTCCTCTACTCTCCCCACACACACACACACACACACACACACACACACACACACACACACCACACACACACAAGGAATCGTTCAGGACCCTGTACACCGTGTATGTCAGTCCTGAAATTTAAGTATGCAGCACCAGTTTGGAACCCCACATCTAGCCAAGCACGTAAGGAAATTAGAGAAAGTGCAAAGGTTTGCAAACAAGGGGCATGTCCTACGAGGAGAGGTTAAAAGAAATCGATCTGACGAAATGGAGGACAGAAGAGATAGGGATGTATGATAACATATAAAATAAATGAAGGAATTGACAAACTGGCAGAGACAGGATGTCCCAGAGATGGGACACAGCAACAAGGGGTCACAGATGGAAGTTAGCCCTCAGATGAATCACAGGGATGTTAGGAAGTATTTCTTCAGTAATAGAAATTACGGAGGCACTGGAAGACGACCAAAACGCAGTTGTGATTTCCACAGATTTTGAAAAAGGCGTTTAACAAATGCGATCATGGAGTGATGGTGCACGAAATGAGGGCCTTTAGACATAAGGGGGAAGGTAGGCAGAGGGATTTTCGGGTTTCTAAAACACAGAATACAAAGTAGTAGTAAACAGAGCAAGATCCAGCATCAGCGAGGTCAAAAGCTCAGTGCCCCAAGGCACTGTCCTGGCACCTCTGCTGTTCCTCATCCACATAGCAGACCAAAACAAAAACACCCGGCACACTTTTGTATCATCATTTGCGATGACACTAAAATAAGCATGAAAGCCAGTACGGTAAAGACACTGAAAAAGTCCCAGGAAGACATAAACAGGGTTTCCAGTGGCAGTGGAGAAACAACATGACGTTCAATAGTGATAAGTTCCAGCTGCTTAGGTATGGAAAGAATGAAGAACTCAAAAGGATCGCCAGATAGAACGAAAGGAGCACATAAAAGACTTGGAAATAATTGTCAGTTGACCTTTGAAAGAACACATTAAGACAAAGGTAATGGGCAGCCCGGAAGATGACGGGGTGGGGATTGAGAACTTTCTAAACAAGGGAAATAATGCCGATGGGACACTTTTTCAAATCGCTAGTGCTCCCTCGCTTAGAATATTGCTCAGTGCTGACGGCCCCGTTCAGGGCAGGAGAAATATCGGAGCTGAAACAGATACAGAGAATCGTTTACGGCCGCATAGCAAGCATTTAAACTACTGGGAAACGCCTTAAAGTCTTGAACATGTACTCACGGAGTGGAAGGGAGAGGATGCATGCTAATATATACCTGGAAAGTACTCGAGGTCCTGGTCCCAAATCTGCACACTGCCATAACATACTGGTTACCTGGTTCCCTGGAGGTTATTCCGGGGATCAACGCCCCGCGGCCGGTCCATGACCAGGCCTCCCGATGGATCGGGGCCTAAATCAACTAGGCTGTTACTGCTGGCCGCACGCAGTCCAACGTACAAGCCACAGCCCGGCTGTTTCCGGGGCACTGACTTTAGGTATCTGCCCCAGCTCTCTCTTGAAGGCACCCAGGGGTTTATTGGCAATTCCCTAATGCTTGATGGGAGGCTGTAAACAGTTTTGGGGCCCCGGACACTTATGGTGTTTTCCCTTAGTGTACCAATGGCGCCCCTATTTTTTTATTGGGGGCATTTTGGCATCGCCTGCCCAGTCTTTTACTTTCGTAGGGAGTGATTTTGTGTGCAGATTTGGGACCATTCCCTTCCAAAATTTTCCAAGTGTAGATTATGATATATCTCTCCCTCCTGCATTCCAACGAGTACAAGTCAAGTGCTTCCAAGCGTTCTCAGTAGTTAAGGTGCTTGACAAGAACTTATACGTGCAGTAAAGGATCTCTGTACACTCTCATAGATCTGCGATTTCACCTGCTTTGAATGGAGTTAATGTACAGCAGTATTCCAGCCTAGAGAACAAGTGATTTGAAAGGATCATCATGGGCTTGGCATCTCTCGTTTTGAAAGTTCTCATTAATCCATCCTATCATTTCTTTGCACGTGCGATCGTGGAAACTGTTTGTGATCCTTGAAAGTGAGATCCTCAGACATTACTACCCCATGTCCCTTACATTAGTTTTCCGCTCTATTGTATGGCCGGAGTCAGTAGTATACTCTGTTCTAGTTATTATCTCCTCCATTTTTCCATAACGGAGTAGTTGGAATTTGTCCTCATTGAACATCATATTGTTTACCGTTGCCCATTGGAAAACTTTGTTTTATATCTTCTTGGGATTAACCGCGTCCTCAGCAGATGACAGCCTCATGCAGATCCTAGTATAAACCGCAAAGGATGATACGGTGCTGTGGTGTATATCTTTTATGTCTGATATGAGGATAAGGAATAAGATGGCGGGGTACTGTGCCTTGTGAACAGAGCTCTTCAAATATGGGAGCCTCCGATTTAACTCTGTTGACCACTACTCTTTGTGTTCAATTTGTTAGGAAATTGAAGATCCATCTCCCCACTTTTCCCCGTTATTCCTTTAGCACGTATTTTATGGGCTATTACGCCATAATCGCATTTGTCAAATGCTTTTGCAAAGTCTGTGTATATTCATCTGCATTCTGATTTTCTTCCAGTGCATCCAAGGCCATGTCATAGTGATCCAGTAGTTGTGAGATGGCAGGAGCGACCCGCCCTGAATCCATGTTGCCCTGGATTGTGCAGATTTGAAAAATCCAGGTGATTTGCAATCCCCGTTCTTAGCACTCTTTCAAAGATTTTTATGAGTGGGACGTCAGATATTGGTCATAGTTCTTTGCTAAGCTTTGTGCCACCTTTTTGGGAGTGGGGCTTACGTTTTTTTAAGTGACTGTGGAATTTTACCCCTTCCAAGCCCCCTCCTAGTGTCTTTGGGCCGTGAAGGGGTTTCTTTCAGTTCTTAAATGAAAACAGAGTTCCACGGTTGGGCCCCGGGGGTGAGGCACAGGCATGTTGTCAATGGCTTTTTCGAAATCTATCGGAGTTAGGGTAATGTCGGAAAAACTGGGATACTTTTTGGGTTTTGAGGCTCATTCAGAAGAAAACATTTGGGTCGCGATCCTCAGACCGATAGGGTTTTACTAAACACAGAGTCGTATGGGATTTCAATATTTCCTATTTCCTTGTGTCATCTGTGTAAGCCCATCCTGTTATAAAGGGCCCGTAGGATGTGGTATTGCCTTGTTTTTTGGGATATGAAAAGAAAAATTTTTAATTTTCTTCAATTTCATAAAAGCTTTAAAGCCCTCCGCCTCTCGGTTCATGTAAGAGTCATTTAGCTTTTTTCGTAGTTTTCCCCTTCCCCCGGTCGCGCCTCCTTTGTGTATCAATTTCAGCACTCTGAGGAGCTCTGAATTTTTGTCGTCTTCGTAGAGGGATATGGGGGAAGTGCAAAAAACCCTGAAAAGCAGGGGTGGGAGTGGGGACATTTAAAAAAAAACACTGAAACACATTTTGTGCCCCAGTTATTCAAATTTACCGAAGTATCAAACATGCTGGAACAAGTGTAGAAAACTTCAAGAGGAAACGGACAAGTATCTTACCGGGGGTCAGATCAACCAGGCTGTGAAAATAGGGGGGGCAGTTGGCCCCCGCGGCAACAGCCTGGTTCCCCAACTAAACCAGACAAACCGGCTCTTACCGGGGCCCCCCGGGGGGGATGTTTTCCGAAACTCCTCAAAGGTATATCAAAGGTTATGTCATGGTTATTTTTTTTCCATCTCTTAGAACTTTGATTGTTTTTGGGAAAAACCGCTCTGCCACTTCTCGCCATTGCATAAATCTTTCAAATTTTCCTTGAGTGCTCTATTTCCTCGTCAGAATTAGTTCGACGGCCTTTTTTTGGGTTTGTCATCAGAAAAACTGTTATGTGTTTTATTCATTATTTTGTTTTTTATGTAAATTTGTGAAAAAAGGGACCCAACACTGACCCAGGGAAAACCCATTTGAGTGCCCCCCACTCTGATTTCTCCCCATTTATGCAACACTTTTCCCTATCTGCAGCCACGCCTCTATCCGGGAAAAATTTTTTTCTATTCCGTGGCCCGCTTTCCCTCAATAGTGTCTGATTAGGTGTCGAATCCTTACAAATTTATATACACTATATTTTTCATTCCATATCTACTCTTCAGATGCCTTAGTAAAAAATTTAGAAATTTCAAAAAGAGGAAGCCCCTTTTAAAACCGTGTCGAAATTCAGTAATCATTTCTCTTTCAAGGTCCCTTCAAACACCAAAACTTCAGCAATTATTGATTCCTTCATTTTCCCCTATGGGGGTTGGGGCTTTTGGTCTGTATTTCGAAGCTAAGGACCTGTCACCTCTTTGTAGATAGGTACACATTTGCCCTTTCCCCTTTTTGGGACTATGCCGTTTGTTTGTGATAGTTAATAACCCCAGAGGTTCACTAAGTTTTTTCCTACATTTTTTAAAACCCTTGTGAGCCTTCGCCAGGGGCCCTTTGGGGTTTGTTGGTTTTAATTTACGATTTGTTGGGGAAACCCCATCACTAGGCCCTGGTGCATAATTTATTTCGTTTGTTTACATAATTGTTATTTCTAAAACTTCACTAGTTATTACCTGCAAAAAACAGAGAGGAAATAATGTTAAAGATTTTTAAAATTTCTTTTAACAGCTAACCAGTGCTTTTTTAGTCTTGTCCTTATCCCTTATCTTATATACCTAAAGAAACGGGTAAAACTTCGAATCCCTTTAAAACTTTTGCCCCATAATCTTTTTTGTTTTATTTCCCTTTTTATTTCTCTTTTAATTGAATATATGATTTTTAAATACCCATCTCCCCTTTTTTTCACCTGAAAAACCCCTTCTTTTGACAATAGACTTTAATGTATTGTTTATCCATTACGTATTTTTTTTTTGATTTAATTTTTATTTGAAAATAAATAGTTGAGCAGCTAGCTTGCTTTGAAAGGGAAAAAAATTTTTGAGGCAGTGGTGGAGGGAAAACCAATACAAGCTTCAAGAGGGAAAGGCCCGGAGCTGATTTCGACCCCAGCAGCTCTAGGTTGAGGGAGGAAGGGTTAGGGGATAATCTGGAACAACAGCAACATGACAGGAAAAAAATTCTGGCCCAGGGGTGCACCAAACGCTTTTCCCGCCACAACCCAGAGTCTAGACAAAATTCTCAATGCTTCGCGACACGGAGACAGTTTGATGCGTGGGAGGGAGAGGGAGATGTGAGGGAGGAAATGGTAGGGGAAAGGGGAGGGGGATGATGTGAGGGAGGGGGGAGGGAGATGATGGCGATGCAGTTTAAACAACAAAGCAAAGTTCAAAAAGTTAACAGGGAAAAAAACCATGCCACATTAAATAAAAATGTAGAGACTCCGAAATCGTAATGACACATTGCAAACAAAAAACCCCCGGCCGGGAAATTTAACCCCCGGCAGGGAAATCTCAAACTCCAGCCTGTCCGTTCATAGACCAGCTAGCCACAATTGATCTTAAATTCGGATTGCGAAAAAAAAATTTTGGGGTTCGGTTAGCAGTAATTGAAAACCCAAAACAACAGTGATAATGTTCGCAGTAAAGCTAACAGAAACCTTTGGCTTCATAAAAAGAAACAAAATAATAGGAGTCCCAGGTTCTTTAATTTATAAACATTGTTAAGGCTTCATTTTGATTTTTCGCACAGTTTTGGTCACCGTATTCCCCTCAAGGAAGGTTCCTTGATGTTGGTGAGGGGCTCTTAATTTAGGGAATTGGATCTGTGCTCCAGTTCCCCGAATTAAGCCTGAATGCCTTCCACATATCCCCCCCCCAGGCGCTGTATAATCCTCCGGGTTTAGCGCTTCCCCCTTGATTATAATAATAATAATTTGGTCACCGTATTACAGAATGGATATAAATGCTCTGGAAAACGTACGAAGGAGGATGACAAAGTTGATCCCATGTATCAGAAATCTTCCCTATGAGGATAAACTGAGGGCCCTGAATCTGCACACTCTAGACCAGTGGTTCCCAAACTTTTTCAGCTTGTTACCCAATTTAACATGCCACATAAAGCATGTTACCCCTTTCACAAAATGTTGTTATTATTGATATATATGGCTAAACATGAACGTATACAGCCTCGCATACTCTGCTAATCCTAGCAAAACCATTGAAAACGTAAGAACCACACATACATTATATATAAAATTAATAATAGCTACAAATTCACAGTAACAGTGGGTAAATACTAACTATATACTGCACAGGGCAGTACACATACATACCAGCTTATGTCTACCTCGGCTGATGCTCACAGATATAAACTGACTGTGAAATAGAGCAGCCTCAGGAAGTGAGTGACGCGTACTGGACAGGTCGATCTGGGCTACTGAGTGACTTTTGTCCTGAAGCATACTTGTCAAAATACTTTTGGGTTCCACACACTTAGCTATATATTTCTTCTTTTCTAATACTGTATATTAGTTTTTTGATGTTTATTGTTATTTGGTTTAACTTTTTACTACTTATAATAGGTTTACTTACAAACTTTATATACTAAGACAAAGTTAACAATAATCCTCATACCGGGTACCGCATTGTTTTCTTGATTTTCAGAATTCATAACTTTTTTTCTGTCACCCCTCCATTACCCCCCAAAAATGGTTAAATTACCCCCAGGGGGTAATTTACCCCCAGTTTGGGAACCACTGCTCTAGACAGACGTAGAATTAGGGGGGATATGATTGAGGTGTATAAATTGAAAACAGGAATAAATAAAGGGGATGTAAATAGTATGCTGAAAATATCTAACCTAGACAGGACTCGTAGCAATGGTTTCAATTTGGAAAAATTCAGATTCAGGAAGGATATAGGAAAACACTGGTTTGGTAATAGAGTTGTGGATGAGTGGAACAAACTCCCGAGTACAGTTATAGAGGCTAAAACGTTGTGTAGTTTTAAAAATAGGTTAGATAAATACATGAGTGGGTGCGAGTTGGACCTGACTAGCTTGTGCTGCTGGGTCTGATGTCGTGCTCCTTCTTTAAGAGAATGTGACCTGACCTGACTAGGTCAGGTCAGGCGCCATGACGCAATAGGGACGATAAGTGGAAGGAAGAACTTATAATAAACACTGAAACCAATATGAGAGAAAGCTGAAAGATAGTTTGAAAATTATGCTGCATTAAGAGCAAAACAAAAAAAGTTGCTCCACAGCCACATAAGACAAAAGAAGGAGCAGGTGATAAAGATGAAGGATGCTGGAACACTGGTGGAGAATGACAGACACACGTCTGAACAATCTGGCAGAAAGATTCTACAAAATCTTTACAGAAGTGGAGATAAATGAGACACTTTATTATTAATTTATTATTAATTTGGACATGATACATAGTTGTACAAAGAAATACAAAGGTTAAGTGTAACATGCCAAAGCCCTTGTATGCAGAGCATTATGGACAGGCTTAAAATTAACTTAAGATTAACTAAGCAATGATATATTCAGTGGTAAAAATTACAGTAAACAAATAACAGTTAAGCACAAATGAGTATTTCAAAGACAGGTCATATGGTCATTTGTCGAGTTAATGTGCATTCAAGAGGATGGAGCATTCTATTAGGTAATGTAATTAAAAAAAACCAAGTTTGATAGGGTCACAGGTTATACTTTATGAGATACAGTTATGCAGTATTTATTTAGATGTGGGTGAGTAATTGGTTTTTAAGAAGAGATTTGAATTTATAAACAGTGTTTCTTTTATATTCACAAGTAATGAATTCCAGATTTTTGGGCCTTTTATGTGCATAGAGTTTTTACATAGTGTGAGATGGACACGAGGAACATTAAAGAGTGTTCTGTGCCTTGTGTTATGATCATGTGTTCTGTTGAGGTTGGTAAGTAGAAGTTTGAGGGGAGGGTTTATATCCGAGTTAAGTGTTCTATGTATGTAGTAAGTACAATAATAAATATGGATGTTTTGTTCGGTGAGTAGGTTTAGAGTTTTGAATATTGGTGGAGTATGTTGTCTGTAATGGGAATTTGTTATCATTCTGACTGCAGCCTTTTGTTGGGTGATTAGTGGTCTGAGATGGTTTATTATTGTTGAGCCCCATGCACAAATTCCATAGGTGAGATAGGGGTAAATAAGTGAGTGATATAGGGCCAGGAGGGCTGACCGTATCTTCGATAGTATGCCTACGGTCTTGGAAATTTTCTTGGAAATTTGTTGTACGTGTGTTTGAAATTTGAGTCTATCATCAAGGTAGATTCCTAAGAATTTTCCTTCCATGAGCTTTGTGATAGGTGATCCGTTTATCATTATGTTAAGAGGGACGTCTGTAGCTCTGTTACCAAACTGAATGAAGTAGGTTTTGTCAGTGTTGAGAGTAAGTTTGTTAGTCATCATGCAACATTCTGGAAACGTTTCGCCAGTCAGTGACTTCTTCAGTCCAGTGCAGAGAAAGGTGGAAGATGAGGTTGAGGTAATCAGTCCCTTAACCTGGAGTTGATGTTTTCAGTCCATCAGTCTTGATAAAAGTGGAGTTACCAGAAGGAACTATCGTCAAGCAGATCAACTGCTGCTAGACAACATCAGCATTAGGCATCTTTAATTCGAAACGTTTCGCCTACACAGTAGGCTTCTTCAATCGAGTACAGAAAGTAGGCAGGAGCAGTAGAGATGTGAAGACGATGTGATCAGTCCATCACCCTTGAAGTGGAACTGAGGTTCAGTCCCTCAGCCTGGAGAAGCGTTCTGTTCCATACTCTGAAACAATGTGGAGATCAAGTGATAGCGTCGAGACTTATATACTGCCGGAAGGACAGGTGTAGAGTGGTAGAAGAATGTAATCACTGAGAGTCCACGTCCCTCTCAGATCCAACCATTCTCACTTGGACATGACCTCTCAGTGATTACATTCTTACTTCTACCACTCTACACCTGTTCTCCGGCAGTATATAAGTCTCGACGCTGTCCCCATAAACAAAAATGAGACGGACAAGACACTGAGCTACAAGCCAGTATCTCTAACATACTGGCAAGAAGTTCTGGACAAGATAGTAAAGAAAACAATGGAACACTTGGACAGAAGAGTATTTTCAGAAGAGCAGCGTTGATTCAGGGATGGAAAATCCTTTCTTATAATTTACTGGAACTTGATGACAGTCGCAGAGGTAAAACAAGAAAGACAGGAATGGTGGATTGTATCTTTTGGGGTTATGCTGGAGTGTTTATCCACGTGGGGGGGGGGGGTGAAAGAAGATAGATCATGTGTGGCGTACAGTGAATATTTATGGAGATTTGAACCAAATAAGAGAATGAATAATTTGGTGGGCATAAGTGCTGAACTTGGAGAAACTGTTGTACAAGGCACAGTAAGTTCACAGAGGCCTGGTCACAGACCTGGCCTCGGGGGCGTTAACCCCGAAACCCTCTCCAGGTATACTTTAGGTAAGGTCAGTTTACAGTAATGGAACCACTAATTGTACCATGTACAAAAAAGGTTTGGTAATAAGCAATGTTTATTTTAAAAAATAATACATTTGAGATATAATGTAGGGGTCGGTAGATGGGGGAAAAAAGGTAGGTGAGGTATTGTGGCATCTGTGGAGAGAAAACTTTTTCTATGGGAGGCAAAGGGGAAAAGGTACCATAATGGTACTAACACTGTTGTGGTGAATGGTTTTGAAAACCGACAAGTTGAAAAACTGAGACACTTAAGCAACATATGGGAATCTTTATTGAAGAAACGTTTCTTCAATAAAGATTTCCATATGCTGCTTAAGTGTCTCAATTCTTCAACTAACACTGTTGTGTGAGTGTGAAACATGGGCTTTAAATGTTACAGCGAGGAGGATGCTGGAGGTAGTAGAAATGAAAATGAAAATGTTTATTTGCTTGCAAAGCTTAAACACTGTGTGGTTTATATATAAAACATTAATTACAAAGAAGGCCACTAGCATGCCTATGTGTTTCAGGCAGACTAATTCTTATTCTATATTGACACAGGTTATGGAGCAGTACATTTTAATATATATTATTGCATACTGATGTAAAAGTTAGGTAACTGAAGTGATTAATTAGATTTATAATAGTGAGGTGGTACAAAACATATAACAATATTGCAATTAGCAAATTTAGTAATTGAGAGCAATGTGTGGTGTGAATTTTACGTAGAGAATTGTAGCTTGGAGATTAAGAGGTGTAGACTTACCATCCTCTCCAAATGCTTTAGGCATTTGGAGAGGATGGAACAGAATAGGATGACCAAAAGCTTGGGTAAGCCTGGGATGGCAGGAAGGGAAGGGGTAGACCCAGGAGAGGGCTGGAGGGAAGATATGAATGAGGTTTTAAGTGGTAGGGGCTTGAGCATCTCTCAGGCTTCCTTGAGTATGTTAGATTTAGATTTTGCTACCGAAATGGCTAGTTTATTGTGCACTCCATATCCATCCTGTGGATGGTAGTGGCTAGTTTGTGTGCCTCATATCCATCCTGTGGATGGTAGTGGCTAGTTTATTGTGGACATCATATCCATCCTGTGAATGGTAGCACAAGAACATATGGATACACAAAAGGGCCTGGGAAAAATGGGCCCCAAAAAGGGTTAACTGGAACCCATCAGGTTTATATCTTGTTATTTATCTATTCAAACAAATTTAAAAAAATTTGTGAATATATCATTTATGATCAATAATAAGATATTCGACATATTACAGGTTATTATACTGTTCTTTTATTCCTCAAAAAATTAATTAAGCACAGTGTTAAAGTGTGATCATAGGATGACCAATCTCTGTTTAGTTTGATTTTTTGTGTGTGTTTTGTGGGACCAGGGGGTTTTTGACTTGACGGTGTTGGATTTGTGACATGTTAACATAAAGGGGATTCAGTCAGTGTGAAGTCTGCACTTGGCAAGACATCCACTGAATGAATGATGGTGAATGGGTTATTTTCTTTCCCAAACTTATGTTGAAGTTTCTTATCACTGCGTTAATTATGGAAATTGGCGGCGGGGTGGAGAAGAGCAGCAGCAGCTGGAGGATCCGGCGCAGCAGCAGCAGCTGCAGCTGCTGCTGTGCTGTGCTGCTGCTGTGCTGTGCTGCGGGCTTGTGCTGCTGCTCCCGTGCCGCTGCCCCCCGCCCCGCCGCCGCCCCGCCGCCCCCCCACGTCCCCTACCTTGAGAAAATCCCCATTTCTTCATTTTGTACTTTTTGTAACATTATACAGCTGCTGATGACACACTAAGAAGTATGAAAATACTTGAGCTAGAGATTTCCCACCCCCTCGTGGCTTGTTTTTATATATAATATAATAATCAGAAATGTCTTACATAGTCATAAAAATCTTACATAATATCACTGTCAGGAATTCATAAATGGAATGTCAGTATTTATTTAGACGTGAAAAACAGAGTCGCCGCGAAAGATTTATTTGTAAACTGTTTATCATAGACGTAAAACATTGATATTGTGGAAACCACACACTGGTCACAGTTCCCGTTAGTGTGTGTGTGTGTGTGTGTGTGTGTGTGTGTGTTGTGTGTGTGTGTGTGTGTGTGTGTGTGTCTCGCGCATTGATTTTGTGGAGTCGCCATCGCGTCCAGCACTTCCATAAAGGATCTACCAGGAAAAAACGAACTACCCGAACGTCAATGAGGATTTTACACTATCCCTTGTGGGGCTGTGACAGGATTACAGTTATGGTGAAACGCAAGGAATCGAAAAACCCCTAAATGAACACTTTTAACGCACTTGGGAAACGATAACTTTGAAAAAGCCTGCATTTTTAATAGGGGCAAATGCAAGTTCTAATGTTTGGATAGGAAAATATCCATGCCAATATAAAAATAATGTAGATTTAATATTACGGATTGCAAAAAGGATTTAGGAGTTTGGTTAGCAGTAATTTAAAACCAAGACAACAGTGAAAAGGTTCGCAATAAACTAACAGAACCTTTGGCTTCATGCAAGAAGTATAACAATAAAAAGTCCCGGTTGTTCTTAAATCTAATATCCTTGGTTAGGTCATTTAAATTATGCTGCCAGTTTTGGTCCCTATTACAGAAGGATATAAATCTCGGGAAAAACATAAAAAGGAGGATGACAAGTTGACCCCATTTTTTCAGAAATTTTTCCTTGAGGACGATGAGGGCCCTGAATCTGTAATTTTTTAAAAAAGGCTAGAATTGGGGGTTATGACTGGGGTGTATAAATGGAAAACAGGAAATTTAAATAAGGGGATGTAAAGGGCCCTGCAAAAAAATATCTGCATGAGAGGGACTTGCGGGAAATGGTTTAATTTGGGAAAAATTTAAAGATTCGGGAAAGGATTGGGAAAAGCACGGGTTTGGGTGATAGAGTTGTAGTGGGGAAAACAAACTCCCGAGGCCCATATAAAACTAAGACGTTGTGTAGTTTTACAAATGGGTTTGGATAAATACATGAGGGGTGTGATTTGGGACCTGACTGTTGTGTGCAGGTCAGATGCCGTGCTCCCCCCTTTAAAGTGAATTGCTGCCTGAGTAGGTTAAGCAGATATCCTCGGCACTATTCGACGGACTAGTTACACCCTCGGTTCACGGAGTTCATACCTTATCACAAGAAGGACATGGTTCTGCCAAAGGGGGCCACGAGCTCCTGAACACGATGGAGACTCGGTTTTGGGAAAAATGTGGAGGAAATTTTAGCGAAGTGTTGTGAGACCCTTCGGTCATCAGAGGAAGAGGAAGTCCTGCTCAATTGTAGGATTGACATTTCCCAAACCAGGGGGCCCAGGAATATGGATACGGGGAGGAAAAAAACCCCCCACCCCCGAAAAAAGAGGGATGGATCCCTGGGACAACAAGAAAAAGTGCCGTCGTCCAAGGAGCGGGCAAACCGCTAAAACCGACCGGAAAATTCAAGGTGAAGTTTACGGGGGCCCAAGAACCCCTAGGGCATTGTTTCATCATGACACAACCTAAATTTCAGATAGGGTTTCAATTGGGGGAAACCCAATATTGATCCTCTCAACAGGAAATGTAAAACCCCCCTTAAAGAGAGTCATGGAAACAGATCGCTATTCACCCTGGAGGAAACTGGACTCTTGGCGGGGATTACAAAGGGGTTTGTGTGATGCGATACCTGCTGATGATGCATGAGGCAGTAGCATCCCCCCCGTGTGGTTGTCAGCTCAACGTTCGGGGAAAGAAGGCAGGCAACGCACCAACCCTACAGGTCCTCATTCAGCATGCGGACCACTCCACCCCGCTGGCCTCGGTTCTTGGGGAGGTATGATTTTGGGGCCCTTCACAGAGAACAGTTTGCTGTTTCAAGTGTCAGTTTAGGGAAACCCCGGGGGTGCACTCTGTCCAAACAATAATTGGTGTCTGAGCCAGCACCCCCCTACGAGGAATGCATCCCCAAAGCTAAAAAAAAATGCTTGCCACCCATTCACAATGCCCAAAATGCAGGCGGGAAACACCATGCCGGGAAAATCCTCAATGCCCCAAGAGGCTTGCCAAAACCCAAAGGAGTTGGAAGACCCCCAAAAACTCGGCAACAGGCTACGACGGATTATCACTCCCAGCAGAGTGGGTGCAGGAACTCTGCCTTACCGTAGATCTTCATCAGCAACCCAACTCAATGCCCGGAATTCCCCAAAACCCTCGAAGCCTAAACCCGGATCAAGGTCAAGAACCTCCTGCACCCCTACCTCAACGAAGAAACAGAAAAAAGGGGAACAGGAGGGTCAAAGGGTCATCGATCAATGTGATCAGCAG
This sequence comes from Cherax quadricarinatus, assembly GCF_026875155.1. Classification (NCBI taxonomy): domain Eukaryota; kingdom Metazoa; phylum Arthropoda; class Malacostraca; order Decapoda; family Parastacidae; genus Cherax; species Cherax quadricarinatus. The sequence goes on along the minus strand of NC_069413.1, from coordinate 13,934,442 downwards.
GCAGCACTAAACGAGCCCCACCGGCCCCATAGCACGCAACACAGGACCCCTTCCGGGTTTTACGGCGCTTTGCGGCTCAAGACCCCCTCCCAGAGATCCGGCTACCCACCCGGGTATACGCAAAGACCACTGCTAAAAAAAGAAAGAACCTCGCATCCCAAAGACCAAAACAGCCCACAAAATACCCAACCAAAGCAGCCCCCTCCCCGGGGGGGATCTGTGCACTCATCAAGGTGTTTGGATCTTTTTTGCAACCAATCAACCCAGGAAAAAACAGAGGTATTCCGGCAGAGGCAGTCGCCCCAAAAGGGAAGGTGGTTCTCAACGACGAGGTGCGGGAGCAGAACCACTCATAATTTTTTGGGAAATTTTAAAAGGGTAACCCTAGGGAGAAACAGGAAACTCTGAGGCCCATGTGCAGCATCCCCGCAGTCCCCTTCTAAAATAAAAACGGGAAAAATGGTGGGTGGTGCTCAACATTGGGGATACCCACTTATCTGAGTATGGGGCAAGTTCAACTAGAACTGGAAGAGCAAGTGAGGCCCCAGCACCCCCAAACCCATCCCGGAAGTGAAAAAACTAGTGGAGCTTTTCCTTTCCCGGGGGAAACCCCCATCGGCCCCCAAAGGACAGGGGGAATATACGGGACGGATTTCTGCCACAGCGCCAGCTAACGATAAAAGCTGCATGTGAGTCGGAAGTGTGATGATGCCCTCACGGATTGGCTCCGACATGTATTAAGACCAGGGGACACGCCCCCGGGATCGATGGTGTTTCGTACTCCTGATTGGCCCCGGGTGGGCGAGTGGATGGGGGCCATATGCGTCATTAAAAGTCGGGGGGCCGGGGGAAAACCCCAAATTGGGAGAAAGTTCCCTCTACCCAAATTCCAAAGGGCCCCGGCGTATGAGACCCCTACGCTGCCAGTGCTTAGCCCGATGCTGAGGGTGGTGTTAAACCGTCTCCTATGGGAAATTTTGGGCCCTCTCATCATAAAATATTTGGCTTCACCAAGGGGTGGGTACGCAGAGTGCATAACCATTTACTAAGCCAGAAAAATATTGTCTACCTCGACCTTTAGAAGGCATTTGAGTAGCCCGCCCCCCAGCAATTCTAGATATAGCTTGGAAAGGGGAAACAAGGACGCCCCGGGCCGGAGGTGTCCTTTGATTCCCCTTCCCACCTTAGGGGGAGGCAGGGCCCGTGTCAGCTTTAGGGACACTACTCTTTTTTTAAAACCCCTTTAAAATGGCATGCCACAAGGAGAGTGCTCAGTTCCTTTCCCTGTTTAACATCCTTTTTGCAGGAATTGTGACCCCTTCCCTTTCATAGTGGTTGCAGTCCCCCGCTATGCGATTTTCACTGAGTGAAAGGGAAAAAAGGGAATTTGAGGCAGGCCAGAGAGCTTTGGACCTAATTTCGCAGTCTTGCAAAGGAACTAGGCCTCAAGATCTGGCCGAGAAATCCTTTTCAATGATGTCAAGGGGCCCGACCTGTGAATGATTATGTTTTCAGGGTATGGAAATTGAGTGGACCCGCTCCACCTGTACTTGGGGAAACTTCATGAAAAAAAAGTGACTTTTGAAATAGGCCGAGTTGTCGGTCCCAGCTCTACTCAGACTCAAATCATGAGAGCCTGTGAGGACCCTGCGGGGGCAAGCAAAGATGTACTTCGCTTGTTTATACAAGCCATCGCCCCTCATTGACTAGGTGCACCCGGGGTTAGTATCTCTTTTGCAGAGAGGCAAGGGGTGGGGTCGTACAAAAAAGGCGATAGGAAACTATGCTTGGGGCCCCCTTCGGACCAAAACAGTTTCCGATCGAGGCCCGGGGGTTCCTTCCTGGGTGAAAAGGGAAGAAACTTAAAAGCCTGCAAAGTAGCCACGATTTTTGCACCCGGGAGCTAGGTACCCCCCTAAGGAGATGGAAATTGACAACCATGACACAAGATCCCCCACTCTTCACGGCTTCTTGGATTCATTCGTTTGTTTTCTGCGGCGGAAGCTGCTGCCTGTACAAATACTCCTTGAGAAGAGTTTTGACCCTTTATGTTGCTGGGTACCATCCCCCACCTCCCCGGCGCCCCGATCCAGCCGAGTTTGATCATGCGCTACCCATCTTAAGCTTCTGCAGCAAGGGCACCCCCAGCAATCTGTGAGACAAGCTGGCACTGGCAGAGGGAGGACATGTGAGTGTATTTCCAAAAAATGGTTCTGTCGACCCTGACAGGAAGAGAGCAGCAGCTGGACTGTCCACAATGGCCCCTCAAGGTTGGCGACTCCCCGACCACTGCCGTCCTTCAAGCTGAGCTGGTGGCGATTTAGCAGGCCCTTGCCACATGCCCTACGACATCGACTCCCACCTGTTTAACATGTATGATTCCACCTCTGCAATCAGTGCCCTTCCCCCATCCTCAACCACAGGACAATGTTTCCCCCTTTACATTATCCTGAGAAATGACAGCCTTAGAAGTTTGGGTAAAAGATCGCTTAACTGGATCCCCGCCCATGCTGGCCCTCCGGGGAAAAAAGGTGGCAGATGATGAGCCCAGGCAGCAACAGACTATCCCCTGTTTGGGATTACTGTCCCACAGCCCAGACAGACCAAACTGGTGGTTTCCAGGCCCTGAAACTTATGGGGGAGGGCTTGGGGATACCCCATTAAAAGTTTATGAGCAGCGATCTGGAAAAACTCCCTCATATGATAGAAGTGGCCAGAGCGCAGGTTGCCTCCTGCTTTGTTTGGGCTTTCCCACAGCCAAAATGATGGTAGACAAGGCTGGGAGATGTGAAATCTGTCGCATGTTGTCCAGCGGCCCCTCCTTTCTGGAGTGCAAAAATTACTGAGACACTCCGCAGAACTAGGAGTGAATTTTTTCCCCAAGAGGACCCCGAGATAATGCGGCCCCACAGGTACCATGGAGTCAACGAACCAGACAAGCTGTTACCTGTGAAACGACAATCCCCCCTTCGCTAGTGTCCCCAGTTGGAGTAATATGGGGTTGTGTTTATGAGATGCACCAGTTGAACGACCCGAAAAGTGCTTGACAGAATGTCGCATATTGTAGAAAAACCCTTTTTCCCTCTGAGCCGAGAGGGGGGTCGCAAAATTTGGGCCCGTGCCGGACTCGATCTTGGGAAACATTATACATAATGAGTAGGTTAAGGCTTGGCTTGGCTGGTGGGAGGGAATTTGGACCTACCTCGCTGGGTCAGTAGGCCTGTTGCGTGTTCGTTCATATTTTTTATGTTCAACATCGAAATTCCACCAAAACCCCATGAAATTCAATGACGCCCGATAGTGATAGGAATCTAATTTCGCGAGTAAATGCCTTTGAATCATCATTACTTGTTTCTAACACAAAAAAAAAGGGGGCATCATTTCTGGAAGTCCTTTGCAAAAATCTTTTCAAACGTAAATCCCCTATCAATAGTTGCTGTGATACTACATAAAACAAACAGGGAGGAACACTGAAAACAGACCTCAAATACAAACCCGAAATTTTGCCCAAAAAACCCCCTCCCCTTCCCAAGCAATACCTTTTTTTAACGTTTTTTTTCATAGGGACTGCGACTTTTTACCCCATGTTTACAACTTTACCCTCTGTGTCCATGTATTGTTTGAAAGGCTTGACAAAGCTCTGGAGAGCGAAAAAGTTTTCCACAAAAAATTTGTACATTGTTGCACCCGTATCCTTTTTTCTAAACAAACCCAAACCAAAATAGGCCAGTAAGCCCTGCTTTTCCCCCCTTTTATAAGAACATAAGAAAGAAGGAACACTGCAGGAGGCCCATGACCCATGCGAAGCAGGTCCATGTCCCCCAACCCCGGCTTGTCCAATGACCCCCCAGTAGGTCATTCCACTTAAGGAGCACGGCATCAAATAGTAGCACAAGCTGTCGGTCCAATCTCACCCCCACCCCCTCATTTATATATCTAACCTTTTTTAAAACACCAAAAAGTTTTAGCCTTATAACTGTCTCGGGAGTTTTTTCCCTCATCCCAACTCTATTACCCAAACCGTACTTTCAAAATTTCCCTTCCTAAATCTGAATTTTTCCAACTTGAACCCTTGTGCGAGTCCTGTTTGGCTAGAAAATTCAGCACGCTATTTTTCATCCCCCTTTTTTTATTCCCGTCTTCCCTTTATCCACCCCGTATTTCCCCCCATTCTACGCCTTTCTAGAGAGGCAGATTAGGGCCCGTCTACTACAAGGGAAGATTTTATACATGGGGTCAACTTTGTCATCCTCTGTACGTTTTCCAGTGCTTTTTTCCATTCTGTAAACGGTGAACCCGAAATGTGCAGCAAATCTAATTGAGGCCCAACCGGATTATGGGAATTTGGGGAAAACCTGTTATTTATACTTTAGTTTTGAAGCCAAGGATTCTGTTAGCTATATTGCCAACACTAATGCACTGTTGTCTTTGTTTTAGATTACTGCTAACCAGAACTCCTAAATCCTTTTCGAGACCAGTAGTATTAAGATCTTCATTATTGAGTTTATATGTATCATAGTTATTTTCTTGTCAAACATTTAGAACTTTGCATTTGTCTATATTAAACTGCATCTGCCACTTCTCCGACAATTGCACGTCTATTCAAATCATCCTGGAGTGCTCTAGTGTCCTCATTAGAATGAAATGGCCAGCCTATTTTGGTATCATCAGCAAATTTGCTTATGTCGCTATTTATTCCCTCATCTATGTCGTTTATGTAAATTGTGAACAACAGGGGGCCCAACACTGACCCCTGCGGAACACCGCTTATGACGTACCCCCATTCTGATTTCTCCCCATTTATGTAAACTCTCTGCGGCCTATTTGTCAGCCATGCCTCTATCCATGAAAAAAATTCTCCTTCTCTTCCGTGTGTTAACTTTCCTCAATAGCCTCTGATGCGGAACTCTATCGAAAGCCTTACTGAAGTCCATATACACAATATCATATTCATTGCCATGATCTACCTCCTCAAATACCTTAGTGAAGAAAGTTAGTAAATTTGTAAGACAGGAACGCCTATTTGTAAAACCGTGTTGAGATTCATTAATCAATCTATGCCTATCAAGATGGCTACAGATTACTTGGGCAGTTATTGATTCCATAAATTTTCCCACTATGGAGGTCAGGCTTATTGGAGTATAGTTCGAAGCTAAGGGCCTGTCACCTGCCTTGTAAATAGGTATTACATTTGCCATTTTCCACTTATCAGGCACTGTGCCAGTTTGTAGTAATATGTTGATAAGATTAGCCAAAGATATGCTATGTTCCTCTTTACATTCCTTTAACACCCTTGCAAACAATTCATCAGGGCCTGGGGATTTGTTAGGTTTTAATTTCCCCATTTGTCTGAGGACCATGTTACTAGTTACTGCAATCGTGCATAGTTTATTATTGTCCTGTTCTACATAATCTATTATTTCAGGAATTTCACTAGTATTTTCCTGGGTAAAAACTGAGAGGATGTAAGTATTGAAAATTTCACACATATCCTTGTCACTGTCAGTGATCTGACCTGAGTTACTCTTAAGTGGGCCTATCTTGTCCCTAATCTTACTTCTGTATACCTGAAAGAACCTTTTTGGGTTAGTCTTCGAATCCCTTGCGACCTTAGCCTCATAATCCCTATTTGCTTTTCTTATTCCTTTTTGTTATTTCTCTTTAATTGAATATATTGATTTCTTAACTGCTCATCCCCTCTTTTGATACGCTTATATATGCCTCTCTTTTGACCAGTGAGATGTTTTAATCTATTGTTCATCTATTTGGGATCAGTTTTGTTCGATCGAATTTCTCTACTCGGAACAAAAGTTGTCTGGGCAGCTAGAACTATGCTCTGAACTATGCACCTTCCTGACCCATCGTCAGGTCTTCCCAATTTAGCCTACCCAGGTAATTTTTCAGTCCCATGAAATCGGCCAAGCAAAAGTGTGGGACAGAGATTTGATTGCAGTTATCTGGGTAATTCCATGATAATATTGAAACTAAGTGATTTGTGATCACTTTTCCCAAGCTCATCATTAACTTCAAGACTATTAATTAGTGACTCTTTGTTGGCAAGAGCCAAGTCAAGCAGATTGTTTCCTGTAGTTGGTTCTGTCACAAACTGTTCTAAAAAACAATGCTCATAGGTTCTAGTTCCCTTCCCTTTGAGCTCGCGCGCACACCCACATGACGTGGGTTTTGAAACGGACACAGTGATGTTCAAGGACACGCCTGAGGACTCGTTTGAGCAAGTGTGCGGAGAAACCAGCCAAACTAGTGAGATAGCATCAAGAGATATATCCATCCTAATGACAGAAATACCGGATTGGGGGAAGTACAATATCCGAATGTAGATAAATGGTTCAGAGAATGGACAAGTTGATAAATCAGACACTTGGGTATCTTTATTGTGGAAACGTTTCGCCACACAGTGGCTTCATCAGTCCAGTTCAAAGAAGAATGGTGAGCACCTGTCTAATTTCGAATGGGGTAATCTAGCTAATGATTATATTGATGATGATCATACATATGATAACGAAGGGATCTGCATTTATGAATTTTTTGTTAATAATGTACAACATGCATAGGGTATATATATTCCCCAGAGAGAAATTAGGTCAAATAAGAAGACACTAGTGAACATTAAAATGGTATAAAATACCGACAGGTTGTTAGGTAAGACACATATGCAACAGTTAGGTATCTTTATTTCGAAACGTTTCGCCTACAAAGACACTAGATAGATTAATGGACTAAAGCTCCTGTTGGGAGAGAAAAGAGGAATTTCTAGGCACATCAAAAGTGAGAGGTTAACCTTATTGACTAATATGTTCATTTTAAAAGTGAAGTACAATAGGGGGGATTAGAAAGGCTAAACGCAACTGTGAAATTTCAGTTGCTAATGAATCAAAAACTAATCCATTGCCATGGATTCAAATCCCACCAATAAGTTTGATGTATAAGCAGCAGAAGATTTAGGAGACTGGAAATATAAGAGAAGGCAAAAAACAGAAGAGTTCACATGAGTAGAAAGTTTGGCAGAGAAGAAAGTCCGTTTAGCTGGTGACAAGGCAGAGTTTATGGTACTGGAAGAGTAGCCGAGACCAGAGAACGATTTGCGAGGAAATTTGTAGTCGACGGAATAAGGGTCACAAATGCGGAGGTGACGGTTTAGGAGAGAAGTAAGAATTCAATTCTTGAAAGAGTGAGGATGGTGAGAACAGTAGTAAATGTACATGACACTGTGCGTGGGCACATAATAAACGGAACAAGAACAGCCTGTAACCAAGCAATGGATATCAAGGTTACGAAGCTAAAAGTTAGATTTCTATTTAGCTTTGAAGTTAACAATCTTGCTCCTTCAGTCAAGTTTAAAGCTGAATGGGAATCTAACTCTTTACTTCCTTTCCTTGACAAACGTGTCAGTCCCTCGGCTGCATCCGTTTTTGTTTTCGTTTATCGCAAACCAATGCACAGTGGCACGTACATTCACTATTTACCATGCTTCCTCAGTTAAGAAAATTGTTTTTCTTCTCTCTCTCCTTTACTTTCTTATTTGTAACTGTTTTCTTGGAAATTTCATCTTATTGCAAATCATTGTCTCGCCTTGGCTAGTCTTCTGATTCCACAAGCTCAGCTTACATGCTACTCGGACTTTGATCTCTCCCAAACACACTCTTCCTGTGAAATCTCCTGCTGTTTGCTTTCTCTATTTCCAGTCTTACAAATCTTAACTCTCTTCGTTCCTTAGATAACAAACTTACTTTTCATCACACTAATACCTTGCATAACACTCGGTAATTTACCCAGCATAACACTCAATTACAAAGTACAGTTTCTCACAACACTGTCACATCAAAGTTTGGTACTTCACTAAGCATTTACTCGTGAAGATGGTAGCTCAGACTTCGCCTTTCTGGTCTTGTAATGATTCATCCGTACCATCACAACACTGTCCTTTAATTATTATTGTATTAAAAGACACTAGCGTTAAGCCTTTTATGGGTCATCGACATGACCATCTCTCAGATCTTGTAGTTTCTTCCATACATTAGCATAACTATATCTCTATTATCATTCCACTCACTCTGCCAAACCCTTGACTCACGTCTTAAATAACAGGTCAACGATAGATCAACACAAACATCTCTCTCGTGCCGCACTTCCCTATTCTCTACTCTGGCTGGAATGTTTTTATACTGATACAGTTACTCCAATCATAATAATAGATCAATATTCCTCAAATCAAAATAAAATATCAATATTCCTCAAATCAGTATTCCTCAAAAATAATATAAAAATATCGTTCACCATCTATAATATAAAGATTACCGTGAATATGGCTCAAAATATCTCGCCAAAAATAACTTTTAACACTAATATTCCTCACAGATAATCACATTTGGAGAGCTTGTTTGGCATGTGGTGTTTGAGCCCTCATATGGGATGCGAAGGATTGAGCCTGCCATAGAAGACCACTGGAGGGCTGTAGTGCAAGCTGGTCTTGTAATGTAGAGGACTGTAGTGCCAGCGGATCGGTAGTCCAACTTGTAGATCTGCGCCTTGTTAGATAGGCAACGAATAGTCGATGTAAGAACACCAGGTACCTTTGTACCCTGGTGTTGAAGGGAGGCGTCCTAACATTGTCCAGTGCAAGACCAGACTCCACATCTTCTGGAGAGGTCCTGACATCATCCAGTGTAGAGCCAAACTCCAGATCAACTGGAGAGAACCTTAAATATGTGGGGCCACTCCACATCTTGTGAAGTGCTGGAGTGAAGACTTCTGCGCAATTAGTTGTAAATGGAAAAGGTAACAGCAGCATACACAAAAATTACCTTTATTTCCCACCACCAAAAAAAAGTAATCCTTCAGACCATACCATATCTTCTGGCTCCAGGGATTTAAATGCCTGCATTGGGAGGCGAACTTGAATGTACTGAAGTACCACACCAGCTTTTTCTACATCATCATCTGCCCAGAAGCCAGCATACAACACCCAAACTTGCATGAAGGTAAATCCGAAGCAGGAGCTACTACCGTGTTGTGTAGTGAAGGTTACTACAGTGTTGTGTAGTGAAGGTCACTACAGTGTTGTGTAGTGAAGGTTACTACAGTGTTGTGTAGTGAAGGTTACTACCGTGTTGTGTAGTGAAGGTCACTACCGTGTTGTGTAGTGAAGTTTACTACCGTGTAGTGTAGTGAAGGTCACTACAGTGTTGTGTAGTGAAGGTCACTACAGTGTTGTGTAGTGAAGGTTACTACAGTGTTGTGTAGTGAAGGTTACTACAGTGTTGTGTAGTGAAGGTTACTACAGTGTTGTGTAGTGAAGGTTACTACAGTGTTGTGTAGTGAAGGTTACTACTGTGTTGTGTAGTGAAGGTTACTACAGTGTTGTGTAGTGAAGGTCACTACCGTGTTGTGTAGTGAAGGTTACTACAGTGTTGTGTAGTGAAGGTTACTACAGTGTTGTGTAGTGAAGGTCACTACAGTGTTGTGTAGTGAAGGTCACTACAGTGTTGTGTAGTGAAGGTTACTACAGTGTTTGAGTAGTGAAGGTCACTACAGTGTTGTGTAGTGAAGGTCACTACAGTGTTGTGTAGTGAAGGTTATACTACGTGTTGTGTAGTGAAGGTCACTACAGTGTTGTGTAGTGCAGGTCACTACAGTGTTGTGTAGTGAAGGTCACTACAGTGTTGTGTAGTGAAGGTCACTACAGTGTTGTGTAGTGAAGGTTACTACAGTGTTGTGTAGTGAAGGTCACTACAGTGTTGTGTAGTGAAGGTCACTACAGTGTTGTGTAGTGAAGGTCACTACAGTGTTGTGTAGTGAAGGTTACTACAGTGTTGTGTAGTGAAGGTCACTACAGTGTTGTGTAGTGAAGGTCACTACAGTGTTGTGTAGTGAAGGTCACTACAGTGTTGTGTAGTGAAGGTCACTACAGTGTTGTGTAGTGAAGGTCACTACAGTGTTGTGTAGTGAAGGTCACTACAGTGTTGTGTAGTGAAGGTCACTACAGTGTTGTGTAGTGAAGGTTACTACAGTGTTGTGTAGTGAGGTCACTACAGTGTTGTGTAGTGAAGGTCACTACAGTGTTGTGTAGTGAAGGTCACTACAGTGTTGTGTAGTGAAGGTCACTACAGTGTTGTGTAGTGAAGGTCACTACAGTGTTGTAGTGAAGGTCACTACAGTGTTGTGTAGTGAAGGTCACTACAGTGTTGTGTAGTGAAGGTCACTACAGTGTTGTGTAGTGAAGGTTACTACAGTGTTGTGTAGTGAAGGTCACTACAGTGTTGTGTAGTGAAGGTTACTACAGTGTTGTGTAGTGAAGGTCACTACAGTGTTGTGTAGTGAAGGTCAACTACAGTGTTGTGTAGTGAGGTTACTACAGTGTTGTGTAGTGAAGGTCACTACAGTGTTGTGTAGTGAAGGTCACTACAGTGTTGTGTAGTGAAGGTCACTACAGTGTTGTGTAGTGAAGGTCACTACAGTGTTGTGTAGTGAAGGTCACTACAGTGTTGTGTAGTGAAGGTCACTACAGTGTTGTGTAGTGAAGGTACTACAGTGTTGTGTAGTGAAGGTCACTACAGTGTTGTGTAGTGAAGGTCACTACAGTGTTGTGTAGTGAAGGTCACTACAGTGTTGTGTAGTGAAGGTTACTACAGTGTTGTGTAGTGAAGGTCACTACAGTGTTGTGTAGTGAAGGTCACTACAGTGTTGTGTAGTGAAGGTTACTACAGTGTTGTGTAGTGAAGGTTGCTACAGTGTTGTGTAGTGAAGGTCACTACAGTGTTGTGTAGTGAAGGTCACTACAGTGTTGTGTAGTGAAGGTCACTACAGTGTTGTGTAGTGAAGGTCACTACAGTGTTGTGTAGTGAAAGGTCACTACAGTGTTGTGTAGTGAAGGTTACTACAGTGTTGTGTAGTGAAGGTCACTACAGTGTTGTGTAGTGAAGGTCACTACAGTGTTGTGTAGTGAAGGTCACTACGTGTTGTGTAGTGAAGGTCACTACAGTGTTGTGTAGTGAAGGTCACTACAGTGTTGTGTAGTGAAGGTTACTACAGTGTTGTGTAGTGAAGGTCACTACAGTGTTGTGTAGTGAAGGTCACTACAGTGTTGTGTAGTGAAGGTCACTACAGTGTTGTGTAGTGAAGGTTACTACAGTGTTGTGTAGTGAAGGTACTACAGTGTTGTGTAGTGAAGGTCACTACAGTGTTGTGTAGTGAAGGTCACTAAAGTGTTGTGTAGTGAGGTCTACATGTGTGTAGTGAAGGTTACTACAGTGTTGTGTAGTGAAGGTCACTACAGTGTTGTGTAGTGAAGGTACTACAGTGTTGTGTAGTGAAGGTCACTACAGTGTTGTGTAGTGAAGGTCACTACAGTGTTGTGTAGTGAAGGTTACTACAGTGTTGTGTAGTGAAGGTCACTACAGTGTTGTGTAGTGAAGGTCACTACAGTGTTGTGTAGTGAAGGTCACTACAGTGTTGTGTAGTGAAGGTTACTACAGTGTTGTGTAGTGAAGGTCACTACAGTGTTGTGTAGTGAAGGTCACTACAGTGTTGTGTAGTGAAGGTCACTACAGTGTTGTGTAGTGAAGGTCACTACAGTGTTGTGTAGTGAAGGTCACTACAGTGTTGTGTAGTGAAGGTCACTACAGTGTTGTGTAGTGAAGGTCACTACAGTGTTGTGTAGTGAAGGTTACTACAGTGTTGTGTAGTGAAGGTCACTACAGTGTTGTGTAGTGAAGGTCACTACAGTGTTGTGTAGTGAAGGTCACTACAGTGTTGTGTAGTGAAGGTCACTACAGTGTTGTGTAGTGAAGGTCACTACAGTGTTGTGTAGTGAAGGTCACTACAGTGTTGTGTAGTGAAGGTCTACTACAGTGTTGTGTAGTGAAGGTCACTACGTGTTGTGTAGTGAAGGTTACTACAGTGTTGTGTAGTGAAGGTCACTACAGTGTTGTGTAGTGAAGGTTACTACAGTGTTGTGTAGTGAAGGTCACTACAGTGTTGTGTAGTGAAGGTCACTACAGTGTTGTGTAGTGAAGGTTACTACAGTGTTGTGTAGTGAAGGTCACTACAGTGTTGTGTAGTGAAGGTCACTACAGTGTTGTGTAGTGAAGGTCACTACAGTGTTGTGTAGTGAAGGTCACTACAGTGTTGTGTAGTGAGGTCACTACAGTGTTGTGTAGTGAAGGTACTACAGTGTTGTGTAGTGAAGGTCACTACAGTGTTGTGTAGTGAAGGTCACTACAGTGTTGTGTAGTGAAGGTCACTACAGTGTTGTGTAGTGAAGGTTACTACAGTGTTGTGTAGTGAAGGTCACTACAGTGTTGTGTAGTGAAGGTCACTACAGTGTTGTGTAGTGAAGGTTACTACAGTGTTGTGTAGTGAAGGTGCTACAGTGTTGTGTAGTGAAGGTCACTACAGTGTTGTGTAGTGAAGGTCACTACAGTGTTGTGTAGTGAAGGTCACTACAGTGTTGTGTAGTGAAGGTCACTACAGTGTTGCGTAGTGAAGGTTACTACAGTGTTGTGTAGTGAAGGTACTACAGTGTTGTGTAGTGAAGGTCACTACAGTGTTGTGTAGTGAAGGTCACTACAGTGTTGTGTAGTGAGGTCACTACAGTGTTGTGTAGTGAAGGTCACTACAGTGTTGTGTAGTGAAGGTCACTACAGTGTTGTGTAGTGAAGGTACTACAGTGTTGTGTAGTGAAGGTTACTACAGTGTTGTGTAGTGAAGGTCACTACAGTGTTGTGTAGTGAAGGTCACTACAGTGTTGTGTAGTGAAGGTCACTACAGTGTTGTGTAGTGAAGGTCCACTACAGTGTTGTGTAGTGAAGGTCACTACAGTGTTTGTGTAGTGCAGGTCACTACAGTGTTGTGTAGTGAAGGTCACTACAGTGTTGTGTAGTGAAGGTCACTACAGTGTTGTGTAGTGAAGGTCACTACAGTGTTGTGTAGTGAAGGTCACTACAGTGTTGTGTAGTGCAGGTCACTACAGTGTTGTGTAGTGAAGGTCACTACAGTGTTGTGTAGTGAAGGTCACTACAGTGTTGTGTAGTGAAGGTCACTACAGTGTTGTGTAGTGAAGGTCACTACAGTGTTGTGTAGTGAAGGTTACTACAGTGTTGTGTAGTGAAGGTTACTACAGTGTTGTGTAGTGAAGGTCACTACAGTGTTGTGTAGTGAAGGTCACTACAGTGTTGTGTAGTGAAGGTCACTACAGTGTTGTGTAGTGAAGGTACTACAGTGTTGTGTAGTGAAGGTCACTACAGTGTTGTGTAGTGAAGGTCACTACAGTGTTGTGTAGTGAGGTTACTACAGTGTTGTGTAGTGAAGGTCATCTACAGTGTTGTGTAGTGAAGGTCACTACAGTGTTGTGTAGTGAAGGTCACTACAGTGTTGTGTAGTGAAGGTCACTACAGTGTTGTGTAGTGAAGGTCACTACAGTGTTGTGTAGTGAAGGTCACTACAGTGTTGTGTAGTGAAGGTCACTACAGTGTTGTGTAGTGAAGGTCACTACAGTGTTGTGTAGTGAAGGTCACTACAGTGTTGTGTAGTGAAGGTCACTACAGTGTTGTGTAGTGAAGGTCACTACAGTGTTGTGTAGTGAAGGTTACTACAGTGTTGTGTAGTGAAGGTCACTACAGTGTTGTGTAGTGAAGGTCACTACAGTGTTGTGTAGTGAAGGTTACTACAGTGTTGTGTAGTGAAGGTTGCTACAGTGTTGTGTAGTGAAGGTCACTACAGTGTTGTGTATGTGAAGGTTCACTACAGTGTTGTGTAGTGAAGGTCACTACAGTGTTGTGTAGTGAAGGTCACTACAGTGTTGTAGGTAGTGAAGGTACTACAGTGTTGTGTAGTGAGGTTACTACAGTGTTGGTAGTGAAGGTCACTACAGTGTTGTGTAGTGAAGGTCACTACAGTGTTGTGTAGTGAAGGTCACTACAGTGTTGTGTAGTGAAGGTCACTACAGTGTTGTGTAGTGAAGGTCACTACAGTGTTGGTAGTGAAGGTTACTACAGTGTTGTGTAGTGAAGGTTACTACAGTGTTGTGTAGTGAAGGTTACTACAGTGTTGTGTAGTGAAGGTCACTACAGTGTTGTGTAGTGAAGTCACTACAGTGTTGTGTAGTGAAGGTCACTACAGTGTTGTGTAGTGAGGTCACTACAGTGTTGTGTAGTGCAGGTCACTACAGTGTTGTGTAGTGAAGGTCACTACAGTGTTGTGTAGTGAAGGTCACTACAGTGTTTGTGTAGTGAAGGTCACTACAGTGTTGTGTAGTGAAGGTCACTACAGTGTTGTGTAGTGCAGGTCACTACAGTGTTGTGTAGTGAAGGTCACTACAGTGTTGTGTAGTGAAGGTCACTACAGTGTTGTGTAGTGAAGGTCACTACAGTGTTGTGTAGTGAAGGTCACTACAGTGTTGTGTAGTGAAGGTCACTACAGTGTTGTGTAGTGAAGGTTACTACAGTGTTGTGTAGTGAAGGTTACTACAGTGTTGTGTAGTGAAGGTCACTACAGTGTTGTGTAGTGAAGGTCACTACAGTGTTGTGTAGTGAAGGTCACTACATGTGTTGTTATGTAGTGAAGGTCACTACAGTGTTGTGTAGTGAAGGTCACTACAGTGTTGTGTAGTGAAGGTCACTACAGTGTTGTGTAGTGAAGGTTACATAGTAAGATAGTTGTGTAGTGAAGGTCACTACAGTGTTGTGTATGTGAAGGTCACTACAGTGTTGTGTAGTGAAGGTCACTACAGTGTTGTGTAGTGAAGGTCACTACAGTGTTGTGTAGTGAAGGTCACTACAGTGTTGTGTAGTGAAGGTCACTACAGTGTTGTGTAAATTAAGTTTGTATAAGGTCACTACAGTGTTGTGTAGTGACGGTATAGAGTTATTTAGGTGGATTAGGCTAAGTTAAATTGCGTTATTGTTTCTCTGGTTCTTTTCGTACAAAATTATTAATTTCTGCGTTTTTGAACGTTTAAGAGAAAATTTTAGAAAGGACTTAATTTTAAATGAGTATTTTCTAATTTACCAATTATATATATATATATATATATATAATATATATAATATATATATATATATATATATATATATATATAAATATTATATATATATATATATTTATATATATATATAATATATATATATATATGGTGGAAGAAATCACAATAAAGTCGACTGCAAATGCATAAAAATACTTAAGTTAAAAATGTGAAAAATCCCCTTGCTGTTTCATGTGTGAGTTAGCCGTGTCTAGCATGGGTTAGTAGTCCTGTAGCTCAACTTGTAGGGAAATCTTCTCGCACCCTGGAATCCGTGGTTCGATGCCCGGTGGGAGTAGAAACATTAGGACGTGTTTCCTTAAGACACTTGCTGTCTTTGTACACCTGGCAGTAAGTAGGTACCTGGGTGTTAGTGGACTGGTGTGGGTGGCATCCTGGGAACAAAACCAACGTTACGGGAAATGCTGTACATGACCAGTGACTTTCAATTTAGTATATCATTGATGTCAGTTATTGTCTGTATAAGTTGTATCATCTACTTATAGAAATAGATTTTTATTATAGCATTATTCTTGTGTTTTCTCAATATAACAGAATCACGTAATTCTTATTCCTGTATTTTTTTTTCTAGGTGAGTGATGGTTGAGAGGACCAGGGACGGGGGTCGAACTAGAGGGCCTGACTCTGCCCACTGTTATCTGGGGGTTCGAACCGGTGAGCTTGATTCATTCCACTGTGTTATCCCTCAGAGCTCTTAACGGTCACCCATAATTTGGCCGCCAGGTAAGTGGACCACCCATTAATGTATATTTTTGGCGGGAAAGTTATCGTCGGTCCCGGCCTTTTACCTGTGAGTTATCACCAGGGAGGGAAATTTTGGCGGCAGAGTTATAACGTAGTGCACAAATTTTGGCGGGAAAGTTATAACGCAGAGGACAGACTTTGGCGGATTAGAAAACCATTTACAAATGTGAGTGGTTTAGAAGACTACACTTGTTAATGTTTAGAAGGCCATTTAAATTGTAAATGTATTAAAAGACCATTTACACTTGTAAATGTTTTAGGCCATTTACACTTGTAAATGTTTTAGGCCATTTACACTTGTAAATGTTTTAGGCCATTTACACCATGTAAATGTTTTAGGCTATTTACACCTGTAAATGTTTTAGAATGTCATTTACATTTGTAAATACATGTATAAATTATTTAAAAGGCCATTTACACAAATTATCTAAAAGGCCATTTACACAAATTATCTAAAAGGCCATTTACACGTATAAATTATTTAAAGGACCATTTACACGTATAAATTTAAAAGACCATTTACACGTGTAAATTATTTAAAAGGTTATTTACACGTATAAATATTTAAAAGGTAATTTTCACGTATAAATTGTTTAAAAAGTAATTTACACTTATTTAAAAAGGTCATTTACACGTATAGATTTAAAAAGTCACACGTATAAATTGTTTAAAATGCCATTTACACACATTTAAAAGGCCATTTACACCTGTAAAGTATTTAAGAGGCCATTTACACGTATAAATTGTTTAAAGGTTAATTTGCACGTATAAATTGTTTAAAGGGCCATTTACACTTGTAAATTGTTTAAAAAGATATTTACGTTTGTAAATGTTGTACACCATTTACACATGTAAATTGTTTAAAAATCCATTTACACTTGTAAATTATTTAAAGCATAATTTACACTTGTAAATTTAAAAGGTTATTTACACCTGTAATTTACTTAAAAGGCCGTTCACATCTGCATTTTTTAAAAAGGCCAGTCACATCTGTAAATAGTTTAAAAAGACCATTTACATGTTTTAATGTTTTAGGCCATTTACACTTTTAAGCAGTTTAGAAGACCATTTACAAGTAAAAATGGTTTGGAAGACCATTTACGTCACGTTCTTCAGACTTTTTATGGTTGGGAAGTTCTGGCGTG
This sequence comes from Cherax quadricarinatus, assembly GCF_026875155.1. Taxonomy (NCBI): domain Eukaryota; kingdom Metazoa; phylum Arthropoda; class Malacostraca; order Decapoda; family Parastacidae; genus Cherax; species Cherax quadricarinatus. Next base: position 13,917,495 of record NC_069413.1, on the reverse strand, counting down.
AAGGTATTTTAGCGGGAGACTTTATAAGGCGCACTACGCCCGCTAAATTATGCGTTAGTCAAAAGAAAACTCTGGATAAGAGATTTTGTTCGGATTTTTAACCCCGGAGGGTTAGCCACCCAGGATAACCCAAGAAAGTCAGTGCGTCATCGACGACTGTCTAACTTATTTCCATTGGGGTCCTTAATCTTGTCCCCCAGGATGCGACCCACACCAGTCGACTAACACCCAGGTGGTATAAACCTTGGTAATAAATACCGACAAGTTGGTTTAGAAAGACACGTAAGCAAACACTATAACATATTTATTAGAAAACGTTTCGGTCCTGGGACCTTGATCACTTCTCAAGGTCCCAGGACCGAAACGTTTTCTAATAAATATGTTATAGTGTTTGCTTACATGTCTTTCTAAACTAACACCCAGGTACCTATTTGCTGCTAGATGAACAGGACAACAGGTGTAAGGAAACGTGTCGAATGTTTCCACCCGCCGGGAATCGAACCCGGGCCCTCCGTGTGTGAAGCGGGAGCTTTAGCCACCAGGCCACCGGTATATCAGAGGTGTATATGTAATCTGTGTATTTGAAAATGGGATAAAATACCGATAAATTGATGCGTGTGACTCGTTTATTCGACTGAAGACGGCTACCGCGTAGCCGAAACGTTGCTCATGATCAACCGGGCTGTGATGGATATGTGGGGCAGCGAACCAGCAGCAGCAACAGCCTGGTTGACCAGGCTAGCACCAGACGAGCCTGGCAAGGCTCCCGCCAAAACGTGCGTCTTGCATGCTAACTTGCCCACTATAAATGTGCCATCCTCGTCAAACTTGTTTCCCTGAGAAATTGTTATAGAGATAGAAGACAGAAACAAGGTGTCACAACTGGAAGTTGAAGACTCAGATGAATCAAAAGGATGTTAGGAAGTATTTCTTCAGCCACAGAGTTGTCAGGACGTGGAATTGTCTGGAAAGTGATGAGTGGAGGCAGGATCCATACATTGTTTTAAGATGAGTTATGATAAAGCTCATGGAGCAGGAAGAGTGACCTACTAGCGACCAGTGAAGAGGTGGGGCCAGGAGCTATGGATCGACCCCTGCAACCACAATTAGGCGAATTAGGAGCGTACATCAGAGAGAGAGAAAGTTGAACAATCTGGAGAGTGATGCAGTAGAGGCAGGATCCATACATAGCTTCAAGAAGAGATACGAGAAAGTTCTTGGAGTAGGGAAAGAGTGGCCCTGGTAACGACCAGCGAAGAGGGGGGCCAGGAACTACTACTCGACTCCTGCAACCACAACTAGGTGAGTACGCGCGCGCACGCACACACGGCCAGTAGCTGTGACTCGATCGCTGCAGCCACATATAGGTGAGTTCACATCAAACACCAGACAAGCCTGGCCCATGGCCGGGCTACCAGAGGACCAAAAACTATAGAAACCCGTCAAAGGTATCAGAGGATTTTAAAACCTTCCATTCCAAACAAACATAATAAAAGTATCACCCATTTTTAACATTCCTGCATTAAGATACAAAGAACAAACAATGACGTATTCTTTAACAAGGACAGAGAAACAAAAGACTGTTTCTAAGTCTTCAGTGAGGACCAGACACAAACTTGCTCATACCAGAGACTTGCAGAGAAATACAGACAAATGTAGTATAGTGCCATCTTTTATTGAATACGTTTCGCCCACACAGTGAGCTTCACGTTACAAACAGATCTGTGTGTGTACATGAATGGTATACAATATAGACAAGATCAAGTATTAGACACATGTACAACATCTGGGTTTCTTTATTGTAGACGTTTCGCCATCCAGTGACTTTATCAATACAAGGACATAATGTGAAGACTGTAGAAACATATACAAGGAAAATACAAGATAATCAGTCCCTCAGTCTTAGAGCTGGTGTGAAGAGCACCAAGGCTGAGGGACTGATTACCTCATCTTTTGTATATAGTTCTACTGTCTTCCATTTATGTCCTTGAATTTGTATTGATAAAGCCACTGGATAATGAAACGTCTATAAATAAAGATACTTCGATGTTGCACATTTGTCTAATTCTTCATATTGTGGATATTGATAAATTAGACACAATGTGTGCAACACGTTTCGCCACACAGTGGCTTTATCAGTCCATACAAAGGAGAATGATGAAGAACAGGAGGAGTTTGAGGTAATCAGTCCCTCAGCCTATAGTCGATGTGGTCAGTCCATCAATCTTGAAAAGAATACAGTATATGTGCGGAGAAGCAGCTTATATACCGTAGGCAGGAGAGGTGCAACAGTCGTAGGTGGTGTCACAGTTGTCCAGTGTGGAAGTAGGTCGTGCACAAGGGTTAGGCAAGTGAGGAATTCTCTGTATTAAGATCTCAAGATGTTGCTGTGTCACACAGGAATGTAGATGAATGGTTCAGAGAACCGACAAGTTGATAAATTAGACACATGTGCAACACTTGGGTATCTTGAATGAGGAAACTTTTCGCCACACAGTGGTTGATGAAGCCATTGCGTGGCGAAACGTTCCCACAATGAAGATATCTAAGTGTTGCGCATGCGTGTAACTTATCAACATGTGGACTTAGGCGCGTGAGTTTCCCTGTTTTCTTATATCATGTTTATTTTTTCCCTATAACCTACCTTGTCCATAATTACTATCGCATTTGTTTTGCTTTCCTTAATTCTTGGTATAACTTAAATCTTTGAGGACATTTGTGATATAGAGGTCTGATAAAAGCTCAAACCTCTCCAACACTATTGTCCTCAAAGATTTGTTAAGTTATACCATGAGTTAAGGAAAGATCCTGGACTTCACCTTACGAAACAGACAAAGCAAATGCGATAGTAATTATGGATAGGGTATATTATAGTGGAAAAGTAAACATGATATTAGAAGACAGGGAAACTCACGCGCCTCTTAATGCATCCAGAAATTTCAAGGTAAGTTATGATTTGTCTTCCTCGTCTTCGTCTCAGGTGACCAAGCGATTTCAGACATTCTTAGTAATTTACGTCTCGTCTGAATGTGCACGAGTCACATCATTATTTTGGCATGTCTTGTTTTGAAAGTTCTAGTTTTCCAGCCTGTCAGTTCTTACTCGGTTCCAGTTTTTATTTCAATTGTTTCCTAGCTGAGTAACTGAAATTTGTCCTCATTGAACATTACATTGTTGTCAGTGGCCCACTGAAAGACTGTGTCAACTTGGAGGTTCAGGTGGGTGGGAATGGTTGATTTTGAGAGGAACTTGCCTTGTATGGGCCAGTAGGCCTGCCGCAATGTTCTCTATTCCTGTATTTTGTGTCCTGAGTGGATACCACTCTCATACAAATTCTATCGTCGTCTGCAAATTATGATACGTCTCTGTCTACCTCAGGTGCGAAGAGAAAGATAATTGCCTCTGTGCTTTGAACAAACGCAGCTTTTATCTCTGGCAGCCTCTGCATTTACTTTGTTCACTGTTATTCTTTTCATCTGGTGTGTTAGAAAATTATAAGCCCATCTATCCACTTTCCAGTTAATTTCTTTTGCACGCATTTTGTGCGCTGTCACACATTGGTCGCACTTGCTGATGGCTTTTGCAATGTCTGTGTACATTGCTACTGATCCGTTTTGTTTGTCTTCCAGTGCAGGTGTCTCTTGCTGCTCTCTACTGTTGCTTCCACTGTTGCTCTGTACTTCTGCTTCCACTGCTGCCGCTGTCTACTGCTTCCACTTTATGCTTTACTCTTGTGTGTTTCTCGTTGGTGTTTTGTGTTCTGCGAAGAAGGTAAACTTACATTAATATATCACCTCTCTTCTGTTTTACTACCCTCTACCCCCTGTATAGTTTCTGATGCTTGTCTCCAGAGATTATTCATCTCTTTGATAACTGCTGTGTTGTTAACTCTTTGTTGCTGCTCTTACACTCCTCCGCCTCTCCTTTTCCTCCCACGCTCATCCTTCTGTCTTCCTTCTGCTGTTTTCCTGGTGGTGTTGGTGGTGCTCGGCCTGCAGTATTGATTGAGGTGCTCCGTCATGCATGATGCTCCCAGTGTTTGTCGAGTTGCTCTCTTGATGCTGCAGTCCATCTTACTGCACCTCAATATCACACACTGCAGCTTCTCCTCTGCTCTGCCTTTGTATATTCACCTAGTGCAGGAGGCACAGAGGGATGAGAATGGCGGCTTTAAGAGGTACGTAAATTTCCCCGTCTTCTAATAACATGTTCATTTTTCCACTATAATCTACCTTGTCCATAATTACTATTGCATTTGCGATAGTAATTATGGATAAGGTAGATATTTCCTTAATTCATGGTATAACTTAACATATGTTGGAGAGGTGTGAGCTTTGCTCACACCTCTCCAACATAATTGTCATCAAAGATTTTTTAAGTTATACCATGAATTAAGTAAAGATCCTGGACTTCACCTTACGAAACAGACAAAGCAAATGTGATAGTAATTATGGACAAGGTAGATTATAGTGGAAAATAAACATGTTATTAGAAGACGGAGGAACTTACGTGTCTCTTAACTCCATGATTTTCGATCAACTGGGATGGTTCATTTCTAGCAAAAAGCCTTTTTAAATGGCAATACTGTTCATGTTCCACTAAGCAGCAGTCTAGAAGGCTCTTTACTACTATTATAAGATTAAGGTACTGTCTAACATCCCTGTCTTACAGATCACTTGCCGACTATCACGTATAAATAAATGTGAATATGCTGCACTTTCATCAAGACTGATGGACTGAACACATCAACTCCAGGCTAAGGGACTGATTACCTCAAACTCTTCATCTTCCACCTTTCTCTGCATTGAACTGAAGAAGCCACTAGCCAGTGAAATGTTTCCAGAATAAACATACCTGAATATTACACAAGTGTCTTATTTATCAACTTCTCAAGGTGCTTCACCACCTTCCTTATTATCTTCTCCATTACCTTGCTCACCAAAGATATCAGCTGCTAGTTCAATTGTGCCCACTTGTCTTCATATTCCAATATTGGAACGACATTTGTCGTATTCCAATAATCGTAAAAGATACGAAGAATTTCAACACCTTTGAATACAAGGACATTACCAGCCTTGTGTGTTCAAGGACTGGCTCTTGCAAACTGGTGATGATCATCCAAGTTGTGGTGTCTACGTAGGTTTGCATTCAGACAGAGACTTGGTCTGTGACCGCGCAGCTGGGTCGATGACCCCCAGAATCAGCACTAAGACGCCAGGTTACTAAGAAATGTAAGATCCTTTGAACAGCTGTTGGCATATTGGCACTGATAGCCTTGTTGATTGTGACTTACAGCAGCAGTGAGACCTATCACATTGTTACAAATATGTACTAGTAAACACTGATTTACGGTAGTGTGCATGTTAATTGGAACACTGGTGAAATATATTTACTTGCAAAATGAATGTTTGAGAAATACACAGCAATAATATGACATAATTGGTTTAATAAGAGATATAGACTATCATTTGCTTTTATAAGCATTACTATAAGCTTTGGTGTAGAATCGACCATTGTTGAACACATTTTGGCAAGTTTTTTATCGTGGTACTAGGTCCTAGTAATTAGCTTCTCCACAGTTGAACAGTCGTGTTTCGCAATCCTGCGTTTGGTTATTACTCATAGATTCATCAGTCTAACACAGAGGAGGCAGCAGAAGCAGTAGAGATGTAAAGACGATGTAATTAGTTCATTAACCTTGAAGACGTAGTTTTGAGGTGGTCAGTCCCTCAGCCTGGAGAAGAGTTCTGCCCCATAGTCTGGAACAATGTGAAGTATCACAGTTGGAACTGTATACTGTGAAGGGCGCAGATGATGTGACGCCAGACAGTACGGAGCCAAGTACAAGTAGAATATATTCAATATGAAGCATCGGGCGGAACTTCGTCTAATAAACGTCTGAACAGACACAAGTGTCTTATTCACACGTGGTAACGCTTACCACTGCACAGAGTAGTAATGTTCCATGCTCAGTGGTAATGTACAGCACTCAGTGGGTAACTTGTTACCATGCAAACAGTGGACCTGCATTACATGCACACAGTGGTACTTCTTCCAGCACACAGTGGTAACTGCTTACCATGCACAGAGTGGTAACTGCTTACCATGCGCTCAGTGGTAACTGCTTACCATGCACATAGTGGTAACTGCTTACCATGCACACAGTGGTAACTGCTTACCATGCACACAGTGGTAACTGCTTACCATGCACACAGTGGTACCTGCTTACCATGCACACAGTGGTAACTGCTTACCATGCACTCAATGGGGTGAGCGAGTCAGGGTGCGCCTTACCTGCCTCAGGAAACACTTGTCTTGCTTCAACAGACTGCTTAATCAGGCTCTGATTCACCGCGAGGCCTGGTCATGGACCGGGCCGCGGGGGCGTTGACCCCCGGAACACCCTCCAAGTATACTCCAAGTAGTTTCCTGATGATAGAACACCTCCACATAGGAGCTGTCTGGTATTTGAAGGAGCTGTCTGGTATTTGAAGGAGCTGTCTGGTATTTGAAGGAGTTGTCTGGTATTTGAAGGAGTTGTCTGGTATTTGAAGGAGTTGTCTGGTATTTGAAGGAGTTGTCTGGTATTTGAAGGAGTTGTCTGGTATTTGAAGGAGCTGTCTGGTATTTGAAGGAGCTGTCTGGTATTTGAAGGAGCTGTCTGGTATTTGAAGGAGCTGTCTGGTATTTGAAGGAGCTGTCTGGTATTTGAAGGAGCTGTCTGGTATTTGAAGGAGCTGTCTGGTATTTGAAGGAGCTGTCTGGTACTTCAGGGAGCTGTCTGGTTATCGTAAAGGGTTCTTAATGGAGATATCGTAGGTTAAGGTAGACACACTTGTAGGATGGTAGCTATATTGTCAGACTGAGATGAGGAATGGAGCCCAGTGCCTTGCCTGTCTACGCCTGGATGGTCTGCCGCCGAGTGAGACCGGGACAGAGGGATGAGCCTGCACATGTGTATCCCGTGACGTCACACAAAGCCACAGGCCTACAAGGGGTCTCGTGTCTAAAGCATATGGATGATACTACTATGCTATCCTATATCATACAGGGAATACAGGGATCAGCAACTATGCTGACAGCTCGGTCATGTTACGTATGTCGTCCCGACATACACTACTATACTATAGGCTGAACAGGCAGGCGGATCTGGGCTGATTCTATACAATAACAAATTCATATTGGAATTTTTTTTGGAAAAATTTTGGGGTTTTTTAAAAACCGGAAGAAAAATTTAAAAATTTAAAAACCGGGGCCCCGGCCTTTTTTTCCCCCCCGGCCTTTTTAAAAAAAATTTGGGGGAAAAAATTTTTTAAAAAACCCCCCCCCAAAATTTAAAATTTTTTTTGAAAAAACCCCGGGGAAAAAACCCCCTTTTTTTAAAATAAAAACCCCCCCTTTTTTTCCCCTTTTCCCCCCCCCTTTTTTAAAAAAATTTTTTTGGAAATTAAAAAAAAAATTTCCGTTTTTTTCCCAAATCTTTTTTTTAAAACCCCCCCCCTTTTTTGGACCCCGGGGGGTTTTTTTTTTAAAAAAAAACCCCCAAAAAATTTTCCCCCCGGGAAATACCCCAAAATTTTTCCCCCCCCAAAAACCCCCAAAAAACCCCCTTTTTTTTTTTTTCCCCTTTTTTTTTTGGGAAAAAAGAAACCCCCCAAACCGGGGGGCCCCCCGGGGAAAAAAATTTTTTTTGGGTTTTCCCCTTTTTTTTCCCCCGGGGGGGTTTTTTAAAAAATTTTTTGTTTAAATTTTTAAAAAACCCCCCCCTTTTTTTTTTTAAAAAATTGGGGGGGGGGGCCCCCCCCCCCCCCCTTTTAAAAAAATTTTTTTTTTAAAAATTTAAAATTTTTTAAATTTTTTTCCCCCAAAAAAATTTTTTTAAAAACCCCCCAAAATTTTTTTGGGGGTTTTTCCCCGGGGGGGGGGAAAAAAAACCCCCTCCCCCCCCCAAAAACCCCCCGGAAAAAACCCCGGGGAAAAATTTTTATTTAAAAAAACCCCAAAAAACCCCCCAAACCCCCCCCCCAAAAAAAAATTTTTCCCCCCCCCCGGAAGAAAAAAAACCCCCCCAAAAACTTAATAAAATTATCCCTTTTTTTTCCAAATTTTTTCCCCCCCAAAAAAATTTTTTCCCCCTTTAAAAGGGGGGGGTTTTTTTAAAAATTTTTTTAAAACCCAAAATTGCCCCCCCCCCCGGGGAAAAAAAACCCCCAAAATTTTTTTTTTTTTTTTAAAAACCTTTTTCCCCCAAGGGGCCCCAAAAAAAAGGGGGGGGGGGGGGGGGAAAATTTTTTAAAAAAAAAAAAAACCCCCGGGGTTTTTTTTGGCCCCCCCCCTTTTTTTCCTTTAAAAAGGTTTTTGGGCCCCCCTTTAAAAAAAAAAAAACCCCCCCGGGGGGGGGAAAAAATTCCCCCCAAAAAACCCTTTTTTTTTTTCCCCTTCCCCCCCCCCCCTTTTTTTTCCCCCCTTTTTTCCCCCCAAAAATTTTGGGGGGGGTTTTTTTTTCCCCCCCCCCTTTTTTTTTTTAAAAAAAAAAAAAGGGGTTTTTCCCCCCTTTTGGGTTTTGGGGGTTAAGGGGGAAAAGGGAAAAAAACCCCTTTTGGGGAAAACCCCAAAAAAAAAAAAATTTTTTTAAAAAAAAAAAAAGGGGGGTTAAAAAAAGGGGGGGGGGTTTTGGGGGAAAAAAAAAGGGGGCCCGGGGAAAGGGGGGGGGGGGGGGGTTTTTTAAAAAAAAATTTAAAAAGGGAAAAAAAACCGGAAAAAAGAAAAATTTTGGGAAAAAAAAAAAAAAAAACCCCCCCCCCGGGGGGGGGGGGGGAAAAAACCCCCCAAAAAAAAAAACCCCCCAAAAAAAAAAAAAACTTTTTTTCCCCCCTTTTTTTTTTAAATAAAAAAATTTTCCTTTTTTTTAAACCCCCAAAAAAAAAAAGGTTTTTTTTTTTTTAAAATTTTTTAAATTTCCCCCCAAAAAAAAAAAAAAAAAAATTTTTTTTTTAAAATTTTCCCAAAAAGGGGGTTTTTATTTAAAAAATTTGGGGTTCCAAAATTTCCCCTTAAACAAAAAAAAAAAAAAAATTTAAAATTTGGGGTTTTTTTTTGGGGAAAAAAAAATTTTAAAAAGGAAAAAAAAAACCCAAAAAAAAAAAAAAAAAAAAAAAAAAAAAAAAACCCCCCGAAAGGGCCCAAAAAAAACCCAAAAAAAAATTTTCCCCTTTTTTAAAATTTAAAAATTTTTTTTTTAAAATTTTTTTAATTTTTCTTTCCTTTTTTTTAATTTTTTTTTCCGGGGGGGGCCCTTCAAAAAAAAAATTTTTTGGGCCCCCCCTTTTTTTTTTTTGGGGGTTTTTTTTTTTAAACCCCCCCCCCCCCAAAAAAAAATTTTATTTTTTTTTGGGGGTTTTTCCCCCCCCCAAAAAATTTTCCCCAAAAATTTTTTAAATTTTTTTCCCCCCGGGGGGGAAAATTTTTTTTTTAAAAAAAACCCCTTTTTTTCCCCCCCTTTCTTTTAACCTTTTAATTGTTTTTTCCCCCGGGGTTTTTTTTTCCCCCCCCTTTTTTGGGTTTTTTTTTTTTGGGGGGCCCCCCGGGTTTTTTTTTTTTGGTCCCCCTATAAAAATTTTTTTTTTTGGGGGGGCCTCTTTTCCCCCGGGGGGGAAAAATTTTCCCTTTTTTTTTCCCCCCTTGTTTTTGGGGCCCCTTTTTTTTTTTTTTTTTTTTTTTTTTTTTAAAAAAAAAAATTTTTTTTTTCCCCTTTCCTTTTTTTCCCCCCCCCCCCCTTTTTTGGAGGGTTTTAAAATTTTTTACATTTTTTTTCCTTTTTTTTTTTTTGGGTTTTCCTTTTTTTTCCCCCCCCCCCTTTTTTTTCCCTTTTCCCGGGTTTTTTTTTTTTTTTCCGGGGGTTTTTTTTGGGTTTTTTTGGAAGAAGGCCCCATTTTTCCAATTCCTTTTTTAAACCCCCCCCCCTTTTTTCCCCCCCGGGTTCCCCCCCTTTTTGGGTTTTTTTTTTTTGGGGGGGTTTTTCCCCCCCCTTTTTTTCCCCGTTTTTCCCCGTTTTCCCTTTTTTTTCCCCCTTTTTAATTCCGGGTTTTTTTTTTCCCAAAAAAAAAAAATTTTTTTTTTGGGGGTTTTTTTTTTTTCCCTTTTTAAAAAGTTTTCCCCCTTCCCCTTTTTTTTCCCTTAAAAAAAAATTTTTTAAAGGGTTTAAAAAAACCCCCCCCAAAAAAAAAAAAATTTTTTAAAAATTAAAAATTTTTAGGGGAAAAAAAATTTTTTTAAAAGGAAAAATTTCCTTTTAAAAAAAACCCCTTTTTTTAAAGGGGGGGGGGGTTCCCCTTTAAAAAAAAATTTTTTTTAATTTTTTTTTTAAAAAAAAAATTTTTTTCCCCCAAAAAAAAAAAAAAATTTTTTGGAAAATTTTTAAAAAAAAATTTTTAAAAAAAAAACCTTTCCCTTTTCAAAAGGGGGGTTTTTTAAAAAAACCTTTTTTTTTTTTTCCCTTTTCCCAAAAAAGGGGGGTTTTTTCCAAAAAAATTTTTAAAATTTCCCCAACCCTTTTTAAAATTTTTCCCCCCCCCTTTTTTTTTTTTTTTCCCAAAAAAATTTTTTAAAAATTTTTTTTCCCCGGGTTTAAACCCAAATTAAAATTTTTTTTAAATTAAGGAAAAAAAAAATTTTTAAAATTTTTTAAAAAAAAATTTTTTTTTCCCCCCCTTTTTTTTTTCCCCCCAAAAAAAATTTTTTTTTTTTCCCCCCCCTTTTTTTTGGGGAACCCCCCCCTTTTTTGGGCCCCGTTTTTTTTTTTAAAAAAAAAAATTTTAAATTTTTTTTTAAAAAAAAAAAATTTTTTGTTTTGGGTTTACCCCTTTTTTAAATTTTGGGGGTTTTTTAAAAAATTTTTGGGGTTTGGAGGTTAAAAGGGGAAAAATTTTTTTTTAAGGGGGAAAATTTAAAAAAAAGGGGGTTTAAAAAAAAAATTTTTTTTTGGTTTTTAAAAATTTTGGGTTTTTTTTTGGGGGGTTTTTTGGGTTTTTTTTTTCCCCCTTTGTTTATTTTTTTTTTTCCTTTTAAATTTTTTTTTTTTTTTTCCCAAAAAAAAAAAAAAAATTAAAAATTTTTTTTAAATTTTAAAGGGTTTTTTTAAAAGGGTTTTTTTAAATTTGGGGAAATTTTTTTCCCCTGGCCTTTTGGGGGTTTTAAAAAAAATTTTTCCTTTTTTTGGGGAAATTTTTGGGGGGAAAAAAAAAAAAGGAAAATTTTTAAAAAAAAATTTTTTAATTTTTCGGGGGGGGCCCCCCCCCCCGGGGGGGGCCCCCCAAAAAGGGGTTTTTTCCCCCTTGGGGGAAATTTTGGGCCGGGGAAAAAACCCCGGAAAAGGGGTTTTCCCAAAAAAATTTTCCAAAAAAAAGGGGGGGCCCTTTTCCTTTTAAAGGGGGAAATCCAAATTTTTTTTGGGGGGTTAACCCCCCGGGGGTTTTCCCCCCCCTTTTCCCAAAAAAACCCCCCCCCCCGGGGGAAAAAAAAAATTTTTCCCAAAAAAGGGGGGGTTTCCCCAACCCCCCCTTTTTAAAAAAAGGGGGCTTTCAGGTTGGTTAACCCCCGGGGGTTTCCGGGCCCCCCGGGGCCCCCCCCGGGAAACCCCCGGGCCTTTTTCCGGGGGGCCCCCCCCCCTTTTTTTTTTTTTAAAAAAACCCCCCGGGGGGGTTTTTTTTAAAAATTTTTTTTTTTGGGGGGGGTTTTTTGGGGGGGTTTTTTTTTGGGGTTTTTTTTTTTTTTTTGGGGGGTTTTTTAAAAAATTTTTTTTTTTTTGGGAAGGGGTTTTTTGGGGGGCCTTTTTGGGGGTTTTTTTGGGGGGTTTTGTTTTTTTCGGGTTTTTTAAAAAAAAAAAATTTTTTTTTTGGGAAAGGGGGGGGCCTTGGGGGGAAAAAATTTTTAAAAATTTTAAGGAAACCCTTTTGGGGGGGCCCAAAAGGGGGGGGGAAAAGGGGGCCGGGGGGGCCCCCCCGGGGGGGTTTCCCGGGGTAACCCCCAAAAGGGGGTTAAAAACCCTAAAAAAAATTTTTTTTTTTTTTTAAAAAAAAAAAGGGAAAAACTATGTTTCCTTTTAAAAAAAAGGGGGGCCCCCCCCTTTTTTTAAAAAAAGGCCCCCCCTTTTTTTAAAAAAAAAAAAAAAAATTTTTTTTTAAATTAAAAAAATTTTTAACAAAAAAAAAAAATTTTAAAACGGGGGCCTTTTTTTAAAAAAAAAAAAAAAAATTTTTTTTTTGGGGGTTTAAAGGAATTTTTAAAAAATTTTAAAAAAAAAAATTTTTCGGTTTTAAAAAAAAGGAACCCCCCAAATTAAAAAATTTTAAAAAAAAAAAGGGAAAAAAAAAAAAATTGATTTTTTTAAAAAAAACCCAAAAAAAAAAGGGGTTTTTTTTGGGGGTTAAAAAAAAAAAGGGGGTTTAATTTTGGGGGGAAAAAGGGGGGGAAAATTTTCCCGGGAAAGGGGGGGGAAAAAATTAAATAAAAAAATTTTAAATTTATTTTTCCGGGGGCCCCCGGGGTTTCAACCCTTTTTTCCCCCCAAAAAAAAAAAAAGGGGTTTTTTTTAAAAATTTTAAAAGCCCCAAAGGGAAAAAAAAAAAAGGGTTTTTTTTTTTTTAATTTTAAATAAAAAAAAAAACCAAAAAAAACCCCCCAAAAAAAAATTTTTTAAAATTAAAAAAAATTTAAAATTTTTTTAAAGGCCCAATTTTTTCCTTTTTTTTTTGGGGAAAAAAATTTTTTTTTAAAAAAAAAAGGGGGGGGAAAAACCCCCCCGGGAAAAAAAAAAAAAAAAAAAAGGGGGGGGGGGGAAAATCTCAAAAAACCCGGGAAAAAAAAAAAAAAAATTTTTTTTTAAAACCCCTTTCCCCCAAAAAAGGGGGGTTTTAAAAAAAAAAAAAAAAAAAATTAAAAAAAAAAATTTTTTCCCCAAATTTTAAACTAAAAAAACCCAAACCAAAAACAAAAACAACCCCCCAAAAATTCCCCCTTTAAAAATTTTTTTTTGGGGGGGGGAAAAAAGGGGAAATTTTGGGCCCCCCCGGGGGGCCCCCGGGAAAAACAACCAAAAAAAAGGGGGGAATTTTGGGAAAAAGGGGGGGTTTTGGGGGGCCCCTTTTTTCCCCCGGGCCCCCCCCCCCCCCCAAAAATTTTTAAAAATTTAATTTTTTTTTCCCCCCCCCAAAAAATTAAAAAAAAAAAAAAAGGGGGGTTTTTTTTTAAAAAAGGGGGGGTTTTGGGGGGGGTTTTTTTTTTTTTAAAAAAAAAAAAAACCCCCAACCCCCCAAAAAAAAAAAAAAAAAAAAGGGAGAAAAAAAATTAAATGGAAGAAAAACTTAAAAATTTTTAAAAAAAAAAAAAAAAAAAAAAAACCCACAAAAAAAATTCCCCAAAAAAAAAAAAAAAATTTTTTTCCCTTTTTTCCCTTTTTTTTAAAAAAAAAACCCCGGTTTGGGGTTTTTTCCTTTAAAAAAAAAAAAAAATAAAAATAAAAAAAAAATTTTTAAAAAAAAAAACCCAAAAAAAAAAAAAAAAAAAAAAAAAAAAAAAAATAAAAAAAAAAAAAACCCCTTTTTTTGGAAAAAATAAATTTTAAAAAAAAAAATTTAAAAACCCAAAAAATTTTTAAAAAAATTTAAAAACACAAAATTTTTTTAAAAAATTTTCCCAAAAGAATCAAAAAAAAAATTTTTTCCCCAAAAAAAAAAATCAAAAAAAACCTTTTCCCCCCCCAAAAAAAAAAAACAAAAAAAAAAAAAAAAAAAAAAAAAGGGAAAAAATTTTTTAAAAAGTTAAAAAAAAAAAAAAAAAAAAAAAAAAAATTAAAAATCAGGGAAAAAAAAAAAAAAAACATTAAAAAATTTTTTTTTTTAAAAAAAAAGAAAATTTTTTTTTTCTTTTTGGGGGGTTTTAAAAGGGGAAAAAAAAAAAAAAAAAAAAAAAAAAAAACCCAAAAAAAGGGAAAAAAAAAAAAAAAAATTTAAAAAAAAAAAAAAAAAAAAAAAATTAGGTTAAAAAAAAAATTAAAATTTAAAAGGGGGAAAAGGCAAATTTTTTTAAAAAAAAATTTTTTTCCAAAATTTTTAAAAAAAAAAAAAAAAAAAATTAAAAAAAAAAACACAACAAAAAAAAAAAGAAAAAAAAATTAAAAAAAAAAAAAAAAGAAAAAAAAAAAAAATTTTTCCCCCCCAAAAAAAAAAAAAAAAAAGGCCCCCCCTTTTAAAAAAAATTAACCCCAAATTTTTTAAAGGGGAAAAAAAAAAAAGGGGGTTTTTTTGGGGGTTTTTGAACCCCCCTTTTTTAAAAATTTTAAAAAAAAAAAAAAGGGGTTTTTTTTTTTTTTGGGGTTAAACCCAAAGGGGAAAAACCCGGGGGGGGTTTTTTGGGGGTGGGCGGGGGGGGTGGGGGGAAACCCAAACCCCGGGGAAATTTGGGGGGGGGGTTTTTTTTTTTAAAAAAAAAAAAAAAACCCCCAAAAATTTTTGGGGGGAAAAAAAAAAAAACAACCCCAAAAAAAACCCCCCGGGTTTTGGGTTTTAAAAAACCCAAAAAAAAGGGGGGGGGGGGGGGGAAGGGGGGGAAAAAAAAAAAGGGGGGGTGGCCCCCCCAAAAAGGGGGGAAAAAAAAAAAAGGGGGAAAACCCCCGGGGGGGTTTTCCCCCCCCCCGGGGAAAATTTTTTTAAAAAAAAAAAGGGGGGGGGGGGGGGAAAAAAAAAAGGGGGGCCCTTTTTTAAAAAATTTTTTTTTTTCCGGGGCCGTATTTGTGGTTGGGCCCCCTGGCCCTTTTGGGGAAATTTTTTAAAAACCTTTTAAAAAGGGGGGTGGGAAAATTTAAAGGAAAAAGGGTTTAAAAGTTCCTTTTTCCCCAAAGGGGGGGTTTAAAGGGAAAGGGGGTGAGTGGAAACCCCCCCGGGGGCCCCCGGGGGGTCCCGGGGTTTCCAAAAGGGGGCCCCCCTTTTTTTTAAAAAAAAAAAGGGCCCAAAAAAAAAGGAATTTTTTTTTAAAAAAAGGGAAAAAGGGGGGCCCCCCAGGGGTTTTGGGGGGTTTTTTTTTTTTTGGGGTTTTTTGGGGTTTTTCCGGGGTTTTGGGGGGGTTTTTTTTTTTTTGGTTTGGGGTTTTTTTTGGGGGGGGGGGTTTTTTGGGGGGGTTTTTTTGGGGGGGGGGGGGAATTTTTCCGGGGTTTTTTTAAAAGGGGTTTTGGGGGGTTTTTTGGGGGTTTTTGGGTTTTGGGGGGGGTTTTTTTTTTTTTGAAAGGGGGGTTTTTTTAAAGGGGGGGTTTTTTTAAAGGGGGGTTTTTAAGGGGGGGGTTTTGGGGGGGGTTTTTTTTTTTTTTTGGGGGGGGGGGGCGGGGTTTAAGGGGGGTTTTTTTTTTTGGGGGGGGTTTTGGGGTTTTGGGGGGGGGGCCCGGGTTTTTGGGGGTTTTTTTTGGGGGGTTTTTTTGGGGGCCCCGGTTTTGGGCCCGGGGGAAAAAAGGGGGGGGAAAAAAAAAAAAAATTTTTTTTTGGGGGCCCCCTTTTTAAAAAAAGGGGGGGGGGGGGGGGAAATTTGGGGGGGGGGTTTTTGGTTTTGGGGGGGGGGAAAAGGGGGGGGGTTTTTTTTGGGTTTTTTGGGGGGCCCCTTTTATTTAAAAAAAAAGGGGGGGTTTTTTTGGGGCCCCCCCAATTTTGGGGGCCGGTTTCCCGGGAAATTTTAAAAATTTAGGGGCCCGGCCGGGGGCCCCCCAAAAAGGGTTTTTTAAACCCTTTTTGGGGGGGCCCCCCAAAAAAATTTTTTATTTTGGGGGGTTTTGGGGGGGGTTTTTAAAGGGGGAAAAAAGGGAAAAAGGGGCCCCTTTTAGGGGGTTTTAAAAAGGCCCCCAAAAAAATTTGGGGGGGGACGGGGGAAAAGCCTTTTTAAAAAACGCCGGTTTTTTTCCCCCCCCCGGGGGGGGGGTTTTTTAACCCCCAAAAAAGGGCCCAAACCCAAAAGGGCCGGGTTTAAAGGGGGGGGGGGGAATTTGGGGGGGACGGGAATTTGGGCCCTTTTGGTAAAAAGGGGGGGAAAAGGGGGTTTTCCCGGTTTTGGGGGGGCCGGAAAAAGGCCCGGGGAAAAAGGTTTGGGGGGGGCCCCCCCCCCCAGGAGTTTTTGGGGGGGGAAACCTTTTTTTTTAAAAAAAAAAAGGGGCCGGGGGTTTTTTGAAAAATTTTTTAAAGGTGTCGGGTTTTGGGGGGGGGGGTTTTGGGGTTTTCGGTTTTTTTGGGGGGGGGGGGGGTTTTTTTTTTTTTTCCCCGGGGGGAAAAAAAATTTTTTTTTAAATTTTTTTTGGAAGGGGTTTTTTTAAATTTTTAAGGGTTTAAAAGGGTTTTTTTTTTTTTTTTTGGGGTTTTTTTTTGGGGTTTTTTTTTTTTTGTTTTTTTGGGGGTTTTTTTTAAAATTTTTTTTTAAAAAGGGTTTTAAAACCCCCCCCCCCCCCCCGGTTTTGGGTTTTTTTTTTCCCTTCCCCCCAACCGGGGGAAAACCTTTAAAAAAAAAAAATTAAGGGGGAAAAAAAGGGGGTTTTTTCCCCCCTTTTTTAAAAGGGGGGGGGGGCCGGGGCCCCCTTTGGTTTTAGGAAAAGTTTGGGCCGGGGGTTTTTGGGGGGGGGTTTTTTCCCCCAAAAAATTTTTCCCCCGGGGGTTTTGGGGAAAATTCCCCGGGGGTTTTTTGGGAAAAAAAAACCCCCCCCGGGAAGGAAAAAGGGGGGAAAAAAAAAGGCCCCCCAAAAAAAAAAAAAACCCAAAATTTAAAAAAAATTAAAAAAGGGGGGGGGGAAAAAGGGGGGCCCTGGGGAAAAAAAAAAAGGGTTTTTTGGGGGGGTTTTTTTTAAAAAACTAGGGCCCCCCCAAATTTTTTGGGAACTAAAAAAGGGGTTTTTTGGGGGCCCCCAATTTAAACCCCCCCCGGGGGGGGCCCAAAAATTTTTTGGGGGCCCAAAATTTTTTTTTCCCCAAAAAGGCCGAAACCCCTTTTTTTTAAAAAGGGGGGAAAACCCCTTTTTTCCCCCCAAAAAAGGTTTTCCCCCGCCCCCCCGGGGGCCCGGAAAAAAAAGGGGTTTTTTTTTTTTGGGGGGGGGGGAAAAAAATAGGTAAGGGGGGCCCCCCCCAAACCCCCCCAAAAACCCCCCCCCCCCCCCCCCCCCCCCCCCCCCCCCCCCCCGGGGCCCCTTTTCCCCAAAAAAAAAAATTTTTCCCCCCCCCAAAAAAATCCCAATTTTTTCCCCCCCCGGGGGGGGGAAAAATTTAAAAACCCCCAAAAGGGGCCCCAAAAAAACCCCCCCCCCAAAAAAAAAAACCCCGGGGCCCCCCTTAAAATTTTTTGGGGAAAAATTTTTAATTGGGGGGGGGGCCCCCATTTAAATTTTGGGGGGGGGAAAAAAATTTTTTTTTTTTTGGGGGGGGGGGGGTTTTTTTAAAGGGGGGGGGGGTTCCCCCAAAAAAAACCCCTTTTTTTAAAAAATTTTTTTGGGGTTTTTGGGGGGGGGGGGGAAAAAAAAAAAAAGGAAAAAAAAAAGGGGGGGTTTTTTTTATTTAAAAAATTTTTAGGGGTTTTTTTTTTTTTTAAAAAAGGGGGAAAAATTTTTAAAAAATTTTTTTTTGGCCCGGGAAAAGGGTTTTTTTTTAAAAAAAAATTTTTCCGGGGTTCCCCCTTTTTTGGGGGTTCCCCGGGGTTTAAAAAAAAATTTTTTTTTTTTGGGCCCCTTTTTTTAATTTCCCCCTTTTTTTTAATTTTTTTTTTAAAAAAAAACCCCCCCCCTTTTTTTGAAGGATTTTCCCCCTTTTTTTTTTCAGCCTCTGACTTAACTCTGTTTGCCATTACTGTGTTATGTTTGTTAAAAAAAATTAAATATCCATCTGCCCACTTTTCCAGTTATACCATCGAAAACATTTTATACGCACTCACACTCTGGTCGCACTTTTCTAAGACTCTCTGAAACATCAGCATTTAGCTTGTCTTCACAGCCTCCAGGACCAGGTATTGGTCTAGCAGTGGTGAATGGCAGGAGCGACCAGCCCTTAACCCAAGTTTTCCTGGATTGTGCAGTTGTTGTGATTCCATGTGATTGACAGTCTTGCTTCTTAGGACCCGTTCAGACATTTTGATAATGTGGGAAGTTAGTGCTGATAGTCTAGAGTTTTCCCAGTTTCCTTACTGCCACTTTTGGAAAGTTGGGAAATGCCAGTGTCTTTTAATGACTATGGGATGATACCCGTGTCCAGACTCCTTCAAAGAATACTGAGGGCAGGAGATCGTTTTCTTCAATTTGTGATAAAGATGGAGGTCGATGATTGTGGTCTTGGGGCAGACTGCATGAGTGTGGTGTCCATGACTGCCTCAAAGTCAACTGGGAAGGACTACGTCACAGGTTATGGAAATGTATTCAGTGTTTTTTTTTATCTCATTCATGGAAAATCTCGTTTGGGTTATTGATGTGTAAAATTTTGAGTTGTTCACTGAGCACAGAGTCATGTTGTGACTTCAATATTTCAATTTCCTTGTGATCACGGTGAGTTCCGTCACCTTTTACTTAAGGAATCTGTACTGGATGATGTTCTGCCCGGGATTGTTTATATAAAAGGCGTATTTCAGATTTCTTCTGTTATTTTTGTTCCTCCATTAGTCTCTCCTGGACTCTGCTGTAACCGGTTTGTACTCAGTGTTCTCCATTTCCATAGTTTTCTTTCGTATTTCAGAGAGTACGTTGCCTTTGACGTTTTCCTTTGTAGAAGGTTCTCTCTCTCTCTCTCTCTCTCTCTCTCTCTCTCTCTCTCTCTCTCTCTCTCTCTCTCTCTCTCTCTCTCTCTCTTGTGTGTGTGTGTGTGTGTGTGTGTGTGTGTGTGTGTGTGTGTTTTACAAAGTTAGGTTAAGGGTTCCTAATTTTATTTACAAGCTGCTAAGAACTCTTCTACATCAGTTCATTTGTAAGCTTTTTTATTGATAAGAGATATACAGGTAGGAAACAGATGAAGTTGGAGCCATCTGTGAGCCAGCGATTTCATTTGGCTAACTATATTTCGTCATTATGCTGTAGGAACATCTTCCAGACTCGAGTCGTCCTAGAAATAAATGATCTCATATAAAGTGAGGTTCTGAAAAGAGTACAATCAAAGTGTAGTTGCTGTTTGCTGCCCGTCTTGTTATATAGAAGCTCACTTCTCGCTGTCCTCGGAGTGGAGCCAAGTGTGGTACTTTGACAATGTTGGCCTTGTACATAACAGTAAGATCACCCACATCCTTTATGTTGAAGGCTCTTCTGGAATGACAGATCTATCCAGCCTGGGTCCAGCCTCTCATTCTCTCTCTCTCTATCTGTCTATGTATCCTAGCCGTAGAGCTGTGTGTGGAGCATACTTCAAGAGCCAGTGAGATCCTCCACGAGGAACTGGTTTAGATATTAATCTTCCCAGTGTATCTTGTCAAGGTCACGATTTATTTGATCCCAGTTAATGTTTTGTGAACTAAATCTGTTGAAGTGCCTTCATGGTTTTTGCTCAGATTCAGGCCGCTGTGCAGGCTGGTCTGAACCCTCGATTGTTGTGGTCTGATATACAACGCTAGGTCCCGGACCAATCCACAGTGTTGGTAAAAAGGCTGGGTCTTCCCACAGGCTGGCGGTTCACGATCACTGTTGAGCAGATTAATTGTAGGTTAATAATGCCGTTGTTGGGATTGTTACTCTAAAGTATTGTTGATAATGGTATAAAATACCGACAAGTTGAAGACTGACACATGTGCAACAGTTGGGTATTTTTGTTGTTGAAACGTTTCACCTACACTGTAGACTTCTTGAGTCAAATACAGAGACAGCGGTAAAAATGATGTAATAACACCACACTCACCATAACACCACTCCCTCACCATAACACCACTCCCTCACCATAACACCACACCCTCACCATAACACCACACCCTCACCATAACACCACACCCTCACCATAACACCACACCCTCACCATAACACCACACTCTCACCATAACACCACACCCTCACCATAACACCACACCTCACCATAACACCACACCCTCACCATAACACCACACCCTCCACCATAACACCACACTCACCATAACACCACACCCTCACCATAACACCACACTCCTCACCATAACACCACACCCTCACCATAACACCCACCCCCTCACCCAAACCACTCACCATAACACCACACCCTCACCAAACACCAAACTCACCATAACACCACACTCACCATAACACCACACCCTCACCATAACACCACACCCTCACCATAACACCACATCTCACCATAAATCACCACACCCTCACCATAACACCACACCCTCACCATAACACCACACTCACCATAACCACAACCCTCACCATAACACCACACCTCACCATAACACCACACCCTCACCATAACACCACACTCTCTCACCATAACACACACCCTCACCATAACACCACCCCCCTCACCATAACACCACACTCACCATAACACCACACCCTCACCATAACACCACCACCCCCCTCACCATAACCCACCCCCCCTCACCATAACACCCCCCCCTCCATAACACCAACCCCCTAACCAAAACCCAACCCCCCCATAACAAAAAAAACACCCCCCCCCCAAAACCCCACCCCCCGGCCCCCCCACCCCGCCTCACCACCCCCCCCCCCCCCCCCCCTCACCATAAACCCCACCCCCCCTGCCCCCCCCCCCCCCCCATCCCACACCCCCCCCTCCCCCCCCCTGCCCCCCCCCCCTACCCCCCCCCCCCCGCCCATAACCCCCCCCACCAAAACCCCCCCAAACCCCCACCCGCCCCCCCCCCCCCCCCCCAAAACCACCCCCCCACCAACCCCCCCCCCCCCCCAAAACCCCCCCCCCCCCCCCTCCCCCCCCCACCCCACCCCCCCACCAAAAACACCCCCCCCCCCCCCAAAAACCCCCCCCCCCCCCCCAAAACCCCCCAACCATCCCCCCCCCCACCTCCCCCCCCCAAAACCCCCCCCCCGCACCCCCCCACAAACCCCCCCCCCCAAACCCCACCCCCCCACCCCCCCTCCCCCCCACCCACCATCCCCCTTAACAACCCCCCCTCATCACCCCCCACCCCCTCCCATCCCCCCCTTCCCCTAAACCCTCCCCACTATAAAAAACCCCCCCCCCCAAACCCCCCCCCCCCCGAACACCCCCCCCCCCCAAAAACCCACCCCACCAAAACCCACACACCCTCCCTAACCCCCCCCCACCAAATTCACCCCCCCTAACCTCACCACCCCCTCCTAAACCTCCCCCCCCCAAACCTCCCCCCCCCCTCATTTTAAAAGTCATATCCTCCCCCAATCCTCCCCACATCCCACTATAACGCATACCTCACCATAGCCTCACCACACCCTCACTAACGCACACCCTCCCAAACCCCTCTCCACACCCTCACCAAACGATACCCTCCCATAGCCTCCCCAAACCCCTCACTATAACGTCATCCCCTCACCTAGCCCTCCACCCCCTCACCATAACTTTTAAAACCCTCACCAAAACCCCTCACCACACCCTCACAACTGGATCCAAATAAAAGAGTAATATTATTTTTTGTTTGGGGGGGAAACTCCCCTGTATGGCTTCCTGATAACAGGTGTGTCACTTCCCCTCCCTCCCAACTCCCTTTTATAAATGCTGTGTTTGAAGTGACCTTATCTGGCCCGTGTCTTTTTTCATCTGGGCACGCCCCCTCATGGGGGAAAGTGCCACATACGCCCTTTTCCCCTATAGTTACCACTTGCAGGGGTTTTCGTTTTAAAAGATCTCTCTCTCCCCTTTTTTCCCTCTCTCTCCCCTTCCTCCTCTCTCTCTCCCCCTTTTCTCTCTCTCTCTCTCCCCTCTTCTCTCTCTCTCTCTCTCTCTCTCTCTCTGTCTCTCTCTTCTTTCTCTTTTCTCTTTCTTCTTTTCCCTTTCTTTCTCCTTCTCTCTCTCTCTCCTCTCTCTCTCCCCTCTTCTCTCTCTCTCTCCTTCCCTCCCCTTTTTCCTCTCTTTTTCTTCCTCTCTCTGTCTCTCTTCTTCTCTTCTTCTTCTCGTCTCTTCTTTCTCTCTCTCTTCTCCTCTCTCTCTCCCCTCTCTCTCTCTCTCTCCCCCTCTCCTCTTCTTTTTCCTCTTCTCTCTCTCTGTTCTCTCTTCTGTCTCTCTCTGTCTCTCTCTCTCTGTTCTCTCCTCTCTCTTTTCTCTCTTTTCTCTCTCTTTCTCTCTCTCTGTCCTCTCTGTCTCTCCCCCTTTTTTTTTTTTTTACACGGGTTTGCCAGGTTAAGACCCCAGTTTATTGACGCTATTTCGGGTTTAAAGGGATTCCTAACTTTTTTGGGAAAAGCTAAGAGTGTTCCCTACATCACTCTTTGAAGCATTTTTATTGTTATAGACATACAATAGGGAAGGATAAGTTTGGGGCCATCTGGGGCCAGCATTTTCATTTGATCAACTGACGTTATTCCCTTTACTCATTAGCTTACGAATTTCCCCTCTCTCTCTCTCTCTCCCTCTCTCCCCTCCTCTCTTTTTCTCTTTTCCTCTCTCTCTCTCTCTCCTCTCTTCTCTTCCCCTCCTTTCTTCTCTCTCTTCTCTGCCCCTCTCTCTGTCTCTCTCTCTTCTCTCTTCCCCCTCTCCTCTCTCCTTTCTCCTCTGTTCTCTCTCTCTCTCTCTCTCTCTTCTCTCTCTCCCCCCTCTCTTCTCTCTCTCTCCTCTCTCTCTCTCTGCTGTCTGTCTCTCTCTGTCTCTGTCTCCTCTGTCTCTGTCCTTCTCTCTCTCTCTCTCTCTCCCCGCCTTTAAAGACTACCGCTAACGTAAGAGTAATTGAAAAGGGACGGTATTCGTAACCCCAGTTCTCTGTTTGTCAATACAAACTATTGGAAAAAAGTGCAGGTGTGGCACGAGTAGTAACGCATGACATATTAACGTTAAAATTTAAAGTGAATCGAAGAGACGTTGCCAAGTGTAGAGGTAACTAGAGTTTAGGATTTTAAAATTGTCAAGAATACTTTTTAAAAAAATAATTAGTCAGAACTACCAAAGGAAATATGTTATATTTGGGGTTTTGGAAAACAAGTTTTAATGTTTGGGAGAATACCCACAATATGTTAAGTAAACCCACACAAGTCCAACTAATGTACGTTTTATTTTGGGAAAAGTTTCGCTCTCCAGGAGCTTTACAAACCTTAATAAAGGCTTGACAAGCTTCCGGGGAGGGGAAACGTTCACAAAAAAATTAGTTGCATTAGTCCTTTTTTCGTAACTGTATTGTCTTTAGAAGAACTTGAGGGTTTAATTAAAAACTTTAAGAAAGTAATCGCAAAATTTACTTAATAATAATAAAATAAAATAATAATAAAAATAAAAATAATAAATTTTTTATTCTACCAACATTACAAGGATACAACCATAATGAAACTGCTATATAGAAAGTCACTTGTTTTTTGTTGACCCTTTTTCCCCCCAAATTAGGTCATTTTGTCCCAGGGTGCGACCCCCACCATCCACTAACACCGGATGCCCCCACCCTCCCCCTAACATCCAGGGTGCGACCCCCCCATCTACAAACCCAATGCACCCACACCAGTCGACTAACACCGGATGCGACCCACACCATCCACTAACCCCAGGGTGCGCCCCCCAAACCCTCCACTAACACCCAGGATGCACCCCCACCAGTCCCACCCAGGATGCGACCCACACCAGCCCTAACACCCAGGGATGCGACCCACACCACCACTAAAACCCCCGGATGGCCCACACCAGTCCCCTAAAACCCCCGGAAAAGGGCCCCCCCCAGCTACAGCACCCAGGTGGACCCCCACCCGCCACTAACACCCCGGGTGCGACCCACACCCGCCACTAACACCCCGGATGCGACCCACACCAGTCCCCTAACCCCAGGATGCGAAACCCCACCATCCCTAACCCCAGGATGCGACCCCCCATCCACAACACCCGATGCACCCACACCGTCACTAACACCCGGATGCGCCCACACCAATCCACTAACACCCAGGGTGGACCACACCCGTCCAAACACCCGATGTGACCCCCACCATCCCCTAACACCCCGGGGCGCCCCCACCCGCCACTAAAACCCGGACGACCCAACCAGTCCACTAACCCCCAGGATTGACCCACACCAGTCCCCTAACACCCCAATGCGCCCACACCAGTCCACTAACACCCGGATGCGACCCCCCCCATCCACTAAAACCCCGGATGGGCCCACCCAGTCCACTAAAACCCGGTCACCCCCACCAGTCCACTAACACCCGGATGCGACCCACACCCGTCCACTAACACCCGGATGGACCCACACCAGTCACTAACCCCAGGATGTGACCCACACCATCTCTAACACCCAGGATGCGACCCCACCATCCCTAACACCCAGGATGCGACCCCACCAGTCCACTAACACCCAGGGTGCGACCCACACCTTTCCCCTAACACCCAGGTTTCGACCCACACCATCCACTAACACCCAATGCGACCCACCCCATCCCCTAACACCCAGGGTGCGACCCACCCGTCCACTAACACCCAGGATGCGACCCCCCACCAGCCACTAACACCCCGGATGCGACCCACACCAGTCCACAACACCCCGGGTGCACCCACACCAGTCCACTAACACCCAGGATGCGACCCACACCATCCACTAACACCCCGGATGCGACCCACACCAATCCACTAACACCCAAAGGGTGCACCCACCCAGTCCACTAACACCCAGGATGCGACCCACACCCGTCCACTAACCCCAGGAGTGACCCACACCAGTCCACTAGCACCCCGGATGCGACCCACACCGTCCACTAACACCCAGGATGCGACCCACACCAGTCCACTACACCAGGATGCACCCACACCAGTCCACTACACCCAAAGGGTGCGACCCCCACCCGTCCACTAACACCCAGGGTGCGACCCACACCCGTCCACTAACACCCAGGATGCACCCACACCAGTCCACTAACACCCAGGATGCGACCCCCAAACCCGTCACTAAACCCAGGATGCGACCAAACCAGCCCCCTAACACCCAGGATGCGACCCAACCATCCACTAAACCCAGGTGGACCCACCCCAGTCCACTACCCCCGGTAACAAATTTTTAAACATGGAAATAAAGTCTTAAGGAAACCATCCTAACACCCAGGGGATCAAACCCCCGACCTCAAAGGGAGGGCTACCTAGCACAAACCCCGGGACACCATTTTTTAATTAACAACCAATAACAAACAAAAGGTCCCCATTTTCTTGGGGACAAGGCTAAATGTTTTAAGGTAAAAATCCAAAGTAAGAAGGGGAAAAACCGAACCCCGGCCCATGGAGGGAGTCCTACCTGGAAAAAAGGAAAAATAGACCGGGAAAAAAAAAAACAAACTTTAAAAATGTTCCTTTTTGCAGTTTCAAAACAGGGGCTTTTTTTAAAATACACAACCTGTTGACTAAAAACCCCATTGGGGGGGAAAACTTGCAAAAAGGCCTTTTAGGGGCATGGGAACCACCTACCTTAATTCTTCAGTAAAATACAGAGGCAGAGTGTATTGTGAAGTGATGTAAACACCATCAACCCGGAGAAATATTTTCCGAGGTGGTCATCCACCCTTAGGGTTATCTGAGAAATGTAGACTGAAGAGACCTATTAGAATTATTGGTTAGGCAAGTTTGTCGGAAACAGGCAAGTGTTTCTTTACCGGGTCTTAATCATATATGACCCGCAACTGGAGCTTTTGGTACTGACCGAGGGCCCTTCCCCCCGGCTTAACCACTCCACCCCTTTAAAAATTGGGGGAATGGTTTTAGGATTATGTGAGGGGACCCTGATAAAGGCGGTGTTGGGGTTTCCCGTACGAATTTTGCAAAGCCTCGACAAGCGACTAGGTCCATATTTCCCAAAAAACAACAGATCAAAATGGTCCCCTTAAATGATCAACAAAAGGACTCAAACATCTCTTGGTGGAAGGAGAGACATTTGCAGGTGAGTCAAAGGAAGTGAAGGTTACCATATTATCAATGTATTCGATTTAAAAGAGAAAAAAAAAAAGGAAGCAGATGGAGATCAAATTAAAAGTCGAGTTTTTTCGGGTTGGAAAAATAAACTTTGGCAGTATAAGTGTCCCTTGACAACGTTTCGCCCACATGGCCTTGTTTGTCCAAACGATGTACCGGGGTAAAGAGTACACGAGTATATGTATTCCCCACACTAAATATATTACTCTTTACCAGGTACATCTTTTTGTGACTTGAGAGTCACTGTGTGGGCGAAACTTTTCGTGTGGGTATTTTAGCCATTTTTTTAAATTTCAAGTAGAAGTAAGATTACAGAAAAATAAACCGAGTTTAAAAATGACGTATATATAGGTGGAGAGTGAGGGGTAAGTGACACTGGTGGCCCTAAAAAGAAAATTTGGATGAGGACAAGTATGTGAGCCCTGTGTTAGGTGGCGATGCTTGTTAAGACACGTACAATAGTTAGGTATCTTTATTCTGCAACTTTTCCCTTATACAGTAGGCTTTTTCAGTCGAGTAGAGAGGAGGCGCAGAAACGTAGAGATGAAAGACAATGTAATCGTCCACCCTTGAAGACGAAGTTTTGAGGTGGTCTCCCCAGCCGGGAGAAGGTTCGCCCACAGTCTGAAACATTGTGAAACAAAGAACTTGGACACTTATATCTGTGAAAAAGTGAGGCGGACCCCACTAATTGCTTTTTTGAGTATATGTATGCTAATTTTTTTGAAATGTAAATGAAACTCAGATCAGCTTACTGTTTAATAAAAAAAAAAGAAAAAAGCCTGGAAAAATAGGAACTTTGAAAGAAGGGTTTAAAAAATCCCCGACAATATGAAAGAAAGAACATGTGAAAACTCGGATATCTTTTTTGTATAGACTTTCGCCTCCAGGGTTTTATAAAATACAGATTCTAGGACATAATAGGAAGACGTAGAAATATATAAAAAAAGATGAGGTAATATCCTGGGCCTTTGGGGAGTTAGTGTTCACGCTGTGGTGGAGGAGATCTGGAGCAAAGACAAGAAGACTGGCGGTTTTTATATGGGGCGTCAGTGGTGGGGACGGGAGCAACGAGGGCAAAGTCCTGGTGGCGGGTTTCCCCCCATGGAAGTGGTCCTTCCCAAAGGAGGGGGAGTTGCAGCACTTGAAGGTTTGTAGATTACCCCTCTTTTTTATTGTTTCTGTCTTCCTATTAGTCCCAGAATCGTATTGATAAAGCCATGGAGGCGAAAACTAAACTACAAAAGTATCCCGATGTTGCAATGTGTTTAACTTTTAATAGGAATTAAATTTTTGGGCCGAATCAAAACTTTCTCAAAAAAAGTAAATTTGAGAAAAAAATAGGCCCCGCTTTATGTAAAATCAGACAGTTATGTTAGTGACACACAAAATGTCTTCCCTATTTAAAATTTATTTCCATTTTTTGCACAAGAGGATTAAACAAAATCCAGAAATCACTAATTAGCTGGTCAGGAAAAGAAAATCTGTGTATGGTGTTCCCCCAGGGAAGGGGGTGGGGCTGAAGCCCAAATAAGTCAATTGCCCCTGAGAACTGATTTCAAGGGTTTTAAAAGGGGGAAAGTAAAGGGGAGCTTAATCCATTATCACTACAAACAGGTATTATACCGGATAAATAGAACATGACAAATGTTATTCTCATTTACAAAGCGGGAGATAGTTCCTTAGGTTCAAATTACAGACCAGTAAGCCTGACCTTCATTGCGGGAAAGTTGATGGAATCCACAGTTGCTGATGCAGGTCCTTTAAAACCTTTCAAAACAGTTCATCAAAGTTATTACACTTGTTTGATCAGCAAATCTCAGCACTTTTTACAGACAGATGTTTGTGTCTTACGAATTTACTAGCCATTTTCAGTAAGGTAATGGAGGCAGTATAACAAGATGAAGAATAAAGACTTCAGTAAGATCTTTGATAAAGTTCCACACAGGAGACTGTTTAAGAAAGTAGCGGCACATGGCATAGGAGAAATCTGTGTCGAGGTATGGCTGAGTAATAAACAACGATTTATATTAATGTGAAGAAGACGGAATGTAGAGCTGTTGTGTGTGATGTTGACACTCTTGTTGTTGACAACTTACATAAACGAGTGATGAGGGAATAACTAGCGACATAAGTTTGTCGATGACGCTAAAATAAGTCGTCAAATCATTTTTGATAAGGCTCACAAGAATGCTGCAACGTGACCTGAATTAGTTCATGTTAGACGGATGCCATGTTTGATTAGCAGGTAATATGAGCATAATAGTGGTGTAATAACGAGGATTAACAACGTGATAACGAGATAGTAACGTAGCTAGTTCAGTATAAACCATCTGTACATCTCACCTAACATGAACCATCTGTACATCTCACAACATAAACCATCTGTACATCTCACCTAACATAAACCATCTGTACATCTCACCTAACATAAACCATCTGTACATCTCACCTATACAAAACCATCTGTACATCTCACCTAACATAAACCATCTGTACATCTCACCTAAACAAACCATCTGTACATCTCACCTAACATAAACCATCTGTAATTACATAACATCTGTACCTCACTAACATAAACCATCTGTACATCTCACCTAACAAACCATCTGTACATCTCGCCTAACATAAACCATCTGTACATCTCACCTAACATAAACCATCTGTACATCTCACCTAACAAACCATCTGTACATCTCGCCTAACATAAACCATCTGTACATCTCACCTAACATAAACCATCTGTACATCTCACCTAACATAAACCATTTGTACATCTCACCTAACAAACCATCTGTACATCTCACCTAACATAAACCATCTGTACATCTCACCTAACAAACCATCTGTACATCTCACCTAACATAAACCATCTGTACATCTCACCTAACATAAACCATCTGTACATCTCGCCTAACATAAACCATCTGTACATCTCACCTAACATAAACCATCTGTACATCTCACCTAACATAAACCATCTGTACATCTCACCTAACAAACCATCTGTACATCTCACCTAACAAACCATCTGTACATCTCACCTAACAAACCATCTGTACATCTCACCACCGTACACCCCTAACAAACCATCTGTACATCTCACCTAACATAAACCATCTGTACATCTCACCTGAACATAAACCATTTGTACAACTCACCTAACAAACCATCTGTACATCTCACCTAACAAACCATCTGTACATCTCACCTAACAAACCATCTGTACATCTCACCTAACATAAACCATCTGTACATCTCACCAAACATAAACCATCTGTACATCTCACCTAACATAAACCATCTGTACATCTCACCTAACATAAACCATCTGTACATCTCACCTAACATAAACCATCTGTACATCTCGCCTAACATAAACCATCTGTAAATCTCACCTAACATAAACCATCTGTACATCTCGCCTAACATAAACCATCTGTACATCTCAACATAAACCACCTGTATATCTTGCTTAAGTAACGGGAACATACGATAGATTGTCAACTGATTTGTCAGGTTATATCAACATCGGGGGCTTTGTAGGGCCTGATATTCCTTGTTGGTGTAATGTGTTGCCTGCTGGTGTAATGTGTTGCCTGCTGGTGTAATGTGTTGCCTGCTGGTGTAATGTGTTGCCTGCTGGTGTAATGTGTTGCCTGCTGGTGTAATGTGTTGCCTGCTGGTGTAATGTTGCTGTGGTGTAGTTGCCTGCTGGTGTAATGTGTTGCCTGCTGGTGTAATGTGTTGCCTGCTGGTGTAATGTGTTGCCTGCTGGTGTAATGTGTTGCCTGCTGGTGCAATGTGTTGCCTGCTGGTACCGTAATATGTTGTCAGTGGATGTTTACGGTTCTCATGGTATCAGTGATTGGAGATGATGGTGGTTCGTTATGAAAGCATCTCTGACACAACACGTCAGTATTGCAGGATGCAGGAATTTCAGTGTTGCGGGTTGCAGGAAGGTCAGTGTTGCAGGCAGGATTGTAATGATGTAAAGAGTAAACCCACATGGTGACACTGTTACTGTTGGCCGCACGTAAACCAGCGTAAGAACTACAGCCCGGCTGGGCAAGCACTGACTTTAGGTGTCTGTCCAGCGCCGTCTTCAAGCAGTCAGGGGTCCGCCTTATGCATGCTGGGAGGCAGTTGAACAGTCTTGGTTTCCTGACACTAAGTGTTGTTTCTTGGTGTATTTAATGTAGTTTTAACGTGATTAGTTCGTTAACGTTGATAGAAAATTTGATAATGGTATACAATACCGACAAGTTGAAAAGTAAGACACATGTGCAGCAGTTAGGTATCTTTATTCAGAAACGTTTCGCCTACACAGCAGGCTTCTTCACTCGGGTACAGAGGAGGCAACATAAACGGTAAAGATGTAAATACGATGTAATCAGTCCATCAGCCTTGAGGTCGTAGTTTTATGGTAGGTAACAATGACCACCTCAAACTGATGGACTCATTACACCGTCTTCACATCTCTTCTGTCTCCTCTGTACTCGATTGAAAAAGCCTATTGTATAGGCGAAACGTTGCGGGATAAAGATACCTAACTTGCACATGTCCTATCAACTTGATAAGAGATCTGTCTATCAAGTTTAAAGTTTCTAGCCAGACTATATATACTATGTATTAATGTTGGTAGAACTACCTACAGTATGTTAAGCCGAAACTGCTTGATAAAGTTCCTGAAGAACGAAACATTGCCACTAATAAAACGTCACATTAGTTGCACTTGTGTTGGGGAACTTGGGGTGTTGGGGGAACTTGGGGTGTTGGGGGAACTTGGGGTGTTGGGGGAACTTGGTGTTGGGGAACTTGGGGTTGTTGGGGGAACTTGAGGTGTTGGGGGAACTTGGGGTGTTGGGAGAACTTGGGGTTTTGGGGGAACTTGGGGTTTTGGGGGAACTTGGGGTGTTGGGGGAACTTGGGGTGTTTGTGGGAACTTGGGGTTTTGGAGGAACTTGGGGTGTTGGGGGAACTTGGGGTGTTGGGGGAACTTGAGGTGTTGGGAGAACTTGGGGTTTTGGGGGAACTTGGGGTGTTGGGGGAACTTGGGGTGTTGGGGGAACTTGGGGTGTTGGGGGAACTTGGGGTTTTGGGGGAACTTGGGGTGTTGGGGGAACTTGGGGTGTTGGGGGAACTTTGGTGTTGGGGGAACTTGGGGTGTTGGGAGAACTTGGGGTTTTGGGGAACTTGGGGTGTTGGGGAACTTGGGGTATTGGGGGAACTTGGGGTGTTGGGGGAACTTGGGGTTTTGGGGGAACTTGGGGTGTTGGGGGAACTTGGGGTGTTGGGGGAACTTGGGGTGTTAGGGGAACTTGGGGTGTTGGGGGAACTTGGGGTGTTGGGGGAACTTGGGGTTTTGGGAGAACTTGGGGTTTTGGGGGAACTTGGGGTGTTGGGGGAACTTGGGGTGTTGGGTGAACTTGGGGTGTTGGGGGAACTTGGGGTTTTGGGGGAACTTGGGGTGTTGGGGGAACACAGTAAGTGGTGATATTACGGGGGAGGGGTCTGGTTCACTTTCACTGCATCTTGGTATGAACCAACAGTCTGCTTGTTGAGGCAGAGAGGGCAGGAGAGCTCTTGAAACAGGTCACGGGTATGTTACAGGTCAAGGGTATGTTACAGGTCAAGGGTATGTTACAGGTCACGGGCATGTTACAGGTCACGGGCATGTTACAGGTCACGGGCATGTTACAGGTCACGGGCATACTACAGGTCAAGGGTATATTACAGTTCAAGGGTATGTTACAGGTCAAGGATATGTTAAAGGTCACGGGTATGTTACAGGTCAAGGGTATGTTACAGTTCAAGGGTATGTTACAGTTCAAGGGTATGTTGCAGGTCAAGGGTATGTTACAGGTCAAGGGTATGTTACAGATCAAGGGTATGTTACAGGTCAAGGGTATGTTACAGGTCAAGGGTATGTTACAGGTCAAGGGTATGTTACAGTTCAAGGGTATGTTACAGGTCAAGGGTATGTTACAGTTCAAGGGTATGTTACAGGTCAAGGGTATGTTACAGATCAAGGGTATGTTACAGGTCAAGGGTATGTTACAGGTCACGGGTATGTTACAGGTCAAGGGTGTGAGACCTCTACCCACTCTACTGGAGGTATCCCAGCGAGTGAGCACGTCTCCTGTATATCCCAGTGCTTAACAAGCTAGGGAATAGCATATGAAGGTACAAATAAAAATGGGAACTATGGCTATAGTTTACTTAATAACATAAAAGGGCTAGAATACAACATCTCCTGATGGAAATTTACACAATATAACAATTGACCTATGAGACTTATTACCAGGGGGAAGGGTAGATGTTATCAGTAACACGGACTAGTACTCACTCTTAATTCACCGACCAGCTGACCCGAGATTCCCAATGCGTGGTCCACTACACACGCGGCTGTCCAGAGCTCTCGCTCGACGGACCTGTCACCAACAACCTCCTTGCCCCGCTCT
The DNA here is from genome assembly GCF_026875155.1 of Cherax quadricarinatus. Classification (NCBI taxonomy): domain Eukaryota; kingdom Metazoa; phylum Arthropoda; class Malacostraca; order Decapoda; family Parastacidae; genus Cherax; species Cherax quadricarinatus. The sequence continues at coordinate 13,884,977 of NC_069413.1, read as the reverse complement.
TCCCTGGGCTTATATCGTAGTCAAAGTACCCCCTCCCCAATGGTGTATGTACCACGTGTTGCGATCTGACGCCGAGCTCTGACGCTGTTAAGAACAAAAGACCTCAGACGTGGGCGTGGCTACAGACGTCTGCCAAGGCAAGGTGTGACCATATAATTGGTTAAATTAGGTCTCCCCAGAGACCTCACAAGCCCAGATGAACTACATCACATCCCCCTTTCTCCCCCAATTTAAAATATCTGAACTAGGACAATTTGTCCTAAGTTATTACACTATTTTAATCCTAACCCTTTTATTCTATTACAATACAATAGCAAATAATATGAATTCACACAGATCAGTAGGTTTAATAAATTCTAGCACAAGAAACCAATAACAATGACTCTGGTGCGAAACCTCCTTATCCGTCATATCTCCTTAAAACTAAATATCGGGCTCCAGTACCTTCCTGTACTCTACTACAAATAAACTAGCTCCTGTAGTCACCCTCGCTAATTAACCATTGAGCCAAAGGGCTAGAATACAACATCTCCTGATGGAAATTTACACAATATAACAATTGACCTATGAGACTTATTACCAGGGGGAAGGGTAGATGTTACTGATAACATCTACCCTTCCCCCTGGTAATAAGTCTCATAGGTCAATTGTTATATTGTGTAAATTTCCATCAGGAGATGTTGTATTCTAGCCCTTTTATGTTATTAAGTAAACTATAGCCATAGTTCCCATTTTTATTTGTACCTTCATATGCTATTCCTAGCTTGTTAAGCACTGGGATATACAGGAGACGTGCTCACTCGCTGGGATACCTCCGGTAGAGTGGGTAGAGGTCTCACAAGGGTATGTTACAGGTCAAGGGTATGTTACAGGTCAAGGGTATGTTACAGGTCAAGGGTATGTTACAGTGTTGGGGGAATTTTGGGGTGTTGGAGAACTTGGGGTGTTGGGGGAACATTGGGTGTTGCGTGAACTTGGGGTTTGGGGGAACTTGGGGTTTTGGGAAAAACTTGGGGTTTTGGGGAAACTTGGGGTTTGGGGAACTTGGGTGTTGGGGGAACTTGGGGTGTTGGGGACTTGAGGTGTTGGGGGAACTTGGGGTGTTGGGGGAACTTGGGGTTTTGGGGAACTGGGGTGTTGGGGGAACTTGGGGTGTTGGGGGAACTTGGGGTGTTGGGGGGGAACTTGGGTTTTGGGAGAACTTGGGGTTTTTGGGGGGAACTTGGGGTGTTGGGGGAACTTGAGGTGTTGGGGGAACTTGGGGTGTTGGGTGAACTTGGGTGTTGGGGTAACTTGGGGTGTTGGGGGAACTTGGGTTTTGGGAGAATTTGGGGGTTTTGGGGAACTTGGGGTGTTGGGGGAACTTGAGGTGTTGGGGGAACTTGGGGTGTTGGGGGAATTTGGGGTGTTGGGGGAACTTGGGGTGTTGGGGAACTTGGGGGTTGGGGGAACTTGGGGTGTTGGGGGAACTTGGGGTTTTGGGAGAACTTGGGATCTTGGGGGAATTGGGGTGTTGGGGAACTTGAGGTGTTGGGGAACTTGGGGTGTTGGGTGAACTTGGGGTTTTGGGAGAACTTGGGGTTTTGGGGGAACTTGGGGTATTGGGGGAACTTGGGGTGTTGGGGGAACTTGGGGTGTTGGGGAACTTGGGGGTGTTGGGGGAACTTGGGGTTTGTGGGAACTTGGGGTGTTGGGGGAATTTGGGGGTGTTGGGGGAATTTGGGGGTTTTGGGAGAACTTGGGGTTTTGGGGAACTTGGGGTTTTGGGGGAACTTGGGGTGTTGGGGGAATTTGAGGTGTTGGGGGAACTTGGGGTTTTGGGGTGAACTTGGGTGTTGGGGAACTGGGGTTTTGGGGGAACTTGGGGTGTTGGGGGAACACAGTAAGTGGTGATATTAGGGGGGAGGGGTTGGTTCACTTTCACTGCATCTTGGTATAAACCCAAAACAGTCTGCTTGTTGAGGCAGAGAGGGCAGGAGAGCTCTTGAAACAGGTCACGGGGTATGTTACAGGTCAAGGTATGTTACAGGTCAAGGGTATGTTACAGGCCACGGCATGTTACAGGTCCGGGCATACTACAGGTCAAGGGTATGTTACAGTTCAAGGGTATGGTTACAGTTAAAGGGGTATGTTACGGGTTTCAAGGGTATGTTACAGGTCAAGGATATGTTCAGGTCACGGGTATGTTACAGGTCAAGGGTATGTTACAGGTCAAGGGTATGTTACAGGTCAAGGGTATGTTACAGGTCAAGGGTATGTTACAGGTCAAGGGTATGTTACAGATCAAGGGTATTTTTACAGGTCAAGGGTATGTTACAGGTCAAGGGTATGTTACAGGTCAAGGGTATGTTACAGTTCAAGGGTATTTTTACAGGTCAAGGGTATGTTACAGTTCAAGGGTATGTTACAGGTCAAGGGTATGTTACAGATCAATGGTATGTTACAGGTCAAGGGTATGTTACAGGTCACGGGTATGTTACAGGTCAAGGGTATGTTACAGGTCAAGGGTATGTTACAGTTCAAGGGTATGTTACAGTTCAAGGGTATGTTACAGGTCAAGGGTATGTTACAGTTCAAGGGTATGTTACAGGTCAAGGGTATGTTACAGGTCACGCGTATGTTACAGGTCACGTGTATGTTACAGGTCAAGGGCATGTTACAGGTCAAGGGTATGTTACAGGTCACGTGTATGTTACAGGTCAAGGGTATGTTACAGGTCACGGTTATGTTACAGGTCAAGGGTATGTTACAGGTCAAGGGTATGTTACAGGTCACGTGTATGTTACAGGTCAAGGGTATGTTACAGGTCAAGGGTATGTTACAGGTCAAGGGTGTTACAGGTCACGGGTATGTTACAGGTCAAGGGTATGTTACAGGTCAAGGGTATGTTACAGGTCACCGGTATGCTACAGGTCAAGGGTATGTTACAGGTCAAGGGTATGTTACAGGTCAAGGGTATGTTACAGGTCAAGGGTATGTTACAGGTCACGGGTATGCTACAGGTCAAGGGTATGTTACAGGTCAAGGGTATGTTACAGGTCAAGGGTATGTTACAGGCCCAGGGTATGCTACAGGTCAAGGGTTATGTTACAGGTCAAGGGTATGTTACAGGTAAAGGGGTATGTTACAAGTCAAGGGTATGTTACAGGTAAAGGGGTATGTTACAGGTAAACGGGTATGCTACAGGTCAAGGGTATGTTACTGTCAAGGGTATTGTTACAGGTCAAGGTATGTTACAGGTCAAGGGTATGTTACAGGTCACGGGTATGTTCCAGGTCAAGGGTATGTTCCAGGTCAAGGGTATATTACAGGTCAAGGGTATGTTACAGGTCACGGGTATGTACAGGTAAAGGGTATGTTACAGGTAAAGGGGTATGTTAAGGTCAAGGGTATGTTACAGGTCAAGGGTAAGTTACAGGTCAGGGTATGCTACGGTCACGGGTATGTTACAGGTCTGGGGAAAGGTTACGGGTCACGTGTATGTTACAGGTCAAGGGTATTGTTACAGGCCCAAGGGTATGTTACAGGTCAAGGGTAGGTTACGGTCACGGGTAGCTCAGGTCCTGGGTATGTTACAGGTCAAGGATATCTTACAGGTCAAGGGTATGTTACAGTTCAAGGGTGTTACAGTTCAAGGGTATGTTACAGGTCAAGGGTATGTTACAGGTCAAGGGTATGTTACAGGTCAAGGGTATGTTACAGGTCAAGGGTATGTTACAGGTCACGTGTATGTTACAGGTCAAGGGTATGTTACAGGTCACGGGTATGTTACAGGTTGTCAAGGGTATGTTACAGGTCAAGGGTATGTTACAGGTCACGGGTATGTTACAGGTCAAGGGTATGTTGCAGGTCACGGGTATATTACAGGTCAAGGGTATGTTACAGGTCAAGGGTATGTTACAGGTCACGTGTATGTTACAGGTCAAGGGTATGTTACAGGCCACGTGTATGTTACAGGTCACGTGTATGTTACAGGTCACGTGTATGTTACAGGTCACGTGTATGTTACAGGTCAAGGGTATGTTACAGGTCAAGAGTATGTTACAGGTCACGTGTATGTTACAGGTCAAGGCTATGTTACAGGTCAAGGGTATGTTACAGGTCACGCGTATGTTACAGGTCACGGGTATGTTACAGGTCAAGGATATGTTACAGGTCACGGGTATGTTACAGGTCAAGGGTATGTTACAGGTCACGGGTATGCTACAGGTCACGGGTATGCTACAGGTCACGGGTATGTTACAGGTCACGGGTATGTTACAGGTCACGTGTATGTTACAGGTCAAGGGTATGTTACAGGTCAAGGGTATGTTACAGGTCACGGGTATGCTACAGGTCACGGGTATGCTACAGGTCCTGGGTATGTTACAGGTCAAGGGTATGTTGCAGGTCAAGGGTATGTTACAGTTCAAGGGTATGTTACAGTTCAAGGGTATGTTACAGGTCAAGGGTATGTTACAGGTCAAGGGTATGTTACAGGTCACGTGTATGTTACACGTCAAGGGTATGTTAAAGGTCACGTGTATGTTACAGGTCACGGGTATGTTACAGGTTGTCAAGGGTATGTTACAGGTCAAGGGTATGTTACAGGTCAAGGGTATGTTACAGGTCACGGGTATGTTACAGGTCAAGGGTAGTTGCAGGTCACGGTATGTTACGGGTCAAGGGTAATGTTACAGTCAAGGGAAATGTTACAGGTCACTGTATGTTACGGGTCACGTGTATGTTACGGTCACGTGTATGTTACAGGTCACGTATATGTTAGGTCACATGTATGTTACAGGCAAGGGTATGTTAAAAGGTCACGTGTATGTTACAGGTCACGTGTATGTTACAGGTCAAGGGTATGTTACAGGTCAAGGGTATGTTACAGGTCACGTGTATGTTACAGGTCACGGGTATGTTACAGGTCAAGGGTATGTTACAGGTCACGGGTATGTTACAGGTCACGGGTATGTTACAGGTCACGGGTATGTTACAGGTCAAGGGTATGTTACAGGTCACGGGTATGTTACAGGTCAAGGGTGTGTTACAGGTCACGGGTATGTTACAGGTCACGGGTATGTTACAGGTCAAGGGTATGTTACAGGTCAAGGGTATGTTACAGGTCACGTGTATGTTACAGGTCACGAGTATGTTACAGGTCACGTGTATGTTACAGGTCAAGGGTATGTTACAGGTCAAGGGTATGTTACAGGTCAAGGGTATGTTACAGGTCACGTTTATGTTACAGGTCAAGGGTTTGTTACAGGTCACGTGTATGTTACAGGTCAATGGTATGTTACAGGTCACGTGTATGTTACAGGTCACGGGTATGTTACAGGTCAAGGGTATGTTACAGGTCACGGGTATGTTACAGGTCAAGGGTATGTTACAGGTCAAGGGTATGTTACAGGTCACGGGTATGTTACAGGTCAAGGGTATGTTACAGGTCAAGGGTATGTTACAGGTCAAGGGGTTATTTAAGGTCAAGGGTATGTTACAATTTCACGGGTATGCTACAGGTCAAGGGTATGTTACAGGTCAAGGGTATTTTTACAGGTCAAGGGTATGTTACAGGCCCACGGGTATGCTACAGGTCAAGGGTATGTTACAGGTCTAGGGTATGTTACAGGTCAAGGGTATGTTACAGGTCAAGGGTATGTTACAGGTCAAGGGTTATGTTACAGGTCACGGGTATGCTACGGTCAAGGGAAATGTTACAGGTCAAGGTATGTTACAGGTCAGGGGTATGTTACGGGTCACGGGTATGTTACATTTCACGGGTATTTTCAGGTCACGGTATGTTACAGGTCAAGGGTATGTTCGGGTTTCAAGGGTATGTTACAGGTCAAGGGTATGTTGCAGGTCAAGGGTATGTTACATGTCAAGGGTAATGTTGCAGGTAAAGGGGTATGTTACGGTCACGGGTATGTTACAGGTCACGGGTATGTTACAGGTCAAGGTATGTTACAGGTAAAGGGGGTTTATGTTACAGGTCAAGGTATGTTACAGGTCACGGGTATGCTACAGGTCAGGGGTATGTTACAGGTCTGGGGTATGTTACAGGTCTAGGGATGTTACAGGTCAAGGGTATGTTACAGGTCAAGGGTATGTTACAGGTACGGGTATGTACAGGTCTTGGGTATGTTACAGTAAAGGGGTAGTTACAGGTCAAGGGTATTTTTACAGTTCAAGGGTATTTTTACCGTCAAGGGTAATGTTACAGGTCAAGGTTGTTACAGGTCAAGGGTATGTTACAGGTCAAGGGTATGTTACAGGTCAAGGGTTATGTTACAGATCACGTGTATGTTACAGGTCAAGGTATGTTACGGGTCACGTGTATGTTACAGGTCACGGGTATGTTACAGGTTGTCAAGGGTATGTTACAGGTCAAGGGTATGTTACAGGTCAAGGGTATGTTACAGGTCACGGGTATGTTACAGGTAAAGGGGATGTTACGGGTCAAGGGAAATGTTACGGGTCACGGGTATGTTACAGGTCAAGGGTAGGGTTAAGGTAAAGGGGTATGTTAAAGGTCACGGGTATGTTACAGGTCACGGGTATGTTACAGGTCACGGGTATGTTACGGTAAAAGGGTATGTTACAGGTCACGGGTATGTTACAGGTCAAGGGTGTGTTACAGGCCCACGGGTAGTTACAGGTCACGGGTTTTTTTTTACAGGTCAAAGGTATGTTACAGGTCAAGGTATGTTTCAGGTCACTTTGTATGTTACAGGTCACGGGTATGTTACAGGTCAAGGGTATGTTACAGGTCAAGGGTATGTTACAGGTCAAGGGTATGTTACAGGTCAAGGGTATGTTACAGGTCACGGGTATTTTACAGGTCCAAGGGAAATGTTACAGGTCACGTGTATGTTACAGGTCAAAGGTATGTTACAGGTCAAGGGTATGTTACAGGTCACGTGTATGTTACAGGTCATGGGTTATGTTACAGGTCAAGGGTATGTTACAGGTCACGTGTATGTTACAGGTCAAGGGTATGTTACAGGTCGCGGGTATGTTACAGGTCACGTGTATGTTACAGGTCACGTGTATTTTACAGGTCAAGGGTATGTTACAGGTCACGTGTATGTTGCAGGTCAAGTGTATGTTACAGGTCACGGGTATGTTACAGGTCAAGGGTATGTTACAGGTCACGGGTATGTTACAGGTCAAGGGTATGTTACAGGTCAAGGGTATGTTACAGGCCACGTGTGTTACAGGTCACGGGTATGTTACAGGTCAAGTATGTTACAGGTCACGGGTATGTTACAGGTCACGGGTATGTTACAGGTCACGTGTATGTTACAGGTCACGGGTATGTTACAGGTCACGGGTATGTTACAGGTCACGGGTATGTTACAGGTCAAGGGTATGTTACAGGTCAAGGGTATGTTACAGGTCACGTTTAACAGGTCACGGGTATGTTACAGGTCACGGGTTTGTTACAGGTCAGGGTAATGTTACAGGTCACGGGAAATGTTTACAGGTCAAGGGTATGTTACAGGTCACGTGTATGTTACAGGTCACGGGTATGTTACAGGTCACGGGTATGTTACAGGTCACGGGTATGTTACAGGTCAAGGGTATGTTACAGGTCAAGGGTATGTTACAGGTCAAGGGTATGTTACAGGTCAAGGGTATGTTACAGGTCACGGGTATGTTACAGGTCACGGGTATGTTACAGGTCACGGGTATGTTACAGGTCAAGGGTATGTTACAGGTCAAGGGTATGTTACAGGTCAAGGGTATGTTACAGGTCAAGGGTATGTTACAGGTCACGGGTATGTTACAGGTCAAGGGTATGTTACAGGTCAAGGGTGTGTTACAAGTCACGGGTATGTTACAGGTCAAGGGTATGTTTTTTACAGGTCAAGGGTATGTTACAGGTCACGGGTATGTTACAGGTCAAGGGTATGTTACAGGTCACGGGTATGTTACAGGTCAGGGTATGTTACAGGTCAAGAGTATGTTACAGGTCACGGGTATGTTACAGGTCAAGGGTATGTTACAGGTCCGAGGTATGTTACAGGTCAAGGTAGGTTAAAAGGTCAAGATTATGTTACAGGTCACGGGTATGTTACAGGTCAAGGGTATGTTACAGGTCACGGGTATGTTACAGGTCAAGGGTATGTTACAGGTCACGGATATGTTACAGGTCAAGGGTATGTTACAGGTCAAGGGTATGTTACAGGTCACGGGTATGTTACAGGTCACGGGTATGTTACAGGTCACGGGTATGTTACAGGTCACGGGTATGTTACAGGTCACGGGTATGTTACAGGTCACGGGTATGTTACAGGTCCTGCTCACGACACCTACAATACTTAACAGTTATAATGAAACACTTTATTATGCCATCAACTTTATTCCACTTTATTGTACAATCCACTTTATTGTACAATCCACTTTATTGTACAATCCACTCTATTGTTCAATCCACTGTGTTGCACAATTCACCTTATTGTACAATCCACTTTATTGTACAATCCACTTTATTGTACAATCCACTTTATTGTACAATCCACTTTATTGTACAATCCACTTTATTGTACAATCCACTTTATTGCACAATCCACTTTATTGCACAATCCACTTTATTGCACAATCCACTTTATTGCACAATCCACTTTATTGCACAATCCACTTTATTGTACAATCCACTTTATTGTACAATCCACTTTATTGTACAATCCACTTTATTGTACAATCCACTTTATTGTACAATCCACTTTATTGCACAATCCATTTTATTGCACAATCCACTTTATTGTACAATCCACTTTATTACCCAGGTTAAATTATTAATTTACATTAGGACAAAAATATTAATTTATATTACATCACAGGTGACATCACTGGTCACTGTTACATAACAGGTGACATCACTGGTCACTGTTACATCACAGGTTACATCACTGGTCACTTTTTACTTTCCAGGTTACATCACGGGTCACTGTTACATCACAGGTTACATCACTGGTCACTGTTACATCACAGGTTACACCCACTGGTCATGTTACATCACAGGTTACATCACTGGTCACTGTTACATCACAGGTTACATCACTGGTCACTGTTACATCACAGGTTACATCACTGGTCACTGTTACATCACAGGTTACATCACTGGTCACTGTTACATCACAGGTTACATCACTGGTCACTGTTACGTCACAGGTTACATCACTGGTCACTGTTACATAGGTGATATCACTGGTCACTGTTACATAACAGGTGACCTCACTGGTCACTGTTACATAACAGGTGACATCACTGGTCACTTACATAACAGGTGACACCACTGGTCACTCTTATATCACAGGTTACAGGTCACTATTACTGTATATATTAGGCTTGATTATGTATTTCTCTCTCTACTAGCCCAGAGAGAGAGAGATATATAATCATAGCCTAATATATACAGTAACAGTGACCTTTAACCTGTGATGTAATATATATATATATATAATATATATATATATATATATATATATATATATTTATATATATATATATATATATATATATGTCGTGCCGAATATGTAAAACTGGTCAATTAGCAAGAAACTTATTTAAAAATTTAAATCCTTTCTGAAATTTTCTCTTATACGTTTAAGATATATTTTTTTCATTAATGTTGATGTAAAAAATTTTTTAATTTTGCACCCAAAAAAGGGACTTATAAAACTTACCTAAACCTTATTATAACAAGAAAAATTTATTTTAGCCTAACCCAACTAAATATATTTTTTGATTTTTTTTACAATAATTTAATACTAAACAAAACACAGTGAAATATAAATTTTTTTGTTAGTTTCAGAATATTTTGACGAAATTTGCATACCCCAAATTTCACTTGTCCTATATGGCAAGATGAGCGTTGCTATTTAAGCCAAGATCGCAAGTTCTGCCTATTCGGCACGACATATTTTTATATATAATATATATATATAATATGTCGTGCCGAATAGGCAGAAAATTGCGATCTTGGCTTAAATAGCAACGCTCATCTTGCCCTATAGGACAAGTGAAAAAATTTTTGTATGCAAAAAATTTTGTCAAAATCATCTGAAACTAACGAAAAAAATATATTTCACTGTGTTTGTTTAGTATTAAATTATTGTAAACAAATCTAAAATATATTTAGTTTGGGGTTTGGCTAAAATAAATTGTTCTTGTTATAATAAGGTTAGGTAAGTTTTATAAGTGCCTTTTTGGTGCAAAATTAAAATTTTTTTACATCAACATTAATGAAAAAAATATATCTTTAAACGTATAAGAGAAAATTTCAGAAAGGACTTTAATTTTAAATAAGTTCTTGCTAATTGACCCGTTTTATATATTCGGCACGACATATGTATATATATATATATATATATATATATATATATATATATAATATTTTATATATATAATAATATATATATTACTCGTAGCATATATTATTATAAAGTATATACGATGTATTAAATTAGGTTATACATTATATAGTTGTATTTTTAGTATTGAAGTATTAAGTAGTGTGCTTGTTTAGGAAGGTGCAGGTGAGGTGTGTGCAGGTGGAGTCCTTGGCAAGGGCCACCTTGAACAACACTTGCCTCAGCTCGTTAGGAAACAAGCCCAGGAGCCCCACCTTGCCTGCCAGCCAGGTGGTGAGGCGCAAGTTGAAGGAGACCAGACCGTATGATAAACCCAGGTCACACAGCAACTTCTCCAGGCACTGCTCAGACTTCAGCCGGTTCAGGATGCCTGGCACCAGGTCCATAACTAGTTGGTAGTAAGAGTGCAGATCTTCTGTGACTCTGGGAAGCTCTTCTATGTCGATACACGACCCTACTGTTTCTCTAGACCACTCTGTTTTGTGTTTAGGGGATCCTTTTGTCTCTCTCGATCCCTCTGTGTTTCTGGGCACCTCTTCTGTGTTTCTGGGGGCCTCTTCTGTGTCTTTGGACGACCCTTCTGTCTCTCTGGGCGCCTCTTCTGTGTCTTTGGACGATTCTTCTATGTCTTTGGACGACCCTACTGTCTCTCTGAACGTCTCTTCTGTGTCTCTGGATTTTTCTGTTTGTCTGGATTCTTCTGTGCATCTGGACTCTTCTGTGTATCTGGACTCTTCTGTGTATCTGGACTCTTCTGTGTATCTGGACTCTTCTGTGTATCTGGACTCTTCTGTGTATCTGGATTCTTCTGTGTATCTGGACTCCTCTGTGTATCTGGACTCTTCTGTGTATCTGGACTCTTCTGTGTATCTGGACTCTTCTGTGTATCTAGACTCTTCTGTGTATCTGGACTCTTCTGTGTATCTGGACTCTTCTGTGTATCTGGACTCTTCTGTGTATCTGGACACACTTGTCTCTCTGGACGATCCTTCTTGAGTGGTAGTCTCTGAGTTTGAGGAGTGCAGGTGTCGCAGGGTGAACGCCTCAATCAGGAACATATGCGAGGTGTACATCACCAACACAAGACCAAGAGAACACATAAAGTTGACGATCTACTGAAGGAAGAACTGATAACAAAGTTTGGTTGAATAAAACTATATTGTGAGTTGTGGTATTAGTTTATACAGCTGACCCTTCAGCACAAACAGTAATAAGGATAACTAAATCAGAACTAATTACAGTTATACTGGAGTAACAGTAGTATAATAACACTGGAGTATTGGTGTTACTGTAGTAGAGAGAATACTTCAGGAGCGTGATACTGGAGGTGGTGATACAGTTGATAGTGATGCTGGAGTAACAGTGGTGCTACTGCAGGAGAAGAGTAATACTGGAGCAGCACAGTGCTGTCAATCTGAAAGATAGAAACCAACAAATTAATGGAGTGATCACTGACACCATCGAATATAACAATGTATTCGACTGAAGAAGGTCACTGCGCGGGAAAAAGTTTCGACAACAAATATCTCCGAGAGTAATAGCTTAGGAATAATTGAAAGTCTTATAACTGACGCGAAGTCGTTGATAGGTGACGGTAGTAGATAGGTAAGATCAGGATTCAAACCTAGGTTTGGAAGGTGACAGTTCCCTACATGAAGCCACAGATGTCTCTAAACGCTAGGTAGCCTAGTTACAAGCCATGTTTTTTTCTAACCAGTGAGTCTCAGACATGGTTGCCAGTTGTTTTATTCTCCTCTGTGTTCTAACCATAACGAACTATACTATATCAGTGCTGACCGAGATGTTTCTCTGTATATACCTCCGCTTGTTTCTCGTTGTGGTAAGAACATAGAGGACATTGGTATAGCTGAAAACCATGCCTGAGGTCCACTGGTGTGCCCGGCGCTAGGGAGAAACATGGCTTGTAACCAGGCTACCTAGCGTATCCACATACATGCGCAGTAACTGGGTCTCCTTATTAAGCATACATTTCGCCCACCAGTGGCTCTATCAGTACATTACAGAAGACTGATGTGGTAGATGACTGGACGTGCTTGCCTAGTACCACAATCAGTGGTTCAGGTTGTTCCACGGCATTTTCTCGGAAGCTTCAGAACCTCCAGTCCCCAGTTTCTAAGAGGAAGAATGAGCATACATCACTCGTGGCGTTTCCCCCTTCCCCCCATCCAAGGAACAATAAGGCACAATACTGTGACTGAAACAATGCACAAATAACAGGCCCATGGGAGAAAGAAGCTTATGCTGCCGCCGCCGCCGCCGCCGCCGCCGCCGCCGCCTAACCTATAGGCATAACCTGCATCCATCTGTGGATTAGTCAAAGGTGACACCGTGTACGACTGCTTCACCTCACCTGTATGCAGTATATAAGCTCCTTCGTACATATGTTGTATTCTTATCAAGGTCTTTCTCAAACTCAAACATTCTAACAAAAATATTTGCTCAACCCATGTTCAGTTCTAAACCTGACGTAGAAACATGAGAAAGAACTTTCGACCAGCGCAGGAGTATACACATATGGTGGATGCGACAAGTTACGTATATCATTGGAATACAATACCGACAAAATGAAGAATTAGACACATGTGCAACACCTGAGTACTTTTACTTGTAGACATTTGGACATATTGTAGCTTGATCAATGCAGTACATAGACATAATTTGATGACTGCAGAAATATATACAGAAGACAGTGGAAGACGAGGTAATCAGTCCATCATCACATGAGCAGGTGATGTACACCATAGTCTTGAACTTGAGAATGGAGAAGCAAGCCTATCTTGAATGTTATTCACATTCTTCAAGATTAGGCTGAGGGACTGAGTGCCTCGTCTTTCACTATCTTCTGTATATATTTCTACTCACGTCCATGTATTGTTCTGATAAAGCCACTGGATGGCGAAATATCTACAACTAAAGATAGCCAGATATTAATGAAGAAGTGCCTTGTGTATGCCATGGAGAGGGAGCATAGACACGCGGGTCATCCCGCAGTCACAAAGGTGGCAGTAAAGCAATTGTAAAGAATTACAGACCGACAGCACTAACATCCCACATAAAAGTTTTGGAAATGTTTCAAAGAAGCAAGATCACCAAACACTTGAATGCTAGACAGTTGCACGACCCAGGGCAGCATTGGTTTAGAGCAGGTCGCTCCTGCCTCTCACATTTACTGGACCACTATGACATAGTCTTAAATGCACTGGAGGACAAGCAGAATGCAAATATGTATACAGACTTTCCGAAAGCCTTCGACAATTGCGATCACGGTGTAATAGCACATAAATGCGCGATAAAGGAATAACGGGAAAATGTAGGTAGATGTATCTTAACTTTTTAAGACTCGAGTCAATACAGTACTCACCCCTGTCCTTTCCCCGCATCTTCATATTTGACATAGATATGTACACCATACCATAACATTGTCTTCCTTCGCTGACGATACTAGGATTTGCATGAGAGGGTCATCTATTGAGGACATGGTAAATCTCCAAGCGGATATGAAACAATTCTTCACATGGGCCACAGAAAACTGAAGTTCAAAGATAGAAAATACGATATTATTTATTACGATATTATTTATTTGTATTATAGTAAAACTTTTAGGTAATCTCGCAAAAGACTTGAAAAAGTGGCGGCTCATGGTATTGAGGGAAAATACTGTCATGGATCGATGTGTGGCAGACCAACAGGAAGCAGAGTCTGCATAAATGGGGTGAAATCTGAGTGGGGATCTGTAACAAGTGGTCATACAGAATGCGAAAAGAATTTGAGAGTTATGGTAAGCAGGAACCTGAAACAAAAACAGCAGTGCCTAAGTGTACCTAATAAGGCAGACAGATTGACCTGATTTATATCAAGAAGTATAAGTAACAGGAGTCCAGAGGTTATACCACAGCTCTACACATCATTAGTAAACCCTCAATTAGATTATATAGCTCACTTCTGGTCTCCTAGAATTACATTCGCTTGTAAGACGAAGAATGAGGGGAGACATGATTGAAGTGTATAAATGGAAGATGGGTATAAATAAAGGAGATATAAATAAGGCCCTAAGGATAGCCCTCTAGGAAAAGAACTCGTAATAATGGATTCAAATTGGATAAGTTTAGATTCATATATAGAAAACTATTGGTTTGAAAATAGAGTGGAACAGTCTGCTTAGTAAGGGTAAGCTTAAATAATATAGGTTAAGTACATGAGTGAGAGGTTGAATTTGAGTTAGACTTCCACATGAGGTAATGCCGTGGTGTTCCCTTTTATATTTTTAAGGGATGCCAAGTCAATGATGATTCTCTTTAAATCACTTGTTCTCACTAGGCCGGAATAAACAGAACTTTCACTGTGAAAGTTAAGACACTTGTGCAACATCTGGTTATCTTTATTGTAAACGTTTCGCCAGAGAGGTATTGTATACCTGTCTTGCACAACTTGTCAGGCACTGCAACATCATGGTATCTTGATTCAGAGGACATCTACATGACCTTCTTCACGACTTCTACAACTAGCCCATCTATTTGGGAAGGACCTACTTCCACTGGGGAATCCCGCCTACCAGTGACTATGCCCTCGTCTGCTACACGTCTCTCTTCACTGACGCCTATATGAGCGCCAGTCTCCTTACCTGTGCTTCAGAATCTCTACAACCACGGTGTTGTAAACACCACCTCCAAGGCTGAGGGACTGATTACCTCATCTTTTGTATATAGTTCTTCTGTTTTCTAATTATGTCCAAGAATCTGTATTGATAAAGCCACTGGATGGCGAAACGTTTACAATAAAGATAACCAGATGTTGCACAACTTTCATCTTGTCGGTATTGTATACCTGTCTTACACAGAACTTTCACTGCACATATAAGTACAGTTAAGCTACTGGAACCATTTGAAGTTCCTTTACTTTGGAACGCAGGCGAGAAAGTTACATCGTAGCATCATAGTCTACACCTGGAAAATTCTAGAGGTATTAGTCCCAAATCCGCAAAAGACTCCGAAAGGCGGTGCAACATCCTCCCAATGAAAAGTAGGGGCGCTGTGAATACTGAGACAGCAATAAGTGTCAGGGGCCCAAGACTGTTCAATTGCCTCCCAGAGGGAGCAGGACAGCCACCTAAAAGTCACTGGTAATAGATAACGACAAATTGGTAAGCAAACACTAGGACACATTTATTAGAAAACGTTTCGGTCCTGAGACCTTGATCACTACTAACATAGAGAACGAACGAACGAACAAATTCAGGTAAGATCCCACTGGGATGAGCGGGGAAGACGGGACAGACGAAGAATAGCGCTGGAGAGGAGTGTTCTTAGTTGCAGAAATAGAGCCAGGGCTTAACCCAGCAGCTGAGGCGATCGTGGGATAAAGCTGGAGAGATCAGGACTTGGCTGAGAATGTGGACGACGTGGGCAAGCTGTGCAGGCTGCATCATGGTGGTTGATCTGTAGATCTGGCCGGCGATTGGTTGCTGGAGATCGGGATGGAGAGGGAGGCATGCTTCAATATGATTTGTCGTTAAGTATGCAGAGAGGAGACAGGATCAGCGTTGATTGGTAGATAACACTTTTCATATCTGCGTTTTGTTAGTTTTTCGTTCCTGTCGTAGTGCCATTTTGAAGTCTTTTGAAAGCAGGTTTTGATAAAGTAAGTTTGAGCAGACTTTTGTGCTCTTTTTCTAAGTCTGCAGTTAGAGCAGTTTCAGTGTGGGGATCGCATCCAGGAGCAACAGTGTACTTGATACTACCATGGTGCATGGAATAGATAACCTGAGGTGCATATAGCGACGGGGTGTGAGGGTTATATGTATAGAAGGTGAGGGGTTCAGTTGGTCTAAATATTGTTTCCTCTTCCATTTCTTCAGGTCTTCGAGTATCTTGAGGTGGATTTTCAGGAGGAAGTGTCTTAGCTTTCTTGGCTTTTGGTGGTTGAGCTGGAGATGAAGCAGGTGGTTCGTTAGTAGTAGCAGAAGAGGTGGAAGACTCAGGTGATTGGTCCACAGCGGTGGTGATGCTGGAAGTCGCTGATTTGTTGTTTCTTGGAGATGGAATTTCAGGTGTTGTGATGTTTCCTAATTCTTTGGTGAGCTTGATGTCGGCAGATGGCGGAGAGTCTGGGAATGTAAAGTTTGGCATGTTGTTCAATCGGAAGAGCTCGTTAATAACAGTGTTGAAGGAGCCTGGTAACGCCATATTATGCATATGTGCATATAGCATACAGTAATGAATTTTCATGGGTTCACAAGCCGGTGGAGTAGTGGTGGAGGGTTGGGTAGCTTTTAAAAGTTTTGTAGTGTCGGCCTGGAGTTCGGTGATGGCAGCATAAGTAGGTGACTTGGAAGGTGTCTTCTTCTGTTCTTCTTCCTGACTTTTTTTTTTTTTAGAATTTCTCGACGAGTGGGACACTTTGCAGCGAGAGTATGGGGATTGTTTTTGCAATTGAGACACTTAAGTGGGGCAGTAGAAGTACAAGTCTTGGAATCGTGGCCTTCAGACCCGCAGGTAGAGAAGAACTTTGTCTTTTGTGGGGCAATCTTTTGTAGAGTGTAGGTAAGAGTAGCCACTCCAGCACTGAGTAATATGATGGTACCGCTCAGCTTCAGTATGACTGGAGTTGTTAGGTAAGACACATATGCAACAGTTAGGTATCTTTATTATGAAACGTTTCGCCTACACAGTAGGCTTCTTCAGTCAAGTACAGAAAAGTTGATAGAAGCAGAAGATACTTGAAGACGATGTAATCAGTCCATCACCCTTAAAGTTTTGAGGTGGTCAGTCCCTCAGTCTGGAGAAGAGCATTGTTCCATAGTATGAAACAAACTTATTACCATATTGTTTCATACTATGGAACAATGCTCTTCTCCAGACTGAGGGACTGACCACCTCAAAACTTTAAGGGTGATGGACTGATTACATCGTCTTCAAGTATCTTCTGCTTCTATCAACTTTTCTGTACTTGACTGAAGAAGCCTACTGTGTAGGCGAAACGTTTCATAATAAAGATACCTAACTGTTGCATATGTGTCTTACCTAACAACCTGTCGGTATTTTATACCATTTTAATGTTCATGACTGGAGTTAATGAAGTAATAGTATATGGCCAGGCCTTCAGCCATAGCTTGGGCAGCCATTGTCACATTAGTAAAAGTGATTTTCAGCATGGAGGAGGCAGTGGGAATCTTGGTGATGCTTTCAACTGTAGCCCAGGGATTTTGTTCTTCGATGGAGGTCTTTAGGTCTTCAACAGGTTGTATGGTAATAAGTTTGTCAAGTCTCTTCAAGAAGACAGTCCTCTTAGCCCGTAAGGCAGGAAAGGACATGACTTTGAAGCAGAGTTTTTCAGCCTCAACATCGTCTTCACAGACAATAATGAAGGCTTCTTGGAGTGAGAGGATGATATTAATCTTGACCTGTAGACCCCTGACTGCCACAGTCAGGGGTTTACAGGTGGCAAGCTTGGTGGAGTCATTGACATCGTCCTCAGACAAATAGAGAAATTAAAACCTAACAAATCCCCAGGTCCTGATGAACTGTTTGCAAGGGTGTTAAAGGAATGTAAAGAGGAACTTAGCATACCTTTGGTTAATCTTTTCAGCATACAACTACAAACTGGCATAGTGGCTGATAAGTGGAAAATGGCAAATGTGATACCTATTTACAAGGCAGGTGACAGGTCCTTAGCTTCGAACTATAGACCAATAAGCCTTACCTCTATAGTGGGAAAATTTATGGAATCAATAATTGCTGAAGCAATTCGTAGCCATCTTGATAGGCATAGATTGATTAATGAATCTCAACACGGTTTTACAAAGAGGCGTTCCTGTCTTACAAATTTACTAACTTTCTTCACTAAGATATTTGAGGAGGTAGATCATGGTATTGAATATGATATTGTGTATATGGACTTCAGTAAGGCTTGCGATAGAGTTCCACATCAGAGGCTATTGAGGAAACTTAAGGCACATGGAATAGGAGGAGAATTTTTTTCCTGGATAGAGGCATGGTTGACAAATAGGCAGCAGAGAGTTTGCATAAATGGGGAGAAATCAGAATGGGGGCATGTCACAAGCGGTGTTCCACAGGGGTCAGTGTTGGGCCCCTTGTTGTTCACAATCTACATAAACGACATAGATGAGGGGATAAATAGCAACATAAGCAAATTTGCTGATGACATCAAAATAGGCCGTCCAGTTCATTCTAATGAGGACATTAGATTACTCCAGATGATTTGAATAGACTGATGCAGTGGTCGGAGAAGTGACAGATGCAGTTTAATATAGACAAATGCGAAGTTCTAAATGCTGGACATGAAAATAACCATGCCACATATAAATTAAATAATGCAGATCTTAATATTACTGATTGCGAAAAGGATTTAGGAGTTGTGGTTAGCAGTAATCTAAAACCAAGACAACAGTGCATAAGTGTTCGCAATAAAGCTAACAGAATCCTTGGCTTCATAGCAAGAAGTATAAATAATAGAAGTCCTCAGGTTGTTTTTCAACTCTATATATCCTTGGTTAGGCCTCATTTAGATTATGCTGCACAGTTTTGGTCACCGTATTACAGAATGGATATAAATGCTCTGGAAAACGTACAGAGGAGGATGACAAAGTTGATCCCATGTATCGGAAATCTTCCCTATGAGGATAGACTGAGGACCCTGAATCTGCACTCTCTGGAAAGGCGTACAATTAGGGGGGATATGATTGAAGTGTTTACCTGGAGAGGGTTTCAGGAGTCATCGCCCCCGCAGCCCGGTCTGAGACCAGGCCTCATGGTGGATCAAGGTCTGATCAACCAGGCTGTTACTGAAAGTTAAGACACATGTGCAACATCTGGATATCTTTATTGTAGACGTTTCGCCATCCAGTGGCTTTATCAATACAGATTCTAGGACATAATAGGAAGACAGTAGAACTATATACAAAAGATGAGGTAATCAGTCCCTCGGCCTTGGAGTTAGTGTTCACAGCATCGTGTTGCACATGTGTCTTAACTTTCATATTGTCGGTATTTTATACCTTTCTTGCACAGGCTGTTACTGCTGGCCGCATGCAAGCTGACGTACGAACCACAGCCCGGTTGGTCAGGTACTGACTTTAGGTGCCTGTCCAGTGCCTTCTTGAAGACAGCCAGGGGTCTATTGGTAATCCCCCTTATGTATGCTGGGAGGCAATTGAATACTCTTGGGCCCCAGACACTTATTATGTTGTCTCTCAGTGTACCCGTGGCGCCTCTGCTTGTCATCGGGAGAATGTTGCATCTCCTGCTGAGTATTTTGCTTTTATAGGGAGTGATTTTCGTGTGCAGGTTTGGTACCAATCCCTCCAGGACCTTCCAAGTGTATATTATCATGTATCTCTCTCGCCTGCGTTCGAGGGAGTACAGATCAAGGACCTTCAACCGTTCCCAGTAGATTAGGTTCCTTGTACTTATGTGTGCCATGAAAGTTCTTTGTACACTCTCCAGGTGTAAAGTAAAAGGACACAAGTGCAACTAATGTGACATTTTATTGTGGCAACGTTTCGCTCTCCAGGAGCTTTATCAAGCCATTACAGACAATGTGCAAGACAGGTATGCAATACAGACAATACATGGACACAAGTAATAGCTTTTATATCCTTTTACTCATGTACGAATTAATTGCTCTACCATATTGTATTACTTTTGTCACTACTACTACTACTACTACTACTACTACTACTACTACTACTAGTGAACATCGAAATGGTACCTCACTAGTATTGCTCCTCACTCTGAGCCTATATACACCCTATGTGTCCATGTATTGTTTGTAATGGCTTGATAAAGCTCCTGGAGAGCGAAACGTTGCCACAATAAAATGTCACATTAGTTGTACTTGTGTCCTTTTACTTTACATATTGTCGGTAATTCTACCAACTTTATTACACTCTGGTAATAAATGGTATAAAATACCGACACAATGGAAATATAAACACATATGCAGTATAATGTGATCCTTTATTGACTACGTTTCGAAACTGTTTGTGACTTGAAAAAGCCCACTGTGTGGGCGAAACGTAGTCAATAAAGGATCACATTATACTGCATATGTGTTTATATTTCCTTTTTTACACTCTCCAGGTCTGCAGTTTCGCCGGCCTTGAAAGAGGCCGTTAGTGTACAGAAGTATTCCAACCTAGAGAGCACAAGCGATTTGAAGAGAATCATCATGGGCTTGGCATCCCTAGTTTTGAGGGTTCTCATTATCCATCCTATCATTTTCCTAGCGGAAAATTATCACTCCTAGGTCCTTCACATTACTTTTCCGATCTATTGTATGGTTAGAATTTGTTGTATACCCTGACATTTTTAATTTCTTCAAGTTTCCCATATCTTAGTAGTTGAAATTTCCCCTCGTTGAACTTCATGTTGTTTTGAGTGGCCCATTCGTAGATTTGGTTGATGTCCGCTTGGAGTCTCGCGGTGTCGTCGATGGGTGTCATCCACAAAGGAATGTCAGAAATGAGGATGAGGAGCGAGCACTGTGCCTTGTGGAACAGAGTTTTTTACCGTGGCTGCCTGGGACTTTACTCTGTTTACTATTACTTTTTGTGTTCTATTTGTCAGGAAGTTGTACATCCATCTACCAACTTTTCCCGTTATTCCTTTGTCACACATTTTGTGTGCTATTACACTATGGTCACACTTGTCGAAAACAGGAATTAATAAAGGGGATATAATTTTTTTTTTAATACATCGACTGATTCCCACCAAGGCAGGGTGGTCCGAAAAAGAAAAACTTTCATCATTCACTCCACTAGGATGCTTTACACTACAGTTATAAAACAGCAACATTAACACCCCTCCTTCAGTGTGCAGACATTAGGATCGCAGAGCACAAAAATGCTTGCAGAAATGACAGCAGAAACGCATGTGTTCAACATAGGGACGATGTTGGACACCTCATGAAATTCAATGAAGCTAAATTAGTGATTAAAGAAGACGACTTAAGACGGAGAAGATGCATTGAAGTTGCACTAATCACTGTCAGTAACACTATAAAGCAAAAATCCGGTAGTTACAGAATTTCAAAATTACTAATCTAGAGGATATTACCCATCCTGGGAACTGGTGTTACTTGATGCCAGCAGGTCCCTCTCTAGCCTCACCTCCTTAGTTCCATTACTACTACCACCTCTACCCACACGTCACTTCACCTGACTCCTGCCACTATATATACGCGTTTTTCTTAGTTTTCTCTGTATTAGGACTGAAGAAGCCACTCGTGGCGAAACGTTTCCTTTAATAAATGTCCTGAACTGTACATAAGTGTCTTTTTCCACATCTCCATTTAATAACTCTCCTCTCCTAGTTTTAACTGACAAATCCATTTGTTCCCTAGGCTTCCTCAACTTGTTAATCTCACTCCACAACTTTTTCTTATTTCCAACAAAATTTGTTGATAACATCTCACCTGGTATAAACCTTGGTAATAAATACCGACAAGTTGGTTTAGAAAGACACGTAAGAAAACACTATGACATATTTATTAGAAAACGTTTCGGTCCTGGGACCTTGATCACTTCTAACATACAGAGGTATGTGTATGTATGTATAATGTTCGCCAAGACCATAGTCTTGGCACGGGTCCCAATCTTGCGATGACCCGTCTCTTGCTCCCGATGGAGAAAGGTTTCCACAATGATGCGACGCATGCCGCTCAATCGCCCCTCTGGTCAGTTCAACTGGTGCACCTCATAAGCGACACCATATGTAACTATGGACACTAGCGAGGAGGAGGATATGTCATTATCACAGATAACAGCTTGTCTGGTTCGTTGACCCCATGGTACACTAGTGTGGCCCGCAGTCATCTCTGGGTCCTCTTCGGGAGGGAATATCACCCCTAGTTGCCTGCGGAGTGTCTCAGTAGCTTCGCACTCTAGAAGATAGTGTGTTGGGGCCGCTGGACAACGTGCTGACAGTACTGGCACATCTCCTCCTCAGCCTTGTCTACCATCATCTTGGCTGTGGGAAAGCCCAAACGAAGCCGATGGATGGCGGTACACTGCGCTCTGGACCAGCTTCTATCATATGGAGGGGGTTCTCCCTGAGTCACTGCTCGGTACCACTGTTGAGATGGGGTATCACCTAAGACCTCCCCCACAAGTTTCGTGGCTCTGGCAGCCACTAGTTTGGTCTGTCGTAGGCTGATAAGAACATAAGAACGAAGGAACACTGCAGAAGGCCTACTGGCCCATGCGAGGCAGGTCCAAGTCTCCTACCGGCTTGGGACAGTAATCCCAACATGTGGATAGTCTGTTGCTGCCTTGGCTGCATCATCTGCCGCCTCATTTCCCCGGATGCCAGCATGGCTGGGGATCCAGTTCAATGTCGATCTATTACCCTGAACTTCTAAGGCTGTCATTATGCTCAGGATCGATGTGATAAGGTGAGCATTATCCTGTGGTTGAGGATGGGAGAGGGCATTGATTGCAGCTTGAAGGATCGTGCAGTGGTCAGGGAGTCGCCAGCCTTGTGTGTGACCATTGTGGTACAGTCCAGCTGCTGCTCTCTTCTTGTGAGGGTCGACAGAACCATCTGTGAAATACACTGCACATGTGCCTCCCTCTGCCAGTGCCATGCTTGTTTCAGCATGATTGCTGAGGGTGTCTTGGCTGCAGAGACACTTAGAGATGGGTAGCTGCATGATGCAAACATCGGCTGGATCTGGGCGCCAGGGATGTGGTGGATGGTACCCAGCAACAGGAAGGTCACAACTCTTCTCACAGAGCAGCTGTACAGGCAGCAGCTTCCGCCCAGCAGCACAAAACGAACGAATCCAGGAGTAGTCCGTAAAGAGTGTGGGATCTTGTGACATGGTTGTTAATATCCGTCTCCTTAGTGGGGTACCTTGCTGCCGGTGCAGAATCGTGGCCACTTTGCAGGCGTTTATGTATCTTACTCTGTCAGCCAAGGAAGGAAGCCGGGCCTCAGATCTGAGACATACTGTGTTGGTCCAGATGGGGGCACCAAGCATAGTTCTTATCGTGGGTAAGACACATATGCAACAGTTAGGTATCTTTATTTTGAAACGTTTCGCCTACACAGTAGGCTTCTTCAGTCGAGTACAGAAAAGTTGATAGAAGCAGAAGAGACTTGAAGACGTCTTCAAGTCTCTTCTGCTTCTATCAACGTTTCAAAATAAAGATACCTAACTGTTGCATATGTGTCTTAACTAACAACCTGTCGGTATTTTATACCATTTTAATGTTCAACTTGTATATAGTACAAGCGAAGTACATCTTTGCTTGCCCCTGCACGGTGCCTCGTCATGGCTCTCATGGCGTTGAGTCTGAGTAGAGCACGGGACCTGACATACTCGGCCTGTTTCTGAAAGGTTAGCTTTTTATCAATGTAGATTCCCAAGTACAGGTAGGAGCCTGTCCACTCAAGTTCTATATCCTGAATACGTAATCTATTCACAGGATCTGGTCCCTTGAACATCATTGCAAGAGATTTCTCGGCCGAGATCTTGAGGCCTAGTTCCTTGCAAGACTGGTAATTAATTTTTATAGTGGATCAGAAGAAGATAAATTATGTAACATCACAGTCACTAGTGAAATGGTTGTGAAGCAGATAGACAGACTGAAGCAAAATAAGTCACCGGGTCCTGATGAGGTTTTTTCAAGGGTTCTAAAGGAATGCAAAATGGAAGTCTGTGAACCATTAACTAATATTTTTAATTTATCTCTTCAAACAGGTGCAGTGTCTGATATGTGGAAGATGGCTAATGTAATTCCCTATTTTTAAAAGGGGGAAAGTCGTTTACGTCAAATTACGCCAAAAACCCTGCCCTAATTGTGGCAATTTACTAAGTAAATTATGCTAGATTAAAGAACCCATCTCGAAAAGCATGCTTGTTTAATTGTTCAGCAGGTTTCCAAAGGGCGGTTTTTGTCAACAAATTATTAACTTTTTCAGAAAAGCTTTGGGCGTTACAACAAAAAAAAGAATTTGTTTTTATTACTTGATTTTGTAAGGCTTTGATGATTTCCGCACCAAAGATTTGAAGAAAGTAGCAGCTAGGCTTGGGGGAAAAGGGGCTCTGTGGATCGAAAAATGGCCACAGACGGGAAAGCAAAGGGTCCATAAAAGGGGGGAAATCCCAGTGGGGTCGTAAAGGGCGTTCCCCGGGATCGTTTGGGCCCGGTTGTTTATAAAATATCAATATTTGATGAAGGAATTACTGTTTTTGAGCAAATTCGCGATGCCGAAGATAGGTAGGTTTTTTGATTCAAAAAGTGATGTTTGGGAAATTCAGGAGGATTTTTGACAAACTCTACTCTTGGGAGAAAAGTGGCAGATTTCGTTAAAAGTAGTAAATGAAGGGTTTTGAAGCTCGGGAGTGTCCTAACCTTGCATTTTTGTTAAAAAAGTAGAAATTAACATCAGATTGCGAAAAAAACTTGGGGGGTTTTGGTAAGCGTAAATTAAAACCCGACGCAATGCCCAAGCGTACGTAATAAGGCAAATAATTCTGGGATTTATATCAAAAAGTGTAAGCAACAGAAGTCCAGAGGTCATACTGCAGCTTTATACATCATTAGTAAGGCCTCCCCTAGATTATGCAGCTAATTCTGGTCTCCATATTACAGAATGGAATAAATTCGTTAGAAAACATTCAGGTAGGATGACTAAATTAATACAAGCATTAGAAATCTTCCTTATAAAGAAAGATTGAAGACTTAAGTTACATTCACTTGTTAGACGAAGAATGAGGGGAGACCTGATCGAAGTGTTTTAAGTGGAAGATAGGTATTATAAAGGGGATATTAACAAGGTCTTGAGGATATCTCTCCAAGAGAAAACCCCGCAGTATGGTTTTAAAAATTAGAAAAGTTTAGATTTAGAAAGGACATAGGAAAGTTTTGGTTTGGAAATAGGGTAGTTGATGAGTGGAACAGTCTCCCTAGTTGGGTTATTGAGGCTAGGATTTTTGGGTAGTTTCAAATTTTAGGTTGGATAAATACATGAGTAGGATGGGTTGGATTTGAGTGGGATTTGCACATCAGAGCTTTTTTCTTGGGTTGCTTTGAAAAATTGGGTAGGTCAAATGTTTGTTAGGGGATGAATTGTAAAGGACCGCTAGTATGGGCCAACGGGGCCTGCTGCGTGTTCCTCCTTTCTTATGTTTTATGTTCTTTTAGGTCAAAGCTCTCTGACCCTTGTCGTTCTAAATTGCCTTTCCCATTCATTTACGAGTGCAAGTCATCAGCATAGCTGAGGAGCTGTGTACCACTATGAAAGGGAAGGCTCACAAGTTCCTGCATAAGGATGTTAAACAGGGTAGGACTGAGCACACCTCCTTGTGGCGTACCGTTTTCCAGGGTTTTAAAGGAAGAGTAGTGTCCCTGAAAGCTGACACAGGCCTGCCTGCCCCTAAGGTAGGACTCTATCCAGGCCAGGAGGCGTCCTTTGATTCCCTTCCGAGCTAGTATTGCTAGAAGGTAGAGAGGCATTATATATATAGGCAGAGAGTGAGGTGTGACGCACGTGACTTGAGGAATGTCATAAGAACATAAGAATGGAGGAACACTGTAGAAGGCCTACTGGCCCATGCGAGGCAGGTCCTTATCAAAACAACCTCTGCCTATGATGAGGACGGGTAGACGATGAAATCATGTGACTCCTGTGTTGTTGGGTTGGTGCTGCTTAAGTATCATGTATGCCAATGTTTTTGAAATTTTGCAGACTTAAGGCACAAGCTATTCTCAACAAACCGCCCATGGAACAGCCCCCTAAGCAGTTCATAGTACTCCCATGTGGTGATGTTGCCACGAATACTCGC
Source organism: Cherax quadricarinatus (assembly GCF_026875155.1). Taxonomy (NCBI): domain Eukaryota; kingdom Metazoa; phylum Arthropoda; class Malacostraca; order Decapoda; family Parastacidae; genus Cherax; species Cherax quadricarinatus. Next base: position 13,858,785 of record NC_069413.1, on the reverse strand, counting down.
CGGGCACTTGCTATGAGTAACATCAACGTTTCCACCATAAACACATCATCTATCAAAGACCTCACTACGAAACGCAGCCCCACACCTCTAACTTCTACAGCAGGCGTCTACACTATCCCCTGTGGGTTCTGTCCCAGAAAAAAAAAAAAAGTAGGCGAGACAGGCAGAGATCTTGCAGTCCGCCAGATGAGCATCGAAATGCCTCTAACAGAGACGATGTAAGGTACGCCTGTGTCCTCCACAGAGACTCCACGGGGCATTTGATGAAACTGGAATGAGGCACAACTCGTTCTCACCGAACCAGACCTCAGACGCCGACGGTGCCTAGAAGCCTCACTAATCGCCGTCACCGACACTATAGAACGCAACACTGGAAACTACAAAATTTCAAAAACATTGGCATACATGATACTTAAGCAGCACCAACCCAACAACACAGGAGTCACATGATTTCATCGTCTACCCGTCCTCATCTTAGGTAGAGGTTGTTTTGATAAGGACCTGCCTCGCATGGGCCAGTAGGCCTTCCACAGTGTTCCTCCATTCTTATGTTCTTATGACATTCCTCAGGTCACGTGCGTCACACCTCACTCTCCGCCTATATATATAATGTCTTTGTTAGGTAAGACACATATGCAACAGTTAGACAACTTTATTCCGAAACGTTTCGCCTACACAGTAGGCTTCTTCAGTCGAATACAGAAAGTAGGCATGTCCAAGGTGTTTTCTGTACCAAGATGTCACGTGTTGCAGTGTCTGACAAGATGAACATCAAAATGGTATACAATACCGACAGGTTGTTAGGTAAGACACATATGCAACAGTTAGACAACTTTATTCCGAAACGTTTCGCCTACACAGTAGGCTTCTTCAGTCGAATACAGAAAGTAGGCTGAAGAAGCCTACTGTGTAGGCGAAACGTTTCGGAATAAAGTTGTCTAACTGTTGCATATGTGTCTTACCTAACAACCTGTCGGTATTGTATACCATTTTGATGTTCATAATGTCTTTCTACCTCTGTGTGTTAGAAGTGATCAAGGTCCCAGGACCGAAACATTTTCTAATAAATATGTTATAGTGTTTGCTTACGTGTCTTTCTAAACCAAATTAAATTATAAACAAGAGAGAGCCTAAAACTGATCCTTATGGAACTCCTCTAGTGACTAATCCCCATTCAGATTTCACTCCATTAATGGTAACTCTCTGCTTTCTATTGGTAAGCCATGCCTCTATCCATGCTAGAACTTTACCTCCTATACCATGAGCTGCCACTTTTCTTAAGAGTCTCTTGTGAGGTACTCTGTCGAAGGCTTTACTAAAAGTCAAATAAACAATATCATATTCCTTATCACTGTCAACCGCCTCAAATGTTCTATTGAAGAACGTCAGTAAGTTTGTCAGGCAGGAACGACCTCTCGTGAATCCATGCTGAGATTCATTTATCAAGTTATGCTCTTCAAGGTGATTTCTAATAATGTCAGCTATAATTGATTCTAATAACTTACCCACTATAGATGTTAGGCTTATTGGACGGTAATTTGAAGGAACGGACTTGTCCCCTGATTTGAATATAGGAATCACATTAGCCATCTTCCACAACTCTGGCACAACACTGGTAAGGATGGACGCATTAAATACACTCGTTAATGGCTGACTAAGCTCCATCTTGCATTCCTTAAGTACCCTGGAAAACAACTCATCGGGTCCCGGGGACTTATTTTGCTTCAGTTTGTCTCTGTTTAATAACCATGTCCCTCGTGACAGTAATATTAGTTAATTTTAATTCATTTAAATTAATTACTGGAATCTCATTTACATCTTCCTGTGTAAAAACTGACAAAAAATAGTCATTGAATAAGGAACACATTTCCAGTTCGTTATCCGTCAGCTGTCCATTCCCAGTTTTCGTCCTATACACTTGAAAGAGCCCCTTTGGATTAGTCTTTGATTCATTAGCAACTCTAATTTCATAGTCACGTTTACCTTTTCTAATCGCCTTTTTTACTTCTCTTTTAAGCTGAACATATTGGTCAGTAAGGTTAACATCTCTTCTGATGCGCCTATAAATTCCCCTTTTCTCCCCTAATAGATGCTTTAGCCTACTGTTAACCCATTTGGGATCGTTATTATTGGACCTAATTTCTCTCTGGGGAATGTATATACTCTGGGCACTGTGTACATTATTAAGAAAAAAATCATAAAAGCAGATCCCTACATAATCATAAGTATGATCATCGTCAATAAAATCATTAGCTAGATAACCCCAATCAAGATTAGAAAGGTGTTCCCTAAGTCCACTTTAATCGGCAGAACGGAAATCAGGGATTTTTACTGTATTATCATTCCCAGTTAATGCTAAAAGTGATGGATTTGTGATCACTTGCGCCAAGCTCTTCAGTGATCTCCAGATTATTCACGAGTGTTTCCTTATTTGACAAAACTAGGTCTAGCAAATTATTACCCCTGGTAGGCTCTGTTACGCACTGTTTCAGAAAACAGTCCTGAACTGTTTCCATAAAGTCACTGGACTCAAGATTACCTGTCAAAGAATTCCAGTAATGTGAAGGACAACATATACCACCAGCAGACAACATGTTATGCCATCAGCAAGCAACATTGTTCCGTTGTCTGAAACAATATGTTTCAGACTATGGAACAATGCTCTTCTCCAGACTGAGGGACTGACCACCTCAAAACTTTAAGGGTGATGGACTGATTACATCGTCTTCAAGTATCTTCTGCTTCTATCAACTTTTCTGTACTCGACTGAAGAAGCCTACTGTGTAGGCGAAACTTTTTGAAATAAAGATACCTAACTGTTGCATATGTGTCTTACCTAACAACATGTCGGTTCTTTGAACCATTCATCTAGAACATGTTGAAGAATTGACACTTGTGCAACACATGAGAATCTTTATTGAAGAAACGTTTCGCCACACAGTGGCTTCATCAGTCCAATACAAAGTAGAAATGGGTAAGGAGAGGAGTTTGAGGTAATCAGTCTCTCAGCCTGGAATCGATATGTTCAGTCCATCACTCATGCAACATATTACACCACCAACATGCAACATATTACAGAACCAACATTCAACATATTACAGAACCAACATTCAACATATTACAGAACCAACATTCAACATATTACACAGCCACAAAGTATGTAGAGAGGATCACTTGCCTGGTAAGGAACTTTGATGTAGAGAGGATCACTTGCCTTTTAGGGCGTGTTGATGTAGAGAGGATGAGTTGCCTGGTAGAGCAGTCTTGATGAGCAGTGTTGCGGTGGAGTGTAGGTCACCACGAGTAGTGGTGAATTAGGTAAGATCACGTATGTATGTAGTCCTGGCGCGATGGCCCGTCTCTGGCTCCCGAGGGAGAAAGGTTTCTGCAGTGAGGCGACGTATGCTGCTCAAGTACTCTTCTGGTCAGTTCTAGGTAAGATCATAGTCTCTGCCTGGCTTTTATGCTGGTCAGCGAGCCCGCACCTCGGGTGAGGTGGCCATAGGCCTACTGTCTGGACGAAATGTTGTCAATATAGGCTTTCATTATACTGAGTATTGCACATGTGCCTGATAACGTAAAGGAGGAATACTGCAGTAGGCCTGTTGGCCCATACTAGGATTTTCAAGCTAAGGAGTTTTGTACTAAGTCACTATTACTGAGACTTTTTTTGTATACATATACTTGGAGGAATTCTATATGAATGGTGTATAATACCGACAATAAACTCTGGAATATTAAAATGGTATTCAAACAGACAGGCTGGTAAGATACATGTGCACCAGTTAGGTATCTTTATTCCGAAACGTTTCGCCTACACAGCAAGCTGCTTCAGTCGAGCACTGAGCAGTCAGTAGAAGAGTAAGCACTATGTAATTAGTCCATCACCCTTGAAGATACAGACTTGAATTTGGAAAGTATGAGATGAATACATATTGTATTTGAGTGGGTTGGGCAAGTATTTTTACAGTTTTTATGTTGGTAGAAAGTTGCATTGTTATAGAAGGTGATAGAGACATATTATCAACTATGAAGACCGTTATTGATAAATACGACACTGTGCAATGAGTATCTTGTATTCTTGTCGGTGAACCTCCATATCATTTCTCAAGGAAGTACTGGTACAACAGTAGAATTATACGCAAACTGAATAGTAGTGATATATTGACTCATTCGAGAACATGAATGTTAAAATGGTATAAAATACCGACAGGTTGTTAAGTAAGACACATGCAACAGTTAGGTATGATAAATTAGACACATGTGCAACTCTTGGGTATCTTTATTGAGGAAACGTTTCGCCACATAGTGGCCTCATCAGTCCATACAAAGGAGAATCTTGAAGAACAGGAGGAGAATGAGGTAATCAGTCCCTCAACCTTGAGTCGATGTGGTCAGTCCATCAATATTCTATTCAAGATTGATGGACTGACCACATCGACTCAAGGTTGAGGGACTGATTACCTCATTCTCCTCCTGTTCTTTAAGATTCTCCTTTGTATGGACTGATGAAGCCACTGTGTGGCGAAACGTTTCCTCAATAAAGATACCCAAGAGTTGCACATGTGTCTAATTTATCAACATGTCGGTTCTCTGAACCATTCATCTACATGTGGAAAAAGACACTTATGTACAGTTCAGGACATTTATTAAAGGAAACGTTTCGCCACGAGTGGCTTCTTCAGTCCTAATACAGAGAAAACTAAGAAAACATTTATATATATAGTGGCAGGAGTCAGGCGAGACGATGTTGGACACCTCATGAAATTCAATGAAGCTAAACTAGTTATTAAAGAAGACGACTTAAGACGGAGAAAATGCATTGAAGCTGCACTAATTTCTGTCAGTAACACTATAAAGCAAAAATCCGGTAGTTACAGTATTTCAAAATTAATAAGCAAGAGGATATTACCCATCCTGGGAACTGGTGTTACTTGATGCCAGCAGGTCCCTCTCTTGCCTCACCTCCTTAGTTCCATTACTACTACTACTACTACTACTACTACTACTACTACTACTACTACTACTACCACCACCTCTACCCACGCGTCACCTCACCTGACTCCTGCCACTATATATATAAATGTTTTCTTAGTTTTCTCTGTATAGGACTGAAGAAGCCACTCGTGGCGAAACGTTTCCTTTAATAAATGTCCTGAACTGTACATAAGTGTCTTTTCCACATCTTGTCGGTTCACATCCATTCCTCA
>NC_069413.1:13834077-13853075 GCF_026875155.1 Cherax quadricarinatus | reverse complement strand
CGATAAGCATAGCTTGATTAAGATACTCAGCATGGATTCACAAGAGGCCGGTCTTGTCTAACTAATTTATTAACTTTCTTCAGTAAAGCTTTTGAGGCTGTTGACCACGATAAAGAATTTGATATTATTTACTTAGATTTTAGTAAGGCATTTGATAGAGTTCCGCACCAAAGACTGTTGAAGAAGTAGCAGCTCATGGCATTGGGGGAAGGGTGCTCTCGTGGATCGAATCATGGCTCACAGACAGGAAGCAAAGAGTGTCCATAAATGGGGTTAAATCCGAGTGGGGATCGGTAACAAGTGGCGTTCCACAGGGATCAGTCTTGGGCCCGTTGCTGTTTATAATATATATCAATGATCTTGATGAAGGAATTACTAGTGATATGAGCAAATTCGCCGATGACACGAAGATAGGTAGGATAATTGATTCGAACGTAGATGTTAGGGAACTTCAGGAGGATTTAGACAAACTCTGCTCTTGGTCAGAAATGTGGCAGATGCAGTTCAATGTAGATAAATGCAAGGTTCTGAAGCTCGGGAGTGTCCATATCCCTAGCACTTATAAGTTAAATAATGAAGATTGAGACACTTATGCAGCATATGGAAATCTTTATTCAGGAAACGTTTCGCCACACAGTGGCTTCATCAGTCCAATACAAAGAGGAAGGCGTAAGGAGAGGAGGAGAATGAGGTAATCAGTCCCTCAACCTGGAGTCGATGTGTTCAGTCCATCAATCTTGTAGAATGTACAGCATAGGGCCGTAGACGTGGCTTATATACTGTAGTGAGGTGACGTGAAGTAGATGGAGGCGGGGTCATAGTGGTACCATCCACTAGTCGAAGTAGGTCTTCGTCCAAAGGTTGAACAAGTGTTGAAGAATTCTTTGTAACAAGATCCCATGATGCTGCAGTGTCTGACAGTTGTGATGAATGGTTTGAAAAACCGACAAGTTGAAGATTGAGACACTTATGCAGCATATGGAAATCTTTATTCAGGAAACGTTTCGCCACACAGTGGCTTCATCAGTCCAATACAAAGAGGAAGGCGTAAGGAGAGGAGGAGAATGAGGTAATCAGTCCCTCAACCTGGAGTCGATGTGTTCAGTCTATCAATCTTGTAGAATGTACAGCATAGGGCCGTAGACGTGGCTATATACTGTAGTGAGGTGACGTGAAGTAGATGGAGGCGGGGTCATAGTGGTACCATCCACTAGTCGAAGTAGGTCTTCGTCCAAAGGTTGAACAAGTGTTGAAGAATTCTTTGTAACAAGATCCCATGATGCTGCAGTGTCTGACAGTTGTGATGAATGGTTTGAAAAACCGACAAGTTGAAGATTGAGACACTTATGCAGCATATGGAAATCTTTATTCAGGAAACGTTTCGCCACACAGTGGCTTCATCAGTCCAATACAAAGAGGAAGGCGTAAGGAGAGGAGGAGAATGAGGTAATCAGTCCCTCAACCTGGAGTCGATGTGTTCAGTCCATCAATCTTGTAGAATGTACAGCATAGGGCCGTAGACGTGGCTTATATACTGTAGTGAGGTGACGTGAAGTAGATGGAGGCGGGGTCATAGTGGTACCATCCACTAGTCGAAGTAGGTCTTCGTCCAAAGGTTGAACAAGTGTTGAAGAATTCTTTGTAACAAGATCCCATGATGCTGCAGTGTCTGACAGTTGTGATGAATGGTTTGAAAAACCGACAAGTTGATGACTGAGACACTTATGCAGCAATTTGGAAATCTTATATTCAGAGAACGTTTTCGCCTCACCGTGGCTTATCAGTCCAATACAAAGAGGAAGGCGTAAGGAGAGGAGGATGAATGAGGTAATCAGTGCCTCAACTGGAGTCGATGTGTTCGTCCATTAATCAATGTTGAAGATTTTGTAACAGCCATAGGGCAGTAGACGTTGCTTATATACTGTTGTGAGGAGACGTGAAGTAGATGGATGCGGGTCATAGTGGTACATCATAGTCGAAGTGGTTCTTCGTCCAAAGGTGAAGCAAGTGTTTGAAGAGATTCTTTGTAACAGTCCCATGATGTGCGTGTCTGACAGTTGTGATGAATGGTTTGAAAACCGACAATGAGATGGACACTATGCAGCATATGGAAATCTTTATTCAGGAACGTTTCGCCACAGTGGCTCATCATCCAATACAAAGAGAAGCGTAAGGTGAGGAGGAGAATTGTGTAATCAGTCCTTCAACCTGGAGTCGATGTTTCCGTCATTCAATCTTGTAGAATGTACAGCATAGGGCCGTTAGACGTGGTTTATATCATCGTAGTGAGGTGACGTGAAGTAGATGGAGGGGGGTCATAGTGGTCCATCACTGAGTCGAAGTAGGTCTTCGTCAAAGAGGTTGAACAAGTGTTGAAGAATTCTTTGTAACAAGATCCCATGATGTGCAGTGTCTGACAGTTGTGGAATGGTTTGAATAAACGATCAATGTTGAAGATTGTACACTTATGCAGCATATGGAAATCTTATTCAGGAACGTTTCGGACTACACAAGAGGTTTCAATCTTGTTCAATTACAAGACACTTGCGTACAGGAGGGAGGTAGAATGAGGTAATCAGTCCCTCAACCTGGAGTCGATGTGTACATTCTACAAGATTGATGGACTGAACACATCGACTCCAGGTTGAGGGACTGATTACCTCATTCTCCTCCTCTCCTTACGCCTTCCTCTTTGTATTGGACTGATGAAGCCACTGTGTGGCGAAACGTTTCCTGAATAAAGATTTCCATATGCTGCATAAGTGTCTCAATCTTCAACTTGTCGGTTTTTCAAACCATTCATCACAAGTTAAATAATGTAGAACTTAACCATACAGATTGCGAAAAGGACTTGGGGGTTATGGTAAGCAGCAACCTTAAACCAAGACAACAATGCCTAAGCGTACGTAATAAGGCAAATAGATTACTGGATAAAGATTTCCATATGCTGCATAAGTGTCTTAATCTTCAAGTGTAAGCAACAGAAGTCCAGAGGTCATACTGCAGCTTTATACATCATTAGTAAGGCCTCACCTAGATTATGCAGCTCAATTCTGGTCTCCATATTACAGAATGGACATAAATTCGTTAGAAAACATTCAGCGTAGGATGACTAAATTAATACATAGCATTAGAAATCTTCCTTATGAAGAAAGATTGAAGACTCTTAAGTTACATTCACTTGTTAGACGAAGAATGAGGGGAGACCTGATCGAAGTGTATAAGTGGAAGATAGGTATTAATAAAGGGGATATTAACAAGGTCTTGAGGATATCTCTCCAAGAGAGAACCCGCAGTAATGGATTTAAATTAGATAAGTTTAGATTTAGAAAGGACATAGGAAAGTATTGGTTTTGAAATAGGGTAGTTGATGAGTGGAACAGTCTACCTAGTTGGGTTATTGAGGCTAGGACTTTGGGTAGTTTCAAAATTAGGTTGGATAAATACATGAGTGGGAGGGGTTGGATTTGAGTGGGACTTGCACATCAGAGCTTATTTCTTGGGTAGCACTGAAAATTGGGTTGGTCAAATGTTTGTTAGTGGGATGAATTGTAAAGGACCTGCCAAGTATGGGCCAACAGGCCTCCTGCAGTGTTCCTCCTTTCTTATATTCTTATGTTCATATGTTACACTCACAACAACAACATGGTCTGGGTTACCACATGTACACTTACAACACAACAGGTGGGTTACCAACATAACTGACACTCACAACAACAACAACAACAACATGGTCTGGGTTACCAACATAACTGTTACATCACACAACAACAACAACAACAACATGGTCTGGGTTACCAACATAACTGTTACACTCACAACAACAACAACAACAACAACAACATGGTCTGGGTTACCAACATAACTGTTACACTCACAACAACAACAACAACATGGTCTGGGTTACCAACATAACTGTTACACTCACAACAACAACAACAACATGGTCAGGGTTACCAACATAACTGTTACACTCACAACAACAACAACAACAACATGGTCTGGGTTACCAACATAACTGTTACACTCACAACAACAACAACAACATGGTCTGGGTTACCAACATAACTGTTACACTCACAACAACAACAACATGGTCTGGGTTACCAACATAACTGTTACACTCACAACAACAACAACAACAACAACATGGTCTGGGTTACCAACATAACTGTTACACTCACAACAACAACAACATGGTCTGGGTTACCAACATAACTGTTACACTCACAACAACAACAACATGGTCTGGGTTACCAACATAACTGTTACACTCACAACAACAACAACAACATGGTCTGGGTTACCAACATAACTGTTACACTCACAACAACAACAACAACATGGTCTGGGTTACCAACATAACTGTTACATTCACTCAACTGTGAACACATTACCATCAGGCTCTCACTTCACATGTTTAGCTGTCTGACTCTTCTCCCTTACTGAAAACACATCAAAAATATATTAATAAAAATAAATAATAAATAAATAAATAATGTTACATAATAATAATACTATAATAATAATAACAGTAATTAAAAAATGATGAAAGAAATAAAATAATATTACAGCATATATAATATAATAATAAACAGTAATATAATACTGTTTACAATAAATAGTAAACAACTAATAATTTGAGAGTATGACCAGGCATTAATATAGAGGTTTAGAGCAGAGTCACACAACTGCCTGGCTCCACAACTCTGTCACAAGCCAGAGCAAACATGGGTTTAGGAGCAGGTACTCTGCCTTCCACCCTGCACAAGCCAGAGCAAACATGGGTTTTAGAGCAGGTCACTCCTTGCCTCTCACAACCTCAACAAGCAGAGCAACACATGGGTTTAGGCAGAGCACTACTGCCTTCACACTGCACAAGCCAGAGCAACATGGGTTTGAGCAGGTCATCTGCTCTCACACCTGCACAAGCCAGAGCAACATGGGTTATAGAGCAGGTCATCTGCCTCTCACACCTGCACAAGACAGTGGCAATGGGTTTAGAGCAGGTACTCCTCCTCTCACACAGCACAAGCCAGAGCAACATGGGTTTTAGAGCAGGTATACTGCCTTCACACCTGCACAAGCCAGAGCAACATGGTTTAGAGCAGGTAATCTGCTCTACACCTGCACAAGCCAGAGCAAAAAGGGTTTAGAGTCAGGTCACATACTGCTCTCACACCAGCACAAGCCACAGCAACATGGTGTTTAGAGCAGGTCACTAACTGCTCTACACCTGCACAAGCAAGCAAGCAACATGGGTTTAGAGCAGAGTCATCCTGCTCTCACACCTGCACAAGCACACAACAACATGGGTTGTACAGCAGGTCACTCCTGCTCTACACCCGCACAAGCCAGAGCAACATGGGTTTAGAGCAGGTCACTCCTGCCTCTCACACTGCACAAGCACAGCAACATGGTGGTTTACAAGCAGGTACTTTCTGCACTCTCACACCGCACAAGCCAGAGCAACATGGGTTTTAGAGCAGTCACTCCTGCACTCTCACACTGCACAAGCCACACAACATGGGTTTACGCAGGTCACTACTGCTTCACACCCGCACAAGCCAGAGCAACATGGGTTTAGCAGGTCACTCCTGCCTCTCACACTGCACAAGCCAGAGCAACATGGTTTCAGCAGGTCACTCCTGCCTTCACACCTGCACAAGCCAGAGCAACATGGGTTTACGCAGGTCCACTACTGCCTCTCACCCTGCACAAGCCAGAGCAACATGGTTTACAGCAGGTAACTCTGCCTCTACACTGCACAAGCCAGAGCAACATGGGTTTAACCAGATACTTTCCTCCTCACTAACACCGCACCATCACAGAGCAACATGGAGTTACAGCAGGTCACTCCTGCCTCTCACACCTGAACACACCAGAAATCATAGGGTTTACAGCAGGTCACTATTCTCAACCTACACAAAAAGCTCAGAGAAACATAGTTTAGAGCAGGTCACTCCTGCCTGCTCACACTGCAACAACCAAGAGCAAATGGGTTTAACAGCAGGTCACTCTGCCTCATCACACCTGCACAACCCAGAGCACATGGTTTAGAGCAGGTCACTCCTGCCTCTCACACCTGCACAACCAGAGCAACATGGGTTTACAGCAGGTCACTCCTGCCTCTCACACCTGCACAAGCCAGAGCAACATGGGTTTAGAGCAGGTCACTCTGCCTCTCACACCTGCACAAGCCAGAGCAACATGGGTTTACAGCAGGTCACTCCTGCCTCTCACACCTGCACAAGCCAGAGCAACATGGGTTTACAGCAGGTCACTCCTGCCTCTCACACCTGCACAAGCCAGAGCAACATGGGTTTACAGCAGGTCACTCCTGCCTCTCACACCTGCACAAGCCAGAGCAACATGGGTTTACAGCAGGTCACTCCTGCCTCTCACACCTGCACAAGCCAGAGCAACATGGGTTTACAGCAGGTCACTCCTGCCTCTCACACCTGCACAAGCCAGAGCAACATGGGTTTACAGCAGGTCACTCCTGCCTCTCACACCTGCACAAGCCAGAGCAACATGGGTTTACAGCAGGTCACTCCTGCCTCTCACACCTGCACAAGCCAGAGCAACATGGGTTTACAGCAGGTCACTCCTGCCTCTCACACCTGCACAAGCCAGAGCAACATGGGTTTACAGCAGGTCACTCCTTGCCTCTCACACCTGCACAAGCCAGAGCAACATGGGTTTACAGCAGGTCACTCCTGCCTCTCACACCGCACAAGCCAGAGCAACATGGGTTTACAGCAGGTCACTCCTGCCTCTCACACCGCACAACCCAGAGCAACATGGGTTTACAGCAGGTCACTCCTGCCTCTCACACCTGCACAAGCCAGAGCAACATGGGTTTACAGCAGGTCACTCCTGCCTCTCACACCTGCACAAGCCAGAGCACATGGGTTTACAGCAGGCCACTCCTGCCTCTCACACCTGCACAAGCCAGAGCAACATGGGTTTACAGCAGGTCACTCCTGCCTCTCACACCTGCACAAAACCAGAGCAACATGGGTTTACAGCAGGTCACTCCTGCCTCTCACACCTGCACAAGCCAGAGCAACATGGGTTTACAGCAGGTCACTCCTGCCTCTCACACCTGCACAAGCCAGAGCAACATGGGTTTACAGCAGGTCACTCCTGCCTCTCACACCTGCACAACCAGAGCAACATGGGTTTACAGCAGGTCACTCCTGCCTCTCACACCCGCACAAGCCAGAGCAACATGGGTTTACAGCAGGTCACTCCTGCCTCTCACACCCGCACAAGCCAGAGCAACATGGGTTTACAGCAGGTCACTCCTGCCTCTCACACCCGCACAAGCCAGAGCAACATGGGTTTACAGCAGGTCATCCTGCCTCTCACACCTGCACAAGCCAGAGCAACATGGGTTTACAGCAGGTCCACTCCTGCCTCTCACACCTGCACAAGCCAGAGCAACATGGGTTTACAGCAGGTCACTCCTGCCTCTCACACCTGCACAAGCCAGAGCAACATGGGTTTACAGCAGGTCACTCCTGCCTCTCACACCTGCACAAGCCAGAGCAACATGGGTTTACAGCAGGTCACTCCTGCCTCTCACACCTGCACAAGCCAGAGCAACATGGGTTTACAGCAGGCCACTCCTGCCTCTCACACCGCACAAGCCAGAGCAACATGGGTTTACAGCAGGTCACTCCTGCCTCTCACACCTGCACAACCAGAGCAACATGGGTTTACAGCAGGTCACTCCTGCCTCTCACATCTGCACAAGCCAGAGCAACATGGGTTTACAGCAGGTCACTCCTGCCTCTCACACCTGCACAAGCCAGAGCAACATGGGTTTACAGCAGGTCACTCCTGCCTCTCACACCTGCACAACCCAGAGCAACATGGGTTTACAGCAGGTCACTCCTGCCTCTCACACCTGCACAAGCCAGAGCAACATGGGTTTAAGCAGGTCACTCCTGCCTCTCACACCGCACAAGCCAGAGCAACATGGGTTTACAGCAGGTCACTCCTGCCTCTCACACCGCACAAGCCAGAGCAACATGGGTTTACAGCAGGTCACTCCTGCCTCTCACACCTGCACAAGCCAGAGCAACATGGGTTTACAGCAGACCACTCCTGCTCTCACACCTGCACAAGCCAGAGCAACATGGGTTTACAGCAGGTCACTCCTGCCTCTCACACCTGCACAAGCCAGAGCAACATGGGTTTACAGCAGGTCACTCCTGCCTCTCACACCTGCACAAGCCAGAGCAACATGGGTTTACAGCAGGTCACTCCTGCCTCTCACACCTGCACAAGCCAGAGCAACATGGGTTTAGAGCAGGTCACTCCTGCCTCTCACACCTGCACAAGCCAGAGCAACATGGGTTTACAGCAGGTCACTCCTGCCTCTCACACCCGCACAAGCCAGAGCAACATGGGTTTAGAGCAGGTCACTCCTGCCTCTCACACCTGCACAAGCCAGAGCAACATGGGTTTACAGCAGGTCACTCCTGCCTCTCACACCTGCACAAGCCAGAGCAACATGGGTTTACAGCAGGTCACTCCTGCCTCTCACACCTGCACAAGCCAGAGCAAACATGGGTTTACAGCAGGCACTCCTGCCTCTCACACCTGCACAAGCCAGAGCAACATGGGTTTACAGCAGACCACTCCTGCCTCTCACACCTGCACAAGCCAGAGCAACATGGGTTTACAGCAGGTCACTCCTGCCTCTCACACCTGCCACAACCCAGAGCAACATGGGTTTACAGCAGGTCACTCCTGCCTCTCACACCTGCACAACCAGAGCAACATGGGTTTACAGCAGGTCACTCCTGCCTCTCACACCGCACAAGCCAGAGCAACATGGGTTTAAGCAGGTCACTCCTGCCTCTCACACCTGCACAAGCCAGAGCAACATGGGTTTAAGCAGGTCACTCCTGCCTCTCACACTGCACAAGCAGAGCAACTGGGTTACAGCAGGTCACTCCTGCCTCTCACACCCGCACAAGCCAGAGCAAAATGGGTTTACAGCAGGCCACTCCTGCCTCTCACACCTGCACAAGCCAGAGAAAACATGGGTTTACAGCAGGCCACTCCTGCCTCTCACACCTGCACAAGCCAGAGCAACATGGGTTTACAGCAGACCACTCCTGCCTCTCACACCTGCCAAGCCAGAGCAACGGGGTTTACAGCAGGTCACTCCTGCCTCTCACACCTGCACAAGCCAGAGCAACAGGGTTTACAGCAGGCCACTCCTGCCTCTCACACTGCACAAGCCAGAGCAACATGGGTTTACAGCAGGCCACTCCTGCCTCTCACACCTGCACAAGCCAGAGCAACATGGGTTTACAGCAGACCACTCCTGCCTCTCACACCTGCACAAGCCAGAGCAACATGGGTTACAGCAGGTCACTCCTGCCTCTCACACCTGCAAAAAGCCATAGCAACATGGGTTTACAGCGGGCCCACTCCTGCCTCTCACACCTGCCCCCAAGCCAGAGCAACATGGGGTTTACGCAGGCCACTCTGCCTCTCACACCTGCAAAAGCCAGAGCAACATGGGTTTACAGCAGGTCACTCCTGGCTCTCACACCTGCACAGCCAGAGCAACATGGGTTTACAGCAGGCCACTCCTGCCTCTCACACCTGCACAAGCCAGGCAACATGGGTTTCAGCAGGCCACTCCTGCCTCTCACACCTGCACAAGCCAGAGCAACATGGGTTTACGCAGGCCACTCCTGCCTCTCCACCTGCACAAGCCAGAGCAACATGGGTTTACAGCAGACCACTCCTGCCTCTCACACCTGCACAAGGCCAGAGCAACAGGGGTTTACAGCAGGTCACTCCTGCCTCTCAACCTGCAAAAAGCCAGAGCAACATGGGTTTACAGCAGGTCACTCCTGTCTCTCACACCTGCACAAGCCAGAGCAACATGG
Organism: Cherax quadricarinatus; assembly: GCF_026875155.1. Taxonomy (NCBI): domain Eukaryota; kingdom Metazoa; phylum Arthropoda; class Malacostraca; order Decapoda; family Parastacidae; genus Cherax; species Cherax quadricarinatus. The sequence goes on along the minus strand of NC_069413.1, from coordinate 13,843,155 downwards.
GTATACAGCAGGTCACTCTTGCCTCTCACACCTGCACAAGCCAGAGCAACATGGGTTTACAGCGGGTTTCACCCCTGCCTCCCCAACACCTGCACAGCCAGAGTACATGGGTTTACAACAGGTCACTCCTGCTCTCACACCCGCACAAGCCAGAGCAACATGGGTTTACAGCAGGTCACCCCTGCCTTCACACCCGCACAAGCCAGAGCAACATGGGTTTACAGCAGGTCACTCCTGCCTCTCACACCTGCACAAGCCAGAGCAACATGGGTTTACAGCAGGTCACTCCTGCCTCTCACACCTGCACAAGCCAGAGCAACATGGGTTTACAGCAGGTCACTCCTGACTCTCACACCTGCACAAGCCACAGCAACATGGGTTTAGAGCAGGTCACTCCTGCCTCTCACACCTGCACAAGCCAGAGCAACATGGGTTTACAGCAGGTCGCTCCTGCCTCTCACACCCGCACAAGCCAGAGCAACATGGGTTTACAGCAGGTCACTCCTGCCTCTCACACCTGCACAAGCCAGAGCAACATGGGTTTACAGCAGGTCACTCCTGCTCTCACACCTGCACAAGCCAGAGCAACATGGGTTTACAGCAGGTCACTCCTGCCTCTCACACCTGCACAAGCCAGAACAACTTGGGTTTACAGCAGGTCACTCCTGCCTCTCACACCCGCACAAGCCAGAGCAACATGGGTTTACAGCAGGTCACTCCTGCCTCTCACACCTGCACAAGCCAGAACAACTTGGGTTTACAACAGGTCACTCCTGCCTCTCACACCTGCACAAGCCAGAGCAACATGGGTTTACAGTAGGTCACTCCTGCCTCTCACACCTGCACAAGTCAGAGCAACATGGGTTTACAGCACGTCACTCCTACCTCTCACACCTGCACAAGCCAGAGCAACATGAGTTTACAGCAGGTCACTCCTGCCTCTCACACCTGCACAAGCCAGAGCAACATGGGTTTACAACAGGTCGATCCTGGCTCTCACACCTGTACAAGCCAGAGCAACATGGGTTTACACCAGGTCACTCCTGCCCCTCACACCTGCACAAGCCAGAGCAACATGGGTTTACAGCAGGTCACTCCTGCCTCTCACACCTGCACAAGCCACAGCAACATAGGTTTACAGCATTTCGCTCCTGCCTCTCACACCTGCACAAGCCAGAGCAACATGGGTTTACAGCAGGTCGCTCCTGCCTCTCACACCTGCACAAGCCAGAGCAACATGGGTTTACAGTAGGTCACCCCTGCCTCTCACACCCGCACAAGCCAGAGCAACACGGGTTTACAGCAGGCCACTCCTGCTCTCACACCTGCACAAGCCAGAGCAACATGGGTTTACAGCAGGCCACTCCTGCTCTCACACCCGCACAAGCCAGAGCAACATGGGTTTACAGCAGGCCACTCCTGCTCTCACACCTGCACAAGCCAGAGCAACATGGGTTTACAGCAGGCCACTCCTGCTCTCACACCTGCACAAGCCAGAGCAACATGGGTTTACAGCCGGTCGCTCCTGCCTCTCACACCTGCACAAGCCAGAGCAACTTGGGTTTACAGCAGGTCACTCCTGCCTCTCACACCTGCACAAGCCAGAGCAACATGGGTTTACAGCCGGTCGTTCCTGCCTCTCACACCTGCACAAGCCAGAGCAGGTCACTCCTGCCTCTCACACCTGCACAAGCCAGAGTAACATGGGTTTACAGCAGGTCACTCCTGCCTCTCACACCTGCACAAGCCAGACCAACATGGGTTTACAGCAGGTCACTCTTGCCTCTCACACCTGCACAAGCCAGAGCAACATGGGTTTACAGCAGTTCAATCCTGCCTCTCACACCTGCACAAGCCAGAGCAACATGGGTTTACAGCAGGTCGCTCCTGCCTCTCACACCTGCCCAAGCCAGAGCAACATGGGTTTACAGCAGGTCGCTCCCTCCAGCAGCCTGAGTGCTGATCCATGATCCCTGCTTGTACAGATTCGCTCCAGCAGCCTGAGTGCTGATCCATGATCCCTGCCTGTACAGATTCCTTCCAGCAGCCTGAGTGCTGATCCATGATCCCTGACTGTACAGATTCCCTCCATTAACCTGAGTGCTGATCCATGATCCATGCCTGTACAGATTCCCTCCAGTAGCCTGAGTGCTGATCCATGATCCCTGCCTGTACAGATTCCCTCCATAGGCTGAGTGCTGATTCATGATCCCTCCCTGTGCAGATTCCTTCCAGCAGCCTGGTTTGATCCATGACCCCTGCCTGTACAGATCCCCCGTTAGTCTGAGTGTGACCCATGATCCCAGCCTGTACTGATTCCCTCCATTAGCCTGAGTGCTGATCCATGATCCTGCCTGTACAGATTCCCTCCAGCAGCCTGAGTGTGATCCAGGGATCCCTGCCTTACAGATCCCCTCCATTAGCCTGAGTGCTGATCATGATCCCTGGCTTGTACAGATCCCTCCAGTAGCCTGAGTGCTGACCCATGACCCCTGCCTGTACAGATTTCTTCCAGTAAGCCTGAGTGCTGATCCAGGATCCCTGCTTGTTACAGATTCGCACCAGCAGCTGAGTGTGATCACATATCCTGCCTGTACAGATGCCCTCCAGTAGGCCTGGTGTTGATCCAGGTCACCTGCCTGTACAGTTCCCTTCCAGCAGCCTGAGTGGGTTAGCCAGATCCTGCCTGTACAGATACCCTCCATTAGCCTGAGATGTGATCCATGAGTCCCTGCCTGTACAGATTTCCTCCATTAGCCAGAGCTGGTTCATGATCCCTGCCTGTACAGATTCCCCCATTAGCCGAGGCTGATTCCATGATCCCTGCCTGTACAGTCCTCCAGTAGCCAGCAAATGGAGTGCTGATCCATGATCCTACCTGTACAATTCCCTCGCAGCAGCCTAGTGCTGACATGATCCCTACCTTACAATTCCCTCCACGCCAAGCCAGAGCGCATGGATTCCATGATCCCTGCCTGTACGATTCCTTCCATTAGCCTGAGTGTGGACCATGATCCTTGCCTGTACAGATCCTCCAGTAGCCTGAGTGCTGATCCATGGATCCTTGCTGTACAAATTCCCTCCAGCAGCCTGAGCGACTGATCTTGATCCTCTGCCTGTACACATTCCCCAGCAGCCTGAGTGCTGATCCATGACTCCTGCCTGTCAATTCCTCCATTAGCCTGAGTGCTGATCCATGATCCCTGCCTGTACAGTTCCATCCATTAGCCTGAGTGCTGATCATGATCCCTGCCTGCTACAGATTCCTCCAATAGCCTGAGTGTGATCCATGATCACTGCCTGTACAGATTCCCTCCATTAGCCTGAGTGCTGATCCAGTATCCCTGCCTGTACAGATTCCCTCCAGTACCTGGTGTATCCAGATCCTGCTCGTACAATTCCACCAAGCAGCTTGAGGTTGTGATCCAGACCCTGCCTGTACAAATTCCTGCAGCAGCCTGAGTGCTGTACCATGATCCTGCCTTCACAGATTCCCTCCAGTAGCCTGAGGTGGTATCAGCATGATCCCTGCCTGTACAATTCCTCAGTAGAGAGTGCTGATTCATGATCCTGCCTGCTACAAATTCCTCCAGCAGCCTGGAGTTGTGATCATGATCCCTGCCTGTACAATTCCCTCACAGCCTGAGTGCTGATCCATGTCCCTGCCTGCTTACAGTCCCTCCATAGCCTGAGTGGCTGATCCATGAGTCCCTGCCTGTACACGATTCCTCATTACAACTGAGTGTTGACCATGTCCCTGCCTGTACAAATTCCTCCAGCAGCCTGGAGTGCTGATCCATGATCCACTGCCAAGTACAGATTCCCTCATTAGATTGGTTGACTGATCCATGATCCCTGCCTGTACAGATTCCCTCCATTAGCCTGAGTGCTGACCATGATCCCTCCTGTACCAGATTCCTCCCAGTAGCATGGGTGTTATCCATGATCCCTGCCTGTACAGCATTCCCTCCACCAGCCTGAGTGTGATCCATGATCCCTGCCTGTACAAATTCCTCCAGCCAGCCTGAGTCTTGATCATGTCCCTGCTTGTACCCAGATTCCCTCACAGCCTGAAGTGGTTTTACCATGATCCCTGCCTGTACAAATTCCCCCCAGCAGCCTGGTGCTGTTCCATGATCCCTGCCTGTACGATTCCCTCCAGCAGCCTGAGTTGTCTGACCATGATCCCTGCTGTCAACTTCCCTCAAGCAGCATGAGTGCTGACCAGATCCCTGCCTGTACAAATTCCCTCCATTAGCCTGGTGCTGATCCTGACCCTGCCTGTACAGATTCCTCCAGTAGCCTGAGTGCTTGACTACAGTCCCTGCCTTACAGATTCCCTCACAGCTTGAGTGCTGATCCATGTTCCTGCATGTCACGACTCCTCTCACACCCGCCAGAGTGCTGTTCCATGATCCCTGCCTGTACAGATTCCCCCAGAGCCTGAGTGTGACCCATGGACCCTGCCTGTCAAATCCTCCTCCAGCAGCCTGAGTGTTGATCCATGTCCCTGCCTGTAACAAATTCCCCACATGGTAGCAGAGTGTGATCCTGCTCCAACTGCCTGTGACATATTTTCTTCAGTAGCCTGAGTGCTGATCCATGATCCCTGCCTGTACAAATTTCCCTACTAGCCGTCATGCTGATCCATATCCTGCCCAGATACATATTTCTGCCAGGTAGCCTGTTGCTGATCCATGATGCCCTGCTTGTACAGAGTCACTCCTGCAGCCTGAGCTGCAATCCATGAATCCTGCCTGTTACAGATTCCCTCCAGTAGCCTGAGTGTGTCCATGTATCCTGCCTGTGCAGATTCCTCCAGCAGCACTGGAGTGCTTGAATCCATGATCCTGCCTTACAGATTCCCTCCATTAGCCAAGAGTTGCTGATCATGATCCTGTCTTTACAAACCTCATTAGCCTGAGTGCTGATCATGATCCCTGACCTGTACAGATTCCTCACATTAGCCTGAGTTGTGATCATGATCCCTGCCTTACAGTTCCACCAGTAGCCATGAGTGTGATCCATGATCTGGCCTGTACAACATTCCCTCCAACAGGCACTGGTGCTGATCCATGATCCCTGCCTGTACGAAACCTCATTAAGCCTGAGTGCTGATTTCCATGTACTCCTGCCTTCACGACAACCCTGCCATAGCTTAGCTGATCCTGATCCTGCCTGTACAGTTCCCTCCATTAGCCTGATGCTGATCCATGAGTCCCTGCCTGTACAGATCCCTCAATAGCCTGAGATGCTGATTCCATGATCCCTGCCTGTACAGATTCCCCAGTAGCCTGAGAGCAACAGTACATGAGCCACTCCTGTTACAATCACCTCCAGCAGCACTGGTGTGATTCATGGATCCCTGCCTGTACAAATTCCACCCGCAGCCTGAGTGCAGATCATGGATCCCTGCCTGTCAGATTCCTCCATTAGCCTAGTGCTGATCCATGATCCACTGCCTGTACAGATCCCAAGCCAGTAGCATGAGTGCTGATCCTTATCCCTGCCCTGTCCAAATTCCCTCACAGCCAGAGCCTGACTGCTATCCATGATCCCTGCCTTACAATCCCTCCAAGCAGCCTTTCAGTGTCTGATCCATGATCCCTGCCTGTACAGATTCCCTCCATTAGCCGGAGTGGCTGATACATGCATCCCTGCCTGTACGATTCCCCCCATTAGCTGAGTGTGATCATGAGTCCTTGCCTGTACAATCCTTCAAAGCAGCCTGGTTGCTGTCATGATCCTGCCTGCACGATCCCTCCATTACATTGAGAGCTGATTCCATGAGGTCCCTGCCTGTACAGATTCCCTCCAAGCCGAGTGCTGAACCATGATCTAAGCACCTGTACGCTTCCCTTCATTAGCCTGAGGTGCTGATCCATGATCCCTGCTGTACAAATTCGCTCCAGCAGCCTGAGTGCTGATCCATGATCCCTGCCTGTACAGATTCCCTCCAGCAGCCTGAGTGCTGATCCATGATCCCTGCCTGTACAAATTCCCTCCAGCAGCCTGAGTGCTGATCCACGATCCCTGCCTGTATAAATTCCCTCCAGCAGTCTGAGTGCTGATCCATGATCCCTGCCTGTACAGATTCCCTCCAGTAGCTGAGTGCTGATCCATGATCCCTGCCTGTACAGATTCCTCCAGCAGCCTGAGTGCTGATCCATGATCCCTGCCTGTACAGATTCCCTCCAGTTAGCTGAGTGCTGATCCATGATCCCTGCCTGTACAAATTCCCTCCATTAGCCTGAGTGCTGATCCATGATCCCTGCCTGTACAGATTCCCTCCATTAGCCTGAGTGCTGATCCATGATCCCTGCCTGTACAGATTCCCTCCATTAGCCTGAGTGCTGATCCATGATCCCTGCCTGTACAGATTCCCTCCAGTAGCCTGAGTGCTGATCCATGATCCCGGCCTGTACAAATTCCCTCCAGCAACCTGAGTGCTGATCCATGATCCCTGCCTATACAAATTCCCTCCAGCAGCCTGAGTGCTGATCCATGATCCCTGCCTGTACAAATTCCCTCCAGCAGCCTGAGTGCTGATCCATGATTCCCTGCCTGTACAGATTCCCTCCATTAGCCTGAGTGCTGATCCATGATCCCTGCCTGTACAAATTCCATCAAGCAGCCTGAGTGCTGATCCATGATCCCTGCCTGCACAGATTCCCTCCATTAGCCTGAGTGCTGATCCATGATCTCTGCCTGTACAGATTCCCTTCATTAGCCTGAGTGCTGATCCATGATCCCTGCCTGTACAAATTCCCTCTAGCAGCCTGAGTGCTGATCCATGATCCCTGCCTGTACAGATTCCCTCCAGCAGCCTGAGTGCTGATCCATGATCCCTGCCTGTACAAATTCCCTCGAGCAGCCTGAGTGCTGATCCATGATCCCTGCCTGTACAGATTCCCTCCAGCAGCCTGAGTGCTGATCCACGATCCCTGCCTGTACAAATTCCCTCCAGCAGTCTGAGTGCTGATCCATGATCCTTGCCTGTACAGATTCCCTCCAGCAGCCTGAGTGCTGATCCATGATCCCTGCCTGTACAAATTCCCTCCAGCAGCCTGAGTGCTGATCCATGATCCCTGCCTGTATAAACTCCCTCTAGCAGCCTGAGTGCTGATCCATGATCCCTGCCTGTACAGATTCCCTCCAGCAGCCTGAGTGCTGATCCATGATCCCTGCCTGTACAAATTCCCTCCATCAGCCTGAGTGCTGATCAATGATCCCTGCCTGTACAGATTCCCTCCAGCAGCCTGAGTGCTGATCAATGATCCCTGCCTGTACAGATTCCCTGCAGTAGCCTGAGTGCTGATCCATGATCCCTGCCTGTACAAATTCCCTCCAGTAGCCTGAGTGCTGATCCATGATCCCTGCCTGTACAAATTCCCTCCAGTAGCATGAGTGCTGATCCATGATCCCTGCCTGTACAGATTCCCTCCAGCAGCCTGAGTGCTGATCCATGATCCCTGCCTGTACAAATTCCCTCCTGTAGCATGAGTGCTGATCCATGATCCCTGCCTGTACAAATTCCCTCCAGCAGCCTGAGTGCTGATCCATGATCCCTGCATGTACAAATTCCCTCCATTAGCCTGAGTGCTGATCCATGATCCCTGCCTGTACAGATTCCCTCCAGCAGCCTGAGTGCTGATCCATGATCCCTGCCTGTACAGATTCCCTCCAGCAGCCTGAGTGCTGATCCATGATCCCTGCCTGTACAGATTCCCTCCAGCAGCCTGAGTGCTGATCCCTGAAACAATCTCCAGGAAACTGACTCTGAATTAACGAAAATCGACACACGTCTAACGTTTTAAATATAATATTTAGACTCCCCTTAGCTCACCAGCAGCTTTATCGAGCTTTGTAAAGCTTACTGTGTTGATATACATATATAAACATTACTGTATATGGTGAGCTGACCTCTACTGGGGGACAAAACTTGAAAACAATATAAACAATAAAGCCAACAATATAAACAATAAAGCCAACAATATAAACAATAAAGCCAACAATATAAACAATAAAGCCAACAATATAAACAATAAAGCCAACAATATAAACAATAAGCCAACAATATAAACAATAAAGCCAACAATATAACAATAAAGCCAACAATATAAACAATAAAGCCAACAATATAAACAATAAAGCCAACAATATAAACAATAAAGTCAACAATATAAACAATAAAGCCAACAATATAAACAATAAAGCCAACAATATAAACAATAAAGCCAACAATATAAACAATAAAGCCAACAATATAATAACACTTTAATAACCCTGCATGATGCCTCTCTCTCACACCTCATCACAATAATAACCCTGCATGATGCCTCTCTCTCACACATCATCACAATAATAACCCTGCATGATGCCTCTCTCACACCTCATCACAATAATAACCCTGCATGATGCCTCTCTCTCACACATCATCACAATAATAACCCTGCATGATGCCTCTCTCTCACACATCATCACAATAATAACCCTGCATGATGCCTCTCTCTCACACATCATCACAATAATAACCCTGCATGATGCCTCTCTCACACCTCATCACAATAATAACCCTGCATGATGCCTCTCTCACACCTCATCACAATAATAACCCTGCATGATGCCTCTCTCTCACACATCATCACAATAATAACCCTGCATGATGCTCTCTCCTCTCACACCATCCATCACAATAATAACCCTGCATGATGCCTCTCTCACACCTCATCACAATAATAACCCTGCATGATGCCTCTCTCTCACACCTCATCACAATAATAACCCTGCATGATGCCTCTCTCTCACACCTCATCACAATAATAACCCTGCATGATGCCTCTCTCACACCTCATCACAATAATAACCCTGCATGATGCCCCTCTCACACCTCATCACAATAATAACCCTGCATGATGCCCTCTCTCACACACCTCATCACAATAATAACCCTGCATGATGCCTCTCTCACACACTCATCAACATAATAACCCTGCATGATGCCCTCTCTCACACATCCATCACAATAATAACCCTGCATGATGCCTCTCACACACCTCATCACAATAATAACCCTGC
>NC_069413.1:13813806-13833577 GCF_026875155.1 Cherax quadricarinatus | reverse complement strand
CTCCCCCCACATTTACACCAAAGCGGGTATCTCTCCACATTTTACACCAAACAGCAGTATACCTCCACACTCTACACCAACAGGCAGGTATACTCCCCACACTCTACACCAACAGGCAGGTATACTCTCCACACTCTACACCAACAGGCAGGTATACTCTCCACACTCTACACCAACAGGCAGGTATACTCTCCACCTATTCCGTGTGCCTTAAGTTTCCTCAATAGCCTCTGATGTGGAACTCTATCAAAAGCCTTGCTGAAGTCCATATACACAATATCATATTCAATACCACAATCTACCTCCTCAAATACCTTAGTGAAGAAGGCTAGTAAATTCGTAAGACAGGAACGCCCCTATGTAAAACCGTGCTGAGATTCATTAATCGGTCTATGCCTTTCGAGATGCCGGCGAGCTGGCCGGCAAAATAAATGCTTCGTGTTCTTTGATGAAAAGAACAAATACTAGCGGTGGGGGTTTGTAAAAGGGATCCGGGACAAGATACAGAAAGAGATGCCGGGCTCGTCTCGATGCCAGAATTATTTGTAAATCTTGTATGACCAATATGCAGTAATGCGAAAACATTTTCCCCCAAAACGACAGAGATGAAAAGAAATCATCTAAGAAAGTAACTCTGGTTTGATTACGACTGCTTTCCGCAAGATTTTGGCCCCAATAAAATTTCTATGAATACCTAATGACCTGACCATCTTTTGTAACTTCTAGAGATAAATAGATTTTGTGCAGTGGAACGTGCAGAGGAGTTTACAAGATCAATGCAATGGCCAGCAATAACCAGGATCCCAACGGAGAAGGATATCATTATCATTGCTGAAGAGGTGACACAGCCACTGTTGAATACGAATGACGATGGGATGCGAGGGGTCAATTATTGAACAGCCGGAAAGTCAAACACTGCAACAAAATAAGATGTATTTAGATAATTAGCGTGAAAGAACACAGCAATATTTGCATATTACTCTGATGTGAAAAAACAAATCCAATTAAGCAAGCTTCTCCTATCACACTATCTTGAAAAATAGCTGCATATCCCTCGCCTTCAAAGAATTTATAGCCATCTATGAACGTAAGTGTAACTGAAAACTGGAAGGAAGTCCATAGCAGTGATTTCAGACTAACATGGAAAGGATGAGAACATATTAGAATCATTGTGAAGGGTTACTCAGCCCTGTAACAACTTCAGACAGTATTAAATCATGCTGGCTCCTCCTCAGGAAAATTAATGAATAGAAAAGAAATAATAATTCACAAAGATAAACACTATTTATTAAATCAAAACATAAAACAAAAAAACATAAAAAGGAATATCCTTTTTGAAAGAAAAATGAAAATGAAAATGAATAAAATAACATTTGAACTCAACCCCAATTTAAAAAGCATTAAGGCCTTTTAAGTCAATAGCAAGTCTATTTTGAATTTTTTCCTCCTTTTTAACCATAAATACTGGGAACAATAGAAGAACTGAAGGTTAAAAGATCTTTATTTTTTAATAATTTGTCTCCCTTTTCTCTTTCAAATGAAACCCTAAGGTAAACTGGAATTGGGTAAAAATTTTTTCTTTTGATGGGAAATTGGGTCCATCACTAATCAATCTTATGGACTACCGTGGGGGGTAACACCTGAAATATCAGTAAAAAACCCCTAAAAAAGTTACTCTTACATGAAGTAGTTTCATGCCCTTTTTATGGTCATCCAAAATTCTTTAAATTTTAAATGTTGGTTGCACCCGAGGGGCAAGAGTCCCCAACCCATGTTTTTCTTCATCATAGCCCTAATTTTTTAAAAGGTGTCTTTTAACGCAAAATTTTACATTTTTCCCCTTTTCTTATCAAGTTCGTGTGGAAAAACAAAGTAAAAAGTTTTTTAAGGGGATTTAACCAAATTTTCCCTTTGGGTTAAATTTTTTAAAGGGATTTTTGATATGAAAAAAAGCTTAGGTTTCCCCCCTTGACTTCAAATGAGGTAGTCAACTTTCCCACAAATTTTTAAAACTTTTATATGGACCTTTCCATGCACAAATAATTTATTTGACTTTGAAAAAGGCAAAAGTACAAGAACTTCTTTCCCCTGGGTTTAAAAAATTCTCCTCTGACTTTTGGAGTAAAATGGGTTTTTTGAAACGGTCCATTGACAATTTTTGGGGTTTTTCGAACTATTTCAGAGGTCTCCTCAAGTTTGGATCTAAGGTAAAGGAGAAACGGGTAAAAACAAAACCTCGGGTTTTTTAAAACCCATCATTCAAAAGTCTGAAGGAAAACAGGGGACCCCCGGGTTTGCCCAAATATAGGGGAAAAGTTAAAAAGGTTTAAAAAACCCCCCAAAAGTCACGGGGAACTTCCCTCTTTGGCAAAAAAAGCCAGGGTGGGGGTAAACGATCCCAAACCCCTTGGGTTTAAGGGGAAAGAAAATTTTCCCCTTTAAAAGGGACTTAGAATCAAAATGCGGGCCCGCTCAATCCCCCATTACAAGCGGGTTTATGGGGTGTTGTGAAAGGGGCTTCACCCCCAGAATTTGGGTAAGATTTGGGCTTTAAAGTCAGAAGGGGAATTTGGGTTTCCCAGGGTCAAAAAAAATTTTTTCTCTGGGAATGCCCACCTGGAGAAATGGACAAAAGGGCTTCACCCACCCCCCTTGTATATTATGGTCTTTAAGGGTAGGCTTAAAGGAAACTCGAAGCATAAAAAACCAATTTAATATAAACCCCTTAATTCCCCCCAGATAAAAAGTGGAGATAAAGGACCAACGATTCAATAGCTACTTTTTAAAACCCGGTACCGGTAAAAAAAGGGAAATTTGACCATAGGTATTTTTCCGCCGGACCTCGGGAGGATGAAAAGTTGGCAAATTTTTAACCAACGATCTAAAAATAGTTTTTTAAACATCTAGACTTTTTTGGGCCCAAAAATGGGTTTTCCCAAATTTAAAAATTTAAAGTTTTACAAAGGGCCGAAAATGTCCGGCCACGGCAGGTCATGACCCATTTTTAAGAACAGCCCTTTTTTTTCCAAATAAATTTGGGAAAACAACTAAGAGGGAATAGCCCAATCTCTTTTAAATTTTTAAAATTTAAATACTGATTTTAAACAAGATACCTTTTATATTTTAAAATTTAAATAAAAAAATTTTTTCCCTTTGGAAAACTTGATTTTTTTTTAGCGGCTTTTATGGCAATTCTGAAAGAGGGGCAATTAAAACGTTTTTAAATTGACAAGGATTTTCCTTCGATTGTTAAAGGCTTAAAGTCGGGGAAAAAATAAAAGGGAAATGGCATAGGAAAAGGGCCTGGGTTTTGGTCTGAGCCCTATCAAGACATTTAGGGGTAAAAGGAGGTGACTCTTCACTTTCATCAACAAGTAAAACCCGGTGACCCTACTTTTCCCTCGCTTTTGAGATTATCATCCCCGGGTTTTTAATCACACAAATCTCGGCGAGACTTTTGTCTCATTTTAACTTTCGGGGGGGGCTTTTCTGACTCTACAGGAAGAAAAACTGAAACATTTTGTCCTCTTTGGTGATGAAAATTTAAACCTCAGAAAAAAGAAGGCACCCTTTCATTACCAATTAGAAACGGAAAAAAGAAGTGATGGGACCCAAAAAAACGGTTTTTCAAAACCAACCTTTTAAAACCCAAAAATTTTAGACCTAAAGAAAACAACATTAGAAAAGTGCCTTTTAGGGCCCCAAAGTAGCCCTGAAAGTATAAAAGGGGAAAATGATTTTTTCTTTAATTTTAGGAAACACTTATCAAAAATAAACCTACACTTTGTCATCCTTTGTCTCGTAAAAGGGGTAGATACATTAAGTCCATTAACCGTTCCTGAAAAAGAAGGGGCTTGGTCTTTTACAGTTTTTAAACATTTTTCCAATTTTTTTTGGAACCTTTCTTAAAAGGGAAACAATCTGGACTTTTTTTCCCCCTTAAAACACCAAAACAAATAAACAAACAAATAAAAAAGGGGCTTTTTAATTTTCCCCACAGGGGTTTTTGATTTTTTAAAGGTCTGTTTAAAACCCTTGCCCTTGGGGGTTCGATCCCTTTTGGTCTTTATAGGAATTGTGACCTCAGCATACAGGCACACCATCAGCAACTTCCTCAGTTTTAAATCAGGTTTACGTTTTTCTGTTTTAAATGTTCGTATCTGGTGGGGAAGAGCTGTCAGGAACTGGTCACAACCATAAATTTCCTAAGAAAATTCTTTAACTGTGATCAATTTCCTAAACTCTCTACCCAAAAAGGGCAAAAAAACGAAAGGGGTTTTTAACCTGTAGTTTGCTGAAAGTTCGGGGCCAGTCGAAAGGGTGGCATCCCTTTAAACCCTTTCCTGAAAATTTTGGGTTTTTTGTTTAACCCTTTTAAGGGATCGCCTTTTTTCAGTAGGTTTAAAAATTAAACATTAAAAAATCCTGCGACAAAGTTGCATAGATATTCAAAGGGGTACCAGAAAAAAAACTTTCCAAACCTGGTACCCCAGGGTCAGCAGGCCATCCAAAAGGGTAGCAGTATTTTAAAAACCTGAAATGTAAGAATTATGTCTTCCCCCTCTGTGAAGGGAGGTAAATTAGGTTTTTGGGAATATGGGGGCACTAGCTGCATGTTTTTTTCCTTTCATCTAATTGCTGTTGTGAGAAAGTTAAACTTTTTATTCTCTAATTCAAGGGGGAAGGTTTTTTCCCCGAGCTCGCGACCCTTTTTCCCCTCCTCTTTTAAAACCCAAAATTCTCTGCCCTTTTGGGCTCTTTCCTCAAGTTCCCTAAATTTAACCTTTTCCTCACGAAATTAGTTTGGTTCCTCAAGTACCCTAGCTCTCTCTTCACGATCAAGTCAAAATTAAAAACCCTCCTTTTTGTCTTTTTTTTCGATTCTCCCCTTTTCCTTTTTCTTTTCTTTTTCCCCCTTTCTAACTGTATTTCTTGATCTCTCTTTTCATTCTCCCTCTCTCCTTTTCTTCTTCCTTTCCCTTTCTAACTGTTTTCTCCTTTTCAATTCTCCTTTTTTAAAGTCTTTCCTGATCTTAGCACTAAGGGAAAGATTCAAATTTTTTTCCCTGTTTTTTCCCTAACTTACTTCCACATTCATCCAAAACTGTATTCATCCATATTTTAAAAGAATAACTTAAACATCAGGGGAAATAAAACGGGTTATTAAAGAAAATGGGGGGTTAAATTCCTGCTCCACCCCAAACTGTAAATAAACCAAGGGCTCGTTTTCCCTGCTTAAAATTAAAAACAATATTTTTTAAATTTTAAAAACAAAGGTTCTATCCCGGGCCCTCCGAGAAAAACCAGTAAGAAAGAAGGGGGCCCCTTTTGACCATCCAATCTTCTCCCCAAAACAAATCAAGAGTGTCCTATGACAGTTCCCTTGATATAACGAAGACCCAATGAAAAAAGGGTTTGGGTCACGGGAAAATCTCGGTCCCTAGAGCCCTAATCCTCCAAATTTGTTTCAAGCTCACAAAAAAAAAGTGGCAAAATTAACTATTATATCCTGCCTGTTTTTGACTTACAAAAAAATTTGGGAGACTAAACAATCACCAAATCTTTTAAATCCCTTTTAAACCGTAGCCCCCAAACCATAGAAAATGATTACTCATGGTTTGGGGGGGAAACCGTCTGTTTTATACGGCGTTGAATTTCCCAAGGTAGATTCGAAAATGGGGGTTGGGAATTTTGATTCAGAAAGGGGTTTGCCCCGGCAAGGCGCCATTTGTAAAGGGCTTACTCAGGCCCTGTAACAATTTAAGTCAGTATTCCCTCGGGCTGGCTCCCCCCCTCGGGGAAAAATTAGTGAATAGAAAAAAAATAATAACAAACAAAAACAACTTTTTTAAAAGAAAATATAAAATGAAAACCCCAAAAATATAAAAATTTTAATCCTCTTTAAAAGGGGAAAAATGAAAAATAAAAAAATATAAAAATAACTAAATTTAAAAACGCAAATTTTAAAATGTATAAAAAAAACTGGGTGTTTTGGTTTTGGTGACACGTTTTTTAAATCGAGCCTTTTGCTGATGATGGGGGGGGGGTCGCAGGTGTTGAGGGACCACCACGGCTAATTTTTCACAGTTTAAATTCCCCGTGAGTAAAAAAATCCCATGACAGGAAAACGGGACCCTTTACCACTGCAATGCGTGGAGTTCCCGTCCTGAAATTTTCCTACAATGCACGGGAAGGTTCAATACAAAAGGGGAGAACCCTCTGGACGTTAGCCCTTTTCCCTCCTGTTCTGCTCCTTTAAATTCCCGGGTGCCCCCTCTCTGCCCACCAAGCTGGAAAGATAAAACGGGGAAACCTTTACTGTTTAAAAAATTAAATCTCCGGTAAGTCGATACTTAAAAGATGGGGTTTGATTATTACAACATCAATATAGAGCAAGGCTAAAAAAGACAAAATTTTATCATTGATAAAAAAGCGAAGCTTTAAACCCCAATAAACCACAAGAATACAAGGCAGGCATGTATTTTACAGTAGGGGTTGGGGAGCGTAGTCAGTGATTTACTTTTTAAAAACCAGACCCCCCAAAACGTCACCTTTCGGGGGGGGGAAGGGGGAGGGGAAGGGGAAACGGGAGCTAGACAAAACCCTACCTTAACAAGCACCGGGCCCATAAAACTATAAATTTTAAAGGGGTTTGGGGAGAAAAGGCGGGAATATCGGGAGCTAGACTGACCCCAAACCTTAACGAGTACCCGGGCAATGAAACTATTTTTAATAATATATAAAATAAAATATATAAATTATATATATATTATATAATATATAATATATAATAATTATATTATATATTACCTCTCTACTTTTTATCTATTAAAAACTTTTCCCTCACAGACGTTAGGAAGTATTTCTTCATTCAAGAGTTGTCGCAAGGGGAAAATAGCCTACAAGTGAATTTAGTGGGGGCGGGAAACCTAAAATATTTTTAAAAAAGGGGGTATACAAAGCTCAGGAAGCAGAGAGAGAGGATCCGAAAGCGATCATGAAGAGGCGGGGCCGACCCTGAGTCTCGACCCCTGAAAACCAAATTAGGGAGTCCCAAATTAGGGGGAGAAACCAAACAAAACACACAAATACACACACACATAAATAAAACACACACACACACACGCACAAAACCCCCAAAATACACACCACATACACTTTTTACAAAACACACATACACATATACACACACACACGCACATACACACAAACACACACCACACACAACACACACACACACACCCCAAAACACCACACACACACACCCCCAAACACACACAAGTGAAGAAAAAAGTAAAAGGGCAACAACATAATCGATAAATTTATTTTTAAATTTTTCCGTAAAGAGAAGCGTTTTCATAGACGGGTCAAGATGCAGCCACAGTATCCGGGGGGCCCTTTTTTAAAATTTCCGGGAATTTTTGGAAATGACATTAGTTTTTGGTTCTTAGGGGGATCATTAACAAAAATTAAAAAAAATAAAATTTCGCCAAATAAAAAGTTTTTTTTTGGTTGAAAGACAATGCAGCAGATGGTATACAAAAACCGAAGCATTTTCCCAAATTGATCATAGTCCCCATTTTTGTTTTAAAGGGCGTCATTTCATGCAGTCCAGCCCAAGATGACGATTATAATACATAAAAAATTTGGTACTTTTTAACCTTCGACACTAGATCATAGGTGTACCCCTATGCGATAAATATATTTAAACCAAACGTAAACATCATTTACAGAGATAAAAATTATGTGAAGCTCTCAGCTCCAGCAGTAAAAATTTTCCCACCAGTACAATGAATTTTAAACATTATGGTGTTTACCATAGGGGTGGGGACAGTGCCCCGGTGGTGTGATCATTTGATCTCCACACGTATTTTTTTCAATCTGAAATTTTTGGATGCTGAAAACTTGAATGACCAGACCCAGTTAAGAAAGACTTTTTAAATTAAACTTGAGTTTTTGGCTAGAAAGGGGCTTCCAAAACCATTTCAGATGAAAATGCGTGCAACTTTCTGGGTTATTTTTTATTGTAGACGTTTCGCCACCCCAGTGGCTTTATCAATACAAATTTTTTGAAAAATAAAAAAAAAAATTAAAAGAAGAACTATATACTGTATTATAAAGCCACTGGTTTTGGCGAAAGTCTACAATAAAGATAACCAGAGGGTTTCCCAAGTGTTTTAAAACTTTCATCTTGTCGGTATTGTACCCCTGTCTTGCACAAAATGACATGCAAAAAAAATTTGGAAAAAATTTTTAAAAAAACAAGAGCTTAACAAGCTGAAATTGGGCAAATTTAAAAGGGGCTGCCCCTTGCTCCCTGTGCACGCCACATAGTAAAATCAGGGGGGAAACCCGTAAACCTAAAACACCCAGACAAAAATTTTGGGGAAAAGAGACAATAATCTTTGATTATAGAAAAAAAAAGGGGTTTCTTTTCCCCTAAAATCAAGAATCATTTGGACAGAAAAAGATGTTTCCCCCTCTAAACAAAAATTTTCCCTTAAGCAAGTAAAACCAATCTTTGGCGCCCCCTATATAAGAATCGTTGGGGTTTTTAAAGCGTTTCAGTGAGGAACATTTTTAAACGGGTTTAAATGAGTGTGATGGGTATTTGATGAAGAACCCCTTTTTTAACAGTTTTAATGAGTGCTGAGTTTTATATTTGATGAAGAACACTTTATAACATTTTAAATGAGGGGGGCCCTGATTGTGTATAGGAGTGAAGAAAAACGTTATACCAGTGTTAATGATTCTGAGTTTTGGTTTTGTGATTGAAAGAACACTTTATAACAGTGTTAATAAGTGCTAAGTGTGTTTTTGCCCGTCTCAACTTTGTTATAATTTTTAAAAAACAATTATAACATTGTTTATAATTTTAAAATACATTAAAATTTTTGTTATAATTTTAAAACCCTTATAACTTTTTTTAAAATGTTAAAAAACAAATTATAACATTGTTATAATTTTAAAAACACATTATAACATTGTTAAAAAGTTAAAAAACCTTTAAAAATTGTTAAAATTTAAGAACACATTTTTAACTTTTGTTATAATGTTAAGAACACATTATAACATTTTTTATAATGTTAAGCCCACATTATAACTTTGTTAAAAATTTTTAAAAAACACTTTTATAACAGTTCGAGCCCTAAATAAATTTAAAACTTGAAAAAGGGTTTATTTTTTTAAACCATTAAAAATTGAAATCAAAACACGTATTTCCTCGGGAAAATTAAAATTTTTGGGTACTTTAGGAAATATTACGGGTTACCTGTTTGGTTTTTAAGGTAGTGAAAAATTTTTCAGTCGTTCTTTTTATCACCTGAGAAAAAATTGAACTACAAAAACAGTTAGAAATAACTAAATCTTTTTGGGAAAACATTTACTGCCCCGCTTAATGTTCATAAATGGTTGTAATTATTGTACTTATTCGAGTGTATTTAAAAGTCCAGCAACATTCAACTTCTTGAATCTTTTCAGTCAAAGATTCGAGAAAAGATTTTTTAAATGTCAAATTTTAAAAACTCCATTTGCGACTAAAATTACAATAATTTTTTCACAAAAAAATTTCCTTTCTAAAATTAAATTAAAAAAGTAAATTTAAAGTGCTATTTTAAAAAGGTTTTAAAAAGACAAATTTTTTGCAGGGCAGTGTTTTCATGGAACAATTTTTTTATTTTATTTTGATCTTTGTTTAGTAACTTGGTCAGTCACTGCACTCTGTGTCAATGTGTTTAAAGTACCCGTACACCCATAACCCCCTCAGTATTCTTTTAACAATTGTGATAGTTTTACTCCCGGATTATCAAACACCTCAACCCCACTTTTAAAAAATTTTGAAATTTAAACGGGGGGCCCAAAACTCACCCCCTAAACACTTTTTAAAAAATTTTCAAAAAATTTTTGATGTACACTCCCCACACTCGGGAACAAAACACTTCCGGGAAAACAGACGAAAAAAAAGGAAAATGTTATAGTACATTTGAGGGGGGCGTTGAGAGCTTGGGAAACCCCAAACACAAACATTTCCCCCAAAGAAGGGAAATTAACTCTTCAAAAAGTACCCACCCTGGAGCTTACCCATAAATGAATTAAGAACAAAAGTTTTAATATTTTTTTAATATAGACAATGTAATTACAGAGAGGGACACAACCCGAATCTGTGCTGAGTAAATACATCCACCCGGGAAAACTCGTACCGTAGTCCCCGCCAGAAAAGAAAACTTCCCGTCCCGGTTACACCACCAAAGGGGAAGGGCCGTTATTGTAAATTTTTTTTCTTAAAATTTTTATGCCATAGTTTTTTAATGTTTTAAAAATTTAAAATTTTTTGGGATCTTCCTGTAACTTTTGTGTTTAAAATGTATAACAGTTTGGGTATGTATATATGGTGTTACATGTTTTTTTTTATATTTTAAATTTAAAAGACAAAACAAGTACAAAAAAAATTTAAAACAAATTAAAAATAGTTGGGAAAAAAGTGATGAAAAATTCTGCATAGTACATGTAATTTCCAATTAACATATACAACTTTAAAGACAACTTTACAGTAAACAAAGACCCCTCCAATCCTTGAAGTAAATTTACATTTTGTCTGGGGAAAACTAAACTAACCTAAAGAAATCCTTGGCAATACATCTAATTCCTGATTGTAAAAATCCGGGCCCCGGAATGTACAAAACCCTTAAAATTGTACATCCTGCCCAAAGGAATGTACACCTTACAAATTTTACATCCGCCACGGAATGTACACCTTACATTGTACATCCTCCACGGAAAAGTACACCTTACCTTTTGAAAACACTACCCCCCCCCCCTTTTTGCATGCAAGCCCCCTGACACGTAAAAATTCTTTTTATGTAACTGTATATTGTATGAAAAAACTTTCATTTTTCCATATTGAACAACATGATACTTCAGTATCACTCAAAAGTATTGAGATAATATAAAATTTAATTCTACATGAAACCCTGTACAACGTATATCTACATACACCCAAAAATATCACCTTTTTCCCGGAAAGTAAAAAAAATATACATATGTTACAAACACTTTACAACCAACCAGTGAAACTAAAAAATACCCAATCCTATGCCCTCCACAAAAACCCTATAATATATATTTAAATTCCCAAAGGGAACGTAAACCTACGGGTCTATAGAGCCTCCCATGAAAAAAACAATATTAAAAAAACAGGATAAGTCAAGCTTTCCCAAAAAAAAATTTTGCCCCTATCATTAAAACCACAACTAAGATGAAGTCCCTTTTTGCACAAAAACCCTAACATGCATGACCTTCACAAACCCCGATAAAAAACTGAAGCTTTCCCACCACCCAATTTCTTCATTGTATTTATATATTTCGCATTCCCCCCCAGTGCACCCATTTTGTCCATTTCTTACACACATACCAATAATTTTTGTTGCAGATAAAATATTCCACAAAATTAAACCCAAAAAGTCTTTTCGTCCTTTGTCAATAGCAAAAAAAATAATTAAAAATTTAAGAACGGTTTTTCGTTCACAAAACACAACCCCCCTCATCACACTCAAAAGGGACTTTATGTCTCAGTACTAAATTTATTCTCTTCCAAAACAAACCCTTTCCCCACTGTCCCCCACCGGGAAAGCCAGCCCGCCGCGACCCCTTTAAAATTCACGTAAAACCCATAAATCCCCCAAACCCAAAAAATCCGGTTTTCCCTCAGTAAAAAAACATTTTCCCCCCAAATTTCCCCCCTAAAATTTTCCCTTTTTACGACACTTTTGTTTCTGTAAAAAAGTCGCAGCTAACACCTTTTATCCTCTCACCCCCGCCCCACCTCCCTCAAGGCCCAGACGGGGAAAATATAAAAAACCGTGACCAAAATACGCCACTGAAATTCCCCCAACCCTTTTTACTCACCCCAAACCCATTCCAAACTTAAAGCCCGCAACACCTTTAAACCCCCCCACCCCACCAACCGAAAAACCCTTTTCCCAAAAACCCAAACCCCCAACCCCTTCTATACAGCACAAAAATATACCGCATGCAAAATTGTCTCCATGCATCCACACCTCTACTTCCCCCCCCTCCCTTTTTCCTCCTATTGAATAGGACAACCCCCGACGGCAAAATCCCATGTAAAAAAACTAAAAATTAACCCTCCCGGAAAAACCCCCGGTTTTTCACGTAATTGTTTTAGAACGTCCATATTTCGTTTCCAAAGCAGCACCACCACTGACCTACCTTCCACTCCCTTTGAGGGCCCGAAAATTTTAAAACCCACGGGTCCCCCCACTTCATTAAAAAAACCCCAACAAGGCCTCACCAACTATTTAAAACCCTACCCCCCCCAACCCCCGTTGCATATCCCCTTTCGTACTCGCACAATCCACCTCCCCTTTCCCCCACCCCCCCCCCTTTTATAACTTCCCTTTAAAATACACGCTCAACATCCTTTTTTTCCCAAAGGGAAAAAATCCCCCGCCCTCCTCGACTTTACCGGGAAATGTTAACACCGTCTACTTAACCATTTGCAGGGCCCCACCCCCCTAAAACCTAAAACCCCATGTTGGGAAAAGCTTCAAACCCCACGTCTCATCAGCGGGGACTGACAACGACATGCCAAATCTTGCTGTACAATAGCACGTTTTTGTCCCCTATTTCTCTTTGAGCAGCGTTAGTTGCCCGCCCTCAAACCACCAAGTCTTTTTAAAACCCATTTACTATTCCAACCCAATTCAAACCCTTGAGCCACCCGTGTAAATTTTTCACATAAATTAATCCCACATATCATTAGTTTGATTCCCCCACCTTCCACCCACCCCCCACCAAACCCCCCCCCATTTTTACAACCCTTAAGTCTAGAAACTTAGTCTTCTCAAAATTAAAATTTTTATACCTGAAGGCCCCCCCAAACACATCCACCACCTTTTCCCACCCCCAACAAAAAACCCCCATTACCTCTCACCAAAACAGGGCGTGTCTCCACATAAAACCCACGTTTCCCAGCCCCCCCTCCCCCCGGGCAGTAAACCCCCCCCAAACCCCCCTCCCCCCAAAACACCTCCGAATGGGCCCTTTTAAAAAAGGATCCTTTTAAACACGCAAACAATAAAATTTTTGATAAATGGGCACCTTGGCGCATTTCCCCCTCGCATCTTTTTTTTTAAAAAATCCTAGCCCCCCATTAACCTGCACCCCTCATCGATTTCCCCCTGATACAATTTAAATTTTTTGCCCAAATATTATTTTTTTTCCCCAAAAAAACCCTTTCCAAAGCAAAAAACCTCCCCAAAACCCCTTCCCCTTTTACACTAAACATAAGCAGCCCTTTCCCAAAAAAACGCCAACACCCTCCATCACCCAACTTTCCCCCCGTTTCTCCCCATAAAATTTTCCCGGGAAACATGCCATGCCCCTTTATAAAACGAACCTTTTCCCGGCACCCATATTGGCCCCCCATCAATTACCCTTGCCATTAAACCCCCTTTATTCTGTTTTCCCCAATATTCCCCGCAAACAACTTTTTAAAAACTCCACACATAACAAAGTTGGGCCCCATAATCCATTAAACCCTTGACTGCTTTCCCCCTTTTGGTACCAACACCACAACGGCCGTTCCCCTTTTCTGCTCTTCCCCCCCACCTCAGCCGCCCTAAGTATGGTTAAAAAGCCTTAAATAAAAAAAAAAAACCCCCCCGAACCCCCCAATTTTTTACGAAAAATCATTTGGCATTTCCCCCCTATAAACCCGGCGTTTTTCCCAAGCTCACTTCCTGACAACGCCTGCCAAATCTCACAAATCCGTAATCGGCCCACCAATTAACCCCCAACTTGAAACCCTTTAACCCCGCACATACCCCCCCCATTTCCCTCAATGCCCCCCTCCCCGGAAACCCCCCCACTTTGGTATATGACTTAAAAACCAAACGTCCAAAATATCCACTCATACCCCTGTCGTTACCAAAGCTTGACCCCTTTTAACCCTTCCATCCCACATGTACTTTTAAAAACCCCATCATCTCCATCGTCACCTTTTCCTCTTTCTCTGGGCCCCTTAAAAACGCAAGCCCACGGGCCGGGCACCCCCATACAAATTCTTTCCCAAACCTCCCAAATTCGCACAAAAACCCTCAAAACGCTCCCTTTTGCAATACCCTAAATTTCTCTCCTTTAAAAACCCCAATGCCTGCACTGGATAGCTTGCTTTCCCCCTCCCCTTTCATAACATTTCCCCCAGCTGCCCTTTAAAATACTTTGAAACCCATTTCTTTTAAAACCCAATTTTCTTCCCTCCCCCGACAAATTTTAATAATTTTCTGATACGAATTTTTGCCACCGAATCCCACCAAATTTTCCATTTTATCATCCCCCCCCGGGGGCCCCCATTTCCCCCAACCGTTTCCCCCAATTCGCAAAAGACTGTACGACATTCCTTTACCCCGCAAAAATTCACATTTAAAATTCCAATAAAACCTTTACCCCCCTTTTAGGGAATCCCCCCCCCATTCTAGGGCCACCATTACCCCCTCTGTGAACCAAAAAAACCCCGTCCACCAACGGGAAATCTGCCACAAATTTTTCTGTTTTTGGGGGGCATACAACCCATCCATTTTTGGGCCCCATATCCACGCTAACAAAAGTATGTTTTACAACCCCAACCCCCTTTCCCCAAAGTCCCATCCCCCCCCTCCATTTTAAAAATTCCCCCCCCCAAACCCCCCAAAAAATAAACCCGCCCCCACTAGGTTCCACAAACCTTACCCCCTTAACACACCCCCAATCACCACCCAAATTTCAAACTACAACCCCGGGAAAGCAAAGCAAATAAAATACTAAAAACATCCTTCACAAATTTATTCTTTAAAACCACATCTCCCCTCTGCCGGGCCAACACACAAAACCAAAATCATCCCGTACCCTAAACCCCACCAACCCCTCTAAAAACGAATCACCCTCCCCCCCCCACCCTCACAATGCCTCACTACGGGAAAGGGCTAATTTTCCCCCCTTTCCAGGGTGGCAACTCCTCCTTTTAACCTTATCGCTGCTCCACATACACCCTTAAAACCCATTTACCTTCAAAAACCCCTAACCTGGGTCTGTAGTTGTGTTCCCCGCACGAACAAACCCCGTCCCAAAACTATTTTCGCACCCAAAAATTCACAAAAACCCAAAACCTTTTTTCTCTATCTCAATCCATTAAAGTTCAATGTCATTTCACTTGAAGCTTACAGATTTGGGTTTTTTTTTCTTTAAAACCCGGTACTGTCTTGCCACCAAGGGTTTTTTTCGTGACACCTCGGTTCCCCCCCCCCCCCCTTTTTGGGAAAAGCTCTTAACCAACTCCTGGGCCCCCTTTGGGGGCCCCTGTGTCCTCTCTGGGGTAACCCCCCCCCCCCAGGAAATTTTTGCTAGTGCCCCCCTGACAGGCGTGATTACTTTCCCCGGGGGTCAAAATAGCTCCCGCGCGCGCTTTCCCTTATCTCCCTCCCCCCCCGCTTGCATCATTCCCTCTGATACATTGTCCCGGTGGACCTCCCCCTCCAAAACTTGCGTCAAAAAAATTCTTATCACACTGCCCCAGACCTCAGATCCTGTTCCACGCCCGGGTCCACAACAGACCCAAGAACTAGGGTCGGGCTCCCCCAAACCCTTTCCCCAAAAACCTTTTCAGGGCCCAAAAACACATTTAAAGCCATGGGTTTAAAAGTTTTTCCACATCACTACACTCGCAGTCGGGGTGTCCTCTTCCAACACCTGACTAAAAGTTTTAAAGAAGGGTGTCCCCCCCCCCTCGTCACACCTGCTGACCCCCTTCCTTTTCCTCCGCTCCCCTCGACCTCCCCCACCCAGGAACCCCCTTTTTTGTAGGCAGATTCAAAATAAGGCAAATCCTCAAATCTTCTCTATTGCTGTATGCGTTGGGCCTTTTTTTCCCCTGTTTCCACGCCTCCTTTCCCCCCCCCGAGCCGGGTAGGTGATCATAGACCCCCCCTAACCGACAGGTCCGGCGTTGCCCAGCGTATGTCCCCCAAAAAACCTGGGGACAAAATTTTGGGAGCACACGTACACGGAATAGGGGAACGTAAAAAATCATCCCACAGAATACGTTCCCCTTTGAGTTTTTCCCCGCGTATGGCCCAGTGGGCCCCCTCCCAAAAGGCCTAAGTACTGTACCATTTTGCCCATCGCAAACGGATGTCCCGAATCCTCCCCCCTCGAATGGCACATTTCTTCTTTTAAACCCCCTGTTTAATGGCGAGAAACGCGTGAAGGTCGCCCCGGTCCCCAGCGGATTTAAAATGGCCCAAAATAACCCCCTGGGACTTTTCTACCACCGCCTCATACAAAAACTTGCCAAAATTTTTCTTTACAAAGATCCTCGTCGTTTCCATTCAGCGCTACTCCATATATCTCCCCCTCCCGCAATACCATAAAGTATCTTTTTATGATTGGGGTAGTAATTTAGGTCCATAGAATTCCTGTTTACAGCCCCAAAGGATAAGCTCAACACAGAACCGTGTTTTAAAGGGGTCTCCGGCTTGCCCCGCGCCCTGCTTGAAAATATAACTGCCCCCAATCAACCGCCAGGGGCACCCCCAGCGCACGGGCCCACTACTCAAAATTTTAATGCGAAACGAGGCAGCCGCCTGAAAACAGCAGAGGGGTCCCGGGGAAACAACTGCACTCACCGGGGTCAGGCAGCGAAGACATGTGTACTTGAAAGAGAAAGGTAGCCAGTGATTTCTTTTTTCACCTGGTCGTAGCTCTCTTTAAACACCCCTTTGTCGATCTTGTAGTTTTCGTGGAGCCTCGTTTGAAATTGCCTCATAACCCTAGCTTTTTTGCATTCCACATCCTTTTTTAAATAGCCCTCTCCTAGACTACTTGTAATTTCTTTGTAACCACTAAACCCCTTTCAGTTCCGGCTGCAGTGGTGGAGTGGTGCTGTAAACCCCCCCGGGCTAAAAACTTAGGGCACTGTGACGTAAAGATGGCGGTTATCTGAGACAAAGGATAAAAAACGTAGCATCGAGCTACTTAAAGGAACGATAACGACCATTCTGCGCAAGTCTTATTGCAAAGATAAAAGGGGGAGACTTAGGGTACAAGTTTGTGACTTGTTGGTGTAGCTTTGAACGGGGGAAAAACGAATTTTTCTCAAATGCATCAGCAACGGTTTTTATAAAAACCCTTTAACACCGGGTTTCAGGACGTGAGCTTAAACGTACACCAGTTTTACTGTAAAAATGATAGATGTTTCCGTATTATACGGGTCAGTTACCAACTTTCCCCTTTTTGGGCGGACGAGGCAGATAAAAGGAAAGTTTTTGGAATTAGGGGAGGGTGCATTTGTCAACATGGTACTGGGCGCGGGGACCCTATGCGGGTTTTTCCAGAGGGTTTTTCAAACCTCAAAAGACTTTGAGGCACCAAATACCATCCTATGTGTACCTAAAAGATTTCAGGACGCAGGTAATGGAAATGTCCCCAGGACAACGACGACGGCCGCCTATGGGGTGAGTAGATCACATAGCGCGACCTGTACAAGCGAAGACATTGCCTGGACCTGTGGGGACGTCGCCCCCCTGCTTAAAAGGTGGCAGGTGGGAAAAAACATCGATGGAGGGCTGGTTTTTTGGGGGCGAGATAGTGGATCGGGCACACAGGACTGGTGGTATTGGGAGTCCCCCCCCAAACTGCCTATCGGGTGTCGTCTCCTGTGGATAAGGAGGAGCAGCAATTACAAGAGAAGGTTCTTGAGTTTGAGGAGGAATTGGGGAGTTAAGACGTTGTCACCACCAAGAGGAATGTTACTTGAGCGGGGGTGCCCATTGGAGAACTCCTTTCCCAAAAGTCTGAGACATGATAATTTGGGACGGAGGTGGTTTGGGTCATCCATTGACCATTAACCATTCCAGGTGGAGGGGGGGGTGGAGGTTCATCGAGAGGAAACATTTATCAAGATATGGTAACATGACTGTCACGAGAAAGAGGGCCTACATCAGATTCTGATCGTCCTTACGCCGCACAAAGGGGCCCGGGGAAAAAGACTGAGGTGAAGTGTGAAGGGATGGGGAAGGGGGTGGAGCCCGATAGGGGGCACCCGGGAAAAAGGGGGGAGGGAAAAAGGAATCTGAAGGGTTGAAGTAAAAACAAGTCTGGAGTGTAAAGAGTGATGAGAGGGAAACAGGGGTGGGAAAACTTTAATTGGCCTTGGTGTAGTCGTAAATTTTTAATGGGGGTTTTGTAGCGGTTGAAGAGGATTTGGGTTTTTGTAATTTTTGAATAAATCAGAGTGGGTGTTGTGTTCCGCAGGGGGGGACAATTTCAAAGAGGGAGGGTGTTGGGGGTGGCAGGATTTCGGGGAGTTACCCCCCGCCTCTCCGTCAAAAGGGGGTGTGGGAATTTTTAATAAGGGAGACGAGCCCGTTTTTTTTTGCAGAGAAGCGAGGGGGAGGGGGAGGGGGGGGTTTTCGTGGGAGGGTGGTGGATGGGTAAGGTGTGTCTTTTGGAGGGTAGGGGCCGGGAGAAAATAACTAAAGGTAAAGAATGATTTTTGTGTGGAGGATCTTATGTTTTTCTTTAATGCACTGCCCAAAGGGGGCGAAGTTGGTGGGACTGGGAAAAGTGTAATCAGGGGGCTGATTGGCCCAAAAGGGGTGATATATTCTGTGGCTCTTGGGGGTTTATTAAGGGATTTTAGGGGACTTATGCCTTTGGGGAGCGGGTGGGGGAAATGAATATACGTTTGTTAGGAGTGGTTATGCTGCGAACTAATTGATGTCCTTTCCAGGGAGGAACGTGAAAACTTTCAGTATGTTGAGATACAAGTCGATCATAGGGCAGTGGTGGTGGGGGTTGGGTGGGGGGCGCCGCGGACATATTTTAGAAGTTATTGGGGAAAATTTAAAAAAAGTTGTTAGGGGGATGAGGAGGGGTTTTTGGGGGGGTTTTCAGTCCTATGGGGGGAGCTTAGTGTGGAAGAACAGGGGGTATGACATTGTACATGGGGGGTGTCGCAAAGGAAAGGTTAGAAAGTTTATGTGAGAGAAGGAAAAAGTATTTAAAAATTTGAAATATGGAGGCTAACATTTTGAGGATAGGTAAGAGGTTGCTATGGAGGGGGGGGGGTGGGAATGATTTTCCCATGGGTGAAATACTGAAAAAAAGGGGAGGTTGAGGGGGTTGCAAAATGAAAAGGGTTTTAAGCTGTAAGGATGCAGGCAGGGGGGAGGAAGTGCTTTGGGGCACAAGCCGCAGCGTGTGGGTTGCGGCATCAAAAGCAAAGGAGGCGCTGACGGCTTATACCATGTTTAGAGGTAACGGAGATGGGTTTGGGAATTTTAGAGTAGGGCAGGGATACAACCCGAAGGGGGTGGGGGGATGCGGGGCTTGGTCGAGAAATACTGGAACAGTGGGGGGGTGGGTGACGGGGCATTGGGCAAGGTGTGTACGTATGTGACGTGAATTTTGGAAATAGTATCGAAAGGCTTTTTGGGGGGACGATTACGGCAGAGGAAATAGAGAATGCGTTTTTAAGGGGAATGAGGAAGGGGAAAGCTCCCGGTATTTGAGGTCCCCGGTAGAATTTTATTTTCAACATTGGGGGTTTATTAAGGAATTTATAGTTAGGTTATTTAATAGTATGAAGGAGAAGGGTAAGTTGGGGGGGGGAAAAAGGAAAAAGCATGTAGTGTGGGCCGAAGGTCAAGGGCACCCCCCTTCGGGAGTACCGACCATATCACTGATGTGTGCGACAAAGGGTTTGCAAAAAATTTAG
>NC_069413.1:13770292-13813306 GCF_026875155.1 Cherax quadricarinatus | reverse complement strand
CTTTTTCTTTTTTTTTTTTAAAAAAACAAAAGAAAAAAGTAACCTAACCATGGCAGCCCTAGTCCATGAACCTGTACCCCGGGCCCTTCTTGATACCGCACCCCGTTTGACCCCGCCTCGTCTTTGGACCACTCTTCAGACATTCCTCATGCCTCTGTACCTATTGCCGGTGCTGTTTCCTCACCCGCTTCAGGTACTGAGGCCTCGACTGACTCCTTCGATTTATCAGACCTTCGCTCTCCTCTGACTATGCTTCCGGCCTCTCCCTCTACGGTGCGGCAATTTTCAAATCGCCGACCCGTTCCACATCGGACCAACTCTGGTCCCACGCCTAAACGTCAACGACAATTACCTGCTGATGATACTTCTCCACCTTCACCTTCTCGTTCTTCTCAGAAACGATCGACACGTCCTTCACTACCTTTCCACGCTCAGTTTCAGACTGAACAGTGGACTAAATTCTTCACTTTACGACCAACTTCCTCTACTGCCTATCTTTCTGACCATAGTATTGGCAAGGCACTCCTACGCCATGTTGGTAAAGATATTTCTTTTCATGCTCTTAAGAGCGGTACGCGCATCATTACCGTACAGAATGCTACCCAGGCTCGTGAGCTCTCTCGTCTTTTCCCATATAGATACTGTTCCTGTCACCCTGAAAAACATCATTCCCTCAATTCTTGTAGTGGTACCGTCATTCTGCCCCATACCATAGTTCAACAAAATTTCCAGACATGTGGCACCGACATTCTAGAACAGCTGGAACTCCAGATCTCCCAATCCTCAAGGTAGACACTTCGTTCTTCCTGCCCGTGGGCGGAGATGATACCCTAGCAATGTGGCTCGTTTAACTTTTGACAGCCGAGAACTCCCATCCTCAGTTTATATAGCAGGACATCGGTTACAAGTTCGAAAGGTGATCCCTACACCACAACAGTGTAGAAATTGCTGGCGATTTGGCCATCCAGCGAAATATTGCAGATCTATCGCCGAATGCCCAGTCTGTGGTGCCGATGACCATTCTAATACGTCTTGCAATCGATCTCCCTCTTGCCTTAACTGTCATGAGGCTCACCCTTCGTACTCTCGCCGTTGTCAGGTCTATTTAAACGAGCGGGAAATCCGTTACCTCAAAGAGACAGAAGGTCTCCCTTATGCCATGGCAGTTTCTCATCTCCGCCTCCAAGGGAGACTCCCACGTGTTTCTTATTCCCGTGTTTCAAAACGTCCCCCCACTTCTGGTATCCCATCTTCTACACCCACCTCTGTGGTTACCTCTCCCATAATCACTCCTGTATCTAATCCTTTTGCTGTCCTCGGCTCAGACGTCCCTACTTCAACGCCTCAGTCTAATCTCGCTTCTTCGAGTTCTCTCTTACAAGCCTCAGTATCGACGAGACCTCGTACGACACCTCTTCCCAATCGTCCCTCTACTTCTCAAAAGTCAAAAAAAGGTCCGGTAACACCTCCTACCCATCTTCCACCTCCTCATTTTACCCTCCCTGTCTCTGTCCCTAGTTCTTCCCCTCTCACTGGCTCAGTTACAAATGCAGAGGTTCACCCTCCTCCTCGTAATGTACCTTCCTCCCCTGTTCCCTCCCAAGTTTCTTCCTCTTCTGCCACCTCCCAGGTTCCTGTCTCTTCTGTCCCCTGCCACGCTTCTCCAGTTCCTCCACCCTTTCGCCCCCCCCTACCTTGGTACAGTCCAATACAGTTCCAATCTTTACTCTCCTCCCCCTACCATTCCCAATATTGTCTCCCATACGACATCTCTGAATTCCGAAACACTTGAAGCAATCTCTGAATATATTGCAGAGACCAAACCATCAATGGACACTGATCCACCTTCGCTCTTTTCTCTCCTCTGCTCCATCTGCGCAACTCCTTTCTTCACAGCGCACCGTTCCTTCGCTGCTTGAACATTTTCCACTGCCTCCGCATGTGGACTTTTCTAACCCTTCTAGTCCGTAGGAACCCTTACCTGCGGATTTCAAGTATCTTTATCATTGCCAATCATGGCCTTTTTACAGTGGAATATACGCGGCCTCAGGGGTAATCGGGGTGAGCTTCAGATGTTACTCTCCCAGTTTGCCCCTGTTGGTGTTTGCTTACAGGAACCAAAATTACACTCTGCTGTTATTTCTCACATCTCAGGCTATAATTTATTGTATTCTTCAGATCCTTTTCCTGATGGGACCTTTAATGAAAGTGCCCTTCTTCTCCACACTATTCCGTACCATCAGCTATTTGTTCATACTTCGCTGCATTACACAGCAGCCCGTACCCACTTACATAGGTGGTATACGCTCTGTTCTTTATATCTCTCTCCTTCTCGGGCATTATCTATTCCGGATTTTGCCTTCCTTGTTTCGTCATTACCGCCACCGATTCTGTTACTTGGTGATTTTAATGCCCACCATTTCTCTGGGGGGGGGGTCTCACTGTGATTCCCGTGGAATTCAGTTAGAGGCTTTTCTTGCCAGCCACCCCCTCCATGTTTTAAATACAGGTACTCACACCCATTTTGATCCTCGGACTCGTACTCTCTCTTGCATCGATCTCTCAGTTTGCTCTTCCTCCGCCGCATTAGACTTCATTTGGTCTTTTCCCCCGGACTCGACGACTTTCCCCATTTTCTTATTCCCTTTTTAAATTCGCCCCTTTGCACCCCCTAATTTACGGCCTTTAATTCTTTTTTAAAGGGGTTCCCTTCCCCCCCCGTGGAAATCCGCCTGTTTCCCCCTTTCCCCTTTTTCCCAAACCCGGGCAGGCACTCAAAAATGCTCCTTGGTCCCGTTTCCGTGCAGTTTGAAAGGTATGGGAAACGGTCTAGAAAAGACGTTTGTTTTAAAACAACCGCCCTCCCTGTCATGGACGAAAAGCTTCTCAATTAGCCCCTATTTTGCCCTTATACTTTGGGCAAAAGCGAAAATGGGGAAAAACCCCCCGTTTTTGCCCTTTTTTGAAACCCTTGGAAGGAAAGGGAAACACGGGGGTTTTATTTTGGGGCCCAAGCCCCATTTTTTTCCTAAAAGGCCCCAAATTACACCCTTGGACTTTTTTTCTGAAAGCATTTGTGTTTTCCTTAAAATGGGGCCCCCACTTTCCAGGGTGGGGCCCCAGGGTTATTTAAAACACAAATTTTTCTCCCCTTGCTATTAGTTTCTTTATTTTCACAAATTTTTCCCCCTTTGGGGGAAAATGCCTTGCTTTTCCGCCCAGGCCTGGGAATGAAACCCCCCTACTTTCCCCCCTTTTCCGGGGCTTTTGAAAATTTAAAAAACTTTGTTTCAATTTGGCCCCCAAAACGCCCCTTTGTAAATTTTCGTAAAAACCACCAAACCCCCTTACTGCGTTTGGTAGTAGTTGTAATTTTGGAAAAAAAGTTTTGCCCAACCAGGGAAACCAAATTAGTTATTATTTTCCCCCCCCCCTTGGCCTTGGGAACTATCCTTTCCTTGTTTTTTAACTGGGGGGGGGGGGGGTTAAAAATTGCCCCCTTTACCGTGAAGGTTAATTTTTTTGAGAAACCCTTTTTCCCTTCTTTAATATTTGGTTTGTTTCCAAAAGGTTCACTTTTTTCTTTTTGTTGCGGCCTTTGATTATTTACTTTTTCTTCCAATCATAAAAGTTTTCCAATTGGGGAACCATTTAAAATTTTTCCCCTAAAACCCACCCCTTTCCCTGCGTCTTGGAGGGAAAAAGGGAAGGGGGGTTATTTTTTAACCAAACCATTTTTACTCCGGCCCCCCCCCTCCTCTTGGGGCTCCTTTTCCTGGGGAGATTTCAGGAAAACTTCCGGTTGGGGGTTAATTTGGGATAACCTCCATCTTTAAAATCGGGAGGGGTTTTCCAGGGCCATTTTTTTTTATTTTTGGGGTTTAAGAATGAGGCTTTTTTTTTTTTTAATTTTAAATTTTTTAATAAAATTTAAAATTTTTTTTCCCTTTTATTCCCTCTTTTTTTTCCTAAGGTTTTCCTTTTAAAAATTTTTTTTAAATTTTTTTCCCCCCTTATTTCTTTTGTTCCGTGGGGGGGTTCCCAGAAATGGGACCTGCCAGGAAAACCACTCTTAAGGGGGAACATCGGGTCCTATTCCCCCCAACTGTTTGAGGTTTTTTTTTTTAAAATTTTTAAAGATAAAAAAAATATTTTTTTTTTTTTCCCAATTTATTTCTTATTTTTTTTTTTTTAAACTTTGGGTTCAGTTGGGGGAAAGGGGTTCCCAAAAATGGGAAACCCCGGAAACTTTGAAGAAACCCTTTGGGGTTTAACGGTGGGGTATTTTAAAAAAAAAGGGTGATTTTATTGGGGGCAAAGGTATTGGTTGTTGTTTTTTTGGTTTTGGGTTTGGTTTTTGGTTTAAGGGGGGGGGAAAGGGGGGGGGGGGGTAGGGGATTTTTCCCAGGGAAAATATTTATTTTTTTTTATTTTTAGGGAAGTTTAAAGTGTGCGGACTGTGTCCCCTCTTTTGTAAAGACGTTATTTTAATTTTAATTAAGTCGTTAAGTTGGGTGCGTAATATTTTTTTTTAACAAGGTTTTTCTTAGTTTTCGGGTTGAAAGGGGGAAAGGAAATGGGATTTACTGGACAAAGCCTTGATAATTACATTACGGCTAAAATGGCTATTAAAAAGAAAGGGGAAACAGGAAAATAGTTGGAAAAAAAAGAGGAACAGGAAAGACTAGCCGAGAAAGAAAGAGGAACAGAAAGACTAGCTCGAGAAGAAAAAAAAGAACAGGAAACTACTCGAAAAAGAAAAAAAAAACGGGAAAAAAGACTAGCTTTTAAAGAGAAAAGACTAGCTCGGAAGAGAAAATCGAGGGGAAAAGGGATAGCTAGAGAAAAGTTAGGCAAAGAGGTAGCCTTCAAGATGAAGGAAATTAGTTAGAACAATCAAGGTTGGAATTAGAACCCAAGAAGAGAAAAAACTATCTAAGCAGAAAAAATAGATGAAGGGGTTTTAGAATACCCTCCCAAAAACCCTAATATTGGGGATGCCCAAATACCCCCTTTCTCAGAACAAGTGACTTTCGGCAATTTATAGATTCAAAGGTATGTACCTCTGTGAGGGCCCAGTAGATTTTTGGGGGCTTCTGGCTTACACTGTGGGTTCAGCATTAAACGTCTATTCCACTTCCCCCGCTGATGTTATTTCTATTTATACCCTGCTGAAAAAGCTATACTCGGGTTTTAAAAAAAAAATACTATCATTACGGGTCGGAGTTTGACACATTAAAAAAACCCCCTCAAAAAATTACTGAAATTTTCTTAACAACACTTTTCAATTTTTTTGTTCGTGGATTGATGTGCTGAGGTTGACCACGATTTCGAATCTTTACAAACCTGGGGAAAGAGATAAATTTCCCTTTTCTTCTGTAAACTTGACTTACAAATTATTCTTTTAAAGAACAAAACGTTCATACGGCTGCAAAAATGGCAAAAGCGCTGATATATATGGTGCGCTCAAAATAATCCCCCAAAAAGGGCTAGCAGTAAAAGCCTGTTGTGCCAAGCAATCTGAGGGCCCAAACCCTCCGTCCCAAGAATTCCACGGCCTTCACAGTAAAGTGTTTCAACTGAATGAGTGGGGTCAAAAAGGCCCCCGGACTGTCCTAAAAAAAAAGGTGAAAATGTCGGTAATTTTTACTGAATAAAACAAAAAAGCCCCTTTTTGTAAAGGTACAGTCAAGGGTATGAATGTGTCAACCTTTCTTAGGAACGGATTTTCCCTGTATTGTTATCTAAAGTAAGTTTTTCCCCTAACCAGTTTCTTCACGTTATAAACCCACTAAATTAATACTATTTAGGGAACGTTCTTTTCCAACGTAGATTTTTTGTTAGGTGCAGTGGTTCTCAGGATGGGTAGATGCCGTAGTTCCCCCGATAACCTTGTGTTCTTTTTTGGTGGGGAACATAAAAGGGGGCGCTTTCCCATCGGGAAAAGGACTTTTGGGAATTTGGGTTCCAGGAAGGGTTGGAACCAAATATCTTGTTTTTTCACAGATAGTTCCAATGAGATTCATTTGGATAACCTAAATCAGAGAGTGAGTTACAAAACTCCGGTAACACCTTTAGTAAGCAGTCACTTAAGGGGAACGCAGAACCAGGGGGGAAAAATACGTGTGGCACAATCTATTCAACAACTAGACTCAATAACGTCCTTTCCAGAGCTCAGTCTAAAGGGAAAACCTATCCACCCATTAGTTCTTTCCCAAAGGAAAACCAACGGCTGTTCCCTTAGATTTTGAGGGTCTTCAAAAAGACTTTCCTTCTTAGAGGAATTCGGAAATTAGCTTTAAATGGCAAGGTGACCCCGAAAAGAAATTTTTTTTTTACGTTTGGTTCAAACACGATCTTTTGACAAGCTATAGTGTCTGCGGACAAAACCCATGACGTTGGTTTGAAGCCTTTGTCATCCCCCAGGGATTGCCGGGGGAAACCCTTTTTAAAATTTTCATGACTTGCCAGTTTTCCCGGCCATTTTTCCATAGGAAGACCTATAAAAAAATCAAGGACCAATTTTGGCCTAGCATTCCTCTGAATCTAAAGTACTGCAGATCATTAATTATGTCAACTTTCCCCGCAGAGGGTAGAACTAGGAGAGTTCCCATGGTAAAAAATTTCCAATTTTCCATCCCCTTTTTCAAGGGTTGCAGTAGATATAGTTGGTCCTTCACACCTCGCTCATCAGGAGGTCATAAAAAAATTTTTTTAACTAGATTGCTATGCTCCAGCTTCCCAGAGGCGGTACCCTTAAAATCCATTACGTCCATAGAAGTCGAAGCCTTATTTTTTTTTTTCACGTTGGTTTTCCTCGTGAAATTCTGTCGATAAAGGGGCACAATTCACTTCAGAATTAATGGAACACGTTTTTCAACTTGTGGGTGTTTTAAAAACCCTTTTTCCCCCTTAACCCTCCCGGTGTAAAGGAAGAGTGGACGCAACATGCCATCCAAAGTCAATACTAAAAAAGCTATAAATTTTTAAACCAAAGGATGGCATAGATTTTTCCATGTGCTCTTTTTGCAAGCGCGAGATTCCAAGTGTTTTCCCCTTTGGTTATTTCCCCCCTTTTGAATTTCTTTATGGGGGGACAAACCGTGGACCCCAAACATTTTGAATGACTTTGGTCTAAAAATATCAAACCTGAGGTTAAAACAGCTATCGTTTCTTTTAGATCTAAGGGAAAAGGGTTGGGAAAAAACCCCGTTGGTCGGTAAAAACCTGGAGATGTCTATGGAAGAAAAGCCCATTTTGACCATAAAAACTCCAAGGTACGTTTAATGTTGGTGATGAAGTTTAGTTCTCCCACCTGACAAATCCAAAAATTGCTAAATTTCCTGGGCGGACGTATAAAGTAGTGAAAGGGCTGCAAAAAGGAGATTATTCTTGGTGTCAAGGTAAGAAAGAAATTATCACGTCAAAATTTTGAAAAGGTACCTCGAAGAGAAGTTAATCTTTGCGTAAAATTCCTTTGACGAAAATACTACTTCTTTTGGCTTGGGACAAGTGGTGATTCGCACGAAGTAGAGTTTTTATTATAGATGACGAGTCTTTACAGAATCGAAGGAACTATGGATATCTTAACGATGACCCTCACCCCAAAAAAGTCAAAGCAAATTAACAACGACTTTCGAATAAACAAAAGTCCAAGTAAGTGCCTTAGTAACCATTTTTGAGTGTTCACAGGGTACCCGGATTACCCCCATATTTTACACAAGAGAAATTTTCGGACATGAACCAGTAAGGCGGGAAAATCTACCCTGTTCCCCCTTTATTTACGGAAAAAATTTTGATAATAGGTTGACAAACATTTAACTTAAAACATGAACCTTTGAAACAGCTTTCTTTCACCAGTTGTTATGGTTTAAAAAAACCGATAATTCTTACCCACTGGACAAGATTTTCGTTATTTGAATACTATAACTAAATGGGATGCAGAACCCCTGCCAGTAATTGATCATGACTTTTATAAATTCCATGACTGCAAGTTCTTCTCGGAATTAGACATTTACAAGCTCCCTCAAGTCCATTTCACCCCGACTCGAAACCATACACTGCTTTCCCTTCATAGAGGGTTTAAGCAAACCGCACAATGCCTTTCGGGTTGGTTACCCCCATGTGCCAGTATATTAGGCTTAGAGAATAGTTTCTTTCTGATCTAAAGAATGTATATGTATTTTGATAATTTTATTCATGACAAATGTCTGGGAAGACCACTAAAAAACTAGCCCCTTGTTTTGAAAAAACTAAGAACTCATTGCCTTACAGTTTAAACCACAAAAGTGCTTTTTTGGCTATCATAAGGGACAATACCTTGGGTTCATTATTTTGGGTAAAAACTTTCACCCCTTCCCCAATAAGACCAAAAGCTGTTTTTTGAAAGTACGTTTTCCCACTACCAAAAAGTTATTAAAAATTTTTTCCCTTTGGGTCTGTAATTCTATAGAAAATTTTGTACCAAATCTAATAGCTTAAAATTTGTTCTTACAGACTATTTGAAAAAAGGGTGTCAAGGAACCCCTTAGTTGTTTTTGAGGAAGCCCCCCAAAACTTCGAAGAAATTAAGGGATATTTTCAAAACCCCCGTCCTAAAATTTCCAGTATTAAAAAAATATTTTGTCTCCGAACAGTGCCCCCCATTTGGACCGGGTGTACTACTTCAATATTATGAGGGAAAACCTTTTCCCAGTATTTTCGCCAGAAGAAATTTGCCCAGAGAAGAAAAATATTCCATGTGGAGAAAGAATGTTTTGCTTTGTATGGGGTAAAGTAGATTTAAATACACCTATACGGTAAACCCTTTGTGCTTGAAACGTCCAAAAAAACTGATGTACTTGGAAAACTTTAAAGGGGCAAATACGACTCTTGAGATGGGTCTGGCTATTCAGCCCTATAAGTTTAAAATCGTTTATATTTCTGGTCTGAAAAACCCCTTTTCAGATTTGGGGAGCCCAGGTTGTAGTTAGTTCTTTTCCCTCTGTTCGTTGACTTATTTACTCCCCCCCATAAGTTTTGGAAGGGGGTATTGTGGGGAAAAGTAGGTGTAAGTGGGGTTAAGTTTTTCGGGCAACCCGGAACCATTAGTTACGTCGCGTGCACCCCCCCCCCCCCCCCCCCCTCTGGCGGCTGGGGCGAAATATTCCCGGTGTCCGATTTGTTGTTTTTTACTCCTGGGGAATATTGACCTTACCTTTGTGGGTTGAAGTTTGGAGAGTCACTTCATCCCCTCTTTCCTAATCAGGAGGGTGATATACAGGGGTATATGTTTATTTCTTTATTTTGTTTGTGGTTACCAGTAATTTTATTTTGGGATTTTTTCATTCTTTTCAATTCTTAAAAGTTATATTACATAATTGGGTAACCAGTTTTTTTTCTTTATTTACCCCGCTCTGTTCCTGGCTGGTCTTCCAGGATAGACGCCAGATAAAAGGGGAAGAATGTTAATAAAACTTATTCATTATTCTACTACTACCGGCCCTTACCTATTCTATTGTGCTCCATCCCAAATGGTAGGAGATTCCAGAACATCGGGTTGTTACCATTGCCGGAAACCTAAATCAATAACATCAGGGGAACTATCCGGGATACCCACTTTCCCGCCCCAAATAAAAAAAACTGAAGGCCCCCTTTTTTTTATTAAAATTTTTAAATAAAATTCTCAAAAAAACTTATTCTATTTTTCCCAAATTATTTCTTTATTTATTTTCCTTAATTTCTTTTGTTCAGTTTTAAGGCGTTTCCTGAAACCCGTCTCTCCGATCATCCTTGTACCTCTATGGCTCCCGTATCCCTGAAAAGGATAGTCAAGTTTCGGGCCCCCTCTTTGATCGTGGGTTTATCCGGGAAAATCACATTACCTCTTAAAGGCAATTTGTCACGGGCCGGGTGAACCTTCTTAAAACCCTTGCTCATCTTTCGTGGGGAGCTGATCGTCGAACCCTCCTTCACCTACATTCCACCCTTATTTTATCGAAACTTGATTATGGTGACCAGATCTATTCAGCGGCTTTCTCCTGCTACTCTCTCTAGCCTTAACCCCATTCATCACCAAGGATTACGTTTATGCCTTGGTGCTTTTCGCTCTTCCCCTGTCGAAAGCCTCTATGCAGAAGCGAACGTTCCATCCTTATCCGATCGCCGTGATGCCCATTCCCCTGCGCTACTATGTACGCTCTCATGATCTCCGCAATCCTTCCATTTATAGAATGGTCACTGATATTAGTAGACATTCTTTATTTGTTCGCCGCCCCTGCTTACTCCGTCCCTTCTCTCTTCGCCTTCATTCGCTCTTGTCTTCTCTTCAACTACCACCTTTCTATGTACATGTAGCATCTCACTTTTCCCTACCCCCCTGGGAAGTTCCAGCTGTTCGAGTCTGTTCTTTCTCCCTCCCTTGCTCGAAAGCCCACTGTCTACGGTCGCTTCCCGCTCTCTTTTTCTTGACCACTTTCACTCTCATTCTCATGCCATTGCTGTGTACACAGATGGCTCTAAGTCTTCTGACCCCGTAGGATTCGCAGCAGTGTTTCCGGACAGCGTCGTACAAGGGCATTTACTATCTTCGGCTAGTATTTTTACTGCTGAATTATATGCCATCCTTACAGCACTTATCCGTATTGCATCTATGCCTGTGTCATCATTTGTGGTTGTCTCAGACCCCTTAGTGCTTTACAGGCTATACAAAAAATTTGATACACCTCACCCCTTAGTCCTCCGTATCCAACTTTGCCTACGCCGCATCTTTACCAAGCATAAAGATATTGTTTTTTGTTGGGTCCCTGGTCATGTTGACGTACAGGGCAATGAACAGGCAGACACTGCTGCGCGGTCAGCAGTACATGACCTACCAGTTTCTTATAGAGGTATTCCATTTTACTGACTATTTTGCTGTAATATTTCCCACCTTCACACCGTTGGCAAAAACGTTGGTCTACTATGCTCGGCAACAAACTTCAGTCTATTAAACCGAGTATAGGTTTACTGGCCGTCTTCTTATCACCAGTGTCGGGTTGGGAGACTACTCTCCCCCGTCTTCGCATTGGCCATACTCGTCTTACTCATGGATATTCATGGAGAGGCGTCTTGCTCCTCTCTGTGAGAATTGCCAAGCTCCATTATCAGTCAGCCACTTTGTTGGATGCCCACTTTATCAACGAAGCACGCAGAATTTACCTCTGTCGTAGTCTTCGCCCCGCTGCTCTTTCTTTCCCTTTCCCCTTCTCGCTGATGGCCCCACCTTTCTCCGGACTCTCTCTTTGACTTTTTGACAACGACTGACTTACTTCACAAATTCTGATACTTTCAGCCCTTTCTACTTGAATCTCTTGCTACCCTCTACCCCCGTACTATCCCCTGCCCCGCTGTTTTCTGTAACCTGCTGATCATCCCCCCTCCCTTCTGCCATCCAATTCCCTTGCTTCCTTCCCTACCCTGCAGCGCTGTATAGCCCTTGTGGCTTAGCGCTTCTTTTTGATTATAATAATAATAATACTCCAGGGATCAATGCCCTCACAGCCCGGTCCACCACCAGGCCTCTCGGTGGATCAAGGCCTGATTATCCACAGCCAAACTGATCTGGCACTGACTTTAGGTATCTGTCCAGCTCTCTTGAAAGCAGCCAGGGGTTTATTGTTAATTCCCCTTATGCTTGGTGGGAGGCTGTTGAACAGTCTTGGGCCTCGGACACTTATGGTATTTTCTTAGTTTATCAATGGTGCCTCTACTTTTAATTGGGGGTATTTTGCATCACCTACCCAGTCTTTTCCTTTCATAGGGAGTGATTTCTGTGTGCAGATTTGGTACCATTCCTTTCAGGATTTTCCAAGTGTAGATTATGATATCTCTCTCCTGCATTTCAACGAGTACAAGTCAAGTGCTTCTAAGTGTTCGCAGTAGTTAAGGTGCTTAATAGAACTTATATGTGCAGTAAAGGTTCTCTGTACACTCTCTAGATCTGCAGTTTCATCTGCTTTGAATGGAGATGTTAATGTACAGCAGTATTCCAGCCTAGAGAGAACAAGTGATTTGAAAAGGATCATTGGCTTGGCATCTCTCATTTTTTTACGTTATCATTATCCACCCTGTCATTTTCTTTGCACTTGTGGTCGTGGCACTGTTGTGATCCTTGAAAGTGAGATCCTCAGACATTATTATTTCCAAGTGCCTTACATTATTTTTCCGCTCTATTGTATGGCCAGAGTTTGTATTATACTCTGTTCTAGTTATTATCCTCAGTTTTCCATAACGGAGTAGTTAGAATTTGTCCTCAATGAACATATTGTTTTCCGTTGCCCAATGGAAAACTTTGTGTGGCAGTAGCTGGAAGGTTTCCCAGACAGTGGTCAATT
Source organism: Cherax quadricarinatus (assembly GCF_026875155.1). Classification (NCBI taxonomy): domain Eukaryota; kingdom Metazoa; phylum Arthropoda; class Malacostraca; order Decapoda; family Parastacidae; genus Cherax; species Cherax quadricarinatus. The sequence goes on along the minus strand of NC_069413.1, from coordinate 13,800,953 downwards.
TCCAACAGCTGTTTCTGGAATTGTTGGGACGTTGCATCCGGAGGCTTGTAGACTACTACAATGACAAGATTTTGGTTCTAGATCTTTACTGCTAAAACTTCAACTACACCATTTGAGGCATTTAGCAGTTCTGTGCAAATAAGTGACTCTGCGATATACAGGCCAACCCTCCCGTCCCCTTTTGCCTGTTCACTATGTCGCATCTGTATAGGTTGTAACCTGGTATCCATATTTCGTTGTCCAAGTGATCCTTTATGTGGGTCTCTGGGAAAGCCACAAACATTGCATTTGCCTCTGCAAGCAGTCCACGGATGAAAGGTATTTTGTTGTTTGTTGCTGGCTTTAGACCTTGTATATTTTCAAAGAAGAATGTCATCGGACTGGTGGTATTTGTGGTACTGGGGGGGACTTTTTTTCCGGCACTAATATCTGTATCTGTTGGTTTGGATTGGAGGCCATCGACTGTGATTCCTCTCCCGAAATGACTGGATTTGGTGTACGATTTCTGCCATTTCCTGCAAGTTTTTTTTTTTCCTTCCTGGCACTAAAAAACCTCCCCCTCTTGAGTGGCTGTGGCTACCCAGGTTTTCCCATGGCCTGGATGTTTTGTATCTTTTTGTCCCATTTAGATGGTGTGCCTGGCAATTTAATTAAGTTATAAGTTATGTACTGAAGAGGGACACATTTCTGGGTGAAAAAGCTTTCAGGAAGTGAGTTTGCTATTTCCTGTTATCATATGGGCACGCCATTTTCTAGGGTGGTCAAAGTTGCATGTCCCATCTGTTTTTCCAGATATTCCATGCCTGCAGATATGAAGTGCATGATATGTGCACAGGCTTGGTTTGTTTGCCTTGGATTTTTGTGACTGTATTCCCTCTTGGTGCATGGTTTTCCTGTCTCATTTCTATCCTAACTAGTACTAACAATGGAGCTCTCACCAGTTATTTCTGGTAATTTATGTTCACTATTACTAGTAGTCTCCTTGTTTGCTATCTCCTGTGGTATTAGTAGTTTGTAATATTGGTTTTATCTTGTCTTTGACTACACTTGTTTCCCCACTACAGCTCCTGTCTCCCTCAAGGCCAATAATATGCATTCCTCCATGCATGCAGTTACTGTCTACCAGGGCAGTACCTCCAACCTCACAGTAACTTTCTAACAGGCAGCACCTCTAGCCTTACAGTTCCTGACTATCTGGCCAGCACCTCCAGTCAGTTACTGTCGGCCAGGATAGCATCCACACCAAGGCCGATAGCACCATCTAGCCCTGACTTTTTATTTTCCCATCTTTATAGATTATTATGCTGTATAGTCCTTGTGGCTTAGCGCTTCTTTTTGATTATAATAATAATAATAATATAGATTATTATAATCAAAAAGAAGCGCTAAACTACAAGGGCTATACAGCACTTCAGGGCAGGAAGTGAGGGTATCAGGTGGCAAAAGGGAGAGGGATGATTAGTAGGTTACAGAGAACAGAGGGGCAGCGGATAGTGAAAGGGAAGAGGGCAGCAAGAGATTAAGGTAGAAAGGGCGGAGGAGAGTGCGAAAGGTATCAGAGTTTGTGGAGAAAATCAGCCGTTAAGAAGTCAATGAGAGAGTCAAAATTAAAGGAGGGTCCATCAGCAAGAAGGGAAGGTAAAGAAAGAGTAGTAGAGCAGAGATGACGACTGAGGTAAATTATGCGTGCCTGTTGATAGAGAGGGCAGTCTAACAGAATGCGACTAACTGATACGGGAACCTGACACTTCTCATAGAGAGGAACAGGGTGCCTCTCCATGAGATACCCATGAGTAAGACGAGTGTGGCCAATGCGAAGACGGGAGGGAGTAGTCTCCCAGCCTCGACACTGATAAGAAGACGGCCAGTAACCTATACTCGGTTTAATAGACTGAAGTTTGTTACCAAGCAGATTAGACCAACGTTGTTGCCAATGGGTGTGAAGGTGGGTAGCTATTACAGCAAAATAGTCCATAAATTGAGCACCTCCATATGAAACTGGTAGGTCATGTACTGCTGACCGTGCAGCAGTGTCTGCCTGTTCATTGCCCTGCATGTCAACATGACCAGGGACCAAACAAAAAGCAATATCTTTATGCTTGGTAGAGATGTGGCGTAGCCAAAGTTGGGTATGGAGAACTAGGGGGTGAGGTGTATCAAATTTTCGTATAGCCTGTAGAGCACTAAGGGAGTCTGAGACAACCACAAATGATGATGCAGGCATATATACAATACGGATAAGTGTTGCAAGAATGGCATACAATTCAGCAGTAAAAATGCTAGCCGAAGATAGTAAATACCCTCACACAACACTGTTCAGAAACACTGCTGCAAATCTGACACTGTCAGATGACTTAGAGCCATCTGTGTACACTGTGATGGCATGAGAATGAGAGTGGAAGTGGTCAAAAAAAGAGAGCGAGAAGCTACCATAGGCAGTCGGGCTTTCGAGCAAGGGAGTGAGAAAGAAGAGACTCGAACAGCTGGAATTTCCGTGGTGGGTAGAGAAAAGTGAGATGCTACATGAACATAGAAAGGTGGTAACTGAAGGGAAGACAAGAGCGAATGTAGGTGAAGAGAGAAGGGATGGAGCAAACGGGCGGTGAACGAATAAAGAATGTCTACTAATATTGGTGCCCGTTCTAAAAAGGGAAAAAGGATTGCAGAGACATAAAAGGGTACTTGTAGCAAAGGGCAAAGGGCTCACGGCGCAAAAAGGAGGGAACTTTGCCTTGATAGGGGGCCCCAACAGAGAAGAGCGAAAACACCAAGGCATAAATGTAACCCCCTGGTGATAGAGGGGGTTTAAGGCTGGGAGAATAGCAGGAGAGGCCGTAATATATCTGGTCATCAAAAATCGGTTTCGACAAAAATGAGGGTTCATGAAAGGAGGGAGATTCGACGATCAGCTCCCCATAAAAGATAAGCAAGGGTTTTAAAAAAGGTTCAAGCGGGTGACAATTTTGCCTTAGAGGGAAATGTGGGGTTTTCCAGTAACCTACAAAGAAGGCCAGAAACCTGATGTATCACGTTCAGGGATAGGGGGCCCCCATTGAGGTACAAAGGATGATGGGAGATGACAGGGTCTAGTGAAAAAAATTGGTGATTTTTGGTACGGGAAAAATTTAACCCGTGTGGTGGCCTAATCGGAAAATTGGTCGACCGCTGCGGGAGAGAAATGTAATGGGGTGACAGTCAGGCCTCAAAGCAATAGGAAGTCATAAACAGAGAGTGATGCCCAAATATTTGATGGAAGACTAAGGCCAAAAAAATTAATAGAAAGGGAGAAAAAGTTTGTCCCAAAAAACACATCCTGAGGGCACTTCAGCTTGGAAAAATCGGGGGAGAGCACATTTTTAACCCCGAAAACGGAAATGTCTGGGGTTAAAAAGTTCTAAGGATGGTAGATTGCTCGGAGGCCTAAGGAGTGGGCTTGGGTAAAAAAATTATACCTGAGACCCGGAGAGAGTTTGGGGGTCAACGCCCCCCCGGCCCCGGGCTGTGACCCGGCCTCCTGGGGGATCAGTGCCCGATCAACCAAAATTTCATATGCCTTTCAAGGTCAAAAAAAAATTTCAATAACTGAGTGGTTTTTCGCAAAGGATTACGAACATAGTATCCCGTTAGTAAGGGGGCTATGGTGAAAATACCCTTACAAAGCCATATTGATATGGGAAATGTTGGGCTCAAAATACCCCATTAAAGTATATTTACCAGAGTTCCATCACTTTTCAAACTGCACTAGAAAAGAATGGGACGTAGTGGGAGGGGGCATGTCCTGTAGTATTGGGTTTTCGGAAAGTGGGAAAAAATGGGAGTTTTCACAGCTGGGGAAGAACTACTTGTGACCAAATAAGACTAAGAGGTGTAAGAGGATGTAAGGGTGATGATGTAAATGTTTTAACAAACCCAATATGAAGTCGCCGGCCAGCTGCGATATCGGGAAGCTGAGGTGTTTTTCCTCCAGTTCCTGAAGTGTAAAAGGCAATTATACTGTTCTTCTTGAGAGTGAGAAGTCCGGGTTTCTAATCTCGGCAGCTTTGGGAAAAAAACGAGGGGCATAGAATTATCCCCCGAAAATATGGACCAAAGAGTGCCAATTTTTTGCAACGTCAAAAGGGTTTGCATATCAACACCAGCGCCCCATAGAACAGGAGCTGGATCAGGAGAGTACCACTCAATTTCCTCACTTTTTTCCAGACTGCACTCATAGAAGACAGAGGTGAGGTGGAAACAATTTTGCCAGTGAGTGCGTTTAGCTCACAATGCATGCAAGCGACCGCACATTCTGCTTAAAAAAAGAAGTTTCACTTTTTAATGTATCATGCTCCCCCATGCAGCGCTTTTAAAAAGTATGCACGACACAAGCGGGAGACCAAACAAGGCACGCTTTCTGAGGAATGCCTGCCTGGGTTTGGGGGGTTAGAATGAAAAGCTGCTGTTAAAACTGACGTCGAAAGAGTTTTAGGAGCCATCAATGGGGGATGAAAAAGGGAAAAACCTCACAAAAACATGATTTTGCGAGTAAAAGGCCCCAATTTGCTTGATCAAATTGCCAGCAAGGGATACGGAGAGGTGATGAATATGAAGGAGAAGTAAGAAAGATTGGAAAATGATCGCTGTCATGTAAGTCCGGTAGAACAGACCAGGTGAAGTCTAGTGCAGTGGAGGAAGAGCAGACCAATAGATCGATGCAAGAGTGAGTATGAGTACGAGGATCAAAATGGGTTGGAGCACCCATATTTAAAACATGGAGGGTGTGAGAGGCGAGAAAAGCCTGCAACTGAATGCCACGTGAGTCACAATGAGACCCCCAGAGGAAATGGTGGGCATTAAAATTGCCAAGTAACAGAAGTGGCAGTGGTAAGGATGAAACAAGAAAGGCAAAATCTGGGATTGCTAATGCCCGAGAAGGAGAGAGATACAAAGAACATATTTTAAACCACTTTTTCAGGTGGATGCGGGCTGCAGTGTAATGCAGCGAGGTATGAACAAACAGTGGATGGTACGGAATATCATTGCATAGAAGAAGGGCATTTTCATTAAAGGTTCCATCAGAAATAGGATCCGAAGAATACAATGAATTATAGCCCAAGATGCGTTGGAAAACAGCTGAGTGTAATTTTGGTTCCTGTAAGCAAACACCAACAGGGGAAAACCGGGAAAGCAGCATCTGAAGCTCATCCCAATTACCCCTGAGGCTGCGGATATTCCACTGTAAGTAGGCCATGATTGGCAATGAGGAAAGTACCAGGAATTCGCAGGTAAGGGCACCTTCAGGCTAGAGGGGGTTAGAAAAGTCTATGTGCAGAGGCATCGGAAAGTGTTTAAGCAGCGAAGGAACGGAGCGTTGCAAAGAAAGTTGTGGAGATGGAGGGGAGGGAGGAGAAGAAACAGGAGGTGGATCAGTGTCCATTGAAGGTTTAGTCTCTGCAATATATTATGAAATGGCTTCAAGTGTTTCTGAATTCAAATACGTATGGGAGACAATATTGGAGGTAGAAGGAGGAGGGTGAGTAAAGATTGGGACAGTAATGGACTGTACCAAAGTAGGGGGGACGAAAGAGTGTAGGAGACTGGATAAGAAGTGTGGGAGGGGACAGAAGAGGCAGAAACCTGGGAGGTGGCAGAAGAGGGAGAAACTTGGGAGGGGACAGGGGTGGAAGACACAGTACCAGGAGGAGGGTGAACCTCCACACTTGTAATAGAGCCAGTGAGAGGGGAAGAACTAGGCACAGAGGCTGTAAAGGTAAAATGCGGAGGTGGAAGAAGGGAAAGGGGGGGTCAAAGAAGATTTGAGCAATTGGGATTTTTTGGACTTCTGAGAAGTAGAGGGATGATTGGTAGAAGGTGTCATATGAGATCTTGTCGATTTCGGGGCTTGTGAGGAAGGACGCAAAGAGCAAAGATGTGAGAGCAGACTGAGGTGTTGAAGTAGGGACATCTGAGCCCAAGACAGCAAAAGAATTAGATACAGGAGTGGCTATGGGAGGGGTAACCACAGAGGAGGCTGCAGAAGATGGGATCCCAGAAGTGGGGGGGACGTTTTGGAACACGAGAGAATAAGAAACACAGGGTATCTCCTTGAGCAGAGATTTAGAAACTGCCAAGCATAAGAGGAGACCTTCTGACTCTTTGAGGAAGGAATTTACGCTCTTTTTAAGTAAATCATAGTAATGCGAGAGTTAGAAGGGTGAGCTCATGACAATTAAGGCAAGAGGGAGTTGACTGCAAGGCATATTAGAATGGGTCCATTCGCACCTCAGACTGGGCACCTCAGATCTGCAATATTTCGCTGGGTCAACGCAAGATCGCCACAATTTTCTACACGTATGTGGTGTAAGATCACCTTTTTGAACTTGTAACCGATGACCTGCTACATAAACAAAAGAAATGGAGTTTACACTGTCAAAAGTTAATCGAGCCACATTGCAAGGGTATAGCCTCTGACCTTGCGCAGAAGGACATAATGCCCTGAGGATGGGAGATCTTGAGTCCCCCAGCTGTTCAAGAATGGTCTTGCCAGCTAAGTCTGATAATTCTGTTGGACTATGGTTTGGGTCAGGAATGAGCAGTAACCAACTACAAGAATTGAGGTAATATAGATTTTTGATAGAGACAGACTAATATCGATAATTCAAAAGAAGAGAATGTATCATGAGCTTGGGTACATTTCTAATAGTGATGATGCAAGTACGATCTTGAGGAGCATGAAAGGAAATATCTCTACCACATGTCTTAGAGCACTTGCCAAACTAGGTCAAAAAAATAGGCATCTAGAGGAAGTCGTCGTAAAGTAAAGAATTTTAGTCGCATTGCACATTCCAAAACTGACGGAAAGGTAGTCATGACTTGGTAGTTCTTTTGAGAAGAACTAGAAAGTGGAAGTATCATCATCAGCAATTGGTCGTTGGCATTTAGTATGTGGGGGACCAGAGTCGGTCCAACTGAAACGACTGTCATTCGAAATTGGCGCACGATTGGCGGGAAGCATAGTCAAAGGAAAGCATAGTCAGACAAATCGAAGGAGTCATTGAAGCCCTGGTACCTGTATGGGTGAGGAAACAGCACCAGAGAGAGTACCAGGTCATCAGGAGTGTCCGAGAGTGGGTCAAAAAAGGAAGGCAGGATCAGAAATGGTGCGTATCAAAGGCCTGGGTAGGAGTTCATGATTGATATCGCCTTGGAGGTTTGACTTCTTGTCTTTTGCTTTTAAGACAAGTGTATAAATAAAAAAAAAGAATAAAAAAAAGGGGGACGGGGATAAATTATTCCCAGATAAAATGAAAAGGGCTGGAAATCGCCCTCCAGCGCCCAAGGAGGGACCTCAACACCGCAAGTAAGTGCATATGTGGCATGGACCCGTGCCATACCCTACCCTCATGCCAGAAAACCACAATCAGATATGCAACTCACATTGCCGAGCCTAACCTCAGTTGGACAAAAGATAGGCAGGCTGAGGATATCCGCCACAAAGCAGACCTCCTTGTTGTTCACCACCCCCAGAATCGAAAGGCGGCCTCCAGAGATACACCTGTCCACCCGAAAGGAGCACCCAAAGACACCCCATCAGAAGACCTGAGAGGGAACGAACATATGAATTCATTCGCTATTTTTAACCCTAAGGAGTTAGCCATCCAGGATGGACCCAAGAAAGTTCATGTGTCATCGAGGACTGGGTCTGACTTATTTCCATTGGGGTCCACAATCTTTCCCCGAGGATGCGACCCACACCAGTCGACTACACCCAGGTACCTATTTGCTGCTATTGAACCATTGACAACAGAGTGTAAGGAAAACATGTGAAATATTTCCACCCGCCTGAAACAATTCGAACTCCGGTCCCCTGCCGTGTGGTGAATCGGAGCTTTAGCCACCAGGCCACCGGACATCTCCAGGCAATCCAATTCACGGAAACTACAACACCAGCCAAGAACCACAACGTGATGGGATTTGACCCCATACCCTTCCCTCTACCTAGATCTAGTAGACCTTGGAAGAATACCAAGGCCCAAAAAAAGGAAGGAATATAGGAGGGATCGGGGGGAGGAGGGGGAAAGGTAAAAAGGGAGGATTGCGGGAGTATGGGCTGGAAAGGGGGATTGGGGTTTAATTAGGTTCAGTCTGAGGAAGGAGACCAACAGGTCTAATACCTCAGACCAAGAGCCTCTTCACCACGCCAAGGAGCCCTCCTTGAAGAGGCCATCTTTATAGAATGCTTCCAGGTTTTCTATGAAGGCCACTTTGATGTTAATACTCTTTTAATACCAATGATTTTAGTCATCAGATTGATCTCATTCTACAAAAGCTAACATTTTTTTTTCTCGACAACTGCCATTTATCATTCATTTTAATTCATTATTACTTACTTACTTAATTCAATTTAATTTCTATGTTGAAGGCCCACCCCCCAAATCTAAAGTGCCCCGGCCGTACCTCCCAGGGTCTAAATCCAGCCTGATCCAAACTAAGTAATACCACCAAGAGAAGTCCAAATACGTCAGCCCAACATCAAGGAGACGGTTTTCAACACGAGTCCATGAACATTGTGCATTAGAATTACGAATATGTGACAAATAAGTGTCTTTGGGGTAGTGTCAAGGACGTTTCAAATATAGGGCTCTGGTGGCCTGGTGGCTAAAGCTCTCGCTTCACACGGCAAGGGTCTGGGTTCGATTCCAGCCAGAGTAGAAACATTGGACGTGTTTCTTTCCACCTGTTGTCTATGTTCCCCATCAGTAAAATGGGTACCTGGGTGTTAGTCGACTGGTGTGGGTCGCATCCTGGGACACTGACCTAATTTGCCCGACATGCTGACATAGCAAGAGACTTTCTATATAAGTATAAAATGTCATTGTTGTCATCTAGGACTGTGTACCTTGTACAAGTACTTGGAGTAAATGAAGATTTTATTATTATTATCAATGTTCATGTCATGTTTAATATAACACACAGTAAAAAGACTGTGTTTACCTGGAGTTTACCCTGGAAGTTCGGGGGTCACGCCCCCGTGGCCCGGTCTGAGACCAGGCCCTCATGGTGACAGGTCTGATCAACCAGCTGTTACTGCGGGCCGCACGCAAGCTGACATACAACCACAGCCCGGTTGGTCAGGTACTGACGTATCTTAGTAATTAACAAGTGACAACCATCCCCCTCTCCATTACCCTCCCGCCAGTAAGAACTACTCACTCCTAAACCCTTCCACCAGCAGCCAACTCTATACCCTTTCATTAACGACCTTTCCCCTCCCCACAACCACTGGAACGTATCAACCCCTTTCCTCCAAGTCATTGGCGCATTTGCATGGAGGTCAAGAATAGTGGCGCCACTAGTCACTCCTCTGCAATTCACCACACCAACACCTCCAGCTCTTCCAGTTCCATTAGCCTGTGATAAATTAAAAAATCTTGGTGAGGTGGGGCTCAATTTCATGATAACTTTTTGTATAGATCAGCTTTGAAAATATTTAGCACTTTTCTTTCTCCAAAATATTGAAAGAACATTCCTAAATACATAGTAAGAATCAAACGAGGGGCGTTTACTGTAGTTTCATGATAATCTAATTAATGTTCAAAAGTTTATCGTTTGCAGACATTGTTCTGGGGAGTTGCTAGGCTGCTGACGACAACCTGGAAGACTTGCAGCTGGCCCACAACACTGAGACTTCACCACACACACTGCCCACAACACTGAGACTTCACCACACAGACGCGCCCACACAACATGGACTTCACCACACAGCAGCTGCCCACAACACGACTATCACCACACAGCACTGCCCACAACACTGACTTCACCACACAGCAGCTGCCCACAACACTGACTACACCTACAGCACAGCTGCCCACAACCACTGACTTCACCACACAGCACTGCCCACAACAATGGGACTTCACCACACAGCAGCAGCCCACAACACTGACTTCACCACAAAGCAGCTCCCAACAACACGACTTCACCACACAGCAGCTGCCACAACACGGACTCACCACACAGCAGCTCCCCACAACACTGACATTCACATCACAGCAGCGCCCACAACACTGACTTCACACACTGCCAGCTGCCCACACACTGACTTCACCACACAGCAGATGCCCACAACACTGACTTCACCACACAGCAGCTGACCCACACACTGACTTCACCACACAGCAGCTGCCCACAACATGAAGTCACCACGCAGCAGCTGCCCACAACACTGACTTCACCACACAGCACGCCACAACCAACTGACTCACCACACAGCCTAGCTGCCCACAACACGCTTCCACCACACAGTCACTAGCCCACAACACTGACTTCACACACAGCAGCTGCCACAACATGGAAATTCACCACACAGCACGGCCCACAACCTGACTTCACTCACACAGCAGCTGCCAACACACTGAATTCACCACACAGCAGCGTGCCTCACAACACTGACTTCACCACACAGCAGCTGCCCACAACACGACTTCACCAGCACAGCAGCTTCCCACATTGACTTTCACCACACAGCAGCTGCCCACTAACACTGACTTCACCACACAGCACTGCCCACAACAGCTGTTGTCACTTCACACAATGCAGCTGCCCACAACACTATTCACCACACAGCACTGCCCACAACACTGACCTCGACAAACAGCAGCTGCCCACAACCTGGGACTACACACACAGCGCTGCTCAGTGCCCACAACACTGACTTCACCACACAGCAGCTGCCCACAACACTGACTTCACCACACAGCACTGCCCACAACACGGAAACTTCACATCACAGCACGGCCCACAACACTGACTTCACCACACAGCAAGCCGCCCACAACACTGACTTCACCACACATGCATCTGCCACAACACTGACTTCACACACAGCACCTGCCACAACCACTGACTTCACCACGACAGCAGCTCCCACCAACACTGACTTCACCACACGCAGCGGCCAAATCAAATCGAGACAACGTCCTCATTATTGGGCACCTACTTAAACAAGATGGTCCTACACAGATACAACAAGGAAATGAGTTAGCTTACTCCAAGTCCCAATATGAACATCAGTTTTAGCAACCGCTAACCAGACAGTGAGTCGAAGATCATAATGAATTTTTATGAGAGAGCACAAAATTGATTAACACAACCTATCCGATGTTATCCTACGCCAAATCTTCGAACAGGCGATAAATGACATGCCATGAACTCTGCCCCAGGGCCAGACTCATGAACGTCTGTTTTCATCAAGAACTGCAAAGAAGACCCCTATCACACGAGCCCTTTTTCCATCCTAATGATAGGATCAGTGGACACGGGGGTCGTCTCCACAGTTACTAAAAACAACAGACATAGCCCCACGCCACAAAGGGCAGTAAAGCAACGAGCTAAGAACACAGACCAATAGCATCTAATCATCCCATATCATAAAAATCTTTGAAAGGGTCCTAAGAAGGCATTAGCACCACGCTTCGAAAATCCCATCATTTACACAACCCAGGGCAACATGGGGTTTAGAACTAGGGTCGCTTCGGACTGTCTCAACTATTGGGACCTACTACGACAATAGTCCTAAATGCACTAGAGAGACAAAAAGAATGCAGATGTAATAATACAGGACTTTGCAAAAGCCTTCGACAGAGTGACTCAAATGTGCGTAATAGCGCTCAAAAGTTACGTGCTAAAGGTATAACAGAATAGTCGGTCGATGAATCTATAATTTCCTCACCTAACAAACACAGAAGATATCCGTCAACAGAGTAAAGTCTCGAGGCAACTAACGGTGAAAGCTTCTGGTTTCCACAATGCACGAGAACGTCGATCCCAGTCGTGTTTCCTCATCCTTATATCCGACATAGACAAGATGTCAGTCCACAGCACCGTGTCTTCCTTTGCAGATGACACCTCTGAATCTGCATGACAGTGTCTTCCATTGCAGACACTGCAAAGCTCCAGGCAGAGCAACAAAACCAAATCTCAGTGGCTGCAGTAAACAAAATAGAAGTTTCAAGCGATGATAAATTTCAAATTACTCATATATGGTAAACATAGGAAATTAAAATCTTCATCAGAGTACAACAAATTCCTGGCCACAAATAGAGCGAAAACACCAACGTCAAAGACCTGGGAGTGTCATGTCGAGGATCTGCACCTTCAAGGACGCGATAACATGTATCATCGCATCTGCTAGTAAAAATGAGACAGGGAAGGAATATGAGAACCTTCAAACTAGGAGGGGGGCCAAGCCCATGATACAGTCATCTGTTCAGGTCACTTGTTCGTATGCGTAGGCGAATAGTCGCACACTAAAAGCACCTTTCAAGCAGGTGAAAATGCCGACGCTGTAGAAGAATGTACAATACTTACACGCGTCGCATAACAGATAAAACACCTTCAATTGATTGGAGTAGCGCTTGAGTTCCCTAAACCTGTATGTTCCCTGTAAGTTCAGTGAGGGAGAGATACATGATTATTACACATGGAAATCCTGAGAGGAACTAGTACAGTGAACTTGCACACGAAAATCCCCACAACGAAAGCAAAAGACTGGCAGTAGCGATTCAGCGCAACCCCCCCAAAGAAAAGTCAGGGGGTGGTCACAGCAGCGTTAAAGACCATACAATAAGTGTCAGGGCCCGATACTGTTTCAATCTGCCTCCTCCAGCACACATAAGATGGGTATTACCAAGCAACACCCCATGGCAGTCTTCAAGCTGGTCACTGGACAAGCACCTAAAGTCAGTTCCCGATCAGCCGGGCTGTTGGCTCGTGATAATTGATGGTTTGCGTTCAGCCAGTCAGCAACAGCCTGGTTGATCAGCTCTGAAGCCACCCATTAGGCCTTGTCTCAGACCGGGCCGCGGGCTTGACAACCCCGGAACCTCTCCAGGTAAACTCCAGGTAAAACTACTTCACCACACAGCAGCTGCTTCTCACAAACACTGACCTTTCACCACACAGCAGCTACCCACAACAATCGAACTTCACCACACAGCAGTCAGCCCACAACACGAACATCACGCACGAGAGCAGCTGACCACAACACAACTTCAACCAGCAGAGCACTGCCCACAACATCGAACTTCACAGAGCAGCTGCCCACAACACGAACTTCACACACACAGCTGCCCACAACAACGAATCTGTCACCACTCAGCAGCTGCCCACAACACGAATCTTCACAGAGAGCAGCCTGCCCACAACACAAGCTTCACCAAGCAGTATATAATCAGCTGCCCACCACACGAACTTCACAAGCAGCAGCTGCCCACAACACAACGTTAGCATCCACAACAGTAGCCGCCCACAACACGAACTTCACAGAGTAGACAGCCTACAACTCGTACTTCACCACGAGCAGCTGGCCCACCACACGAAATACACCACATACATCTGCCCACAACACGACACTTCCACAGAGTCAGCACCCACAACACTAAACTTCACCACTCAGCAGCTGCCCCACAACACTAATTCACCAAACAGTCAGCTGCACACAACTACGAACTTCACAGAGCAGCAGTACGGCAAACAGGAACTCTTACACCACTCACAGCTGCCACAGCACGAACTTCACAGAGCAGTTCCCTCAACACTAACTTCTGCACAAAACAGCTCCACCCCCAACACGAACTTTACCACAGAGCAGCTGCCCACAACACGAACTCACCAGCAGCAGCTTGCCCACAAACAACCGAACTTTCACCACACCTAGCAGCTGCCCCACAACACGACTTCACAAAGCAGGCGCCACACAACACGACTGCTATTACTCACGCCCACAACACGAACTTCACACCACAAGCATCTGCCCACAGCACGAACTTCGCCATATAGCAGCGTCCACAACACAGAAACTTCACCACACAGCAGCTGCCCACAACAGAACTTCACCTAATAGGAGCAGCCCACAACACGAACTTCACCACACAGCAGCTGCCAACAACACGAACTTCACCACACAGCACTGCCAACAACACGAATTTCACCACACACAGCTGCCGAACAACACGAACTTCACCACACAGCACTGCCAACAACCACGAACTTCACCAAACAGTTCTGACACAACACGAACTTCACAACATAGCAGCTGCCGAAAACACGTACTTCACACCATAGCTGCCCACAACACTGATTGCACCACACAGCAGCTACCCACAACACAATTTCACCACACAGCTAGCTGTCCCAAAAACACGAACTTCACAACACGCAGCTGCCCACAACACGGTCCTTCACCACACAGCTCCCAAAACAAGAACTCACTAACACGCTGCTGCTACAACACGACTTCACATACAGCACTGCCCACACACGATCTTCACACACAGCAGGCTGCCCACAACGCGAACTTCACATTGCAACTGCCCACACACAACTTCATCACATAGCAGTCCGCCACAAAACGAACTTCACCACACAGCAACTGCCCACAACACGAAATCACCACACAGAGCAGCTACCCACAACACGAACCTTCAACAGCGCAGTCTGCCCACTAACACAACATCACCACATAGCTGCCCACAACACATCTTCACCACCATAACAACTTGCACAAAACACAAACGTCAAAGAGCAGCTTCCCTACAACATGAACTTCACACTTAGCAGCTGCACTACACGAACTTGATAACACTGCCCACTACACGAACTTCAACCACGCCAGCAGCTGCCCACAACACAACTTCACCAACACACACTGCCCACAACACAAATCTTCACCCACACAGCACTGCCCACAACACGAACTTCATAGAGCAGCTTGCCCATATCCTCGAACTTCCTAACAGCTGCCCTCAAACACGAACTTCACCACATAGCACTGCACACAACACGAACTTCACCACACAACTAGCTACCCACACCACGAACTCACCACATAGTAGGTCCGTTCAACATGAATCTTCACACATAGCAGCAGCCCACAACACATCTTCACAGATAGAACAACTGCCACAGACTCGAACTTCACTGAGCAGCTGCCCACATCACGAAACTTCACCACTTAGCACTGCCCCACATACACGAACTGATAGAGCATACTGAGCCCACTACACCGAACGTCACCACGCAGCAAGCGCCCACAACACAACTTCAACCACACAGCACTGCCCACAACACGAACTTCACAACAGCAGCAGCTGCCGCACAACACGAAACTTTCATAGAGCAGCTGCCCAGAGCTCGACTTCCTAGGAGCACTGCTCACAACACGAACTTCACACATAAAGCTGCCACAACACGAACTTCACCACAGAGCAGCTGCCCACAACACGGAACTTCAGAGAGGCAACTCCCACAGCACGAACATCACCACATAGACAGCTTCCAAACAACACGAACTTCACCCACACAGCAGCTGCCAACAACACGACGTCACCAGCAGTCAGCTTGCCCACACCGAAAAACTTCACCACACAGCAGCTGCCCACAACAGAACTTCATAAGCAGCTGACCCTAAGAGCTCCGAACTTCCTAGACAGCTTCCCACAACACGTAACTTCAACAACACAACAGCTGCCGACAACACGAAATTCACCACACAGCAGCTGCCCACAGCTCGAACTTCGCAACACAGCAGCTGCCCACAACACGAACTTCACCACATAGCAGGTGCCCACAACACGAACTTCACCACACAGCAACTGTCCACAGCATGAACTTCACCACTCAGCAGCTGCCCACAACATGATTCACCACACATAAGAGCAGCTTGCCCCTCAACACGACTTATACGCACATAGCAGCTGCCCACAACACGAACTTCACCACATAGCAGCTGCCCACAACACGAACTTCACCTCACCGCAACTGCCCTCGACACGAACTTCACCAAACAGCTGCCCACAACACGAACTTCACAGAGCAGCTGCCCACAACACGAACTTCATAGAGCAGCTGCCCTCAACACGAACTTCACCACACAGCAGCTGCCCACAACACGAACTTCCCCACACAGCAGCTGCCCACAACACAATCTTCACCACACAGCAACTGCCCACAACACGAACTTCACCACAGAGCAGCTGCCCACAACACGAACTTCATAGAGCAGCTTCTCACAACACGAACTTCACCACATAGCAGCTGCCAACAACACGAACTTCACCACACAGCAGCTGCTCACAACACGAACTTCACCACATAGCAGCTGCCCAAAACACAAACTTCACCACACAGCAGCTGCCCACAACACGAACTTCACCACATAGCTGCCCACAACTCGAACTTCACCACACAGCAGCTGCCCGCAACACGAACTTCACCACATAGCAGCTGCCCACAACACGAACTTCACCACACAGCAGCTGCCCACAACACGAACTTCACCACACAGCAGCAGCCCAGAACACGAACTTCACCACATAGCAGTTGCCCACAGCACAAACTTCACCACACAGCAGCTGCCCACAACACGAACTTCACCACATAGCTGCCCACAACACGAACTTCACCAAACAGCAGCTGCCCACAACACGGACTTCACTACACAGCAGCTGCCCACAACACGAACTTCCCCACACAGCAGCTGCCCACAACACGAACTTCACCACACAGCAGCTGCCTACAACACGAACTTCACCACATAGTAGGTGCCCACAACATGAACTTCACCACATAGCAGCTGCCCAGAACACGAACTTCACCACACAGCAACTGCCTACAACACGAACTTCACCACACAGCAACTGCCTACAACACGAACTTCACCACATAGTAGGTGTCCACAACATGAACTTCACCACATAGCAGCTGCTACAACACGAACTTCACCACACAGCAGCTGCGTTTACTTAAATTCTAAAGCGTTTACTTAATTCTAGCCCGGTTTTGCGTAGCCCCGATTTTGACATCCCCTTTTTTCTGCATATTGATACCAGTAGCTATACAGTCGGAGCTGTGTTGCTGCAGCCATCGACAACCTCAGATATTCTCCATCCCATAGCTTATTATTCCTCTAAATTAAAATCCCATCAAAGAAGCTATGCCACAGTAGAAAAAGAGGCATTAGTTTTAGTATTGACCCTTGAACATTTTGATGTATACGTCGGAACTTCTCCTCATAAAGTCACTATCTTTTCAGATCATAATCCCCTTACTTTCATTAACTCCATGAAGTCTAGGAATGCAAGGATACAAAGATGGGCTCTCCGTATCCAGCCCTTTTCTATAAAAATCTTGCACATAAAGGGTAAACATAATGTTATAGCAGACGCATTATCCCGTCCTTAAGAGTTTAGAAGTAGTAGGGGCTGAAACTAGGGTCTCAACCTATTCTTTTTATCTTTTTTAATATTTAAATTTTTCATCTGCATTTGTGTGCTTGCTCTAACGATTGCAGAACAAAGAGCTGTGGACCTAATTGCTATTCACTGAAACTTTCAACTTCGGTTGGCACTACTTTGGAAACACACTGAATCCCAAGATCACCTGATACTAGTGTGAGTCGTGAGGTGACGACGTGGGACTTATGTCCTCTTCCTGATCCACTCTGAGACATGGTGTAGTGGGGAAGATTGGGATATGAAGACCCACAAGAGTGACTAGAATATTGTGGGGATAAAGATGTTACTATTTGTCGTGAAAGGTTTTTAGTGATAATCCTGTGTTTGATAGGTGAACTATTGTTTAGTTGATTGTTTTTCTTGGTGCGACATTTGGTCGTAAGGGGGGGGGGGTGTTACGCCCCTCGTTTGTGAACCTTCTAGGTCAGGTATGATGTATATGTAACGGGCTTTTTCACTTAATATTATATTATTTCTAGCCTCATTAGTAGCTAAAATGAGGATAGAGTACTTTATAATATTATCTGGCCTTTATTTAGCTGTGTAAATAGATAGGATGTTTGGATGATGTAAACTTCGGGTACAGTTGTTTACTACCCGGCTGTCGTTTAGCCACAGTCCCCTCTTAATCCGAGGTGACGTCACTCTGAGAATTCTGTTATAGTCCAGTCCACTCTCACCTTTCGTGAGAGAAGCTTCTTGATTCCTGGATTTAACCTTCTGGTCCCACATGAGGTTCCCTGGTGATCCTCCAGCACCTCGGACGGTATCAGACAGAAACGTCTCGGACGAAGTGTGTGTTGCTGTATTGGAGACGCTGGTGATTGTCCCTAGCTCTGCTAGGAGCGAGTTTAAGCAGTATTGGTTCAAAGAGGACGGCGAAAAAGTCAGGGGAGACAAACTCGCCTCAAAACTCCTTTAAGTGTAGAATATTCCTAATCTCACTTAGTATATTTTGAAAGTTGAATAAGAGTGAATTATTATTGAAGTGTTACGTCTTCTGTCTCATTTGGATTGAGTTAAGCAAAGTGTTATTATACGAAGTGAAGGTGTTATGATACTAGAGCCATTCAGTACTATAATCAAGACAGAATATTGTATATTATCTTTTAAGTGAACTCAAGTGTAAATTTCATGAGTACTCTGTTTTATGGTGCGACCTTTTTAAAGTTAATATAAAACCCTTCTATGGTTTATTAAGAAACTTAATAAAAAACCGGAAAGAAACATTGTGATTGTTTACTACTGAACCCTTGAATGATTTCATCTAGAACAGGATATTCAATCCTGTTTATTTGTTGCAAGAAAGGGCTAAACAGGTTTAAGTAGTTGCCCTGTACACAACAGTCCCATACTGGAGTATGCAGCACTAGTCTGGAGCCCACACCTGGTCAAGCACGTCAAGAAGTTAGAGAAAGTACAAAGGTTTGCAACAAGGCTAGATCCAGAGCTCAGGGGAATGTCGTACGAGGAAAGGTTGAGGGAAATCGAACTCACGACACTGGAGAATAGAAGGGTCAGGGGAGACATGATAACGACATACAATATACTGCAGGGAATAGACAAGGTGGACAGAGAAAGGATGCTCCAGAGAGGGGACACAGAAACAAATGGTTACAATTGGAAGCAGACTCAGACGAGTCACAAGGATGTTAGGAAGTATTTCTTCAGTCATAGTCGTCAGGAAGTGGAATAGCCTAGCAAGTGACTTAGTGGAGGCATGAACCACACATAGTTTTAAGACGAGGCATGACGAAGCTCAAGAAGCAGAGAGAGGACCTAGTAGCGATCAGTGAAGGGGCGGGGCCAGGAGCTGAACCTCGACCCCTGCAACCACAATTAGGTGAGTACACACACACACACACACACACACACACACACACACACACACACACACGAAGCACTAAACTACAGACCAGTGTCACTGACATGTATAGTATGCAAAATCTTGGAGATTATCAGGAGAAGACTGGCTGAAAAACTAGATGAGCAGGCAGGACTAAGAGGGTAAGTACGGCAATGGATCAGGGAAAGAAACAACGTGTGTTGGTCCGAGACGAGTTGTCAGAGTGGTTGCACATGTCGAGTGGGATTCAACGAAGGTCAGTCCTAGTTCTGGTGCTGTTTCTTGTATATGGGAATGATATGATGCAAGGGACAGAGTCAGAGGGGGTCTCTGTTTGCAGACGATGTGAAACTAATATGGAGAATACAAACAGAAGAGGATAAGGCAAGCCTACAATTAAATCTGGACGGCAAAAAATATCAAGTTTTCATATGCTCTTGGATTTTTAAAACCCCCAGCAATTTGGAAAAGGGTTTAAAGTTTGGGGGAAAGGGAAAAAGGGGAAACCGCAGAGGGTAAAAGGCTGAAAGAACTCACTAAAGGAAAAGGATTTTGGGGTAAGCATCAAAACCGGCACATTTTTGGGGGTCCTTTAAACCCAAAAAACTGCCGAACCATTTGGCGCCGGGCAAAGCTGGAATGCTTTTTCTTTCATGTAATTTGGGGTCATTTAGGGAAAATGTACACAGTTCCCAAACGGGCCCCTTTTTGGGAAAGAATGCGGAAACCGGGAAAGGGAAACCCCACACCAAAAATTAACAAAATAAAAAAAAATTTTTAAAAAAAGGGTGCAAAGGTTTGCAACTTTGACTTTCCCTGGGAAACTGAGGGGTTTTTCTTACGGGAAAAGGGTTGAGGGAACCCCAACCTGACACACTGGAAGACAGGGGGAAAGGGGGGGATATATAAAAACAAAAAATAATGGGGGAGGAATTGACAGGTTGGCTTTAAAAAAAATTTTTAAAAAGAGGGGAACATAAACAATTGGCCCACAACGGGAAAAGCTGAAAATTCGACGAGCCCCAGGGATGTTTGGAATATTTCTTCATTTAGAGTATCAGGAATTGGAATGCTGCACCTCTCGATTCTTTGCTCCTACCCCTTCTCTTCTTTTGGTCACTATGGGTCCTTCCCGCTCCATGACTTTAAATAAAACCCTCCCCTTAAGGCAAGTAGGGCCCCTCCCTCCCTACATCATTTCCCAACTTTTCCCTTCCGGGACAACTCGGGGGATTGAAGAAATATTCCAACATCCCCGGTGTTTTCCTGCGTCTTCAATTTTCTTATTCATGAAAACCACCCCAAGTTTTGGGAAACCCCAAATTTTTCCCTTTTTTAAATAACAATTTTTGGTCAGGGGTTTTTGGGGGTAAAAATGTGATCCCCCGGAATCCCAAATTTTAAAATTAAGTATATTCAAAATTACAAAAAAAGCCAGAAATAAAAATCCCGAATTTTTCTTTATATAATTAAAAGGCATTTTTGTTCTATATTATCCAATTAAATTATATAAACATAAATGTTAAACCTAAAACCCAATCAAAACAAAAATTAATTTTTTTAAAAATAAAATACCTAACAAATACTCCTTTTCTACGAATTACAAAAATGAATACAACCATTCCCTGTCTTTGTAATTTCATTTTTGTGCTTTAAAAATTTTACATTAAATTTTTTAAACCGATGTAAATCTTTTGCTTAGTTCATCTTAAAAAAATTTTTAAAGCCACCCCGTAATGCTATGCATTTTTAAAATGGCTTTGCTTTCTGCTTTTTTCCCTGTATTTTTTGTAACCCTGTATGTGTGCACAAATTTTTAAATAAATAAAAAAATAAAAAAAAGGGGGGGGCTTTCAAACAACGATTAGGAGGAGACCCTAGATATACAATATAAAAATGGAGATTATTTTATTGTATAAAGTCTTTTTTCCCAATTGGAACAAAATAAAACAGAATATTCCGGCCGGGCAAAAAAACTTGGCCATTTCCAAGACGAGCGGGATGTTCTCTTTGGGCTGCTCTACTTCACGCTCGCCCTCAACTTGGATAAGCAAGGGGGTCACGTGACGGATCCCAACATGATTAAGTAGTCGCTGTATACCCCTTGGGGGCTTACGCTTCTTTTTTATTATAATAATATAATAATGATAGAGTAGTTAACAAAAGGGGGGGGGGGAAAAGGGGGGGGGATAACCCGAACTCACGGCAAAACTATACCCCGCCAACCCGGCGGGCGGGTTCTATACCCCCAAATTTAAACCTATCATGCCGTTACATAAACAAAAATTGTTAAAAGGGGAATTTGCAATAATAAAAGGACTTCATTCCCAAATTTAGCTTTTAAAGGGAAATGCCCGCAAGTAATATTAAAGGAAGGTTTAAACCCCAGGGGCTGACACCCCGGGCCCCACAAGCAAATATCCGGCTTTAAGTGCTGAGGGTTTAGAAAAACCAACCCGGGGTAAGGAGGAGGTACACTTTCCAAGGTTAGTCATCCACTTGCTAGAACGGGTCCAGAAACACGCTGACTGCAAAGAATTTCCGTATTTGGGGCCTAATTAGGAGCGAGAGGGAGCACGGCTAACACTTCTCGAACCCTTTAGTGAAAATGGAGATCCGGAAAGGGTTTGGGACCCTTTTAACCCCAAGTAATATTTAACATTTTTGATTTCTAAATTTTAAAGTTAGAGGATTTGTTGGTAAATATTTATCACATGAGGAGTATCCCGGGGTATACTCAAATGTTCAAAGCAATCTAAAACGAGGGTTCTTTTTTCTATGTTGAAAAAGATCTTTTATATTCTTTCAATTTATAGGAAAAAAACATTTGGGTGTAGAAAATTACCTTTTGGAAATTGCAATAAGCACACCCATTGCGGGCATCACTGGCATCACATGGGGGGTGAAAAGGAATTTTGGAAAATTGGGGGACGCAATACTGGGGGGGAGAAAGGAAAAATTTTAAACGTTTTAAAAACTTGTTCACAATTTTCTTTCCCCAATTAAATTTATATTTAGGACTGGGTTTAATCTATCGGGGGAGGCAACTTTACAAAGTTTGGGCAAAAACGCCTGTAATAAGTTCCCTTACCAAAAACGTTTGGGGGGCTTTCCTGTCCTGGGGCTCGGGAAAAATTTTAAAAAACTTGGGGCCTTTAAATTGGCGGGGGGGTACATCCCTTCCCCATTTTTAAAACAGATATTTAATCTGGGCTTTACAAAAGTCACATTTTTGTAAATTTACAGTGAAATTGTATTTCTGCAATGCTTTCAGTAGTTGCTCTAATCTTTCTAAATGAGACTGCCAGTCATCACTAAAAACCACCAGGTCGTCTAAGTATGCCTCTACACCTTCTAAGGGTTGGACTAAAATGTTCATAATTCTCTGGAAAGTGGAGGCGGCGTTACACAAGCCGAAAGGCATAACCTTATACTTAAATAGTCCGTTCTTAACTACGAACCCGGAAATCTCTTGGGCCCTAGGAGTTAAAGGCACCTGGTAATACCCTCTCAGTTTACCTGGAGTTTACCTGGAGAGAGTTTCGGGGGTCAACGCCCCCGCGGCCCGGTCTGTGACCAGGCCTCCTGGTGGATCAGCGCCTGATCAACCAGGCTGTTGCTGCTGGCTGCACGCAAACCAACGTACGAGCCACAGCCCGGCTGATCAGGAACTGCCTTTAGGTGCTTGTCCAGTGCCAGCTTGAAGACTGCCAGGGGTCTGTTGGTAATCCCCCTTATGTGTGCTGGGAGGCAGTTGAACAGTCTCGGTCCCCTGACACTTATTGTATGGTCTCTTAACGTGCTAGTGACACCCCTGCTTTTCATTGGGGGGATGGTGCATCGTCTGCCAAGTCTTTTGCTTTCGTAGTGAGTGATTTTCGTGTGGCAAGTTCGGTACTAGTCCCTCTAGGATTTTCCAGGTGTATATAATCATGTATCTCTCCCTCCTGCGTTCCAGGAATACAGGTTTAGAAGCCTCAAGCGCTCCCAGTAATTGAGGTGTTTTATCTCCGTTATGCGCGCCGTGAAAGTTCTCTGTACATTTTCTAGGTCGGCAATTTCACCTGCCTTGAAAGGTGCTGTAGAGTGCAGCAATATTCCAGCCTAGATAGAACAAGTGACCTGAAGAGTGTCATCATGGGCTTGGCCTCCCTAGTTTGAAGTTCTCATTATCCATCCTGTCATTTTTCTAGCAGATGCGATTGATACAATGTTATGGTCCTTGAAGGTGAGATCCTCCGACATAATCACTCCCAGGTCTTTGACGTTGGTGTTTCGCTCTATTTTGGTGGCCAAATTTGTTTTGTACTCTGATGAAGATTTAATTTCCTCATGTTTACCATATCTGAGTAATTGAAATTTCTCATCGTTGAACTTCATATTGTTTTCTGCAGCCCACTAAAAGATTTGGTTGATGTCCGCCTAGCCTTGCAGTGCTCAATGGAAACCTGTCATCAATTGGGGTCATCTGAAAAGGAAGCACGTGCGTGGCTGACATCCTTGTCTAGTGGGGATATGGGATGGGGGAAAAAGGGGAGTAGTATGTGCCTTGTGGAACAAAGCTTTTCACCGAGCTGCCTCGACTTTACTCTTTTTGACGACTCTCTCGTTTTTCTTTTTAGGAGGAAATTAAGATCCATCGACCAACTTTTCCTGTTTTTCCTTACGCGCTTTTTGTGCGCTATTACGCCAGGGTACATTTGTCAAAGGGCTTTTCAAAGTCGTATATTTTTACACTCCCACTTTTTGTCTTCTAGTGTTTTTGACCTTTTGTAGTGATCCAGTATTGAACAACGGAGCGACCTTTCTAAACCCATGTTTCCCTGGTTGTGAACGAGGGTTTTTTAGATGGGGGGTGATCTTTCTTTTTAGGGGCCCCTTTTAAAATTTTTATGATAGGGTGTTAGTGCTATTGGTCTGTAGTTCTTTGCTGGCTTTTTCTCCCCTTTTTTGGAGTGGGGGTATGTCGTTGTTTTTAGTAATGAGGGGCGACCCCCTTCCAGCTCCCCCTTTAAAAGGGTGGAAAAGGGGTCGTGATAGGGCTTTTTTGCAGTTCTTGATGAACAAATTCCTGATCTGGCCCCGGGGGAGAGTGCATGGGGAGTATTTATCGCCTGTTCGAAGCATTTGGGGCAGGGAAAAATCGGGAACTTGGTTAATCAAATTTTTTTGGGGTCTCTATAAAAAAAATTTATTTTGATCTTTGACTCCAGTCGGTTAGCGGGTTGCTAAAAACTGAGTCATATTGGACTTGAGTGCTCATCATTCCTTGCTGTTCTTGTAGGCCCATCTTGTTTTAAGGGGGGCCCAAAAATGGGGGTTGTTCTTTTGGCACAAAGTTGGCCGGCTAACTCATTAAAAAACAATCCTGGGGAATGGAAAACCCCTCGGTTTGGGGGACTGAATTTACTTTACGGAATCCGTGATAGGCGTACGTCCATGGTTTTGGGACCAATAAACGGGAGGGCCCAAGGTGTCCAACTGGGTTCTACAAATTATATTCCAGTAATGTTTTTATTTCTTGTTAAATTAATTCTTGTTTTAGCAGGAGGCCCCGGGTAAGGGGATTGCTTTTTTGGGCTTTTTTCAAACAATTCAATATCGTGGAAACCCAAGTAAAAGGATAGGGATATTTTTGAAGAGGATTTAATTTATATTAACTCTTTAATTTGAGTTTTTTGGGGGGTGGAAGAACTTCCGGGAAATGGTCTATTTTTTTTTAAAACTTCAGAATTACTAGTCAAATTCTTTTACTTCCCTTCGTGTCATTCCTTTTTTCAGTGGTGTGGTTGAATAGAGGTAATAATAAGGGAGAAGGCAACTCGTACTTTTTTAAGTTATCATGTGATACCTTTTAAATTTTTCTTACGACCCCTGTTCAGGGACCAAAAATTCCCTCATTTTCTTTGTCTACTATTTCATATCCCCCAAATATCAGGTTTTAAAGAAGTCCGGGAAATTTAAGGTTTTAAAAACACAATTCATTTGGAGAAAGAACGAGTTTTAACCTTTTGGTCTAAGATTTCTTCTTTTTGGCTTGGCTTCTGCAGATTCACGGCAGCTAAGTTTTTTTAATTTTGGAGAGATGTTCTTTCCAAAATTAGGGGACGGGGATGAAGATTCCTCTCTTCCCTATCCAAGAATCTCGTAATATGGCTAGGGTCCTCGCACCTGATGTCCAAAAAAAATCAAATGGGGAGTTTTAGTACTTTTTGTTCACTTCCGGGGGGGCGAAAGAAGAAAGGGAAAACCCCTTCGTCCCATTCACGAGAATATTGCCCAGTAAGCAGTAAAAGTGATTTAAAGGGGTTTGGTGGAATTTTTCTACACCCCTTGTGACGGGGGATGATATGCTTAGAGGGGATCTGTCACTCCTAATCAGAATACCCTTTTAAAAAACCTTAGACGTAAAATTAAAACCCTTTGGTCAATTGAATTTCACGTGTATCCTACTTGAGAAAAGAACGTATTAAAGTTTTTACTATTTTCTGGAATTTTTTTGGACAGGGGATAGAAACAAATCCGCTTGCCATATCTATGAATGAAGATTATGGTTCCCCCCTTTTTTTGCGGGCAAGGGGTCCACACAATCAAAAACAAATTTTTAAAAAGGGTTCTTCAGGACATTTTATTGGAAAAAAGGGGGGCAGACGGGGGTTGTGTCCGTTTTCCCTATTTTTTGCCAACGGGGCTTTCCTAGTTTGTCACAATAAAAGCCCATTGAGGCCAAAAAAAAATTTCCAACTTTTTCTTTTCTTTAGGGAACCCTAAATGACCTCCCATGGATTATCAATCTTTCAAATACCATATTACGTAAGGACGATGGCACCACAACAATTTTCCCCTTTTGAACTCTAGCATTATCATTTCTCTTCCAAAAAAACCGTCTTAATCAAAAAGGGTAACCTTTCCCTCTTTATCCTTTTTGGGTTAAACTTTTATCCCCGTTAGAGCTTAAGAAATTTTCTTTTTTACTTTTCTAGTAGGCCGCAGGGACTCGTAAATCTGCCCCTGGGGGTCTCGACTGAATTGCTTCGCAAAAACGGGAAGTTCAAACCTAATTCATCGGACACCTAAAGGCTTTTGGAATACCCACATTTTTAGATTTTAGCCTGGCTCGGGTGACCACTTTAAAGGGGGAAATAAATCACCCCTGCCCCAGAAGCTTCAATGCATAATTTTAAACACAAGGGTTATCAAAACCAAGGGTCTCGGGTATCTCCAAAGATCATTTTGTTCCCGATTTAAAAGATCCACGCCGGCAATGGGAAAAGGGTTTTTCTGAAAGTCCCACATTACCACCCACATTCCAGGCAGTTCTACAAAAACCCTTTTTTTAGGGACCCCTTTTTTATTGTGCCCCGTAACCCTTAAAATACGTCTAGCCGGGGTTTTATTTTGTAGGTAATTTTCCAGGTTTTACTTTTTTAAAGAAAGATAGCTGCCGTATCTCGAAAGGGCGTGTGTTTACTAACCTCCTTTACAGAGTCTGAACCCCCGGGAAAAATAGGGGTTTCCCTAGCATCGGCCTTTTCTTTTGAACACTGTCGTGGGAAAGTATTTAAAATTTAAGTCCTAGACAGGGCCCGGAAAGGTAAAGATTATCATCCAAGTTTCATACTTCCCAGAGGAAAATGAGTAGATACTCCCCTTGGTGGGTTTTACTTCCCGCGTTTTTCCCAATGGAAATGTTATGACCTAACTTTTTACAAAAAAGGCACAGTGGTAATGATCTTTAGGGTAATGCTGGGAAAGAGCCCTTTGCACCTTGTTTTTTTGAAAACACCCAAAGGTTCGCCAGGGGTTCCTAGTAGTCAATTTGAACTAAAACCTTTTGGGTAATTTCTTTTCCGGGGTCTAGACATTTTTTGTGGGTTATGCATGGGGGAATTCAAAGTGATCTGCGTGGGCAGCAGTATCCCAACAATTATAGTAGGAAAAAATCAAAAAAAATTAACCCTCTCTGGAAAAAAAATTAAAAAAGGTCTTCATGCAATATCAGCTGGGGAAATGACTCGACTAGGGGGCTCCCGCGGCCCTATCAACCTGAAAGTAGAGAGCTTTTCTTGGGAAAGTCCCCCCAAAACTGCCGAGGAAACCAGGGGTTTTTAAAAATTTCAAGTAAAATAACAGGGAATAAATCGAAGCTTTCAGAAGACAAACTTTACCCGAGTATAAACAGAATATTGTTCAAAAGTAATTTGCAGTTATGGTTTTTACTTTTTCCCATTAAAAAGAAGTATTAAACGCCCAATATTTAGGGGCCATTGCATCACCTTCGCCTGATTTTTGAATGCTCAAAAAATTAATTAAATTTTCCTCATAAATTAGGATCAAAATTTTAAAAAGGAAAAGGTTTATCTTTCTTTTTTTTTTCCCTTCCCCTGTACTTTTTTCCCTTTTTGCAAAGATTTTTACTTCAAAACTCGTCCTTTTTTTTCCCGTTAAAAGAGGTTTAACGTAAAATCTTTAAATTCCTTCCCAGATTGAACAGTATCAAAAGGGCTAAAAAAAATTTGAGGTGGGAAAGTGTTTTCATCCAATAAGACTTTTCTTGTTCTTTTCAAAAAACATCTGTAAAGGTTTACCTGGAACCGTTTCTTTAGCCTGATGGAGTTCTGTTCCCCATATAGTCCTTGGAGATGGAAGTGGAGTCGTTGTAGCAGCGTAGCGTTTCCGAGTATCGGGAAGGTCATGTCCGTCGTCTCCAGTAGGGGTTGTTAGCGTCGTAGTTTCGGCCTCGGGTGTCTGTAGTAAAGAATTAAAAAAAAAAAGGAATATTGCTTCTCCATTCTCATCTCTGGATCCTGCCATCTGGAAAAAGGACATTCTGTATCATACATCTGACTGTCTGGGCAGTGAAATGCCTGTCGTATTTGATGCCCAAGCATCAGAGAGGTTAGGGTAATAATAGTGATCCTCCGGAATGCCTAATTTTAATTAAGTATATTCATAATACAACAAAAGCCAGAATAATATACGAATTATCGTATATAAGTTAAGAATGCATGTTTGTTCTATATTATCCAAAACATATATAAGGCTTTCATAACAGATGATTAGGAGGAGATCCTAGATATAACATACATATAATTATATATAATAAGATTATATATATATATATATATAGATTATAATATATATATATATATAATATATATATATATATATATATATATATATATATATATATATATATATATATATATATATATATATATATATATACAGTATAGTGTACAGTGTAAATGGCCCTCTCTATGGAAAGAGGCAAATGTAGTCCCTGTTCACAAAAAGATGAGCAGAGCAGAAATCAGCAACTACAGACCAGTGTCACTCCTGTCAATCACTGGTAAGATCCTTGAGACAATAATCTCAAGACAAATGACAGTTTTTTTGACTACCACTCACTACTTTGTGATCGTCAATATGGCTTCAGGAAAGGTTACTCTGTTGCTGATCTGTTGTTAAACCTCTCCACTAAGTGGCACCGGTCACTGGATGAATCCAAAGTCAGCTGTGTGGTAGCACTGGACATTGCTGGCGCTTTCGACCGGGTGTGGCACCAGGGCCTCTTAGCAAAACTGGGAATTGCAGGCTCTACGCTATGTCTCCTCAGTGATTACCTTCATGGTAGATCTCTAAGTGTAGTTCTCAATGGAATGGAATCAGCAAGACATCCTATTGGGGCAAGTGTTCCACAAGGAAGCGTGCTGGGTCCATTGTTATGGAATGTCTACTTCAACGACCTTCTTCATCTCATCCCAGAATCACATGCATATGCAGACGACTGTACACTGACATTCACTTATCCAAGAGAAAGAAATGCCAGCTGCTCTAAGCTACATCAATCACCAGCTGAGAGCTATATCAGCTTGGGAAATAGATGGCAAGTAACATTTGCACCTGAGAAAACGCAAATGATGATCGTCTCTAGGCACCATGATGGTAATGCTGGTGCAGTAGTAAGGATGAATGGGAGGATGTTGGCACCTGGAGAAGAAGTTGATATCCTTGGGTGAAATTTGACTCCAAACTAACCATGAAGAACCATGTTGTAAATCTTGCAAACAAGGCAGCCAGGAAGCTTACAGCACTTCGCCATATCTCGCATCTGCTTGACAGTAGGGGTTGCAAGATCCTGTACGAGGCACAAGTACGCTCACACCTTGAGTATGCTCAACTTTCTTGGTTTGCCTGCCCCCCCCCCTCATCTGCGACTGCTTGACAGAGTAGAGAACAGAGCAAGACGTCTCATCTCTCGCCTGGACCCATCCTGGATAGATCTGTCATTTTCAGCAGAGCCTTCAACATAGAGGGAGTGGGTGGCCTTACTGTTATGTACAAGGCCAATATTGTCAAAATACCACACTTGGATCCACTTCGAGGACAGCGTGAAACAAGCTTTTATGCCACAAGATGGGCAGAAAGCAGCAACTTCACTCTTGCTGTACCCTTCTCCAGAACATCACTCCATCTGAGATCATACATACCCAGGATGACTCGAGTATGGAACACATTCGTACAGCATAATGATGTCAACGAGATAAAGTCAGTTGATCAAATGAAAATGCTGGCCCACAGATGGCTTCAACTTCATCCTGTTCCATACTTGTATGTCTCATAACAATAAAAGTGCTTTCAAATGAGCTGATGTAGGTAACAGCTCTTAGCTTGCCAATAAAGTTAGGAATCCTTAACCTGTAAATAGCTGTCAATAAATCTAGGGATCCTTAACCTTGTCAAACCCTGTGTAAAAAAAAAAAAACAGAGAAAGAGAGAGAGAAAGAGAGAAAGAGAGAGAGAGAGAGAGAAAGAGAAAGATAGAGTGAAAGAGAGAGAGAAAGAGAGAAAGAAAGAGAGAGAGAGAAAGAGAGAGAGAGAAAGAGAAAGAGAGAAAGAGAAAGAGAGAAAGAGAGAGAGAGAGAGAGAGTGAAGACGTGTCACAGTGTGCTCCACAAACTTTCTTAATATTACTTAAATACGAGGGTTGGTGTGGATAATAACTGTTCAGTGACGTAGTACTACTTACAACACATTAGTACAAGTAAGCCAACTCCTCCACTGAAGTGAATATAAGCAACATCAGTGAAATTAAGTGTGGTATGGTGAAGACATGGTGAGTGAGGGGACAGCGGCAGGCCTTAGGAGTGACTTCACTATTGCCTTCAGAGTGAGCATCTAATATTATATGTGTTTTGTGCTATGTACTAGCATCTGGTGCTTTATAACAACGTGGCTGGTACAATGCAACACAGTGATTTGTGTAACATCTTCCTTTAGTGGAAAAGTGGATAGCATAAACAGTGTTTATTAAGTGATAGTGAGAAGGCAACACTTCCAGTTAGTCGGCTACTGCCGCCTGCCCTCACTACCCACCCGGCTATAAACACCCCCACCCACGATACTCCACCCTACCCACGACATCACCACCCACCCTCTCTCTCCTGTGAACTTCAAACCTACAAGCCTCCTCTGGGATGACTTCACACCGCAAAATAGCAAGAATATCACCTACGGCTATTGTCAGAGTTTTTGCAGG